>JAUIMM010000205.1:0-600000 GCA_031769625.1 Taudactylus pleione
ACTTTCGGGGGTTACAGCACCCTTAACGGTCAAGCCAGCCGGCCCTTTACTTATGACACAGGCGCACGCTTGGCACTACTTTGTTGATGCACGTGCGGCTACTGCGCACACAATTCACAAACACAGAAAATAATTTTTTTTTTGGTTTGGACTGGAGTGTACTTTCGGGGGTTACAGCACCCTTAACGGTCAAGCCAGCCGGCCCTTTACTTATGACACAGGCGCACGCTTGGCACTACTTTGTTGATGCACGTGCGGCTACTGCGCACACAATTCACAAACACAGAAAATAATTTTTTTTTTGGTTTGGACTGGAGTGTACTTTCGGGGGTTACAGCACCCTTTAACGGTCAAGCCAGCCGGCCCTTTACTTATGACACAGGCGCACGCTTGGCACTACTTTGTTGATGCACGTGCGGCTACTGCGCACACAATTCACAAACACAGAAAATAATTTTTTTTTTGGTTTGGACTGGAGTGTACTTTCGGGGGTTACAGCACCCTTTAACGGTCAAGCCAGCCGGCCCTTTACTTATGACACAGGCGCACGCTTGGCACTACTTTGTTGATGCACGTGCGGCTACTGCGCACACAATTCACAAACACAGAAAATAATTTTTTTTTTGGTTTGGACTGGAGTGTACTTTCGGGGGTTACAGCACCCTTAACGGTCAAGCCAGCCGGCCCTTTACTTATGACACAGGCGCACGCTTGGCACTACTTTGTTGATGCACGTGCGGCTACTGCGCACACAATTCACAAACACAGAAAATAATTTTTTTTTTGGTTTGGACTGGAGTGTACTTTCGGGGGTTACAGCACCCTTAACGGTCAAGCCAGCCGGCCCTTTACTTATGACACAGGCGCACGCTTGGCACTACTTTGTTGATGCACGTGCGGCTACTGCGCACACAATTCACAAACACAGAAAATAATTTTTTTTTTGGTTTGGACTGGAGTGTACTTTCGGGGGTTACAGCACCCTTAACGGTCAAGCCAGCCGGCCCTTTACTTATGACACAGGCGCACGCTTGGCACTACTTTGTTGATGCACGTGCGGCTACTGCGCACACAATTCACAAACACAGAAAATAATTTTTTTTTTGGTTTGGACTGGAGTGTACTTTCGGGGGTTACAGCACCCTTAACGGTCAAGCCAGCCGGCCCTTTACTTATGACACAGGCGCACGCTTGGCACTACTTTGTTGATGCACGTGCGGCTACTGCGCACACAATTCACAAACACAGAAAATAATTTTTTTTTTGGTTTGGACTGGAGTGTACTTTCGGGGGTTACAGCACCCTTTAACGGTCAAGCCAGCCGGCCCTTTACTTATGACACAGGCGCACGCTTGGCACTACTTTGTTGATGCACGTGCGGCTACTGCGCACACAATTCACAAACACAGAAAATAATTTTTTTTTTGGTTTGGACTGGAGTGTACTTTCGGGGGTTACAGCACCCTTAACGGTCAAGCCAGCCGGCCCTTTACTTATGACACAGGCGCACGCTTGGCACTACTTTGTTGATGCACGTGCGGCTACTGCGCACACAATTCACAAACACAGAAAATAATTTTTTTTTTGGTTTGGACTGGAGTGTACTTTCGGGGGTTACAGCACCCTTAACGGTCAAGCCAGCCGGCCCTTTACTTATGACACAGGCGCACGCTTGGCACTACTTTGTTGATGCACGTGCGGCTACTGCGCACACAATTCACAAACACAGAAAATAATTTTTTTTTTGGTTTGGACTGGAGTGTACTTTCGGGGGTTACAGCACCCTTAACGGTCAAGCCAGCCGGCCCTTTACTTATGACACAGGCGCACGCTTGGCACTACTTTGTTGATGCACGTGCGGCTACTGCGCACACAATTCACAAACACAGAAAATAATTTTTTTTTTTGGTTTGGACTGGAGTGTACTTTCGGGGGTTACAGCACCCTTAACGGTCAAGCCAGCCGGCCCTTTACTTATGACACAGGCGCACGCTTGGCACTACTTTGTTGATGCACGTGCGGCTACTGCGCACACAATTCACAAACACAGAAAATAACTTTTTTTTTTGGTTTGGACTGGAGTGTACTTTCGGGGGTTACAGCACCCTTAACGGTCAAGCCAGCCGGCCCTTTACTTATGACACAGGCGCACGCTTGGCACTACTTTGTTGATGCACGTGCGGCTACTGCGCACACAATTCACAAACACAGAAAATAATTTTTTTTTTGGTTTGGACTGGAGTGTACTTTCGGGGGTTACAGCACCCTTAACGGTCAAGCCAGCCGGCCCTTTACTTATGACACAGGCGCACGCTTGGCACTACTTTGTTGATGCACGTGCGGCTACTGCGCACACAATTCACAAACACAGAAAATAATTTTTTTTTTGTTTGGACTGGAGTGTACTTTCGGGGGTTACAGCACCCTTAACGGTCAAGCCAGCCGGCCCTTTACTTATGACACAGGCGCACGCTTGGCACTACTTTGTTGATGCACGTGCGGCTACTGCGCACACAATTCACAAACACAGAAAATAATTTTTTTTTGGTTTGGACTGGAGTGTACTTTCGGGGGTTACAGCACCCTTAACGGTCAAGCCAGCCGGCCCTTTACTTATGACACAGGCGCACGCTTGGCACTACTTTGTTGATGCACGTGCGGCTACTGCGCACACAATTCACAAACACAGAAAATAATTTTTTTTTTGGTTTGGACTGGAGTGTACTTTCGGGGGTTACAGCACCCTTAACGGTCAAGCCAGCCGGCCCTTTACTTATGACACAGGCGCACGCTTGGCTGGCACTACTTGTTGATGCACGTGCGGCTACTGCGCACACAATTCACAACACAGAAAATAATTTTTTTTTTGGTTTGGACTGGAGTGTACTTTCGGGGGTTACAGCACCCTTAACGGTCAAGCCAGCCGGCCCTTTACTTATGACACAGGCGCACGCTTGGCACTACTTTGTTGATGCACGTGCGGCTACTGCGCACACAATTCACAAACACAGAAAATAATTTTTTTTTTGGTTTGGACTGGAGTGTACTTTCGGGGTTACAGCACCCTTAACGGTCAAGCCAGCCGGCCCTTTACTTATGACACAGGCGCACGCTTGGCACTACTTTGTTGATGCACGTGCGGCTACTGCGCACACAATTCACAAACACAGAAAATAATTTTTTTTTTGGTTTGGACTGGAGTGTACTTTCGGGGGTTACAGCACCCTTAACGGTCAAGCCAGCGGCCCTTTACTTATGACACAGGCGCACGCTTGGCACTACTTTGTTGATGCACGTGCGGCTACTGCGCACACAATTCACAAACTCAGAAAATAATTTTTTTTTGGTTTGGACTGGAGTGTACTTTCGGGGTTACAGCACCCTTAATGGTCAAGCCAGCCGGCCCCTTTACTTATGACACAGGCGCACGCTTGGCACTACTTTGTTGATGCACGTGCGGCTACTGCGCACACAATTCACAAACACAGAAAATAATTTTTTTTTTTGGTTTGGACTGGAGTGTACTTTCGGGGGTTACAGCACCCTTAACGGTCAAGCCAGCCGGCCCTTTACTTATGACACAGGCGCACGCTTGGCACTACTTTGTTGATGCACGTGCGGCTACTGCGCACACAATTCACAAACACAGAAAATAATTTTTTTTTTGGTTTGGACTGGAGTGTACTTTCGGGGGTTACAGCACCTTAACGGTCAAGCCAGCCGGCCCTTTACTTATGACACAGGCGCACGCTTGGCACTACTTTGTTGATGCACGTGCGGCTACTGCGCACACAATTCACAAACACAGAAAATCATTTTTTTTTTGGTTTGGACTGGAGTGTACTTTCGGGGGTTACAGCACCCTTAACGGTCAAGGCCAGCCGGCCCTTTACTTATGACACAGGCGCACGCTTGGCACTACTTTGTTGATGCACGTGCGGCTACTGCGCACACAATTCACAAACACAGAAAATAATTTTTTTTTGGTTTGGACTGGAGTGTACTTTCGGGGGTTACAGCACCCTTAACGGTCAAGCCAGCCGGCCCTTTACTTATGACACAGGCGCACGCTTGGCACTACTTTGTTGATGCACGTGCGGCTACTGCGCACACAATTCACAAACACAGAAAATATTTTTTTTTTT
Source organism: Taudactylus pleione (assembly GCA_031769625.1). NCBI lineage: Eukaryota > Metazoa > Chordata > Amphibia > Anura > Myobatrachidae > Taudactylus > Taudactylus pleione. The sequence goes on from JAUIMM010000205.1 coordinate 4,146, forward strand.
GGTTTGGACTGGAGTGTACTTTCGGGGGTTACAGCACCCTTAACGGTCAAGCCAGCCGGCCCTTTACTTATGACACAGGCGCACGCTTGGCACTACTTTGTTGATGCACGTGCGGCTACTGCGCACACAATTCACAAACACAGAAAATAATTTTTTTTTTGGTTTGACTGGAGTGTACTTTCGGGGGTTACAGCACCCTTAACGGTCAAGCCAGCCGGCCCTTTACTTATGACACAGGCGCACGCTTGGCACTACTTTGTTGATGCACGTGCGGCTACTGCGCACACAATTCACAAACACAGAAAATAATTTTTTTTTTGGTTTGGACTGGAGTGTACTTTCGGGGGTTACAGCACCCTTAATGGTCAAGCCAGCCGGCCCTTTACTTATGACACAGGCGCACGCTTGGCACTACTTTGTTGATGCACGTGCGGCTACTGCGCACACAATTCACAAACACAGAAAATAATTTTTTTTTGGTTTGGACTGGAGTGTACTTTCGGGGGTTACAGCACCCCTTAACGGTCAAGCCAGCCGGCCCTTTACTTATGACACAGGCGCACGCTTGGCACTACTTTGTTGATGCACGTGCGGCTACTGCGCACACAATTCACAAACACAGAAAATAATTTTTTTTTTGGTTTGGACTGGAGTGTACTTTCGGGGGTTACAGCACCCTTAACGGTCAAGCCAGCCGGCCCTTTACTTATGACACAGGCGCACGCTTGGCACTACTTTGTTGATGCACGTGCGGCTACTGCGCACACAATTCACAAACACAGAAAATAATTTTTTTTTTGGTTTGGACTGGAGTGTACTTTCGGGGGTTACAGCACCCTTAACGGTCAAGCCAGCCGGCCCTTTACTTATGACACAGGCGCACGCTTGGCACTACTTTGTTGATGCACGTGCGGCTACTGCGCACACAATTCACAAACACAGAAAATAATTTTTTTTTTGGTTTGGACTGGAGTGTACTTTCGGGGGTTACAGCACCCTTAACGGTCAAGCCAGCCGGCCCTTTGCTTATGACACAGGCGCACGCTTGGCACTACTTTGTTGATGCACGTGCGGCTACTGCGCACACAATTCATAAACACAGAAAATAATTTTTTTTTTTGGTTTGGACTGGAGTGTACTTTCGGGGGTTACAGCACCCTTAACGGTCAAGCCAGCCGGCCCTTTACTTATGACACAGGCGCTCGCTTGGCACTACTTTGTTGATGCACGTGCGGCTACTGCGCACACAATTCACAAACACAGAAAATAATTTTTTTTTTGGTTTGGACTGGAGTGTACTTTCGGGGGTTACAGCACCCTTAACGGTCAAGCCAGCCAGCCCTTTACTTATGACACAGGTGCACGCTTGGCACTACTTTGTTGATGCACGTGCGGCTACTGCGCACACAATTCACAAACACAGAAAATAATTTTTTTTTTGGTTTGGACTGGAGTGTACTTTCGGGGGTTACAGCACCCTTAACGGTCAAGCCAGCCGGCCCTTTACTTATGACACAGGCGCACGCTTGGCACTACTTTGTTGATGCACGTGCGGCTACTGCGCACACAATTCACAAACACAGAAAATAATTTTTTTTTTGGTTTGGACTGGAGTGTACTTTCGGGGGTTACAGCACCCTTAACGGTCAAGCCAGCCGGCCCTTTACTTATGACACAGGCGCACGCTTGGCACTACTTTGTTGATGCACGTGCGGCTACTGCGCACACAATTCACAAACACAGAAAATAATTTTTTTTTTGGTTTGGACTGGAGTGTACTTTCGGGGGTTACAGCACCCTTAACGGTCAAGCCAGCCGGCCCTTTACTTATGACACAGGCGCACGCTTGGCACTACTTTGTTGATGCACGTGCGGCTACTGCGCACACAATTCACAAACACAGAAAATAATTTTTTTTTGGGTTTGGACTGGAGTGTACTTTCGGGGGTTACAGCACCCTTAACGGTCAAGCCAGCCGGCCCTTTACTTATGACACAGGCGCACGCTTGGCACTACTTTGTTGATGCACGTGCGGCTACTGCGCACACAATTCACAAACACAGAAAATAATTTTTTTTGGGGTTTGGACTGGAGTGTACTTTCGGGGGTTACAGCACCCTTAACGGTCAAGCCAGCCGGCCCTTTACTTATGACACAGGCGCACGCTTGGCACTACTTTGTTGATGCACGTGCGGCTACTGCGCACACAATTCACAAACACAGAAAATAATTTTTTTTTTGGTTTGGACTGGAGTGTACTTTCGGGGGTTACAGCACCCTTAATGGTCAAGCCAGCCGGCCCTTTACTTATGACACAGGCGCACGCTTGGCACTACTTTGTTGATGCACGTGCGGCTACTGCGCACACAATTCACAAACACAGAAAATATTTTTTTTTTGGTTTGGACTGGAGTGTACTTTCGGGGGTTACAGCACCCTTAACGGTCAAGCCAGCCGGCCCTTTACTTATGACACAGGCGCACGCTTGGCACTACTTTGTTGATGCACGTGCGGCTACTGCGCACACAATTCACAAACACAGAAAATAATTTTTTTTTTGGTTTGGACTGGAGTGTACTTTCGGGGGTTACAGCACCCTTAACGGTCAAGCCAGCCGGCCCTTTACTTATGACACAGGCGTACGCTTGGCACTACTTTGTTGATGCACGTGCGGCTACTGCGCACACAATTCACAAACACAGAAAATAATTTTTTTTTTGGTTTGGACTGGAGTGTACTTTCGGGGGTTACAGCACCCTTAACGGTCAAGCCAGCCGGCCCTTTACTTATGACACAGGCGCACGCTTGGCACTACTTTGTTGATGCACGTGCGGCTACTGCGCACACAATTCACAAACACAGAAAATAATTTTTTTTTTGGTTTGGACTGGAGTGTACTTTCGGGGGTTACAGCACCCTTAACGGTCAAGCCAGCCGGCCCTTTACTTATGACACAGGCGCACGCTTGGCACTACTTTGTTGATGCACGTGCGGCTACTGCGCACACAATTCACAAACACAGAAAATAATTTTTTTTTTGGTTTGGACTGGAGTGTACTTTCGGGGGTTACAGCACCCTTAACGGTCAAGCCAGCCGGCCCTTTACTTATGACACAGGCGCACGCTTGGCACTACTTTGTTGATGCACGTGCGGCTACTGCGCACACAATTCACAAACACAGAAAATATTTTTTTTTTTGGTTTGGACTGGAGTGTACTTTCGGGGGTTACAGCACCCTTAACGGTCAAGCCAGTCGGCCCTTTACTTATGACACAGGCGCACGCTTGGCACTACTTTTTTGATGCACGTGCGGCTACTGCGCACACAATTCACAAACACAGAAAATAATTTTTTTTTTGGTTTGGACTGGAGTGTACTTTCGGGGGTTACAGCACCCTTAACGGTCAAGCCAGCCGGCCCTTTACTTATGACACAGGCGCACGCTTGGCACTACTTTGTTGATGCACGTGCGGCTACTGCGCACACAATTCACAAACACAGAAAATAATTTTTTTTTTGGTTTGGACTGGAGTGTACTTTCGGGGGTTACAGCACCCTTAACGGTCAAGCCAGCCGGCCCTTTACACAGGCGCACGCTTGGCACTACTTTGTTGATGCACGTGCGGCTACTGCGCACACAATTCACAAACACAGAAAATAATTTTTTTTTTGGTTTGGACTGGAGTGTACTTTCGGGGGTTACAGCACCCTTAACGGTCAAGCCAGCCGGCCCTTTACTTATGACACAGGCGCACGCTTGGCACTACTTTGTTGATGCACGTGCGGCTACTGCGCACACAATTCACAAACACAGAAAATAATTTTTTTTTTGGTTTGGACTGGAGTGTACTTTCGGGGGTTACAGCACCCTTAACGGTCAAGCCAGCCGGCCCTTTACTTATGACACAGGCGCACGCTTGGCACTACTTTGTTGATGCACGTGCGGCTACTGCGCACACAATTCACAAACACAGAAAATAATTTTTTTTTTGGTTTGGACTGGAGTGTACTTTCGGGGGTTACAGCACCCTTAACGGTCAAGCCAGCCGGCCCTTTACTTATGACACAGGCGCACGCTTGGCACTACTTTGTTGATGCACGTGCGGCTACTGCGCACACAATTCACAAACACAGAAAATATATTATTTTTTTAGCACTTGGGGGGAGCACCCCTGATGGACAGAGCACCCCCTGGACAACACTACAGCACTCCTTTAGGACTGGGACACTGCACAGGACTTTGGAGTGGACACAGCCCCTATGGAGAACTGACTGCACAACACAGTCCAGCCAGCCCCTATGGACTTTGAAGTAGTGGACACAGCCCCTATTAACAACAGCAGCACAGCACAACACAGCCAGCCCCTATGGACTTTGAAGTAGTGGACAACAGCAGCACTACACTACACTACACTACACAGCCCTAACTCCCACCCTCCCTCTTCACTGTCCACAGCCGAGTGAGAAAATGGCGCCGACGTGGGTACCTTATATAGGATCCAAAACCCGCGAGACTCGGAAGGCGGGATGATGACGTTTTGCCTCGATTTCAGATCCGAGTCAGGCGGGAAAAGTCGAGCCTGATTCGGATCGGACTCGGATCGGGGGGGCTCGGATTTCAGAAATCCGAACCCGCTCACCCCTAATTATTACATATAATATTACTGATAAAGCACAACAAAAAAAATGGATGCTGGTGGACTACAGTATGTGGGACTGCCCAGCATAACAGCTGCTCTTTAATTTTCTTTGGTTAGGTGAATAGAATCAGAATGCTAAATTTGAAAATGCAATCATTTTGTTTAAATAACTCTTTCTAAAAAATGTGTGTATTCATTTCTTTATTTATTGCTGTTATCTGTAAAGCAATAATGAAAACATCTGGCTTGTTTAGTCAGTAATGAGCTAAATGCAGAAGAGAAAGTAAATGTGAGATAGATGTTACAAACTGTACCACTTTGATTGTAAGTCATATAAAAATAATAATAATAATAATATACAAATGCATTCTAATACTGCTTACATTCTGTGAATCGTCCAACAACAGCCCAAATTAGTGGATCTTACAATGTTGCAGTTGCAGGTGACGAAGATATCTACATAATACAGTAAGTACATAATAAAATAATATATTCATTGTACCGAACCCAGCTGCTTATTGCAAAGTATTTATAATGAAAATTTAAATTTACTGTTTAACTAGATTTGAAGATTCTACGCTAGAGATGTGTCCTCGGACCCCCTTGTTTTAGTTTTAGTTAGAGATGCGCGGTTTGAATTACCTGTAATCCAAACGCGGCCAAATTTCCAATATCCGAGGCAATCCGAGCTGCGGTTTGAGTCTTCCGACCAGATTCAGGTTCCACTTCAAGTCAAAATGTCATCCTCCCGGCGTCTGATTCTCGTGGGTTTTAGATTTTATATAAGGTACCGTGGCTGGGACTCGGCGCTATTTCACTGTCAGGCACGCTGTTGCATGCTGCTGTGTTGTACTCTGCTGTAAATTGGCTGTGCTGTGTCCAAACTCCAGACTCACAAGTGGCTGTGCTCTATATAGTCAGTGTGTATAGTGGCACGCTGCTGTATGCTGTACTGTACTCTGCTGTAAATTTGCTGAGCTGTGTCCAGACTCACAAGCTGTGTTCCGTATAGTCAGTGTGTATAGGGGCAAACTGCTGTATGCTGCGCTGTACTCTGCTGTATTGGTTATGCTGTGTCCAGACTCACAAGTGGCTATGCTCTGTATAGTCAGTGCGTATATAGGGGACCGCTGCTGTATGCTGTGCAGTACTCTGCTGTAAATTGGCTGAGCTGCATCCAGACTCTAGGATCATACCAAGTAGCTGTGCTCTGTATAGTTGGTGTGTGTGTAGGGGTATGCTGCGCTGAACTCTGCTGTAAATTGACTGTGTTGTGTCCATCTAAAGTGGCTGTTCACAAGCAGCACTACATTGTGTATTGCAACTGTCAGTTGCGAAAAAAGTAAAAAAGGTAAAATGAATGTTACAAATTTTAAAAAAAGTTATAAAAAATGATTATTTTAAGTTTGCACAACCTGTGTGCACTGTACCCCTGTGCGTTATTATTCACATACATAAAAAAATAAAACCCCTTTAAATTGCCACAGTGAGAGTTGAGCTAAGAAGTGAAAAATAAAGATATACTTCTATTGTTTGTACTGTTTGGTGCACTTTACCTTAATGTGCTTTGTTCATGTGCATATACAGTATAAGCCCTGTGACCCTGTGGCCTCTTGAGTAATGAAAACATTCTTGGTTTCTTTCTATGGGGTTGTATAGTTTATTAAGCTGCCTTCCTGTCTGCTATTGCAGTACCACTGTTTCCTAGATGTGCCATGTTTGAAGTTGAACTGCCACATGTTTGTGCCGCCCACTGCTGTCACTTAGCTTAGTCAGCCAGCTAGCACGGTGCATCCTTGCATCCAAACCTGGATGAAAACAATATTGTGAGCTGCGAGGTGGTCAAAATTGACTGGAAGTGAGCGGAAATTAATGTTATTGAGGTTAGTAATACTCTCGGAACAAAAAAGGGTCAAATTAAGTGTTTTTAGCTTTGTCAATTTTTGGAAAAAACCAAAACCAGTTACAGCGGTTTGGCAAAACTAAAACTAAAACCAAAACCAGACGCCGAATTAGAACCAAAACCAGAAAAAATGGTCCGGCACACATATCTATTTTTGGTTCTGATTCATCATCGGGCTTTGGTTTTGGCAGAACCATCCTCAAGTGTTTTGGTTCAGATTCGGTCTGGTTCAGTCCTGGATACCTTAAAAATTTATAAATATTGATAAAACAGCTAAAATGACGTATCATGCAATCCAAAACCAAAGTTTGGTATTTAAATCTGGGTTATGAACTGACTACAGAACCGAATTGGGGCTCAGTTTGACTCAGGAACCAAAGTGATTCAGAACTTGGACTCGACTCGGAACCTCTAAGTTCGGGTGTGTTCGTATTTCAGGAAAACCGAACCGCACATCTCTATATCTTTTCATTTCCTAACAGCAACCTCATAAAATAATGAAATTCAGTATTTTTATTGCTCAGCAAGGTAATGTGTGTAAAACCAGAGCCACCCGGTGCACAAGTCATTGCCTTTGTGCAATGTAGGTATTTATTAATAAACTGTCGTACACACAATATAATTGAATGTCAGTAGAAATGAAAACATAGAGTTGCATTACTGCTATTCATTGATTCACTGAAATGATTTATAGTCCTTGCATGTGAAATATAACAAATCATGCAGCTGACACCATCAGTAGCCTTAACTAGATTGTCACTTTATGATATTAAAGGTAATGGATGGTGAAGAGTTTGCTGTAATGATTTTAATCACTTAGTTTAAAATGGCTTGGAAGTTGTCAAGTGATAGCAAGTCCATAATTCATCAATTCTACATTTTGCATACATACATCATTCATCTCATTGTTTAGAGTCATCAGAAATAAAAAACTCTGTAAGACTGAACTTTATTAAAGATGAAAACTTGTACAATGCCAGAAAACAAATCCTGACATAAATCAGATGAGCAGCAGCTGATAAACTCCAATGTTGCCTTCACTCAGGCAGCACAAACATGATATACGTCTCCAAACACTTATGGTGGAATGACCTCAACCTATCGGACAAAGCATCAGTAACGGCAGCTTATGCAGAAATTCACTTTTAATCAATGTGCAGTAAATCCATCTTTATGGCTCTTGTTTATAATGTGAATTGATCTATATAAAGCAATAATATCTAGTGTACATGTATGTAGTGTTATTTATTACTGACATTTTATATGCTCATAAAAGATTAAATAATGTAGCAAAAAAACAAAACAAACAAACAAAAAAAAACATAATAGCAACTTGCTGACATTAGGCCTGATTCAGCCTGGATCGCTATTCTGCTTTTACACACGCGACGCTGTTGCTAATATCAGCGGTGGTATGTAAATGTTTGCATTCGCATTGCGATCGCAGCCTAACATAAGGACGAACACTTCCCCTTATACACATCAGTATACTTTAGCAACATCGAGTAACATCGGACCCATACGCACAGATAAGGCAGGTCAGACCTCACTCCGGAATTGCTTACTTCAGCGCACGCTATGAGGCCTCAGGCTGCATATGGTATTGCAGTGGCTAATTTATGCACGCCGATGCAACGCAGTCCCAACGCACTGGCACGCATGCGTTCGCCCTACCACCCCCCCCGTCACCACCCACAAAAGGGCACTTCCTGTCAGTCACTCTGCCATGGGTCTGCATCGCAACTGCTATCGCAGTTCCATTCGCAGCATCAGGTTCGCGCACTGCGATCCATACACATGCGCAGTGCGAAATAAAAGGCCGATTGCATGCGTATAATCAACTGCGATTCTTGCTGAATCAGGCCCATTGTTTGGTCTTAATACCATAAAAGCAATATAACCGAAATGTAGTTTAAACTAAGACACGCTGTGTAACTATAGTAATAGATCCCAGTTGCTGGTAGCTGGGGGGATAAACGGAGACACGGTCAGAGACGAAGCCAAACCTACAGTACACAGGTAGTCAGGAAACTGTCACTGGTAGCCATGGGGTGATCCAGTGACAAGGTCAGAAACCAAGAGGTAAATTTACTAAAGTGAGAGTTTTTAGAAGTGGAGAAGTTGCCCATAGCAACCAACCAGATTCTAGCTATTATCTTCTAGAAGGTGCTAGATAAATGATAAGTAGAATCTGATTGGTTGCTATGGGCAACAACTCCACTTCTAAAAACTCTCACTTTAGTAAATTTACCCCTAAGACACGGAGTGGAAGTCAGACAAATCCAAGGGTCAAAGTCCTGGAAGTCATTTAGCAGAGTTAGGTTAACAGGAACTGGAGTTGGCCGTGGACCATTGATATCTAGCAACCATCGACAGCCAACTGTAGCAGAGTTGTACGCTTTTGCGGAGCAAAATATACGGCCCCCGGGCCTGAGGTTCTCCATCCCTGGTCTAGAACATAGGAGTACCTGCTTCATTAAAAAATTCAAGCAGACCGACCTGGGGCACCAGTATGGGGGACAATGCTTCTTAGTACTGACCTGGGCATGGCTAGGTGCAGGCTCCAGAGGTGGGGCTGCAGCGCAGTCCAAAATTCAAATAGGGGAGCCACACCAACTGCCACTCCAACTGCTGCCAAACATCGCCAGGATAGGAGTCACTGACAGTTGGTGTGGCTCCCCTATTTGAATTTTGGACCGCACTGCCACTGGAGCCGCCACAGGGTGCAGGCCGGCACTGGGTGCAGGGGTCCTAACATCCTCTACAATGGTAGCGGGTTTACTGAAGTCACAATTGCGTGCCAGAAAGATTCTCTGTTTTACATTTTAATTCTTGATTTATGTTTGTGGCATTAACTGAAAGAAACTGAGAGTTGCTGTTATAGCCAAGCAAATATGATTTAAATGAGAGATTATCGAAATTGAGGTGAAATTTCACGTAAATCGATTTCTGCTACAGAGCAGGTTGTTTTGTAGAGGTGCAAAGTTCTGGCGATACGGCGTATGAGTTCCACATTTTCTTCATGGTTCAGTATATATAAAATTTTAATTTTGAAGAATTTCTATCCTCAATATAGAGCTCAGATGTGGCAGTCAGCTCATTCCGCTGTGTGGCGCGCTGTGAGGAACACTGGGAACACTGGTAACCAAATTCCAACAGCGAAACGTACAGGATGTTTGGGCCAAATGAGGACATAGGAAAATACAGCATTTCACAGAACAGCAAGACATGACAAACATCCAGTAATTATATATATATTTTTATTAATCAGTACTGAAACATGAATCATTTAGTAAAATCAGCTTATTCCTTTAAAATAATTATTGTATAGCTATTATTGCTGTCATTGGTATAATTGGTTTATGGCTTAGATTCTTTTCATGTAATTGGGTTGTTGTTTTTTCTACGTTATTATAAAGATACAGTGATAATGAATGAGCAAATAATTTTTTTTAAATTTAAATTAAATTTTAATTCAATAATTACAGTACAGATGTGTCCTCATACACCTAGCGTCTCTACGCCATACATAGCGAGATGCATAGTGCAACTAAGCGGCAACTGTAACCATACAGAAATTAGCTTTAAACACGTTTAAAGGGCCTGATTCTACAAGGATTGTAATTGCAAAGCTGCACGCAGGCTATAGATATGATGTATGCACGCAGGCTATAGATATGATGTATGCATGCAGGCTATAGACATGATGTATGCCCGCAGGCTATAGATACTGTATATGATGTATGCACGCAGGCAGCTTTGCAATTGCGACCCTTTCAGATATGGTAATGCAGCAGGAGGCATCACGCCTCCTGTGTATTACTTATCCGAGCTGCATTGACCAACGCAGCATCGGATAATCTGCGTAACATCGGCTGGCTGCGGTGACCCATGGGGTCCAGCAGCCGGCTGCCGCAGTTTTGAGAAAGAGGCTAGGAAATCTTCTTTCAGCCGACGGAGATCCTGGCTCCTTCCCTACCCTGTAAAGGCAGCGACACGCCTCTGTTTCGGGAAACGGAGGGCATCGCCGCCCCCTTCCCGACCTACAAACGGCAGCAGAATGGCAGTGATTGATCCAATCTGCGAGCGAGTTAGCAGGAGCCATTCTGCATACTTCCGATATTTGGGAATCTGCGTTCACTGATGAATCAGGCCCAAAGTTGCTAACTTGGCGTGAAAAAAAGCCGTGACTGCTGCATCATAGCACTTCTCTACAGATTCAGACAGATTTGCACACAAATGTTGTACATGAAATTGATCAGTGTAATCTAGCATAATTTGTTGCTTCCAGTTGTTTTATTTATGCGAGTAAGAGCACATTTTGAATGTGAAAGACGTTCGGCGTGGCAGAGAGGGGCTGTTTGGCGAGAATTAAGCCACAGTGTATGCTGAATGTGACATAAATTCTTATTATTGTAAGGTTTTGTGTGTGTGCATGTGTGCGTGTGTTGTTTTTTTTATTCCTTAAGAATAAAGAGCCTAACTCATATTTGTACATATACCCGATGATTTATGTACAAATGCAATGTTGGGGGTTCTGCGGAAGCGCAAGACCTGTTCTGCGGTCGTGCAAAATGGGTCTAACGATATCGCTCGCTGCTCGCTGTCGGCCATTGCATGACTGACCTGGGTGTCCGGACTCTACGGCCAGCCTGTGTAAGCTTCAGCCTCCACCTGAAACCATCACAAATCATGTCCTATGGTCGCGATCATAATCCAAGGCTGCATCCTCACACGCAGCACTCGGATCTCGCGAATGCTAACAGGCGGTGTTTATCTCCTACAGATGCCTCTGTTGTATTTTAATTTTAATGACAGGGAATTATACAGCTGCAGGGGCAGATTGGGCTGCCTGGGACTCTATGGAGAGTTCTTGCTGGGCCGGACCTCTGCAGCTTGCAACCGAGCCGCCTCACTCTGTTTCAGGGCCAGCTGCCACGATCAGAGCTCAGCTCCGATCGGGCAGCGTTCGCTGTTATCCTGATCAGTGCCCTTTGTGCAAAGCAGGTGTGAGAACTTTCTTAGCTCACATATTCAGAAGGAGCTGGGCAGACACTGAGGGGCTAAGGAGACGCAAGTGAGCAGGAGATACACAAGGGGGCTGGAGCTGGGGAGACACTAGGGCGTTGGAGAGACTCAAGGAGGCTGGAGCTGGAGAGACCCGGGGATAGGGTGAGGCTGGAGAGGCACAGGGAGATGAAGCTGAAGGGACACAAGGGGGCTGGAGCTGCAGAGACATGGGGAATGAGGCTGGAGAGACACAGGGAGATGAGGATGAAGAAAGCTGGGGTGAAATAGCTGGAGATTATCCACAACTGGCAGGATTTGAAGGAAAAGACTCAGGAACAGTAATCTTCATTTAGGCACTGATTCTAAAGAAACAATATTACTGATACAATAGTATACCAAATTAGGAAATACAGTTTAATAATATAAAATTGTTTGATCAGGGAGGATCACATTTTGGTCACAAAAAAAAGAGCAAAAGTGTGTTTGCATACTGTATGATTGATACTATGTAATATACAGTACTAGGCCCCATAAAATTTATATTTTGTAATTCTTGGTTATAGGGGTGCAGCCCTAATTCAACCAAATTAAACTGTACTGTGTAGAGCGAGAGCAAGGGGTTGTGTTTAATGGGCGCACAGGAGAAACTTGTATTTGTAATAAGGCTTAACTTTTATTCTCATTATGAGAATAAAAGTTAAGTCTTAATACAAATGCGCATTTCTCCTGTGTGTCCATTAAACACAATCACTAGCTCTCTCTCTACATATTAAAGATCACATTTTGTCCTGCACCTAAACTTCTGTTGATATGTATTAGCTAGTTGAACCCAGGGACGGATTGGCCATTACCTACAGCGGGAAACTTCCCGGTGGGCCAATTGGTGTGTGGGGCCACTTGTCACCTGTGGCCCCTCCCCCTTAGCGCATCACCTGGTCAAGGCTTGCTTTCTTGACAGGCTCCATCCCCATCCAACTGAAAGATTCTATGCGCATGAAAAACCCCAGCCAGTAGCATCACGCACCTCAGAGGCAGAGTGGGTCCGCATCTGGGACCGTCAGGAAAGGTAAATTCAGCAGCACTGTACTTCCCGGGCCACCATCAGCTGCCAGGTAGACTGTAGAGAGGAGGGCACAGGGAGTGAAGACAGTCTGGACTGGTCGGGAGACTCAGACAGAGCAAGAGTCACTGAGTGACTCTGATTGCAATTTTTCAGGCCATCGCTGTCATAGGCACCTGCTGCAGCCAGTCTGTCAGTCTTTGAAAAAAAAAGTCCTGCAGCTTTTTTAAAGACTGGCAGGCTGCCAGCAGAGCTGCACTGGTTGATAGGGGGAGATGGAAATCTATCTGGGGAGGATATTCTGTACTAGGGGAAAATGATGATCTGTCTGGGGGGGGAGTGGGGATTATTCTGTACTAGGAGGATCTGTCTGAGGGGGATGGGGTTTTTTTAGTGCTAAGGGGAGATACTGATCTATCTGGGGAAGGGGCTATTATGTGCTAGGGCAGGAGGATGGCACTGGGGAGATGCAGGATGATGGTGCTGGGCAGATGCAGGATGATGGCACTGGGGAGATGTAGGATGATGGTGCTGGGGAGATGCAGGAAGATGGCGCTGGGGAGATGCAGGAAGATGGCGCTGGGCAGACGCAGAATGATGGCGCTGGGCAGACGCAGAATGATGGCACTGGGGAGACGCAGAATGATGGCACTGGGGAGACGCAGAATGATGGCGCTGGGGAGACGCAGAATGATGGCGCTGGAGAGATGCAGGAAGATGGCGCTGGAGAGATGCAGGAAGATGGCGCTGGAGAGATGCAGGAAGATGGCGCTGGAGAGAAGCAGGAAGATGACGCTGGGCAGACGCAGGATGATGACGCTGGGCAGACGCAGGATGATGACGCTGGGCAGACGCAGGATGATGACGCTGGGCAGACGCAGGATGATGACGCTGGGCAGACGCAGGATGATGGTGCTGGGGAGACACAGGATGATGGCACTGGGGAGGAGCAGAGGAATAGCGCTGGATGGGGGGGTGATAGGGTTAGGCTGGGGGGAAGGGGGAGATTAGGGTTAGGCACTAGGGAGAGGGTTAGGGGTAGGGTTTAGGATTAGGTATAGTTGAGAAAATACTAACTGGAATGCCGCTGCTGAGACATCACCACCAGAATTGATATTTACGTGACTGCCTGGACCCTCAAGAAGATGTTGGAGCCGTTGCAGCCATCGGGACAAGTTAAGACACCGCTAGACCACCAGAGACTGTTTGTCTATAGTTCATCATGTTGACATATCATCCATATAAACATGATGAATTTCAAAATGGTCACTATCGACCAAACATACCCAACCCGTTCTACTAGCTCAGTGTTCTATTTAGAAAAATATGCATACTGTACAATAAATACCATTACAAATGTTTTGATTGGTATTGGTAATGCAGAAAAGGTTGTGTGTAGCCTTCAACCGTTTGCTTAAACTTGTAGTAGTCCCCCAGTTAAAATAAATGTGCACTCCTGGCCTACTCTAGACACACTTGTGCCTAACCATGGCATTTAACATTGTTCATGCCACCATTGTGGATGTCGTATGTGAACACCTGTGTGAACATCCTATTGCAAAATTAAAAAATGTATCTATTTGCTGTGTTAAGGCTTTAACAACAGCTGTAGTGGGACTAATAACCTGGACACGGGCTTGTCTGGGGGGCCCAGCAGGCACCAAGACATGCAATAGATAAAAAAGAATGTCCCCCCTACTTGGCACATGCATAATATTTTTAGTACAAGTTTTAACAAATGGACATGTAGAAGCCTCTATAGCACCTGGGTTTGCTCCCCCAATGTCCTTCCATTTTTGGGTTCCAACAAGGCTGGTTTGACTCATGGGCATATGTGCACTGCACCCACTGCAGACATGTTTTTGTGGGGATTGTAAAAGGAAAGAATTTTAAGCAGTGAAAAACGTCTGTGAAGTCCCTCACATTCAGGATTGCAGTAGATTTGTACTGTCCCGTCCCATTTTACACAGCTTGAACATTTTGATGCAGTAATAGCGAAAATACACTAATATAATAACAATAATGTGTTTGCTGCATTATGTCTGTACTGTAGGATAAATGAATGTGCTCCTTGCTGCATTCAAAATGCAAGATTTTAAGTATATACAACAGAGCACATCCAATCTTTTCAACCAGAGACCACAGGGTGGCATCAATGTACTTTATAATTAACAAACACAGTGAATAATAGATCACAATTCAAAGATAATGTAACCGTAATGAAAGGCTCTCCATCAAATTTCAGCTTTGTTTTAATTGTTTACAAATATCATTTGGGAAAGAAATAAGACTTGTAGCCAACATCTTGTAATTAGCATAAAGTTCCCTTAATGCAAACAGGGAAGTGTGGCGATAACTTCCACTATCTGTATTCAAGGTCTCCCTGGGGCTGCTAAGTTGTGAAATGTACCAAATTTTGAAAAGTTAAAATTTTCAGATCTTGCCCCGATAGCAGGCGCCATCTAATTGTGTCAGCCCTTGTGGCCCTTGCATTACATTAACGCACATTTTTCAGGAGAGGGTTACAAAGGATCAGTCTCCGTTAATTGGCAATTGCACATGCACGATCGATCCGATGACTACAGATGCTGTAAGAATGCCAGGTCTGAACACGGAAGTAACTGCGATCTACTTTTCACACTTCGCAGGAATATGCTGCTATTAAAACCTGTGTTCCTCCATGTGTGTTATAATACATTGCCCAGATAATTTCTTATTCTCGTGATGTACGATGAAAGTATCTTGGCTAAAATGTGAATTTTGATAAATATGTCCCTTAATAGCTAAGATGGTGGATAGCCTTATAAACATGGCCGGCTCTAGGGGTGCTCGACCTGAGCGGTCAAACAGGGGCGCCACTTATAGAGGGTGCACCCTTCCACAGCATCCCAATTTCAGTAGGACAGTACTGTCCCGCTGTTACACCCGTGGAACGAAGTGGCCCGCGGGTGGTCACATTGGGGGGTTGGGGTCCTCACCGCCGCAGCTGTGCGGTGGTGCCAGGAACCCCGTAGTCTGAATGGATGCTGCGCACATACGCGCGGCACACATTCAGTGCCATGAGAGGGCTGGGGGAAGCCCAGCTAGTGAGGCTCCCCCCAGCCTGACGTTATTTGGAGGCGTGACATGCCTCAGATAACGTCACATGAGGAGGTGTGGCCTATGGTAATTAGGCCATGCCCCCAATTTTGGTCGCCACTGTATGGCCAGCATAAGTAATTTACCCGATAACATCGCTGAAGCTGGGGGATTTTCTGCCTCGTGACTGCCTCGAACAGGTGACATCATGATGTTACGCTGAGGGGGGCGGGACTGCCAGCACCATGAAAAAGAGCACAGCCCAGAACATCCTTAGGAGGCACATTATCACCCTGTTACAGCCCTGAATGTATGGGTTGTTGATATATGAGCTTTAAGAAGTGTGCATACTGTACATGCAAGAGTAGGGGTGGATTGGCTGTAGATTTCACCAGGACTTTCCCCAGTGGACCAGACCATGTTGGGGCCACTAAAATCTTTATTTTTAAAAAATGTATTAATTTAAAAAAACATGTCCCGGCCAGCGCTGATCAGGAGGTGGCCCGGCCTCAGCTCATGTTCACTGAGCTTGAGAGAGGCCCTTCCTCCAATCAGTTCAGCAGCCTCTCAGTAGTGGTGGCTGCCTGAGACTGACAGCCCGGCAGTCGCACCCAACAGGACCGCGCTGTACCACACCGCCACACCACACCACTCTTAACCCGGCTCCTGGAGGTGAGGTGCTGCTGCTCTGGAGGCTGCTGTGGCTTTAGATGCTGCTCTGAGTTTGCGAAGACCAGGCATGCTGGGCATGGAACATGAACAACCCCAGGTAAGTGCTCCCATCTCTGAATGATGGAAGGAGGAGACTCTGGAATGAAGAGGTGGTCAGTGAGATGGTGGGGGTATGAGGGACACTGGGCTGAAGAAGAGGGAAACCCTTCTACAGCGCAGTGTTTCTCAAACCCACACCATCTCAATGACCACCTCCAGCATCCCAGTGTCTCCTCCTTCCATCCACAACCAGCCACCTTTCTCATTGCCCCAACTTTTAAAAACCACAGTCAGCCCAGTAACAGTGACAACACCATTGAGCCCAGTGTTCCCCCTTCCCACCCTCAATCGCACAGTGGCCCTGTTTCGGAGCCGGATGCTCTGACAGAGCGCTCGCTCTGAATCAGGGCCGTCCTTCCTGATTTTTAAGAGCGGCCTCATGGCCGCTTGTATAGCTGTGGGTGACCACCCACAGCTATAGCGAGCGGCCAGGAAGATGGTCGCGATGGTCAAGACCATCGCAACCATCGGGCTTGCGAGGAGACCCTTGTGGTAGGGTCTCGTTGCCGCAAGCCCTGGAGTGCTTTCGGCTCTATCAGAGCCGAGAGCACTCCCACTGACATCACTTGTGATGTCAGTGGGGCCGGCCCCAGATGGCAGGCGTTCCCATGGGAATGCCTCTGTCTGGCAGCCACGCCCCCGGCACGCCCACCAAAGGGGGTGTGCTGTCACTCACCATCGACAGCACGCCCCCTTTGGTACGAGACCTGGAGTGACGGCTTGCCCGTCGCAATCAGGGTCTCGCGCATGTGCACGATGGAGCCGGCTCCATCGTGCGCATGCACACTGGGCCAACATCGACCCGCTTGCGAGCGCTCAGCGCTTGCGAGCAGGTCTGAATCAGGCCCAGAGCTCCCTTCATATCCAGCCCTGTGCTCCCCCATCTCACTGTCCCTTCATATAGCCTAGTGTCCCTTTCATTTATCACTCTTTTCCTCCACCCCACCCAATCCAGCCCAGTGTCCTTTCTCCCTGTGAACAATGCAGCCACCACTTTATCCCCCCATCATTAGGACCACTGGGTTGGGTGCGAGATGCCAGTGCTCAGGATCCCAGGGTCAAAATTACAAAGCCGGCATCCCGGCAGGGTTAGGATACCGACACCTGGTGGTCGGGATTCTAGCCCCCCTTCCAATACCCCTATTGCCTAAACCTAACCTTCCCTTCACCACACTCTAAAACTAACACTCCCCCTTAGTCTCTAACCCTCCCCCTAGTGCAGGAACAATTGCGTCCACCTTGTGTTCAACTCTGACTGGGCCCCAGAGAGTGTAACTGTGGGCGGGATGTGACCAACCTAGGTCCCATATGCTGAATATCTCTTTTTCAGTTGTGTCTTCAGCCAGAAAGATAGTAAGTTTCACTCCCAGACTAGCAAAGATGCTAGTCTGCAGAGAAAAGTATGCTACTTTGTGCAGGGGCGTATTAACAGAGGAGGGGACCATGTGCAGAGCACTGAACACAGCAGTAGACTCTGGGCACTAGTAGACTCTAGCGCTGTGCCAGAGTCTATTGTGGAGGTCACCAGAAAAATGGTGCGGCAGCCATTTTCCCGGAAATGTCCCTACTACATCTGTGCACAATGCAAAGAAAATGGCCATCACCCATTTTGCTGGTGATTTGCACAGCACTGCTACTGCCAACGCGGGACTCTGGAGGGGCAAGTATTTGAATAAATGGGTGCAGGGTGTACAGTGTGGACCCCCTTGGACCCAGGGATCCGTGTGCACTGAACAGCCTGCCGTGCGAACGCCTGCCATGCCGTCACTTCGACGAATTTGCATACGCTGGGAGCGAGCATCTAGCGAGCGGGTCTGAATGAGCTCCTTAGTTCATTGCTTGAAGCTCACCATGGTACAGTAAGTGGGGATAGAACTCCTAATTTCCTAACGTTAATCAAGACTTTCCCATGTAGATTGGGACAGTTTGGAAGTACAGTATGTACTAACAAGCTCTACATTGTGGTAATAGGAATCCAAATATATACTAGATATTACATACTTTATGGGGCAAAATTTACTAAAAAGAGGTCTTATAAATGTTTGATGTCTGTAAAGCGACTTTGAGTCATACGGGAGAAAAGCGCTATATAAATAAAATTATTATTATTATTACAAAATCTTTAATCAGAAAATGTTACAGAGCCACACATCATTTTGCGCTAATCAAATGAAACACCTAATTTGTGTCAATGCCTGATAAACCATTAGCTACTTACTCTCCTTATTCTCTGGTATGTTTTTATTGTTGACTCCATTATAATACAGTTTAAAGCTGGGTATACACCATACGATGGTGCTACCCAGTGGCGTTACACACACCTGTGTACGACAGCGCAATGTGTTGTCGTTACATGCTGTATGTAGCAACACCACGTCCTTCATTGCATCGTCCCATCTGCGGCGTAGAACAGCAGATGCGATGATGCGATGAATGACGGATCAGGCATACACACTGGGTCTGATTCAGCAAAGATCGAAACTGTGATTGCAATAGCGATTATGCACTCAGGGCCTGATTCAGACCCGCTCGCAAGCGGGTCGATGGTGCCCTAGTGCGCATGCGCACGACGTTCAGAGCGTCCGGCTCTGAATCAGGCCCTCAGTCTCACTGTGATCATATGCCAATCCACTGCGATCGCTATGCCGCCGCAGCACAACAACAGTACACCCACCTTACTTTACACACATCCGTAATACTTAGCAAGACTGCGAAAACATCTGTAACATCGAGTACCATCGCAGCCTTGCACAAGGTCAGACCTTACTCAGAAATTGCTAATCTTCTGGTATCAGGCCGCGTAGGGCATCGCAGTGGCTAATTTATGCACACCCCTGCAACAGCGTTCAAAAGCACTGGCACGCCTGCGTTTCACCGATCACCCCCCCAAACGGTACTTCCTGTCAATCACTCTGTGCTGGGTCTGCGTAGCCCAATTGCAGTGGCTGGTTCGCGTATGCAAACTGCGATGCATACGTATGCGCAGCAATCGACCGATTGCGTGCGGAATCGCATTTGCAGTTCTTTCTAAATCATGCCCACTGTACGATTTGTACGATATATGTTTTGATCCGCGTCGGAATGATATATCGTATAGTGTGTACCCAGCTTTAATATAAACCCTACATTTGTAGTGTTGTGAAAGATACAATATATTATTCCATATTTGTAAGATAATACAATATCATAAAATAAATATAAGACATTTTTAAGAAGCATTTTAACTTGACTTTGCAAACTCAAAGTCTTGCAAACTTTGCAGTAAATAATTTGTAGTTTCCATAGCAACCGAAAAGAAAAATACCACTTTCACAGTAGAAGACCTGCGATCACGCAGCTAAACATAGCAGTGGCATCTGTTAAAATAATAATATTAATAAAATAAGGGATTGCACATACTTAATGCACATACTTAATGCATGCACAGTGCTAATTTCCTGTATGATACTCAACTAAGCATAATCCTGAGAACAACAGTGAGCGGTGTAATACATAAATTGTATGTATAAAAAATACAGTACAGTATGTATTCAAATTGGTATTGTTCTTATCTGTATTCTACCACCTTTAGCTACCATTCCAACAGGTCTTGGAGACAGAGCATTATTTACTCATTTATGATGAATGTTAATATTGTTAATAACTGCCGGTATAGCCTACAACATTCTTCCTTGTTTACAAATATTAAACAGAGATACCAGTATAATTGTGGCAGATTTCCAACTCTGATACTAATGAGCACCCAGAGCTAATTTAAAATGAGATAATTACTTGAATTAAGGTTCCAGGATTCTAGGGCTGTAAGCAACGCGGTTCTCTCTAAGGGGTCTATTCATCATCACTTAATTTCTACAAAAGCAGGTGAAAATGAACATTTTCACCTGCAGTTGTAGAAATTAGGTTATTGGGCCATTCATCAAGAAGGTAAAGCACAGATATCTTCTGCTTACCTTTCTCTGGCGGAATGGCCCTCTCTCCCCATACACTAGTATGACAGCTATCTCCTGCTTACCTTCCACTGGCGGAATGGCCTGCTGTCCCCATACATTAGTATCACAGATATCTCCTGCTTACCTTCCTCTGGCAGAATGGCCCACTATCCCCATACACTAGTATCACAGATATATCCTGCTTACCTTCCTCTGGCGGAATGACCCGTTGTCCCCATACACCAGTATCACAGATATCTCCTGCTTACCATCCTCTGGCGGAATGACCTGCTGTCCCCATACACTAGTATCACAGATATATCCTGCTTACCTTCCTCTTGCAGAATGGCCCGCTGTCCCCATACACTAGTATCACAGATACCTCCTGCTTACCTTCCTCTGGCGGAATGACCCGCTGTCCCCATACACTAGTATCACAGATATCTCCTGCTTACCTTCCTCTGGCGGAATGACCCGCTGTCCCCATACACTAGTATCACAGATATATCCTGCTTACCTTCCTCTTGCGGAATAGCCTGCTGTCCCCATACACTAGTATCACAGATACCTCCTGCTTACCTTCCTCTGGCGGAATGACCCGCTGTCCCCATACACTAGTATCACAGATATCTCCTGCTTACCTTCCTCTGGCGGAATGACCCGCTGTCAACATAAACTAGTATCACAGAGATCTCCTGCTTACCTTTCTCTCGCGGAATGGGCCGCTGTCCCCATACACTAGTATGACAGATATATCCTGCTTACCTTCCTCTTGCAGAATGGCCCGCTGTCCCCATACACTAGTATCACAGATACCTCCTGCTTACCTTCCTCTTGCAGAATGGCCCGCTGTCCCCATACACTAGTATCACAGATATATCCTGCTTACCTTCCTCTTGCGGAATAGCCTGCTGTCCCCATACACTAGTATCACAGATACCTCCTGCTTACCTTCCTCTGGCGGAATGACCCGCTGTCCCCATACACTAGTATCACAGATATCTCCTGCTTACTTTCCTCTGGCGGAATGACCCGCTGTCCCCATACACTAGTATCACAGATACCTCCTGCTTACCTTCCTCTGGCGGAATGACCCGCTGTCAACATAAACTAGTATCACAGAGATCTCCTGCTTACCTTCCTCTGGCGGAATGGGCCGCTATCCCCAGGGGCGCAGAGAGGGGGAGGTCGGGTAGGCTCGGGCTTCCTGAGGGGCCTAGCGGGGTCCTGGGTCCGATGCCGCCCCCCTTCCCTCCCTCACAGCAGCCCAGTACACAGTGTGTGCAGAGCTGCAGTGGGAGACTGCTGATGGCTGCTGAGCAGCAGCCACAGCAGTCTCCTATGCCTGTGGGGGGGAGCGATCACCCAGATTGCGCCCCCCCTGGCTTTGAGCACCCCCCCTCCCCAGCGTAAGCGGCACTGCAAAACTTATTTTTTCGGGAAGGGGTGTGGCCATGCCGACCGCGATTAGGCCATGCCCCCTGTTACCCGGGTCCGCCATGGCTCTTGGCGGGCCTGGCTGTCAACATACACTAGTATCACAGATATCTCCCCTGCTTACCTTTCTCTGGCAGAATGACCCACTGTCCCCATACAATAGTATCACAGATGTCTCCTGCTTACCTTCCTCTGGCG
Organism: Taudactylus pleione; assembly: GCA_031769625.1. NCBI lineage: Eukaryota > Metazoa > Chordata > Amphibia > Anura > Myobatrachidae > Taudactylus > Taudactylus pleione. The sequence continues at coordinate 26,173 of JAUIMM010000205.1, forward strand.
GAATGGCCAGCTGTCCCCATACACTAGTATCACAGATATCTCCTGCTTACCTTCCTCTCGCAGAATGGCCTGCTGTCCCCCTACACTAGTATGGGGACAGAATTCCTCAAGCTCTGAAAATACAATATATTCGGAGTTTGATTGCGGGAACATTCACCATCTTTAGATGGCAAGTGCTCCCGCTACCCGCTCCTTCCCTATGGGAAGGATTCCTGAGTCTCGCAAAGGGATCGCTCCGCCCTTGTCCGGCTCTTTAGGCTATACACACATGCTCTTGTGTGCATGCATGACCTTTAGGCCAAACGCGCGCTCCCAAAGGAGCAGTGAAAAGATTCACTGCTCGGAAAAGAGCAGTGAAGCCGCTTGCAGAGACAGCTGATTTTCGGATGATGAATTGCTCCCGCGCTCGCGACGAGTTAGTATGTTAATTATTGGGGTCCGTTCAGACCCTGATAATTAACATAATGAATAGACCTCCCAACCTCCTTGCTGCCAGCTTAACACTCTGCTGACCCCACTGGTTCCATTGTTCCTTTTCACAGCAGATTACAGTCTTATGAGACTGTTCCTGTGTTTGGAGATAATTTGGGAGGAGGGTGAACAAGTGAGTTTATGTTAGGGGTGATTTTTCAAGCGGTCTCCTGGGGTACAGTATATGTTAGTGGTGGTATAGGAGTTAGGAAACTCACTAGCAACCTTGAGCAGTAATAAACTCTGCAGACTGATAAGTCAGGACAATGGAGACAAAGACATTCATCATTTATGGGGGAGATGTATCAAACCATCTAAAGAGGACAGGTGAAGTTGAGCAAAGCAATCAATCGGCTTCTAGCTGTCATTTTATAGAATGGATTTGATGAAGGGTAGCTATAATCTGATAGGTTGCTATTGTATGTTCTCTTCAGATTTAATACATCTCCCCCTTAAGTGCAGAATTAGTACAGTGCAGACTTGCCTACCTTTATATTTGTGTTCCCGGGAGATGTAGAGGGTGGAGATGGGGGCGTGGCCTGATGTTTTGCATAATTAAGCCCCGCCCTCACTGCAAATTGTCATGATTGGATCAAACTTAAATAGGGGGCAGGGCCAAATGACACGAATCATGCAGAATTGCATCATTAAGCCCCGCCCCCTGCACGGAGACCTGCGATCGCCGCGGAAATTCTCCCCATTATGCCCAATTCACTAGGAAGAGGGCAGAATGCTGGAGAAGTGCCTACCCTTCCGGGGGTGCGAAGGGTTACCAGATAAATTGTGAGCCTCCCGGGAGGGTAGGCATGTATGGTACAGTGCAGTGATGGTATTTTTTATTTTGTTAGTAGTAGTTTATGGTGGTGTTAGTGTGTTTGATGTAAATAGTCCATTGCAGCCCAGTTTTACCTCTCCACTCGTAAGTGTAGATGCAATCAAAATGCAACAGCCATGGAACATGCGCCATGGTAATTACTAGCGGCGTGGAGCTGTCTCCCAGGGCTCAAGGTTGGTGCCCTGTGGCACCTGTATTTGGCATGCAGGGTGCCTAGAACTGCACCCTACAGCCAGAGCGTAGAGAACCTGGGCGGTCCTCGGTAATTCCTTAGGGCATGACCTAAAATAAGGAGGCATAGCGTTACAAAAAACCTACACGTCACCACATGCTTCACAGGGGTGGGAAGGGGTTCAGAGCTAGAAGGGTGATCAGGTGGTGGCAGACCGGGCCCCTGCAGGTCCCCTTCGTCATGCCCGGGCCTGTGTAATTAGTGCCTGTCCCCCTCACCTCTCAGCACCCTTTGCCTATTGCCTGTGACATGATGTCAAATGTTCAGGATGCATTTTCTCCCAGCTATGGCCCTGCCATGTGCACTGTGAAATCAGGCAAACAGATGTATATATTTAACTTCGCATCAACCCCATATTGAGAAAGCCTTTAACAGCTTAAATTATGGTACCACATTTTATACAAATGCTGTGCTCTTTAAAGTAATATTTCATCCATTATTACTCAACATATCTTTGCTGCAGATCTATCGTGCAGCTGGTGTCTGCGAATTCTGAAAGTGATGTAAACTAATCAATTATTTATTACCAGTTATTTATATAGCGCACACATATTCTGCAGCGCTTTTACAGAGAATATTTGGCCATTCACATTAGTCCCTGCCCCAGTGGAGCTTACACTCTATATTCCCTACCACGGAATCGGTATGAAATGGCCGGCGGTTTGATTCCCGGCAGCGCCTGGCCGACAACAGCAGAGTTCCCGGCAGCGGAAGCCCAACAGCGCTGGAAGTCCCGATCGTGGATATGTAAGTACTATCTAACCTAACCTGACCCCCTAACCCTCCTTAGGGGTGCCTAACCCTAACCTCCCCCCCAAGTGCCTAACCCTAATCCCCCCTCTAAGTGCCTAACCCTAACCCCGCCCTTCCCCGCTGCCTAACCCTAAGTCCCCCCGGGTGCCCTAAACCTAACCCTCAACCCCGTGGCTGTCCGCTCACGGCACCCGGACTCCCTTCGATCGGGATTCCGGGGGCCTGTCTTCTGGCGTCGGGGAAATGTCAAGCATCTACATCTAGACGCCCGGCATTTCATCCCTCGCCGGGATATGAAAGTCGGGAAGCTGGCTGCCGGTATTAAGGCAGCCGGCTTTCCGATTGTATACCCCCTACCACATGTAGACACAGACATACGCACTAGGGATCATTTTTTGTTGGGAGCCAATTAACCTACCAGTATATTTTTGGAGTGTGGGAGGAAACCGAATCACCTGGAGGAAACCCATGCAAGCACAGGGAGAATATACAAACTCCACACAGTTAGGGCTGTGGTGGGAATCAAACCCGCAACCTCAGTGCTGTGAGGCAGTAATGCTAACCATTACACCATCTGTGCAATTGAGTTAATAAACATTAACAAAATGAACAAAAAAAACCTTTCCAATTGTAACCCACATTGCCACATATAATAGAGTCTGCGTGACATTCACTACGAGACCATAAGACTGCAAATATTTCTACCTACTCATATGTATTGTTCTCCCTACAGTACTTGCTAAGATGTTAGCTGAATTTTCGGTCTGTAAACCTATTTTTTTCTTTCACGGCTCTCAGCCAATCAGCGTTAAGGACATTTAATATGCACACAGAAAGCAAAAGAATATGGCACCTGCCATCCATCGCTGCCTGACACCGCTGGCACCCCCCGCTGCCGACACTGCCGGCACCCCCACTGGCAGCATCCCCCACTGCCGACACCACAACTGCCGGCACCCCTGCACTGCAGCCCCGCATACTGAGGACATCGTCAGTGACCCCCCACACTGCCGACACTGCCGGCACTCCCATACTGAGGATACCACCAGCACCCCTGCACTGCCGACATCGCCGGCACCTTGCATTGAGAACACCCCTGCACTGCCAACACAGTCAACAAACATGCACTGAGTACACCGCAGGCACCCCCGCACTGCTGACTTCGCCAGTACCCTTCACTGAGGACACTGCCAGCACCGCAGCTGTGCCATTCCATGTACTAAGGACACTGTCAGCAACCCCTGCACTGCCGACACAGCCAGCAAACCTGCACTAAAAACACCGCTGGCACCCCCGCACTGCCGACATCACCGGTACCCTTCACTGAGGACACTGCCAGCACCGCAGCAATGCCATTCCATGTACTGAGGACACCGTCAGCGACCCCTGCACTGCCAACACAGCCAGTAAACCTGCACTGAAGACACCGCTGGCACCCCCACTCTACTGATACTGCCGGTACCCTGCACTGAGGACACTGCCACCACCGCAGCAATGCCATTCCATGTACTGAGGACACCGTCAGCAACCGCGCTCTGCCGATACTGCTGTCACAGTAAGTGCACTATTGGTGTATCCAAAACACACTGTATTACACACTGTATCCATGTTGGAAATTGGAAGCTTTAACTGCCACGTTAGTGCCGCCCACTGTGTCACTTAGCTTAGTCAGCCAGCTAGCTGAATGCAACCTTTTGGCCTTAACTAGATGAAAAAAATAATATTGTGAGGTGGCAAAAATTGATTGGAAATGACTGGAAATAAATGTTATTGAGGTTAATAATACTGTAGGAACAAAGGCCCTAATTCAGAGACGTACGCTCTGAGCAGAGCGCACGCTCTGAATGAGGGCCGCCCTCCATAATTCTGGAGCGTCCTACTGGACGCTCGTATAGCTGTGGGTCACCACCCACAGCCTATACGAGCGTGCAGTTTGATGGCCGCGATGGTCGTGACCATCGCGACCATCGAAACTGCGAGCCGGAGCCTGCGGTTGAGGTTTTCAACTGCAAGGCCCGGAGTGATTTTGGCTCTATCAGAGCCAAAATCACTCCCACTGACATTACTAGTGATGTCAGTGGCCCGGCTTCTGACGGCTTCTCCCTTGGGAACGCCCCGTCAGGGAGGCACGCCCCCGGCATGCCCACCAAAGGGGGCGTGCTGTCAATCAACATCGACAGCACGCCCCCTTTGATCAGACACAACGAGCGAAGGAAAGTCCTTCACTCATCGCGTCTGGCGCATGCGCACGACGGAGCTCCCGCCGTCGTGCGCATGCGCAGTGCACAACATCGACCCACTTGCGAGTGGACAGCCGCTCGCAAGAGGGTCTGAATCAGGCCCAAAAACAGGCCCATTTTATGTGATTTTAGCTGTTTTTATGATATTTTAAGAAAAAATCCAGATCCAAAACCAAAATCGGAAAACAAAACACCAAGGAAAAAAATCAAAAACCAGATTCAGATCCAAAACCAGGGGAGATCCAGAACCAAAACCAAAAACACGAGGGTCGGCGCACATCTCTACTTATATCCCACTTCCACTGTAGTCTTCAAGACTATGGAGATGATGCTCATCAATAAAAGTTGGCATCTCAATACATTGAACAGAACTGCAATATATTTATTCTGGAGAGACGTAGGCATGGACTATTTAACCCCCTATAATACCTGCAACAATATATGAAGACTATATGGTCATAGAAATTCTGAGATATTAGTTGCATGCATTTGCAAATACATGGGAGGCTGCTGGGCCACGTCACGGCTTCTCTGTTTCCAGCAGTCCCTAACACTAAGGGGTTCACGTCGGGGTGCAGTGCACCCCAAAAAACGTCCAGCCCAGAACCCCCCCAGGGCATCACACGAAAATGGAAAAAGAGTGACAGTGCAGTGTAAAGTATAGCTGTGTGTGAGTACTCATTAAGTGTGGAATGAGAGGTTAAAATATATGTGAAAAAATACATGAATAATAAACAAACATAAAAGGTGATGTGAAAAGCAACTATGTGTATTAAGTGGTGATGCCCTGAGGAGGCCCAGCCAGACCAGTCCCGGGGGCCCTACGCCCAAACACTCACCCCAAATGTAAAATATACCAATTATAAGGCCTCATGATAAAGGCACATATATAATTTTGGCAAATGTAAGGCCTCATGATAAAGGCACATACATAAATGCATCCAAATTGAGAGCCAGCTTACCTGGGAGTCACCCCTGGGAACTCCAACTAGCACTACTAGAACCAGCATGCCCTACTAATGCTGGCTCCTTCATGCAACTTATAACAAACAAACAAAAATGGCAGCTGCTCAATCAATCTAGCAGTACTAATCAGGTGCATGAAAGGGAGGGGTCACACTAAGTAGAAAAAGAAGGAGGATTTAACCCCCTATTGTACCTCAGCACACTGAATAATACCTGCAACAATATATGAAGACTATATGGTCATAGAAATTCAGAGATATTAGTTGCATGCATTTGCAAATACATGGGAGGCTGCTGGGCCACGTCACGGCTTCTCTGTTACCAGCAGTCCCTAACACTAAGGGGTTTCTACTTAGTGTGACCCCTCCCTTTCATGCACCTGATTAGTACTGCTAGATTGATTGAGCAGCTGCCATTTTTGTTTGTAGGCATGGACTAGTCACCATAAAGGTCACCTTCAGTGCAGAACTTGGTTATTTTCTGCCTTTTGTTAACATTTATATAAAAGCAGGTAAAATATTTGTATATGTTACAACTACTGTATGTGTTATAGAGAAGCAACTATATAGGACGGGATGCACTAACATTGCACAGTGCACTACTTACCGCCACCGTATTTGTACTGATCACATACAGTATGCACTAACAAATGCGATCAGTACAGCAAAGGACAGCTCTTCCGATAAGAGCTGTCCTTCGTGATCCGCACCACCCCATGGACTACGGGTTTATGACGTGGCAGCTGCAGGGCATGCTGAGAGGGATCCGATCGGATCTCTCATACCAGCACAATGCGGTAGAAGCCATGCTTAGTTGAATTTGGGGAGAGCAGCTAGAATACACCCTGATGGTGCGACCAATGTTGCATTGCGCCATTGTTGCTGTGCTTACAAACTCTATCGCAATGCACAGACTACGTATCCTGAAAGTGGGTGTCTCACCTCTCGTACACGTACACTCCCTCACACCGTCCCGCACAAAGGGAAGGCTGAGATTGTCAAATCCGAAGTGGGAAATGGGCACGGACTGGATGCAGGTAAGTCCCTATGAGCCATTTCCTGATATTGAAACAAGGCCGGACGCAGGGGTTACTTGTTCATGAATGCCTCTGCTGGATGCTGCGGAGGACTGAGATCAAAGGCAAAAGGGAACTAAACCCCACCGGGTATGCAGATCGCAGCTCCGGAGATGCTGAGGTATGGGAACCTGGTACCCAGGGCCGGAGCTACCATTAGACAGCTTTAGGCAGCTGCCTAAGGATGCTGGCCTCTGGAGGGCGCCTCTGAGTCCACAAAGTGAAAAAATAAAAAAATTAAGCCATTGTCATTTGCTACGGTCGTGTGTGTAATGAGCCACAGTCACCACTGTCCCGCCCCATCCCACTGTGACTCAGGCCATCACCTTCATCTTCACCTCACACATAGCCAGCAGCAGCCGGTCTCAGTGCTTTGACTGTCCATGCTCGGGCTGTCAGCAATAAGCGGCATCGCTCACATGTGCTGTGAACGCAGGCGTGCTAGTGCATTGGGACGGCGTTGCAGGGGCGTGCATAAACTATTCACTACGATACCATACGCAGACTGAGGCCTCACAGCGTGCACTGAAGTACGCAATTCCTGAGTCAGGTCTGACCTGCCTTAACTGTGCATATGGGTCCGATGTTACTCGATGTTACCGATTGTTTTGCTATGTTACCAAAGTATACGGATGTGAGTAATGGGAAGTGGGCGTCCTTATGTCAGGCTGCAATCCCAATGCAAATGCAAACATTTACATATCACCGCTGATATTAGCAACTGCATTGAGTGCGTATAAGCAGAATAGCGATTCTTGCTGAATCAGGCCCTGTTTACAGTATGGCAGACACTGGGATGCTGCCTGTACGTTACAGTGGACAATGGAATGCTGTCTGTTTGATATAGCATGTGCTACAGTGACATCTGTGCAGTTCTGCAGAAACTAGGATGCTGTCTGCAGTACAAGGGTAACTGGGAGGCTGTCTAAGTGGTATGACATTCACTAGGATGCTGTCTGTGCTGTATGATGGTCATTGGAATGCAGACTGTGCTGTTTGACACTCACTGCAATGATGTCTGTATACAGTAGTATAAGGGTCACTGCAATGCTTTCTGTATTTTAAGGTGGTCACTCTGTGTGCTGTATATGATTGTGAATATCAGTATGTAAAACGTGGAGGTTGTATGAGGGGCCCAGGGGTTGCCTTTTGCACCAATTTACTTCTATCTCTTATGCTACAATATTCTTTTAGGGTAGGAGCCTCTATCTAAAGAAGGCAGCATTAGGTGTGTGTACCAGGGACGGGATGAATGACTCATCGCAATTTGCATGCGTTGTATCCCACCACACTTTGAATGCATGTTGATGTAAATTATGTCAGTATGCATGAACAAAAACGCAAAGTACAGTTCTCTCGGTAAGAGCTGTCCTTTGCGAATGCGCAGAATGACACATGCACCACGGGGGTGCTGGGAGGGATTGAGGACCTCATTCAGAGTCGGTCGTTGCGGCCGCACGGTCGTAAGGTAAAAGGGGCCGGATCTGCAAATGAAGCGCTCGCAAGTTGCGTCGTTAAGATGGGATCGTTAGCTGGACGAGCGAGGGGAGGATGCGGCTGTAAGACTAAAAATACGCCCCCTTCTCGTTCCCATTACACGTCATCTCCGGGCATATAAGGATTAATCGTGACCATCGGGAGCCATCGGAGCTGGTCGTAGAGCTTAAGGTTGACCATACCCTCTCTTAAGCACTACGATCATGTCAGTGTAAAAACCTCCCATGTCACATGTACCATGACACTACTTAGTTAATTATGCACTCCCATAAAACGCCGTTTGCATAGTCAGGCACGCCTGTGTTCGGATCTCCACTACCCCGTTCACAACCACCTTCCCCTGTTACCACCCACAAACGCCTCATCCTGTCACTCAAACTAACGACCTGGCTGTGTTCAAGGAGAGAGCAATTTCTGATCGTAATAGCTAGTTTGCGCACATGCATTGCGAATTTTACGCATGCGCAGTTTAGCGAACATCGGTGGCGTACGACCGTGCGGCCGCACAACTGACTCTGAATGAGATCCTGAATCCCTCTCACATCACTCTATGAATCGAAGCTCATAGGCTTCTATTGGGCAACGCCATCTAAAGATGGAGTTGCCTGCACCACCCAAGCACCATGATGTATTGCATTCTGGGGCTTGGTACATATAGCCTCATTTCTAGCTTTAGTGCATCCCGCCCCAGGACAGTACAGTCAGGTATTCTATATATAATGGATTATCACAACTTTCTTTCAGCAACACGATGGGCTGCTAAGGACCCACAGCCACAGAGGAGCAAGGGCAGTGTTTTGTAGTTTTGCCAAGGGCACCTAGATATCTTGCCCTGGCCCTGCTGGTACCAGTGCTGACTGGGAATGCTGGTAGAGGAGGCTCTGTAACATAGCACAGGTAGCGGCAGATTACCGGACTGAGAAGAGCAGAGCACTGACAGTGACACTATGAACTGGAGCTGTCAGCAAACTAATTTACCAACTGAGCACTGCAACTGGGACACTGGTGGTAAATGAGACAAGGAGGACAGAGAAATAGCACACAGACTAGCTGTGTAAGACATTGCACTGGCAACCTGAGAACTCCCAGGAAGCCCTTAAGTACTCAAGGCTGGAGCTGGATTGGCTGTCAGAGCCCATGTGAATCATTCAGCCTGGATTGGATCCTTCCTGACATGTGACCAAATCCAAGACGGCAATGCCCAGGACCCGGCAGTGTTTGCACAGACTCCCAGTCACAGCAGCTTCAACATGCCAGAGACCCAGTGCTGCCTCTCAGGGACCTTCACACTCACCATGCTAACCACCAGCAGCCTGCACCCCTGCCAGAGCACCCGGACAGGTAAGTCCCGGACCCTCCGCAGTCCTCCAGAGCAGCCCATGACATTACCCCCTCCTTTGTGGGGTGCCCTCTGGACACTCTTTGGGTGTTCTTGGGTTCTTAGAGTGAAACCTGCAGACAAATAAGGGAGCATGGACATCGGAAGAATTCATCCGGCAATGTTCCTCTGGGCCGTAACCCTTCCAGTCTACCAAATACTGGAGGTGACCATTACGAAGATGGGAATCAAGGATCTTTTTAATTTCAAGTTCAACTCTTCTTTCTGTGAGTACCTTAGGAGAATGAGGCAAAGTATTGAGTAACTGATTCAGAACCAGGGGCTTTAGTAACAAGATGTGAAAAGAATCTTGAGGTAAGAAGGCAGTTTGAGCTTATAAGCAACTGGGTTGATAACTACTTCCACTGGAAACATGTCAATAAAATGAGATGCAGATTTCATCGATGGCACTCGTAGACGTAGGTTTCAAGTAGAAAGCCATACTAGGTCCAATACTTTCAAACTTGGAACTGATCTTGTTTTATCCGCCCAATGTTTGTAATTTTTTGCAGTGTAGATTGAACTTTTTTCCACAACTTTGGAGAAGCACTGTAAGGAGGATGTAGCTGCTGGCAGATTGAAAGCTGATAAACTCTGAAACTCGGATACCCGTAGATGTGTGCCATAAACAGTAAAGAACGGAGCATGACCAGTTGAAGAGTCGTAAGAACTATTGTGTGCAAATTCTGCCCAAGGCAGAAGATCCAACCAGCTATCTTGCGAGGAGGATAAATGAATACAAAGAATCGTTTCCAGATCCTGTTTAACACGATGAGAAGCTCTTGAGAAATTCAACTTAACTTGTAATGCTGAACACAGAGCTCTCCAAAATTTCACTACAAATTGAACTCCATGATCAAAGATAATTTCAGAGGGTAGTCCATTTAAACGAAAGATTTAAGAAATTAAATGCTGAGCCAATTCAGGAGTGGAGGGCAATTTTTTAAGAGGGACGAAATGGACCATTTTGGAAAATCGGTCTATAACCATCTAAATCATGGTATATCCTCTGGAAGGTCTGTTACAAAGGCCCTCATTCAGTGTGGCATCCTGGTTGCTAGCTAAGCTTTGGGTTACCACCCACAGCTTAGTGACCGACCAGGGTGATGGTCATGATGGTCAAGACCATCAAGACCATTGGGGCTTGCGACAAGACCCTAAGGTTGGGTCTTGGCAGCTGCAAGCCCCAGGAAGCTTCCTGCTCTGATCGCTGCTGATGTCAGTGCGGCCGCCCACAAAATGGCAAGCGTTCCGTCAGGAATGCCTCCGTTTGTGTAGCCACCCCCCCACCCCGCCTACAAAACGGGCCGAGCTGTCGATCAACATCGACAGCCGGCCCTTTTGTAGTGAGCTCCAGAGCGAGAGAGTTTCTCTCTTGCTCCGGGCTTGCGCATGCGCAGTGCGGCCGTGGCACGTGCGCAGGACCAAAACATCAACCCGGTTGCGAGCATGCAGCGCTTGCGACCCGGTCTGAATGAGGTCCAAAGTCCATTGCTAAATGTGTCTATGGGCAGGAATTGATGAAGGTACAAGGTTCCCAGCTGGAGTTTGCCTGGAGCTTTTATGCTGTGCACATTTAGTGCATGATGATATGAATTCAGCAATGTCATATTTCATAAATGGCCATCAATAAGAATGTTTTAAGAATTCTGTGGTTTTATCGATACCAGTGTGTCTGGCGAATCAGGATGCATGCGCCCATACCAATAATTGCTTACGTAGTTCTGGAGCAACAAAGGTTTTACCAAGAGGCAGAGTAATATTTGTGGCAGCAAAAACCCTGAGTTCTAGGACAGGAAGTTCTCTTTGGGTTTCAGTAGGATTTTCTGGGATGATCGAGTGAGACAGAGCATCAGCCTTCTGATTTTGGGATCCTGGACAAAAGGTCAAGGTGAAATTAAATTGTGTAAAAAAAATAGCCCATCGAGACAATCAGGTATTTAGATATTGGATATTCTTCAGATATAATAATTCCGGTGGTCTAAAAATTTGCTCATTCAAGGAATTAACGCCACTCCTCCGATGCTAGTATGACTGTAACCAACTCTTGCTCCCCTATGGCATAATTTTGAGAAGTAACCGCATGGGTGGAATTTATTATCCTCAAATTTTTGCAACAGATCTGCCCCTACTACTTCAGAAGAGGCATCGGCTTCTAAGAAAAAGGGTCTGTTTACATCAGGCTGGCGTAATACTGGTGCAGTGATAAGCAGCTGGAAGGTTGGTTCTCGGCTTCAGGGGGCCACTGCGTGGGGTTTACTCCTTTGTGTGTCAAGGCCATAATTGGTGCTACTAGAGATGAGAAGTCTTTAATGAACTTGTGGTAGTAAAGCCCAAAAATCTTTGTATTGCCTTCAAAGACATTGGTCGTGACCAATTCAGAATGGCTTACACCTTCTCAGGATCCATCTTTAAACCCGAGCTAGAGACTACATATCCCAGGAAGGGTATAGAGGTAACTTCAAATTAGAGATGAGCGGGTACGGTTTTCAGAGATCTGAACCCACCTGAATTTTGTAGATCCGAGTCGGATCCAAGCCGGCTCAGATGTTCCTGCCTTACTCGGATCTCTCAAATCGAGGCAAAACCATAGAGATGAAATCTCGCGGCTCGTGAGCTTTCGTCTCTATATATAAGTGATGCGGCGGGCGCCATTTCACTCTGGCTAGGGAGAGGTTATGTGCTGTTCTGTCTGCTGTGTCCTGTTCTTTCTGCTGTGTCCTGGGCTGGTGCTGATCCATTCTGGGCTGGTGTTGTTGTGCTGTCTGCTGTGTCCATCTGGGCTGCTGATAATCCATCAGGGCTGGTGCTACTGCTGTCACTGTGCTGTCTGCTGTGTCCATCTGGGCTGTTGCTGATCCATCTGGGCTGGTGCTGTCTGCTACGTCCATCTGGGCCCAAGTTCTGGACCCCCCAAAAAAATAAAATTATTTTTTTTGTGTAATATATATTTGTCTGTGTACATGTTAGGTTAAACCGCACAAGATCTAGCAAGTTGGTAAAGCAACCTAGTGCTGCCCGACTCCCAAGTCCGCATAGAATATGGAGGGCTGTCACATGACAGGAGAGCAAGGCTAAGAACCACATGTTGTAGCTGTCGCCAGCAGTGCAAGGCCATCAGCTTCCTCGTCCTCTATGAAGGCCCATGCCCCAGGGCTTAAGTCACACCATCGATATGGTAAAGCTACTTTTACTGCAGTTAAGAAAAAAAAATGTAAAGGAAATTTGCCTTTAGATAAACAAAAAATTGGCAATATGCCATTCACTACCTGAAGTGGCAAGGAAAGGATAAGGCCTTGGCCTTCCTTTATGAAGACTTCTGGTTCTGATTATGATAGCCCTTCGGAAAAAAACAACTGTGTGCCCTGAGAAATTTAAATCACAAATCCCAGAGGAGAGTGCAAGTGTGTCTGCGGTTGCCATGTGTGAGCCAGACCTAAATACTAGTGTACTGGAGGATCCTCCAAGTTCCAACATTTGTGTGCCCTATGTAAATGTGGGGAAGGGCAGTCAACATCTTGCAGACGTAGTCATTGAGGATGCTTCTGTGGAATGGCACATGGAGGAAGAGGATATTTTGGTAGTTGAAGGTGCTAAGGATGATGAGGATGTTGATGATGCAGATGTTAATGATGAGGATGTTGATGCCGAGGATGTCCTTTGTGTAAGTAAGGCAACAGCTGTTGCCCATGGATTGAAAAAGCCAAAGCCCATTGTTGTCATGCCGGGGCAAAAGACAAAATAATCCACTTCTCACGTGTGGAATTATTTCCACCTCAATCCATATGTAACCATTGCAAAGCAAGAGTGAGTAGAGGGAGTGACCTAAACCACCTAGCAACATCCTCCTTGTTACGTCACTTGGAGCGCATTTATCAAATATCAAAGTGTATGTTGCCAAGTTCCAAAACTCAAAATGTAACAAGTCCCGTGTCACCTACCTGCTCCCTCTCTGTGGGATCCAAGCACCTTCGATCTCCAACACCAACACCTGCATCATCATCAACATCCTCATTTGTGATCGGAAGTAATTTAAAAAAACTATTGACTATTAAACAGTCCTTTGATAGAGGAAGTAAAAATAACAGTTGTCACCCTGTTTCACAGCGGATCATTGATGCCATGATGGCTGTGCTAGTATTAGATGGTGAAATAATAAAAAATGAGGATGATAGTGTGGAGGAAGTGCAAAAGGAGGATGAGGGGGAAATTTGTGTCCTATCTGACGCTAATGTGGATGTTGAGAAGAGCATGACAAGATACTCGAAATGTCCATCGCCAGTATTGAATGCGGTCTTCCACTCATCTCCTGGGAGAATGGATGAGGTTATAGGCCCCTCGCAAGTCCAATTTATTGACTACTGTAGCTCCTTTTACCCAGTTAAATGGCTCGGTGATAAGGTGTTGTTAGGCATACCAGTTTTTGATTGTAATATAATTTAACCCACGGTAATCTATGCAGGGACGAAGTCCTCCATCTTTCTTCGTTATGAAGAAGAACCCGGCACTTGCAGGTGAGGTAGATGGACGGATAAACTCCTTGGCTAAATTTTACTGGATATATTCTGACATCGCTTTAATTTCTGGAACTGAGAGTGGGTAGGTTCGTCCACATGGAGGAGTTTTTCTGGGCATCATCTCTATGGGACAGTCCAAACTCCTATTGGGAGGTAGGCTATCAGCTCCTGATTTACAAAAAAAAAACATCTTTAAAAGAAGCATACTGAGAGGGAAGTTGAGAAAATTCGAATACTTGAATATTATTTACCGGCTTCACACGTTTATAAATACAAAAAGTACTGCGCTGGTACCAAAGTACATATGGTAAATGTTGTGCTCTATTACAGACAAGGAGGCTTGTTTAACATTCCCAATATAGGTTTATTAGCATACACATTTAAAATGGCAATAAAAATAATAAATAAAAATCTGTTATAAGATTATTTCCCACAATACATATATAACAATATCATTAATGGTTGCTAAACCAATCGATGAACCTGCAACCTAGTAATAATACCACAAATAGCATATATAGCAGCAATAATCTCATGTATATAAAGAGATGTACAAGAAGGATTCTAGAAGGTTGCTAAGACAATGTATCGCTTTGAATAGCTAGTATTTTGCAATCTGCAACACTATATTTAGTGTAACTAAATTGGTATCCTATAGCAGTTAATCAGCTACTCAAGTTCCATCAAGCAGGGAATGCAGGTGGAGGAGGCTCTGTAACGTAGCGTAGGTAGCAGCAGATTACCAGAACTGAGAAGAGCAGAGCAGTGGCACTATGAACTGGAACTGGCAGCAATGGAATTCACCAACTGACCACTGCAACTGGGACACTAGTGGTAAATGAGACAAGGAGCACAGAGAACTAGCACACAGACTAGCTGTGTAAGACATTGCACTGGCAACCTGAGAACTCCCAGGAAGCCCTTAAGTACCCAAGGCTGGAGCTAGATTGGCTTTCAGAGCTCATGTGAATCATTCAGACTGGATTGGCTCCTTCCTGAAATGTGACCAAATCCAAGATGGCGACGCCCAGCACCCGGCAGTGTTTGCACAGACCTCCAGCCACTCAACATACCAGAGACCCAGTGCTGCCTCTCAGGGACCTTCACGCTCATCGTGCTAACCGCCAGCAGCCTGCACCCCTACCAGAGCACCCGGACAGGTAAGTCCCGGACCCCAAGCAGTCCTCCAGACCTTGACAGAGATCAGCATTTGCATATTCCTGCAGATGCTATTGTGAGAGCGACAGCAGCTGCATTACCAACCATCTCTGAATCAGGCCCTGAGAATCTAAAAATAGCATAACCTGAGTGTTTAGAATGTGAAGTGTATCGGGAGATGTTAGTGTTGATGAGAGAAGACTCATTGGGTGGACTTATAACCATGCTCATTACATTCCCTACTGATTTTAATAGGATTTTTTTTCTGATTCATTTACGGCCAAAAATTAGGCAATATGGGGCTACTTTGCGGATAACCCCAACACATAACTTACAGCTATTTAGCTGCTTTTTAAAAAAAAAAAAAAAACTTTTTGAAATATTTAAAACAAATCAAACTAAGTATGTGTTCAACACAGCAGATTTTGTCACAAATCAGAAGGAAATGGAATATTATGACAATCCAGCAGATGGAGATTGTTGACGTAACTGACAACTATACTGACAACTTCCACTTTCAACAGCTAAAAGACATCGCTGGAAGACTGGGAACATCATTATACTAGAGACCAGTATGGGCAGGGCTATAACTGCTAGTTGATATTGATACCTCTCTTAAGGCATTTATTCTGCCTATTCCTTTGATGTACTTCATGTCAAGTCAAATACATCTTCTCCCATCATGACTGACAAATATGATAACATAGCTATCAACTGCTGTACTTTAAAGTGGCACAATTACTGCACAAGCTAATTGTTGATTGTGCATTGATATAGTGCTATAAATATACAGTATCAAACATACTGTACACATAATCAATTGGCACATACTGTACATCCCAGAAAGAAATGGCAACTACATCGGACACAGATAGGCTTGGTAGACCATACTTGCAAGAAGATTATGTAATAATCAACCTCTGGGGTAGATGTACAATACTAAGCCTTGGAGATAAAGTATCAACCAATCAGCTCCTAACTGTCATTTTTCAAACACAGTATGTAAACTGAGTTAGAAGCTGATTGGTTGGTACTTTATCTCTCTCCAAGGCTTAGTACATAGAGCCCTTAATCTCTTACATTCTACAGTACGCTGTCTCTGCTGGCCCTTCCTCTTCAATTAGACAGGTAAGAATAATGTCAATTGTTTGGTATATGCAATACAGAGTGATGTTGAGCTGCAATGTGCAGATGATATTCATGGTACTGTACAGCATCGCCCATTTTACTGTGCACCCCTATGAGCAATGGCGCAGTCACAAGGTGCCGCCATTTTAATCGTTCCCAGACCATGCCCACAGAACATCACCAGCATCACATATAATAAATTGCTCTTGTTGTGTCAAGAAGTTGTTGACCTCTTTTTGGACAGGATTTAGGATAAGCAAGAAATTGGTCTCATTTAAATCAATGTTGTATTTTAACTTTCCGATACTTAAAAGTTAAATATATTGTGTCTCATTTAGATTAAGACGTTTGTCAATTTTTTGGCAGATTTTTGTACTGCGCACACGTAATGAAATGTGTCCATATCTGTGTGTATATTATGCTGGGTACACACTTGCTGATACCAGGAGCAATGGCGTGACAACCGGGGCCATGCTGCATTTGGCAGGAGCGTGCATCGTCAGCGGCATAGCTGGTACACACTGCCCGATGTGGATGATGTGTCATCCGTTCCGTCGGATCGGACGGCATATCATATAGTGTGTACACGGCTTTAGACTTACGTTCCCTTACACTTGGGCGAGCAGAAGAACAGTGTAAGAAGAGTAAGGGCATGATTACATAAGCGTAGACAGGGCTGTAACTAGGGGTATGCAAGCAGTGCTGTAACACAGGACTCAGGGCCCTGGGGATGGCACTATCACTGCCCAATGGCCCCTGCAACTTGCTAGCAGGATGCCTGGAAAGGCACCCTGATACCAGTATGACTGCTGCAGTGCTGCCCGGAGTGTCCAAAGGACCTGCAGCCTTCCCAGTAATTTCCAGTAAATTTTCACCACCTCACTGTATTGTTTTCACCAATAAAGGCCAAAGGCTGCAGCGAGCTGGTTGGCTAAAGGAAGCGAGAGAGCAGCAATAGAAGCGCAGGGCAGTTTAAAAGAATATAGCACATCTATAGTATGATAAACAATTGTAAGTGCAGCTCACTTCAAGTTCACTTCTAACAAACCTACACAAGAGCCTGTTTGCACTGGATTGCAGGCAATGATGTGCGGTGAGGTCAATGGCTGGGGAGGCACACATGGAGATGGGCCTGAGTGCTGTGAGCCTGTCTCACCCCCTACTCACTGTAACTCTCCCCTCACTACACTAAGTTTCAGTGTCCATTGATTCTCCTACCTGCATCACTGTGTCTTCTCTTGCTGGTCACATGACACATACAAGGTGTCCATCGGTGCTCAAGGCACACCTCTCATACTCAGAGGCATGCCTCTATTAGCATCTGTGTGGCCCCGCCCCCAGCTCTGCAAGCAGTGTCTGGCTATACAGAAGTGAGGCTGAGCTGTTGCTGTCTCATCTCTCATCTCCCTGCAGTACCAGGGAGCTCCACAAAGCTGGTGAGTGTTGACTATAAAAATTATTACAATAAACAAAGAAGATGTTATACAGTAAATATTTTCTTTGTATTATTCTAATCATTTTTATATCAAATCTCAGGAGTATGACAGGGGAGGCTCTGCCGTCCCCGCTTACCCTGACTGCATATCCCTGATTGCAGGTGCTTTTAGTGTTTGTCAAATAATCATACCCAATGACAAAGTTGCCTGCAGTCTTTTACATGCTTCCCACCCACTCCATCTACCTAAAGCTCTCTCTAATGATGACTAGCATGTAGTATTGCAGCATACTTGCCGACTTCTAAGTTTTCCTCCCCAGGAGAAGACCATGAGTTGGGGGCGGGGCGAGACGGTTTGCGTCATTAAGCACCATCCCCCTGCTATAATTTGCCACGAATGACGCATATTTAAATAGGGGGCGAGACCAAATGACGCAATTCTCATAGAAACACATCAGTAGGTCCCGCCCCCTACTCACAGACATGATAGTCTGCATACGCTTACCTGATTGCACTGACTAGTTTGCACACGCGCACTGCGACTCGGTTTGACTTGGAACCCCAAGGTTCGGGAGTGTTCAGTTTTCAGTGAAACCGAACCGTTCATCTCTAATTGACATGCCCACTGGCGTCTTTGCAAATCCAAGTATCTGCATATAAAGATGCAGCATCAGTGACAGACCATTCGATGTTAGCAGTCCCGAGTAACAATCGCAACATGTCAGTGTTTTTAGCCGACATCCCCCACTATCACTCCCTAACTGTCAATCACGTTGTAAATAATAAATACTCAATGTGAGCGACTAAGGTAATGGACTTTGAGGCATGCGCAGTGCGACTCAGATGCATTCGCAGATATCCGATAATCGCTACATGGTACATTGGGGTGTGGATTGATATGTCAACAGTCAAAATGTCGATATGAGAATGTCATCAATGCCATAATGTCGACATTGGACATGTCGACACCCATCATGTAGACATGATGAAATGTTGACATGTTAAAATGTCGACATATAGTCACTTGTGACCCAGCGGTGACCTACCTTGTTCCCGATGGCTGCAGCGAGTCCAGAAACAGGGCGTTTTTTTATTTTTTTGGTGCAGCCTCCTGGCCGGTTGCATAGCTATGGGTGACCACCCACAGCTATTGCGAGCGGCCAGGATGATGGTCGCGATGGTCAAGACCATAACGACCATCGGGCTTGCGATGAGACCCTTGTGGTAGGGTCTCGTGGCCGCAAGCCCCAGAGAGCAGCTGGTGATGTCAGTGGGGCCACCCACAAATGGCAGGCGTCTGCTTGGGAACGCCTCCGTTTGTGAAGCCACCCCCCTGCCACTCCTACAAAACGGGGCGAGATGTCGATCAACATCGACAGTCGCCCCTTTTGTAGTGAGCCACGGAGTGAGAGATTTTCTCTCTCGCTCCGGGGCTTGCGCACGCACAGTGCAGCCGCTGCACTTGTGCAGAACACACAATCGACCCGCTCGCGAGTGCTCAAGCGCTTGTGAGCGGGTCCGAATCAGGCCCCAAGTTCCTTTGGTTTTCTGGTATTTCTCCCCTATCTCTAATCCCTAACCCTAACCTCCCCCAATTGCCTAACTCTAACCTCCACCCACAGCCTAACCCTAACCACCCCCGCAGCCTAACCCTAATGTCGACATTCTCACAATGTCGACACATTGCTTGTAGACATTTTTACCAATGTCAACATAATAACTGTCGACACTGGACATTGACGTTGTCGACCTTGTGACTACATTCCGTACAAACATATGTATTCTGATGCATTAATGTTATCCAAATAAGAAAATACAGTTTGAGAAATTTGACATGACATCTCTATTGCAAAGAAAACTGCTTAAAATGTGCAGATGTGTAAGATACTGTACTCTGTATGCTACTTCACCATTAAGTCTCTCTAAGTTTGCTAAGTAACTGATTTTCATTACCATTGCCATTATAAAACTCAGGCAGGCATGCTCTAAGTCAACAATAATTATACTTTTCCATTTTATTCTAAGCACAGCTCATCTCCGCGGTCCCATGTGCATTATTACTTTAGTGTGAATCATAAAATCAATGAAAATTCAAGGTAAAGTTGCTATAAAAAAAATACCAGGGAAGTAAAGGTTGAACAGACTGTAATAATAGAAATGTTTCTAGAAAATATATAGCCGGTTATAGACTACAGTATGTATAATATCTTCTGGTAATCATATTCTATAAATCACATGGAACAGTGCTGGCAATTTGGTCACTTCTGATTACTAATGCAAAGTGATCTGGTGCTGACTCTGGGCCTGATTCAGAGCCGCACGCTATTTGCGAACGGTCGTTCAGAAAAAGGGGCCAGCTATTTAAATTGAGCGCTCGCTCTTTGCGGTCTGTTGACGCCTCTATGTCTGAGCGAGCGAACGAAACATGCGCTCGCTATTTTGTAAAGACGCCCCCTGGCCGTTCGCATCATACGTCATCTCCGCTATTTATTAGATTAATCGAGTACATCGAAAGGTTGTCTGAACTGCTAGCAGTGCTTGTGGTAGGTTTTACTTCCCGCAATCACTGCGAGCAGTTCAGGCTAAAAGACAACCAAGTGACGTGGTCGATGACGCTGCTTTGTTAATTATGCACACCCATTAAACGCCCGTTTTGACCTTTAGGCACGCCTGCGTTCGGATCTCCACTCCCCGTTTTCAAGCACCTTCTCCTGTTACCACCCACAAACGCCTCATTCTGTCACTCAAATTAGCATGCCCTCGCTGTTTTGCGAGCGCACGATTTCCGACCGCAATGACTGGTTGGCGCATGCACATTACGACCCATACGCATGCGCAGATGTGCGAACATCGCTCGGAGCAAGCGAGTAGCCGCTTACGAGCGGCTCTGAATCAGGCCCTGTGTTTAAGCTCATTTGTGACACCAGGTTACTACAACTACTAATAAAATTAATCAGGGGCGGCTCCAGAGGTGAAGCTGCAGCGCAGTCCACAATTCAAATAGGGGAGTCACACCAACTGCCACCCCAAACATCACTGGCTGTTGGTGTGGCTCCCCTATTTGAATTTTGGACTGTACTGCAGCCCCACCCCTGGAGCCGCCACTGGTAAGAAATAATAATTTTTAAAGTGGGACAGAACATATAGAGGTTTCCCATGCAAAATGCAGTAGCAATTTCTTAAACCTTGTATGACCTTTCTAGTTCAATCGATGACAGCATTAAGGGCCTTATTCACTACCGATCGCAACCATGATTACGCATGCAATCGGCCAATTGTTGCGTTCTGCACATGCATATGCATCGCAGTGTGCGTGCTCGAACCGTCCACTGCAATCGGGACTGCGATCACAGTGACTACGCAGACCCATCGCAGAGTGATTGACAGGGAGTGCCGTTTGTGGGAGGTGACAGGGGTGGTCGGCGAAATGCCGATGTGCCAGGGCGTTTGAACGCCATTGCATGGGCGTGTATAAATTATCCACTGCGATGCCATGCACAGCCTGAGTACTCATAACGTGCAATGAAGTTAGCAATTCCTGACTAAGGTCAGAGCTTGTGCAAGTGTGCGTGAGGCTGCGATGGTCCTCCATGTCACCAATGGTTTCACAGTCTTGCAAAGGCTTACGGATGTGTGTAAGGTAAAGTGGACGTCCTTCTGTAGTGCTGCGATGGCATAGCGATCGCAATGGATTGGCATACTATTGCAGTGAGACTGCGTGCGGAATCTCTACTGCAATCGTAGTTACGCTCCTTGCTGAATCAGGCCCTAAGTATGCAACATACAGTACATGCAATATGCATAGTGGTGCAAATAAGGTGGCACGGCCGGTACCATTAAGTAATGAGTAGCTGGTATGTCGTACCCCTTACCACCTTACCGCCAGTGCCAAGTCGCAGCTGACCGGGACCAGCCCAGCAGCTCCTAGACCACCGTGCATGCCACCAGAGTGACAAGAAATGTGAAGCATTCCGGAGCTTGTGCCCGGAGATAATACCATCTAGAGATGACATTAGCCCATAGTAGCCTATGGGCTGCTTTTTCACAATCTTTACTGGAGGCAGGATCCTCCAGATCCCTCTCCTCCAGCCCCACTTATGCATGCACCAGCTGACGGCCATGCATACGCAGTACGTGCACCAACACCGAGCCAGGAATCTACCGCTATCTCTTTGCTTCTAGACATATTTCTAGGCATTTGTAGAGACAGAGCTATTTCATGAACACATTGCAGGTTGGGGTGAAATTTTATAATATGCAGATGTTGGTAAATAAAATATGCTTCCAAGATAGAGGTGCAAGCAAGGGAATCGGAACAATTTTTTTGTTGGGGGGGCAACATAAAATTGTTCCGGCGCCCGCCCCCCCCCTCCCCATTTATATTTGACCTTGTTCCCACAATAGTGATCGTTTTTGTATTTACCTACTGTAACTAGTGTACTATTCCAGCACTAATCATTTTGTACATGATAGCCCTTACAATATTTCATGGGCCCCCACAAATATCTAGTTATGCCCTTGGTGGGGAATGTATTCATTGCAATCAGATTTAAATCTCAATCCCAATCTTCACTCTGAATAAAAAAATAATATGGAGCTGTGTATATACAATACATAATATACTGTATACAAAACCTATGATATCCCCTGTCTGAGACCGCTAAGGTTTTGGTTATACTCCCCACTGCTGGCTCCTATGAAAGGAAATTCTGCTTAGTGGAAGGCTGTCAAAGAAGCTGGTTGGACAATTTGAGACTGGAAATGGATACATCCACAATTCTATAACAGTACAAAAGTATAAGCTATCTCTATTATTATTTAGAACTTGTATAAAGTGGTTTTGCATACAAGAAGAAGAGAAATAACATGCAATAAAAGTGTGGGCATAGTTATGGATACGGGCATGTAGTGGATCTGGCAGGACCCACGACTGGGAAATGAACACGGCACTGACTAGGGATTGCATCGGCTGCAGCTCTTAGAAATAAGATAAGGCTGACGGAAATGGGAGTGGTTTCCCATTGGATGCTCTCCTTCTGCTAAACGCGGCCCAGACTGGAAGTCCCAGGGGGATAAAACACGTCCCACTGGGGATTCCTGGCTGGCATTTGACTAGCAGGTAGCTCTCTCAAAGGGAAGCCTCTGCCACTGCCAGGGAAGACACCCAGTGCACAGAGGGCTTGATTCAGAGCCGGACGCTCTGAACGACCGCCCGCTCTGAATCAGGGCGTTTTTTTTTTTTTTGGTGCGTCCTCCTGGACGCTCGCAAAGCTGTGGGTTACCAGCCACAGCTTATACAAGCGTCCATGATGATGGTCAAGACCATCGCGACCATCGGGCTTGCGATGAGACCCTTGCGGTAGGGTCTCGCTGCCGCAAGCCCTGGAGTGATTTTGGCTCTATCAGAGCCAAAATCACTCCCACTGACATCACTAGTGATGTCAGTGGGTCCGGACCCAGACGGTAGGGCAGCCACGCCCCGGCATGCCCCCTTTGGTGCGAGACCCCGAGCGACGGCTTCCCCGTCGCTCACCGGGTCTCGCGCATGCGCACGACAGAGCAGCCTCCGTCGTGTGCATGCGCATTTGGGTACCATCGACCCGCTTGCGAGCGTCCTGCGCTCGGGAGCGGTTCTGAATGAGACCCTGAGTCACTTGTTAACTTCACTGGGGAGAAGTGAAAGATTTTTCTGGGGGGGGGGCTGCCACTGATCACATAATATATTGCATCTGGAGTTGAGTTCAACTTCTGGCTC
Source organism: Taudactylus pleione (assembly GCA_031769625.1). Lineage (NCBI taxonomy): Eukaryota > Metazoa > Chordata > Amphibia > Anura > Myobatrachidae > Taudactylus > Taudactylus pleione. The sequence goes on from JAUIMM010000205.1 coordinate 49,613, forward strand.
AAATGTATATCTTCTTATCCTACTGTGAATTTCTTACAATAACACCTTTTGCACCTGTCCCCACTTACTGTTTTATACCACTGCCTATTGCCAGAGACATTCTCCCATGACAAACATTATAGCTAGCTGAGCAGAAGACCAATATGTGCTTTATATCGTCTTGCCTTCAGCACAGCCATAGATTTGTATTGTGATTTAGAGTATAAATCAATTAAATCTGGAACAGATAATAGCCAACACTCTTACCATGAACTTGTTTTAAAAATGACCTCGTTCATAGTTGAATTGAGCTCACTGAAGGAAAAATGGTTGCGGAGGAGACACGGCATGAAATTTCCAGCTCTAAGGAAAAATAAGCTGCCAACTCGGACAGTTTTAAATAAAGGGGGAAAGGGCATGGAGCAAATCATTCCTATTCCCATAATTGTCAGCAGTAGGAATCTACGCTGAGCTGCTGTGTCTGTGACACTAGTACTAAACTTACAAGAGTTATTAGCGGAGGGAGCTGCAGAAAAGGATAATAGATCACGAAAAATGTGCTAAAGCCACTGAGGACAAAAAGGCTCAACCAATTACTATCATACAAAAGTGAATTATATTGCGAAAGAAAGGCATTAGAGAGACTTTCATAGAAAAATATGTACAAACAACATTGCCTGGCCAACCCTAAAATGATTCAGATAGACTGGTTCCTCTGGGATTTACAGTATCTCTACACGCAGCTACTGTACTGTAAGAAAACCTTAGGTGTGATGAAACTAAAACTTACAGCATGTAGTCATCATGTCGACATTTACAATGGTCGAAATTTATAATATCAACATTCATGTGTTGACACTTATGACGTCGACATGGCTGAAATGCCAACATTGAACATGTCGGCAAGTGTTCACAATGTTTACATCTGAAATGTTCACATGTGAAATGTTGACATCCTGCATTAACCAGCAGCAGAGGGTCAGGGTAAGGCTATGGTAGGGGAGGTTAGGCTTAGGTACTAGGGGGAGAGTTAGGGTTAGGTTATGGGAGGGGGTTAGGGTAAGGCTATGTGAGGGGAGGATAGGGCTAGATACTAGGGAGAGAATTAGGGTTAGGCTAAAGGAGGGGTGGATAGGGTTTGGTACTGGGGCAGGTATACGGTTGGGCTATGGGAGGGGAGGTTAGAGCTAGGTATTAGAGGGAAAGTTAGGATTAGGCTTTGGGAGGGGAGGTTAGGTACTAGCGGGAAAGTTAGGGTTAGGTTATGGGAGGGGGGTTAGGGTTAGACTATGGGCAAGGAGGTTAGGGATAGGCTACAGGAGGGGAGGATAGGACAAGGCTATGGGAAAGGATGTTAGGGTTAGACAATGGGAGGGGAGGTTGGGGTTAGGCACTATGGGTAGGATAAGGGTTAGGCTACGGGAGGTAATTTAGGTTTAGGTACTAGGGAGAGAGTTAGGGTTAGGCTGCGGGAGGGAGGTTAGGGTTAGGTGCTAGGAGGAGAGTTAGGGTTAGGTTATCGGAGGGGGCTATGGGAAAGGAGGTTAGCATTAGGCTGCGGGAGGGGAGGTTAGGGTTAGGTGCTATGGGGAGAGTTAGGGTTAGGTTATGGGAGAGGGCTATGGGAAAGGAGGTTAGCATTAGGCTATGGGAGGGGAAGTTAGGGTTAAGTACTAGGGGGAGAGTTAGGGATATGTTGTGGGAGTGGAGGTTAGGGTAAGGTACTAGGGGGAGAGTTAGGGTATGGGAGTGATGTTAGGGTAAGGCTATGGGAAAGGAGGTTAGGGATAGGCTATGGGTGGGGAGGTTAGGGTTAGGCTATGGGAAAGGAGGTTAGGGTTAGACTATGGGAAAGGAGGTTATGTTTAGGCTACAGGAGGGGAGCTAGGGCTAGGCACTATGGGTAGGATAAGGGTTAGGCTACGGGGGGGCGATTATGATTAGGTACTAGGGGGAGAGTTAGGGTAAGGCTACGGGAGGGGAGGTTAGGGTTTGGTACTAGCGGGAGAGTTAGGGTTATGCTATGGGAGGGGGTTTAGGGTTAGGCTATGGGAAAGGAGGTTAGGGATAGGCTATGGGAGGGGAGGTTAGGCTATGGGAAAGGAAGTTAGGAATGGGCTACGGGAGGGGAGGTTAAAGTTAGGCACTATGGGGAGGATAAGGGTTAGGCTACGTGAGGGGAGGTTAGGCTTAGGTACTAGGGGGGAGAGTTAGTGTAAGGCTATGGGAGGGGAGGTTAGGGTTAGGTACTAGGGGTTGAGTTAGGGTTACGTTATGGGAGGCGGTTAGGGTTTGGCTATGGGAGTGAGTTTAGGGTTAGGTACTAGGGGGAGAGTTAGGTTTAGACTGCAGGAGGGGATATTAGAGTTAGGAACTAGGTGGAGAGTTAGGGTAAGGCTCCGGGAGGGGAGGTTAGGGTTAGGTACTTGCGGGAGAGTTAGCGTTAGGTTATCAGAGGGGGGTTAGGGTTAGACTATGGAAAAAAATGTCAGGGATAGGTTACAGGAGGCAAGGTTAGAATTAGGCTATGGGAATGGAGGTTAGGATTAGGCACTATGGGGTGGATAAGGGTTAGGCTTAGGCATGATGGGGAGGATAAGGGTTAGGCTACAGGAAGGGTGGTTAGGCTTAAGTGGGAAGAGAGAGGGTTAGGCTATGGGAGGGGAGGTTAGGGTTAGGCACTAGGGGAAGGTTAGGGTTAGACTACGGAAGGGGAGGTTAGGTTTAGTAACTAAGGGGAGAGCTAATGTTAGGTACTAGGAGGAGTGTTATGGTTAGTCTATGGGAGGGGAGGTTAGAGTTAGGCACTAGGGTTAGGATTAGGCTATGGGAGGAGGTTAGGATCATGCACTAGTGGGAGAGTTAGGGTTTGGGTAGTTACTATGGAGAAAGTTAATGTAAGGCTATGGGAAAGGAGGTTAGGGATAGGATATGGGTGGGGAGGTTAGGGTTAGGCTATGGGAAAGGAGGTTAGGTTTAGACTATGGGAAAGGAGGTTATGTTTAGGCTACAGGAGGGGAGGTAGGGCTAGGCACTATCGGTAGGATAAGGGTTAGGCTACGGGGGGGCGATTTGGATTAGGTACTAGGGGGAGAGTTAGGGTAAGGCTACGGGAGGGGAGGTTAGGGTTAGGTACTAGCGGGAGAGTTAGGGTTATGCTATGGGAGGGGGTTTAGGGTTAGGCTATGGGAAAGGAGGTTAGGGATATGCTATGGGAGGGGAGGTTAGGCTTTGGGAAAGGAAGTTAGGAATGGGCTACGGGAGGGGAGGTTAAAGTTAGGCACTATGGGGAGGATAAGGGTTAGGCTACGTGAGGGGAGGTTAGGCTTAGGTACTAGGGGGGAGAGTTAGTGTAAGGCTATGGGAGGGGAGGTTAGGGTTAGGTACTAGGGGTTGAGTTAGGGTTACGTTATGGGAGGAGGTTAGGGTTTGGCTATGGGAGTGAGTTTAGGGTTAGGTACTAGGGGGAGAGTTAGGTTTAGGCTGCGGGAGGGGATATTAGGGTTAGGAACTAGGTGGAGAGTTAGGGTAAGGCTCCGGGAGGGGAGGTTAGGGTTAGGTACTTGCGGGAGAGTTAGCGTTAGGTTATCAGAGGGGGGTTAGGGTTAGACTATGGGAAAAAAGGTCAGAGATAGGTTACAGGAGGCAAGGTTAGAATTAGGCTATGGGAATGGAGGTTAGGATTAGGCACTATGGGGTGGATAAGGGTTAGGCTTAGGCACGATGGGGAGGATAAGGGTTAGGCTACAGGAAGGGTGGTTAGGCTTAAGTGGGAAGAGAGAGGGTTAGGCTATGGGAGGGGAGGTTAGGGTTCGGCACTAGGGGAGGGTTAGGCTTAGACTACGGAAGGGGAGGTTAGGTTTAGTAACTAAGGGGAGAGCTAATGTTAGGTACTAGGAGGAGTGTTATGGTTAGTCTATGGGAGGGGAGGTTAGAGTTAGGCACTAGGGTTAGGATTAGGCTATGGGAGGAGGTTAGGATTATGCAATAGTGGGAGAGTTAGGGTTTGGGTAGTTACTATGGAGAAAGTTAGGGTAAGGCTATGGGGGGAAAGTTAGGGTAAGGTTATGGGAGGGGATGTTAGGTACTAGGGGGAGAGATAGGGTTAGGCTGCCTGAGGAGTGGTTAGGGTTAGGTACTAGGGGAGAGTTAGTGTAAAGTTGGCCACACACTAGACCAACTTTCATCCAACGAGCCAACTAGTTGATTGGTTGGAATGAAAATCTGGTAACGTATGGGAGTAACTGATGATCAGCAATTTGCTCCTAAATGCCAGAAAACAGATGAAAATGGTCATCAGACAAGTTTGTTAAATGTTTGATCAAAACAATTTATTCAAACAACAGTTTTTAGTCCATTTTCCGGCATTTGGGAGCAAATTGCTGATTGTCATTTGCTTTCATCCCTTACCAGATTTTCATTCCAACCAATCAACTAGTTGGCTGGTTGGATGTAAGTTGGTCTAGTGTGTGGCCAGCTTAAGGCTTCGGGAGGGGAAGATAGGGTTAGGTACTAGCAGGAGAGTTAGGGTTGGGTTATGGGAGGCACAAGGAAGTCCACTTCTCCATTCATTCCCAGCCGGGACCCGCAAGTGCACAGACAGCTGATTTCTCAACGCTGTACATACACCCACAACGCACGTCTCCTCCAGCGTGTAAGACACCGGAGCCTCACAAATTGTGCTGGCTACTTTAATACATTTTTACAATCACCATTTGGAATTATTCAAGATTTGCATCTCCATATTGTTTCATCCTGCTGATGAGTGATCCTTTTGTACAAGACTTTACCATTTGTGCAAGATAAAACCACCTACAATCATCTCAGTCAAATCTGAGACATAATTGAGATATTTTGACTGTATCAATTCCAATCAACAGTGGCATCATTCATCTTATTCTTCTGTTCTCTTTGTTGTATACTACAATCTACGTATAGTTGCTACATATGTTGGCTCTGTATGCAATGTTTCTATATATGTATTTTAATTGATTCACACATACCTGGTTATCTGCTATATTATGTGAGGTATACCATATAGGTACCTCATTTGGAGATATCACTATCTCTTCTGGGTGACTCATCATATCTTACCCTATTGGCCCATTGCTACACATTATTTTTATACATGTTTTACATCTCATAACCCATTTGTCGGTTTCCAGATATATTAATTCTACTCAACATTTGATTTCAAGATATATCTTATTTTTACAGGTTGAGTCTCCCATATCCAAAATGCTTGGGACCAGGGGTATTTTGGATATCGGAATGTTCCGTATTTTGGAATAATTGCATACCATATTGAAATGTCTTAGGAATAGGGCCCAAATCTAAACACAGAATGCATTTATGTATTATATACACCTTATACACACAGCCTGAAGGTAATTTTATACAATATTTTCAATAATTTTGTGGCTCAAACAAAGTTTGTGTACATACATGAAATTCATTTATGTGTCATATACACCTTATACACACAGCCTATAGGTCATTTTATACTTTATGTTTAATAATTTTGTGCCTTAAACAAAGTTTGTGTACATTGAACCATCAAAAATCAAAGTTATCACAATCTCAGTCATGCTAAAAATATTCCGTATTTCGGAGTATTCCGTATTTCTGAATATTTGGATATGGGAGACTCAACCTGTATCAATATTCTTATTTATTTTTATCTATTAAGCTTATTGCATCATTAAATTTGTACATAATTTCTAATTTATTATTGAATATTTTGTGTGCTTATTTGTTACCTACATATCATTAGCGCTCCCACATTTCCCTATCCCCTCAGTGGTGAGCTGCATACTGATTTGTACTCTCTCAGGTCTTCCTGGAGTGCCTGATTTTCTGTTTGTCTACTAGGAGGAGTGTTATGGTTAGTCTTTGGGAGGGGAGGTTAGAGTTAGGCACTATGGTTAGGATTAGGCTATGGGGGGATGTTAGGATTATGCACTAGTGGGAGAGTTAGGGTTTGGCTAGTTACTATGGAGAAAGTTAGGGTAAGGTTATGGGGGGGGAGTTAGGGTAAGGCTAGGGGAGGGGATGTTAGGTACTAGGGGGAGAGATAGGGTTAAGCTGCCTGAGGGGTGGTTAGGGTTAGGTACTAGGGGAGAGTTAATGTAAGACTTTGGGAGGGGAAGATAGGGTTAGGTACTAGGAGGAGAGTTATGGTTGGGTTATGGGAGGGGGATTAAGCTATGGGAAAGGTTAGGGATATGGGAGGGGAGATTAGAGTTAGGTACTAAGGGGAGGATAAGGGTTAGGCTACGTGAGAGGAGGTTAGGCTTAGATACTATGGGAGAGTTAGGGTTAGGCTGCTGGGGACGACGACAATTAGGGCTAATTCCTATAGGGAAAGTTAGGGTAAGGCTATGGGAGGGGAGGTTAGGGTTAGGTACTATAGGGAGAGTTAGGTTTATGTTAGGGGAGGGGTTTTGGATTAGGCTATGAGAAAGGAGGTTAGGTTAGGTTATGGGAGGGGAGGTTAGGGTTAGGTACTAGGGGGAGAGTTAGGGTTAGCTTGAGGGAGGGGATGTTAGTTTTAGGTACTGGGGGAGAATTAGGGTAAGGCCCTGGAAGGGGAGGTTATGGTTAGCTACTAGCAGGAGAGTGAGGGTTAGGTTGCAGGAGGGGATATTAGGGTTAGGCTATAGGAAAGGAGGTTATGGATAGGTTACAGGAGGGGAGGTTAGGGTCAGGATATGGGAATTAAAGTTACTGTTAGGCTGTGGAAGGGGAGGCTAGGGTTATACACTATTCGGAAAAAAAGGGTTAGGCTACGGGAGGGAATGTTATACTTAAGCACTATGGGGAGGATAAGGGTTAGGCTATGGGCGGGTAGGTTAGGTTTAGGTACTAAGGGTAGAGTTGGGATTGGGCTATGAGAGGGGAGGTTAGGTTTAGCTATTGTGGTAGAGTTAGGGTTAGGCTGCAGTAGGGGAGGTTAGGTACTAAGGGGAGAGTTAGGGTTAGTCTACTGGAGGGTAGGTTAGGGTTAGGTACTAGGGGGAGAGTTAGGGTCAGTCTACTGGAGGGGAGGTTAATATTAGGTACTAGGAGGCACATTATGGTTAGGCTATGGGAGGGGAGGGGAGGTTAGTGTTAGGCACTAGGATTAATGTTAGGCTATGGGAGGGGAGATTAGGATTATGCATTAGTGGGAGAGTTAGTGTTGAGCTGTGGGAGGGGAGGTTAGGGCTAGGTACTAGGGGCAAAGTTAGGGTGAGGCTATGGGAGGGGAGGTTAGGGCTAGGTACTGGAGGAAAAATTAGGGTATGGCTATGGAAGGGGAGGTTTGGGTTTGGTACTAAGAGGAAAGTTAGGCTTAGGCTATGGGAGAGGAGGTTAGGGTTAGGTTCTGGGGGAGAGTTAGGATTAGACTATGGGAGGTAAGGTTAGGGTTAAGTTCTAGGGGGTGAGTTAGGATTAGGCTATAGGAGGGGAGGTTAGGGTTAGGTAATAGAGGTAGGGGTATGTTGCACAAGTATTCTTTAGCCTTTAAAGCAGTGGTAGGCATCCTGAAAAATACTGCAATGGATGCATGTGCAGCCCTCCAAACTTCAAGAGGCCAGCACATTATCCTTAAGACCCATATTTCAAAAACAGCCTAAAAAAAATGACAGCACCCCAAAATCAACCCAAACTGCCCCAACATGTGGCTCATTTGCTCCTAATGTCCATGTCCATGCTATTTGAACCCTCTAATTGCAAAAAAAAATGCCCCCACAAGCATTTAGACAGCACAAGTCCTCCAAAATTGACTAACATGCCACTAAGACTTCCCCACATACCCTCCAAACCTCTCCACATGCAACTCAGAGCTCTCCACTTACTAGTCAGGCTTCCCCAGATGCCACTCACATACTGATCTTCCCAATATTTTAGAGACAAAACAGAAGAAAATAAGCCCTGACCAGTCTGCCTACCTCAGTGCAAGCTCTGCTCATTTTGAGGTCTGCATATCGGTACAGATGGGAGGTATGCATGAAGGACTCCTTACGTGCAACTCATGCTTCCTCTTATGCTCCTACTGACTGCCACTGCCCACATGCCCCCACTCATTGAAAGCCTATAATTCTTACAGTACTGTCAGATCTGGAGCTCACAGCACTAACCATTCTCCTGCTCAGATGTGCTGTGGGACCCCTTGCATGTGCTAAGACCACATGACACAGAAGCTGGATGCTATCATTCAGAATGTTTCTCTGCTTTTTAAGAAAATAAAGAAATAAGTCAAAACAAGGCAGAGTTTTGGGGACTGAAGGAGAAGACTCACTGGACACCTGTTAGTAGTCACTCTCCAGGTGTAGATAAGCAGTCACTCTCCAGGTGTTATTTCCATTTAGCAAAAGGCTTTTGCACCACTGGGAGTCTAGTCACCAGTTGGAAGCCTTTGAGTCTTGAGTTTTGCTCCTGTTGAAAGTCTTTGGGGTATATTTACTAAAGTGAGAGTTTTTAGAAGTGGACATGTTGCCCATAGCAACCAGTCAGATTCTAGCTTTTATCTTCTAGAAGGTGCTAGATAAATAAGTAGAATCTGATTGGTTGCTATGGGCTACATCTCCACTTCTATAAACATGTACTTTAGCAAATATACCCCTTTAAGTTTTGTCCTACTGTATGCTTTTAATTAGAACCCTTTCGCACCACCATGTTGCACTTTGGCAGAGCAGTACCGGTGAATGCACACTCCAAGCAATGTATAGAAAATCTTCCCACACACAAAAGTGCTACATGCAATAAAGACTGTCAGTCCCAATGTGCCCTTACTATTAACAGGATTACTTTATACAATACAGTCAGTGGATCAGGCTAAAAAGTGCAGTATTTAAGAAGAAACTGGAAAATGTATATAGATGAAAGTGGTTGTTCTAAAATGGGTGGAGGTTGTACTGTGCAGTAAAGCAGTGGCGTAACTAGGGCAGGGCGAGCGGGGTACATGCCCTGGGTGCCGTGGGACCGGCGGCGTGGGGGGGCGCAACGGCCACGGTCCGGCCCGCCCTAGTTAGCCAGTGTAGTGCCGACCGCAGTGAGTGCGGTCAGCGCTACGCATTTACACAGGACCGGCGCTAGGCTTCCAGCGCCGGTCCTGTGCTGCACAGCTGAGCCAGTTCCCTCACCCTGAGCGCTTGCCCAACAGTGCCAGGAGGCGGGCTCAGGCCGTGCATAACACACGCATCACCGCCAGCGCTGGCAGCGATGCGTGTGTTAAACAGCAGCCAATGAGAGTCAGATAGACTCTCATTGACTGCTCCAGCACGCACTGCAAGAGCCGGGCTTCCATCCGGCTCCTGCAGTGGGTAATGGGACAGACGTCATGACATCATGACGTCTCTCCCATAATGCTGAGCGCGCCAGCCCGGGAGGACTGGCGGGTGGCGGTGGCGGGAGCGGTGTCGCGGTCCGGAGCAGCAGTGTGGATTCAGGTAAGTATATTTGTATATATATATTTTTTAAACCTGTCTGCATTACTAGGGGCACGACGAGGGAGGGGGGAGGGGGGTGGCTACTACTGGGGGGATCTCTATTGGGAGTGGGGGCTACTACTGGGGGCACCATTACTGGGAGGATCTCTACGGGGGGGGCTACTACTGGGGGAACTTAATCGGGAGGGGGAACCTCTACTGGGGACTACTACTTGTGGGGGGGGAACTACTACTGGGGGCATTATAAAAGGGGCCTACTACTAGGGGCACTGCACTGGGGGACCACTACTGGGGGCAATAATAAGAAGGACCACTACAGGGGGCACTGGATAGGGGGGATCACTACTGGGGGCCTGCATCAGGGGGACCACTACTGGGGGCACTGCATGGGGGGGGACTACTGCTGGGGGCACTACATAAGGGGCTTATTGCTAGGGGCACTGCACTGGGGGGACCACTACAGGGGGCACTAGATAGTGGGGGATCACTACTGGGTGCCTGCATAAGTGGGACCACTACTGGGAAAACTGCATGGGGGACTACTGCTGGGGGCACTATATAAAGGGCAATGCATAGGGGGGGAGACTAATACTGGGGGCACTATATAAAGGGCACAGCATAAGGGGATACCACTAATGGGCGAACTGCATTGTGGGAACTGCTACTGGGGGCACTGCATAAAGGGGAACACAACATGGGGCACTGCATTTGGGGAGACCACTGCTGGGGGAACTGAATAAGGGGAACTAATTGGGGGCTGTATAAGGGGGACCACTACTGGGGATACTGTATAAGGGGCACTACTATGGGCCTGCATAAGAGGGACCACAACTGCATACTGGGGGTACTGTATAAGGGGCACTACTGAGGTTAAGGTGCATATGGATATGAATGTTCAGCGTGAAAATAAAGGGGTGTGTCATGTCAACACGCCCCACTTTTAACTGACCACGCCCATTTTTTTGCCGCACACGCCTTTGTCGCGCGCATATATCGGGAGGCGGGCACCTTTTTCAAATTTGCCCTGGGCTCCAAATACCTGTGGTACCCCCAAGCTGTGGGAGTACCGCTTTATAGAATCCCTGGTGTTTACATTACCCTGTCTGGTGAGAAGTAATGGTCATAATGCATTGTCTATTACCCTGCCTTATTAGCTGTAAAAGCATTGTGCCCTATTTCCCCAGGAGTAATGGTATATTCCCCCTTGACTCATGCTGTTGCCATTAGAAGGGGGCACGAGACAGGACCCCCATAGAACTGTCAGGGGGAGCCCTATATGTTGAAGCAAGGCTGGCTACTATTAAAGCTTTGAGCAGTGGCACGCGACTCTGGCGGGAGAGGAGCCGGCGCGTGTGGGAGCCCCGGATGGACCATATAAAACGGGCTGCCCAACGGACTGCTGGGTACTCTGAGGTGATCGCGGGAGAGCCGGACCTGTGTACTCACCAGTTAACCTCGGCGAATGGTCGGGGGAAGCAGCAGACGCGGATCACAAGGGAGGCTGGGCTGTGACGAACTGTATCCTCCTCTGTAGCCAGAGGGTCCGGTGCAGGCTGGGAAGTGAGGCGGGCTTGCCTAACTCCGGAGGCGGGCTGTCGGCAGTGACGAGGTCCGGAGGCGGAAGAGGAGGGAGGAGCAGATGAGCGGGGACCATCCTCGGCTGGAGGAGCGACTCCTATCTCCAGCTGAATACTTGTAAAGGAGGTCTGTAAATACAGTAAGCACCACCTCCGTTTTACTTGAGTGTCACTCTGCAATCAGCATCACAGATATAACCCCTAGCTAGCTACAAAAGCCTAGGGATTCAACATCTCCCACACCATTACATCAGAGCCTATTCATTCTAAAGGTAGCTACAGTAGGAAAGTAGGGGGACTCAACAGCAGCATAATGAATCTCTCCATAAAGCGAAGTGACTGAGACTAGCTCCCTTACTGCTTAAAGTGATATAAGATATAGACATTAAGTGTGACACCCAGCTAACAGGATAATATAAAGGAAGGAATACGAAGATAAACTTGTTACACCATATTAACTGCATTTAGGCATTCCACTTATTGGATCCCTCAAATTACAGCAGCAAAATCAGTTACATAGTAGCCAAGCCTGCTTTAGCCACTGTTACAACAGCAGCACTCTTCACTCTCCAGTACTTGCCTCAGCATTATACCATGGATGACAAACAGCCTTAACTAAACAAACTAGTAGGGACTCATTTAATCTCTCTGAAACTTGAAAGTACTAAGCTAAGAGATATTGCAGAACCCTCCGTTGTAATTACCAGCGCAGGGCCAGGGTTATATAACACAGCCTCACCAGGCTCTTTATTTGCATGCAAGGATCAAAGGGAGGATTTTAGAATTCCCTCAGCAGCAACTGTGCACCACCGATACTATTCGCTGATCAGCCATTTATGTAGTATAGAGTTTAAGTATTCATTGAAACATTGCTATTGTTGAATTGCTTAATTAATAAGTTTTTAGCTATCCAATACACTGCGTTAACCCGCTTACTTTGCAGGAGAACGGCTGAAAAGGCTTCCTGTTTCCAGTTAAATAAATCATCAGTGGACCTGTGTCCTTTTACTGTAGTGAACAAATTGTTATATGCATGTTATGTGTAAAATATGTAAGTTAAACCTTTGTTACCAATCTTTTGCATAATCTTACTAAACCCTGTTATTGCAATAAACGGTAACACCATTCGGCACCAATTGCTTGATATCTTGTGTGTGAACTGGGAAACTTGCGGTTAACCCGCCAGAAAAGGAGTCATTCGAAGAAACATATCAGACTCAGACCCTCCTGGACATTTTGGTAAGACACTCAGTAGACATTATTACAATAACAGGAACAAAGGGGTGTTAAATACCCTAGTTACACCACTGCAGTAAAGTTTGCCTCTCAACCTCTCCACACTCCTAGACACACTTCTAGTTTACTTCTAGTTTCCCAAGGGCACTGGGCAGTCAGCCAGGTACACATGTACCATTATATGTTTTATTAGTGTTTTAGTATTGTGTTGCAGGTAGGGATCCTGCAAAACAATAAAATATGCTTGCTAGGTAACAGTGTAAAAGAGTTGGTCTACAGTATATGATCTAGTTTCTGGTTTGCTATTTATTCAACATGTTTAACTCTGTGGAGTCCTAAGTACTTTGTGTAATAAATATTACAGCAAGTGAGAGAGCTAATTTAAAAGTATACAATTATAGTGAGTTCATTGTTATCCATTTGTAGTTTGTGGTCCTGATTCAGAAGGGGAACCAAGTACACTGCGGAACGCAGATTCCTGATGATCGGAAAATCTGTGCGTGTGCAGAATGAGTGATCTCACGCAGGCCCCTGGATGCTTCTGACTGACTGACAGGCAGAGGCACTTACGGGGCATTGCGGAGATTGCCTCTGTTCTCAGAAATGGAGGCGCATTGCTCCCATTTTCCGGGAGTGGCAAATCCAGGATCTGCGTCCATGGGCGCAGATTCCTGGCCTCGCGCTCCGGCCAGCCTACATAAGCTGAGGATTACTCAGCTGGCTAGCGCTGTCCAAACATCGCTATTGATGGTCTTGATGGTGGTCCTCAGTCACAGCGCTGGGATCGCAGAGTCAGGCAACTCTTGTGCGCGGCTTTGCAATTCCGTCCTCTGCTGAATCAGGTAAAGTATCAGATAAGAGCACTACATGAATACAAAAAAAGAATTACATTACATAAACAAGCAAAACTCACCAAGACTCACCATTAGTGATTTGTTTACGGAATATGAACCATCTTTCCTTTATAGCGGTAATTCACACAACGATAATAATAAAAAAAAAATTAAAATATAAGAACAGAGGATGAATCACATACTGTACATCAACCGATCCTCTTTAACGCCATAACTTTTAGACAGCTGAATGTTCATGCATTCAGTTGATTAGTTAAAAAAAATACAAATTAAATAAGGGAACAATATAAAGACACTTTTACAGATGGAAAACTAGATGGATGGTAATAATAATCATGTTTTTCTGTTTAACAGTTATTAAAACCATAACACAATATGAAAAGGAAATCTCATTTTAAAACATTACATATTGGAAGACATAGAAAATGACTTGGATTTTCAGGAAATACTAACTCTGGTTAATGGATTGTGACGTTTAGCTGCCCTTTTAAAGCTCTAGAAAGCTGTCAGACACATTAAGCATACCTTTATTAAGCCGGCCTTCACCATGTTTCCAGTTTATAAGAGTTCCAATTACTTTGCGTGTGGCTGAGACAAATGTTATTTACAAATTCAATTTATCAGTTACATGTTACACCATATAATCAAGATACAAAAACAAAAAAAAACAAAAGTCGCGGCATTTATAAATATGCATACTGTAAATGAATGGGTTTTTCTTTCAATTATATATCAAATAGAGGATTTTAGACAGTAATACTATATATAAGCGAAGAAATATCTAAATGTGAAACGTGGCTTTATTCAATATTAGCCATTTGCTTTACGTGGTACTGTAGATAGTTTACCTGAATACTGTATGTCTTCATTTGCTGCATGATAAATATATGTAGACTATTTAGACTATATGTAGACTACAGTATTTGTAATTGTCTTTCGCATGCAGCACAGTAATAAAATAGGGTATACTGTAAAATTCAGTAATAAATCACTTTGATGAAGTTCGAACGAAACATTGATCAATGTGATTTACAACGTACTGCAATTCTCTCTCTGCAGTGCGTAGACCTATCTGTATCTTGATCCTACATCCATCTCCCTAGTTTAGCACAGATGTGCTAGTACTGACAACTTGTATTACAGGTGAAGCGGTAAGAGGTGAGAATTTATACTTGCCTACTCTCCCAGAAGTCGCGGGAGGCTCCCGATTTTTCGGGTAACCCCCCCCGGTAGAGTAAGCATTTCTCCTGAATTCTGCCCACCTTCTAGAGAAGTGGGCAGAATGGGGAGAATTTCCGAGGCGATCGCGGGTCCCCATGTAGGGGCGAGGCTTAATGATGTGATTCTTCAAGAATTACTTCATTTAGTCCCACCCTCTATTTGCACCAATCACTGTTATTTACCATGAGGGGGTGGTACTTACTGACACAAACAGTCAGGCTTCGCCTCCATCGCAACCCATCTGCTTCTCCTTCCCCGCAGAAAAAAAGTAAGCAAGTTTGGGTGAGGTACCATTGTGGGACAGATATATTTAGTTATTAGAGTACTCTGGTAGCAGTTCGGTCCTGGCTTTGAGCATCTGCATTCCAACTAAGTGCAATAGGACAGTACCTGCTATGTAAAGGTCTGACACTCCCTTAGGTGCATTTTGACTATTTAAATGTTGTAAAAGCAAATTGTCTTTTTTTTTAACTTTAGTACGTCTTTGGGGAAGCACATCTTGGAGGTCTTGATTTACCTTCGGATGGATTTGAATCCAAACAAGCACAAATGGACCAGTCTCTCAATGAAAATGTATTGGTAAGATTTTAAACATTGAATACTAATACTATTGGGGGGGGGGGGAATCAACAACACTGTAACATTTGAATGCTTTATTGATACATACCATGAATTCTATTTGGCTGTACAGAAGCTGTGTACTCAGGGCCTATTCAGAACCACTCGCTAGGCTGCGTTCACATGCAGCCAGCCAAGTTTTGCAATCTCCACATGCGTACGCATTGCAGTGCGTGTGCGCAAACCAGTGCGAGCGATCGGGAAGCGTACGCTCGCTGCGCATGGACTGCCTGGCTGACTGAGTGACAGGAGAAGCCGTTTGTGGGTGGTAACAGGGGCAGGCCACTAGAAACGGGGGAGTGGAGGTGCGAACGCAGGCGTGCCTGAGTGTAGCAATGCCGTTTCAGAGGCGTGCATAATTAAGAGGCAACGTCATAGTACACATCACTTGGTTGTATTTCACACTGAAGCACTTGCAGTGCTTGTGGTAGGCTATGGTCAGCCTCAAGCACTGCATTTGCTTCCGATGGTACCCGATGTACCGATGGTTGCATACACTTCCTGGATATGACGTGCGCAAGTGGTCACCTTAAGATAGGCTGGTGGGCATCTGCATACACAATGCGATCACACGCTAAGACACGGTGGGCGTGCTAATGCCTTGCTGTGCGTTCGCTTGCCTTGCTGAAATTTGCATATGCATCTAGCGTTCAAACGCATCTAGCGAGTGAGTCTGAATTGAGCCCTCAGTTTGCATGTGTTTGGTAGAATCTATAAAGAGGACCTGCTAAATTACTAAGTAAATGTTGACATTCACAATCTCGAAATTGACATAATGTCAACATTATCATAATGTAATAGGGTTATGCTGCTGTTAGGGTTAGGCTGCGGTTATCATTAGGGTAAAGGCTTAAATTCACAAAAAACGCTATGTTGATAATATGCCAATTGACTATTGACATTCACAATGTTGACATTATCTCAGTTCAATGTGAAATGTCGACATAACGCCCATGTTGACACTTTGTACCACACCCCACCTAAGACTGGAAAGAGCTAAGGGATTATTGGAAAGAGAATACAAGCAGTAGTAGGACTTTGAATCAGGAGTTCCAAGCCTTTACAGCAGTGGTCAGGGAACAGGGGTAAATTACCCCATATGGGGTAAAAATGAAATTCCTGGGGGTAATGGACGGACAGCCGGGAATGCATATGAATCATTCTATAATATGGAATGATTCATATACATGCCCGGCTGTGCCGCAGGGAGGCTCTAAACTGGATGCCCGCTGAGATGTTATTACCAGCGGGCGCCCAGCTCCTTCCCTGCAGCACCGCGTTAGCCGGAGGCTGGAGTTCTCTTCTGAACTCCAGCTTCCGCCTCTCTCCATGCGCACTATGGGAGAGACGTCATGCATGGCGTCTCTCCCATAGTTCCGAGGAACAGCCGGGCGGGCAGGACGGCGGCGGATGCAGGAGCGTAGATTAGGGTAAGTGGGTTTTTTTTTGTACAAGTGGCACTACAGGGGCACTATATGGGGGCACTACTACAAGGGCATGCCTGAGTGTAGCAATGCCGTTTCAGAGGCGTGCATAATTAAGAGGCAACGTCATAGTACACATCACTTGGTTGTATTTCACACTGAAGCACTTGCAGTGCTTGTGGTAGGCTATGGTCAGCCTCAAGCACTGCGTTTGCTTCCGATGGTACCCGATGTACCGATGGGTGCATACACTTCCTGGATATGACATGCGCAAGTGGTCACCTTAAGATAGGCTGGTGGGCGTCTGCATACACAATGCGATCACACGCTAAGACACGGTGGGCGTGCTAATGCCTTGCTGTGCGTTCGCTTGCCTTGCTGAAATTTGCATATGCATCTAGCGTTCAAACGCATCTAGCGAGTGAGTCTGAATTGAGCCCTCAGTTTGCATGTGTTTGGTAGAATCTATAAAGAGGACCTGCTAAATTACTAAGTAAATGTTGACATTCACAATCTCGAAATTGACATAATGTCAACATTATCATAATGTAATAGGGTTATGCTGCTGTTAGGGTTAGGCTGCGGTTATCATTAGGGTAAAGGCTTAAATTCACAAAAAACGCTATGTTGATAATATGCCAATTGACTATTGACATTCACAATGTTGACATTATCTCAGTTCAATGTGAAATGTCGACATAACGCCCATGTTGACACTTTGTACCACACCCCACCTAAGACTGGAAAGAGCTAAGGGATTATTGGAAAGAGAAAGGACTTTGAATCAGGAGTTCCAAGCCTTTACAGCAGTGGTCAGGGAACAGGGGTAAATTACCCCATATGGGGTAAAAATGAAATTCCTGGGGGTAATGGACGGACAGCCGGGAATGCATATGAATCATTCTATAATATGGAATGATTCATATACATGCCCGGCTGTGCCGCAGGGAGGCTCTAAACTGGACGCCCGCTGAGATGTTATTACCAGCGGGCGCCCAGCTCCTTCCCTGCAGCACCGCGTTAGCCGGAGGCTGGAGTTCTCTTCTGAACTCCAGCTTCCGCCTCTCTCCATGCGCACTATGGGAGAGACGTCATGCATGGCGTCTCTCCCATAGTTCCGAGGAACAGCCGGGCGGGCAGGACGGCAGCGGATGCAGGAGCGTAGATTAGGGTAAGTGGGTTTTTTTTTGTACAAGTGGCACTACAGGGGCACTATATGGGGGCACTACTACAAGGGCGTGCCTGAGTGTAGCAATGCCGTTTCAGAGGCGTGCATAATTAAGAGGCAACGTCATAGTACACATCACTTGGTTGTATTTCACACTGAAGCACTTGCAGTGCTTGTGGTAGGCTATGGTCAGCCTCAAGCACTGCGTTTGCTTCCGATGGTACCCGATGTACCGATGGTTGCATACACTTCCTGGATATGACGTGCGCAAGTGGTCACCTTAAGATAGGCTGGTGGGCGTCTGCATACACAATGCGATCACACGCTAAGACACGGTGGGCGTGCTAATGCCTTGCTGTGCGTTCGCTTGCCTTGCTGAAATTTGCATATGCATCTAGCGTTCAAACGCATCTAGCGAGTGAGTCTGAATTGAGCCCTCAGTTTGCATGTGTTTGGTAGAATCTATAAAGAGGACCTGCTAAATTACTAAGTAAATGTTGACATTCACAATCTCGAAATTGACATAATGTCAACATTATCATAATGTAATAGGGTTATGCTGCTGTTAGGGTTAGGCTGCGGTTATCATTAGGGTAAAGGCTTAAATTCACAAAAAACGCTATGTTGATAATATGCCGATTGACTATTGACATTCACAATGTTGACATTATCTCAGTTCAATGTGAAATGTCGACATAACGCCCATGTTGACACTTTGTACCACACCCCACCTAAGACTGGAAAGAGCTAAGGGATTATTGGAAAGAGAAAGGACTTTGAATCAGGAGTTCCAAGCCTTTACAGCAGTGGTCAGGGAACAGGGGTAAATTACCCCATATGGGGTAAAAATGAAATTCCTGGGGTTAATGGACGGACAGCCGGGAATGCATATGAATCATTCTATAATATGGAATGATTCATATACATGCCCGGCTGTGCCGCAGGGAGGCTCTAAACTGGACACCCGCTGAGATGTTATTACCAGCGGGTGCCCAGCTCCTTCCCTGCAGCACCGCGTTAGCCGGAGGCTGGAGTTCTCTTCTGAACTCCAGCTTCTGCCTCTCTCCATGCGCACTATGGGAGAGACGTCATGCATGGCGTCTCTCCCATAGTTCCGAGGAACAGCCGGGCGGGCAGGACGGTGGCGGATGCAGGAGCGTAGATTAGGGTAAGTGGGTTTTTTTTTGTACAAGTGGCACTACAGGGGCACTATATGGGGGCACTACTACAAGGGCGTGCCTGAGTGTAGCAATGCCGTTTCAGAGGCGTGCATAATTAAGAGGCAACGTCATAGTACACATCACTTGGTTGTAGGGGGCATTATATGGGGGCACTACTACAGGGGCACTATATGGGGGCACTACTAAAGGGGCATTATATGGGGGCACTACTACAGGGGCATTATATGGGGGTACTACTACAGGGGCACTGTATGGGGGCACTACTAAAGGGGCATTATATGGGGGCACTACTACAGGGGCATTATATGGGGGCACTGCTACAGGGGCACTATATGGGGGCACTACTACAGGGGCATTATATTGGGGCACTACTACAGGGGCATTATATGGGGGCACTACTACAGGGGCATTATATTGGGCACTACTACAGGGGCATTATATGGGGGCACTACTACAGGGGCATTATATGGGGGCACTACTGTATGATTTCCTTCCTGTCAAATCAAGGGGGTAACGTCGGCGTATATAAATATATTTTGGGGTAAAAGGTAAAAAAGTTCCCTGACCCCTGCTTTACAGTATCTAAAAAACATCCTACAACATGGAAATTTTCATACATTCTTCCCTTATTATTTACTAAATATATAAATATACATTTTAAAAATGCTAATTTTGAAAAGGTATCTTATTTTTACACGTCTCATTTCCACATTTGAATGTAAGGGGTCTATTCATCTCCACTTAATTTATACAAAAGCAGGTAAATATTAACATTTTCACTTACTTTTCTATAAATTACATATCGGGATTGTTCATTACAAAGGTAATGCACCAGTATGGGGACCAAATTCATCAAGTTCCAAAAATGCTATATTTTCAGATCTTGACTGTGAGAATATTCACCATCTTCAGATGGCGTTTGTTCCCACACCCTGCTACTGCTCTATGGGAAGGAGTCCTGGGTTGCGAAGAGGAATGCCTCCGCTGGACGCCAGGGCTTTGCGCGCCTGCGGAAACCCAAGATCGCACAGGCGCACTATCACTGTTGCGTTAGACTCAGCAGTAGCGGTGAAGACATTCTCTCTGATTCTTCGGATCAGCTGTCTCCATGCCAGAGCAATGATAAATTGCTCTGGTGCTCGTGGTGAGATAGATTGTTAATTATTGGGGGTCACCCTGCCCAGATAATGAACATAATGAAGAGGCCCCTTAGCACTAAAATTCACAGACAAGCCTTTGCTGAATTGTTTTGCATGTCTCGATTTCCTAAAAGGTTATGTATGTTTTATATAAAACAAGCTTTGGAAAGTTAATTTTAATGACCACTTACAATCTCTAATGGACATAAAGAATAAAAAGAATCATACTGTCATCTTGTGCAATCTTGATCTTCCCTATAACCATAGATGGTTTCAGCGGCTTCATAGGACATGTCACCCTACATACATTTCTTAGTAATTATATATTTTAAACTTAACACAAAGTGCTGCATTTAAGTACCTACAGGTACCTTAAAGTATCACTGTAATAATATAAAATGGCTACATAATATTTTTTTAGCCTCTTCTACTTCTATAAATATATACTTTTACGGTTTGGAAGAATGTTTACAAGATTGTCTCAACAACTCCAAAGGAAAATTTTAACTTTACTTCTGAAATTGTTTCATACATTTAAGAGAACTGAACTTTGCACATTTTCCATTCATTAAAAGCCGACTGTGTGAGTATTCCGTGTAGCTTCCTTCATTTTACTGAGGCTCCCTGGTGTGCATACAGTACATCAGTTAGCAGCATTTTGCCCTTGGACTGAGGCAACCCTTCAATGCATTCATGGAAGTAGGAACCGATGACTCTGCCTGCCCCTTTAACGTGATTGATGCTTGCATGAAGTCACTGGCTGAGCAGAGAAACTGTAGGCACTGAGGATAGACACACTGTAAGAGGATATGTAAGTCTTTGAGTGAGAACAGTCTGCAGAACTCAGTGATAAAAGCAATATTAAACACACACAACCACCCACAGGGGCCTATTTACCACAATCCGCATTTAAAATGTGGTTGCAGTGTGATATTTTCGCCTACATTCGCTTTGCGAATTTAGTAAATGAATGTATTAAAATTTGCATGCAGGGACAGAGCTTACGAGAAAGCTGTGTCCCTGCATAGTCTCTCCCCGCACTTCTCAGGGACATTTTTGCAAAAATTACCCTGAGACTACCTGTGCCTCCGCCGCCGAACCCCCCCTTCCCCGCTCAGCTTACACTTTCCTCCGTTTAGTTAATCGGTGATCCGGTGAGCTCCTCGGTGACACAGTTAACTGATCACTGGGCTCCAGCTCTGTGCCCACTGTCATCTGATCTGTACAGTAAACTGAGATTCCGGGACTTCACTGCATCTCAGTTCACAGGTCATATAAGATGTAGGAGATACAGAGCACAGAGATCAACTGACCTGGTCACAGAGGAGATCACCGATCACCGGTTCCTGGGTGCAGGTAAGTGTAATATTTTTTTTATACTAACTTTTATTTTCTTTTACTGTGATCAGCATGTGGTCTATTAGACACACAAGGCTGATCACAGATGCCTACTCCGGACTCTGCTTTCCCTGTCAGCAGGCAGGGAATGCTGGGGTGGGAAGCTCGCTTAAAGACATCTCCAGATATCGTTATTATCGCATGGCTCCCTCCTGGTATTTTTTACATTACAGTAAATTTGAAACAGATTGCTTGTCATTTTACAATTATGGGAGATGCGATCTGCTTACTAAAAGAAGGCAAATTGAATGCAATTTTTTTATGTAAACTGCTCCAAAAGCCCTTTAATACATTTAAGTGATACAAAAATAACGTGAAAAGGGTGTGAAAACATCCATTTTAACATTATTTTAGTAGAAAAAAGATGAATAGGCCCCGTAAACTCAGATTTAAAATGTGACAAATAGAATTAGAGAACAATACAGTACACACACCCCTGGAGAAGTGACTGTATTTTGTAAGGGCAAAGAATGAAAACCAATAATAAGGGAGGTAAAGGAATTAGCAGTGTATCCAATTAGCTCTGGAAAATTTTCAGGCGTAAAAAAACTGGGTTTTTTTGCCAATGTTCGGGTCTTTTTTGCCAATTTTCTTTCCATGCTATCCAATTAAACCCCATCTCTTACGCCCCCAAAAACTTTCTGTTTTTCTCACGAAAATACATAGGATTCGCAAAAAGTAGCAGACCTATGTATTTTCTCTGCCTCAATCAGGAGAAAAACAGCTTCTTATCAGGGATTTGGTTTCGCCTGCCTGAGGCAGCGAAACAAAATCCCTGATAAGTGCCGACTTCGGGGCTAATTGGATAGGCCCGGGGCGAGGTAATTAGCTGTGGAAATTTACAGCAGCTAATTGGATACCCCCTTAGTTTGTGATTTTAATATTAACTGGAGTTACAGTGCATCCGGGAAGTATTCACAGTCCTTCACTTTTCCACATTTTGTTATGTTACAGCCTTATTCCAAAATGAAATAAATTCATTATTGTCCTCAAAATTCTACACACAATACCACATAATGACAACGTGTAAAAAGTTTTTTTAAGATTTTTGAAAATTTAATAAAAGAAAGAAACTAAGAAATCACATGTACGTAAGCATTCACACCCTTTGCCATGAAGCTCAAAATTGAGCTCAGGTACATCCTGTTTGCACTGATCATCCTTGAGATGTTATCCAGTTGCACAGTGGATCACTGAAGCTATGACGGCTATGCTAGCATAAGATCTGCGTACATTGGACCTGATTCAGAGTTGCTCGCAAACGCTGGTATGCGAAAAAACTAATGCTCGGATCTGAGCAGATCACTGTAACTGAGGATCAATTACTTTCAATGCTTAAAAAGGAAAGTGGTCCCTTTGGAAGTGGTGTGATGCGTGTACAGTCCCTGGCAGAGGCAGGCTTCTTCCTCTTCTTTTCCCTTCCCAGCAGTGTGGACTCAGGTTTCATATTCTAGAGGAGAAATAGTGACATTGCAAGGTGCGCTTCACTTCCCTAGTACCAGCCTCCTGTCTGCTACCATCACTCCTTGGCCATAGAAGGAGAGGCTGTGTCACCTTCTCGGCTTTACTCAGCAAAGACAGAGTTCAGGGGAACCCAGGGGAATAGATATATTGCGGTTAGCCCAGGAAGATTAGGAAATGAGGCACAAAAAGGAGGAGGGAACATTGCGGGGAGAAACGCGTGATTGCTCCATGTGAGAAACGATGGGAGAGGAAAATGGTATCCCACAGCGCCTTGGATAGCACTACTGCTGGCTTCTACAGAGAGTTTGTGATAATACTGCAATAGGGAGACACTTGTCCACCTCAGCAGCTAACCTGGATCCCCATCGGGCCCCTCCAACAAGCCCAGAACTGGATAATTAATAACTGCACACCCAGGGCCGGTTCTATGATTACGCATGGTACGCGGCTGCGTAAGGCGCCACATAGTGAAGGGCGCCGCGGCCACGACCATGCAGATTTATTAATTTACTTAGCCAGCATGGAGAGGCTTACTGCGGTGCAGACTATGTCACTGTGACACAGTTCTAATGGGCGGCCGTCGGATGCCTTGTATGCGGCGACGTGATGTCATGACATCACACCGCATGGTCGCAGGGACATCGCGCAAGGGCGGGAGCGCATAGGTGAAGGCTGGGATGGGAGCCGTGGCCTGTGCTTGGAAAGGCCTGGGAGTCTGACGGTGTAGTTATATTGGCGCGCAGCGCCAGCGCCAGCGCCAGCTCTATGCAAGCAGTATTGTTTTGTGGGCTGGAGCAGCTGAACCGCCCACCCGAGTCTCCAGACCAGACGCCGTCACCAGGTTTTGGGAAGGCTATCTATCCTCATCCCCCTGACCCAGGGCTGCCTGGCTGGTAATTTGGAATAACACTGTTACAGACTGACAGTATGTGTCACACTCAAATACTCACATCTAGTGATGAGGTGCTGGCCTGTGCCTGGAGCAGGATATAAACCTGCATATGGTGTTGATTTATTGATATATATCTATAACATATATATCTCAAAAATAATTTGACCCCTAGGCTATCATAGCATAAAGCTATATCTATCCATAGGGCTTAAACATGGTAATGGTGTGGTTTTATAGCTTTAGCTATAGAGCTATAGGATAGCTATATCAATAAAATCACACCAATAGCATGTTTAAGCCCTATAGATAGATATATAGATACAGCTATACGATAGGCTAGAGGCATATTCTTTTTGGTGAGGATTTATAACATAGATATATCTATATTTAAATGTGAGGTGTATTTTTTTTATTTACATATATATGTGTGTGTGTGTATGTAGTGTGTATATATATATATATATATATATATATATTAGGGGTGTGCACCGGCCACTTTTCGTGTTTTGTGTTTTGGTTTTGGATCTGGATCTTTCTTCGTGTTTTGGATCTGGATTGGTTTTGCCAAAACCACCCTTCCGTGTTTTGGGTTCTGGGTTTTGTGTTTTGGATCTGTATTTTTTTAAAAAAAAGCATAAAAACAGCTAAAATCACATAATTTGTGTGTTTTTCTGCTCCTATGCTATTATTAACCTCAATAACCTTAATTTCCACTCATTTCCAGTCTATTCTGAACACCTCACAATAGTGTTTTTATGTCCAAAAGGTTGCACCGAGGTAGCTGGATGACTATGCTAAGCGACACGAGTGGGCGGCACAAACACGTGGCCCATCTAGGAGTGACACTGCAGTGGCAGACAGGATGGCAGTTTGAAAAACTAGGCCCCAAACAGTATAAACAGGACATGTTGTATAAACAGGACATGCACACTTTAACAAACCAAACATTTCAGCGCCAGGGTCTTCCACACGACTGTGGCTGAAATGATTGGTTTGTTTGGGCCCCCACAAAACAAGCTGGCAATTAATGTGTCCCTGCACAAACTGGCTCTACGGAGGCAAGATGTCGTCCTCATCCTCCGATTCCTCACCCTCTTCAGTGTTGTGTACATCCTCATCCTTAGAGTATTAATTCATCCCCGCTGGAATCCACAACCACAGGTCCCTCTGTACGTTCTGGAGGCTGGTCTCCCTGGAAGTGTTGATAATTCATTTTATGAAAATCATCTTATCCACATTTTGTGGAAGCAACCTCCTACGCCTTTCGCTGACAAGGTTCCCGGCTGCACTAAACACTCTTTCGGAGTACACACTGGAGGGGGGGCTACTCAGGTAAAATAGAGCCAGTTTGTACAGGTACCTCCAAATTGCTTCTTTTGCCTGCCAGTACAGGTACGGACTGTCTGACATGTCTACTTGGATGCTGTCACCGATGTAATCCTTTAACAGACAGACGCACGCTTGTCGCTGCTGCTTTAAGGATGCAGGTGCGGCTACAGCCCACACATTTCACAAAGACAGAAAAAAAAGAATATTTTTATTGTTTGTGGAGCGCACTTTGAGGGTTACACCACCCTTTAACAGACAGACGCACGCTTGTCGCTGCTGCTTTAAGGATGCAGGTGCGGCTACAGCCCACACATTTCACAAAGACAGAAAAAAAACTAAGAATTTTTTTATTGTTTGTGGAGCGCACTTTGAGGGTTACACCACCCTTTAACAGACAGACGCATGCTTGTCACTGCTGCTTTAAGGATGCAGCTGCGGCTACAGCCCACACATTTCACAAAGACAGAAAAAAAAATAAGAATTTTTTTATTGATTGTGGAGCGCACTTTGAGGGTTACACCACCCTTTAACAGACAGACGCATACTTGTCACTGCTGCTTTAAGGATGCAGGAGTGGCTACAACCCACACATTTCACAAAGACAGAAAAAAAAAAATAAGAATTTTTTAATTGTTTGTGGAGCGCACTTTGAAGGTTACACCACCCTTTAACAGACAGACGCATGCATGTCGCTTCTGCTTTAAGGAAGCAGGTGCAGCTACAGCCCACACATTTCACAAAGACAGAAAAAAAATAAGAATTTTTTAATTGTTTGTGGAGCACTTTTTGAGGGTTACACCACCCTTTAACAGACAGATGCACGCTTGTCACTGCTGCTTTGAGGATGCAAGTGCGGCTACAGCCCACACAATTCACAAAGACAGAAAAAAAAAGAATAATTTTATTGTTTGTGGAGCGCACTTTGAGGGTTACACCACCCTTTAACAGACAGACGCACGCTTGTCGCTGCTGCTTTAAGGATGCAGGTGTGGCTACAGCCCACACATTTCACAAAGACAGAAAAAAACTAAGAATTTTTTTATTGTTTGTGGAGCGCACTTTGAGGGTTACACCACCCTTTAACAGACAGACGCATGCTTGTCGCTGCTGCTTTGAGGATGCAGGTGCGGCTACAGCCCACACAATTCACAAAGACAGAAAAAAAAAGAATATTTTTATTGTTTGTGGAGCGCACTTTGAGGGTTACACCACCCTTTAACAGACAGACGCATGCTTGTCGCTGCTGCTTTAAGGATGCAGGTGCGGCTACAGCCCACACATGTCACAAAGACAGAAAAAAAAAGAATATTTTTATTGTTTGTGGAGCGCACTTTGAGGGTTACACCACCCTTTAACAGACAGATGCACGCTTGTCGCTGCTGCTTTGAGGATGCAGTTGGAATCTAGACGGGATTTGGAACCGGGGACACACTACCTCCATCAATTGTCTAAATCCCACTGCACTAATGGCAGATACCGGACCCACGCCTAACACCAACATAGCAGTCAAGGCCTCAGTTATACGTTTTGCTTCAGGATGACTGCTGTCATACTTCATCCTCATCGCTATGGACTGTTGGAGGGTCAATTGTTTAGTAAAAGTGGTGGTGTTCCTACTTCCTCTCTGGGATGATGAACAACTCCCAGCAGCAGCAACAGCACTAGGAGGAAGTGGTTCTTGATCTTTCCCTATTTTATTTTTTTTGGAGAAAGTTTTGTCCTCCATTTATGTTATATTGATATATACGTGCGGCTAACGCGCACACAAACACAGAAAATATTTTTTTATTTTTGCTGGAGAGTAGTGCACTTTGTGGGTTACACCACCCTTTAAGAAATGAGCCAGCCGGCTCTTTACTTATGGGACACAGGCGCACGCTTGGCGCTGCTCCTTTGTTGATGCACGTGCAGCCACAGTGCACACAATTCACAAACACAGAAAATTTTTTTTTTTTTGGTTTGGACTGGAGTGTACTTTGGGGGTTACAGCACCCTTTAATGGTCAAGCCAGCCGGCCCTTTACTTATGACACAGGCGCACGCTTGGCACTACTTTGTTGATGCACGTGCGGCTACTGCGCACACAATTCACAAACACAGAAAATATTTTTTTATTTGGTTTGGAGTGTACTTTGGGGGTTACAGCACCCTTTAACGGTCAAGCCAGCTGGCCCTTTACTTATGACACAGGCAAACGCTTGGCACTACTTTGTTGATGCACGTGCGGCTACTGCACACACAATTCACAAACACAGAAAATATTTTTTTATTTGGTTTGGACTGGAGTGTACTTTGGGGGTTACAGCACCCTTTAACGGTCAAGCCAGCCGGCCCTTTACTTATGACACAGGCACACACTTGGCACTACTTTGTTGATGCACGTGCGGCTACTGCGCACACAATTCACACAAAGACAGAAAAAAAAAGAATATTTTTATTGTATGTGGAGCGCACTTTGAGGGTTACACCACCCTTTAACAGACAGACGCACGCTTGTCACTGCTGCTTTAAGGATGCAGGTGCGGCTACAGCCCACACATTTCACAAAGACAGAAAAAAAAATAAGAATTTTTTTATTGTTTGTGGAGAGCACTTTGAGGGTTACACCACCCTTTAACAGACAGACGCATGCTTGTCGCTGCTGCTTTGAGGATGCAGGTGCGGCTACAGCCCTCACAATTCACCAAGACAGAAAAAAAAAGAAGAATTTTTTTATTGTTTGTGGAGTGCACTTTGAGAGTTACACCACCCTTTGACAGACAGACGCACACTTGTCACTGCTGCTTTGAGGATGCAGGTGGAATCTAGACGGGATTTGGAACCGGGGACACACTACCTCCATCAATTGTCTAAATCCCACTGCACTAATGGCGGATACCGGATGCACGTCTAAAACCAACATAGCAGTCAAGGCCTCAGTTATACGTTTTGCTTCAGGATGACTGCTGTCGTACTTCATCCTCATCACTATGGACTGTTGGAGGGTCAATTGTTTAGTAAAAGTAGTGGTGTTCCTACTTCCTCTCTGGGATGATGAACAACTCCCAGCAGCAGCAACAGCACTAGGAGGAAGTGGTTCTTGATCTTTCCCTATTTTATTTTTATCGGAGTAAGTTTGGTCCTCCATTTATGTTATATTGATATATACGTGCGGCTAAAGCACACACAAACACAGAAAATATTTTTTTATTTTTGCTGGAGAGTAGTGCACTTTGTGGGTTACACCACCCTTTAAGAAATGAGCCAGCCGGCTCTTTACTTATGGGACACAGGCGCACGCTTGGCGCTGCTCCTTTGTTGATGCACGTGCAGCCACAGTGCACACAATTCACAAACACAGAAAATATTTTTTTTTTTGGTTTGGACTGGAGTGTACTTTGGGGGTTACAGCACCCTTTAATGGTCAAGCCAGCTGGCCCTTTACTTATGACACAGGCGCACGCTTGGCACTACTTTGTTGATGCACGTGCGGCTACTGCGCACACAATTCACAAACACAGAAAATATTTTTTTATTTGGTTTGGAGTGTACTTTGGGGGTTACAGCACCCTTTAACGGTCAAGCCAGCTGGCCCTTTACTTATGACACAGGCAAACGCTTGGCACTACTTTGTTGATGCACGTTCGGCTACTGCACACACAATTCACAAACACAGAAAATATTTTTTTATTTGGTTTGGACTGGAGTGTACTTTGGGGGTTACAGCACCCTTTAACGGTCAAGCCAGCCGGCCCTTTACTTATGACACAGGCGCACGCTTGGCACTACTTTGTTGATGCACGTGCGGCTACTGCGCACACAATTCACAAAGACAGAAAAAAAAAGAATATTTTTATTGTTTGTGGAGCGCACTTTGAGGGTTACACCACCCTTTAACAGACAGACGCACGCTTGTCACTGCTGCTTTAAGGATGCAGGTGCGGCTACAGCCCACACATTTCACAAAGACAGAAAAAAATAAGAATTTTTTTATTGTTTGTGGAGCGCACTTTGAGGGTTACACCACCCTTTAACAGACAGACGCATGCTTGTCGCTGCTGCTTTGAGGATGCAGGTGCGGCTACAGCCCTCACAATTCACCAAGACAGAAAAAAAAAGAAGAATTTTTTTATTGTTTGTGGAGTGCACTTTGAGAGTTACACCACCCTTTGACAGACAGACGCACACTTGTCACTGCTGCTTTGAGGATGCAGGTGGAATCTAGACGGGATTTGGAACCGGGGACACACTACCTCCATCAATTGTCTAAATCCCACTGCACTAATGGCGGATACCGGATGCACGTCTAACACCAACATAGCAGTCAAGGCTGTTGGAGGGTCAATTGTTTAGTAAAAGTGGTGGTGTTCCTACTTCCTCTCTGGGATGATGAACAACTCCCAGCAGCAGCAACAGCACTAGGAGGAAGTGGTTCTTGATCTTTCCCTATTTTATTTTTATCGGAGAAAGTTTGGTCCTCCATTTATGTTATATTGATATATACGTGCGGCTAAGGCGCACACAAATGCAGAAAATATATTTTTTTATTTTTGATGGAGAGTAGTGCACTTTGTGGGTTACACCACCCTTTAAGAAATGAGCCAGCCGGCCCTTTACTTATGGGACACAGGTGCACGCTTGGCGCTGCTCTTTTGTTGATGCACGTGCAGCCACAGTGCACACAATTCACAAACACAGAAAAATTTTTTTTATTTTGTTTGGAGTGCCCTTTGGGGGTTACAGCACCCTTTAGCGGTCAATCCAGCCGGCCCTTTATTTATGGGACACAGGCGCACGCTTGGCACTACTTTGTTGATGCACGTGCGGCTACTGCGCACACAATTCACAAACACAGAAAATATTTTTTTATTTTGTTTGGAGTGTACTTTGGGGGTTACAGCACCCTTTAACGGTCAAGCCAGCTGGCCCTTTACTTATGACACAGGCGCACGCTTGGCACTACTTTATTGATGCACGTGCGGCTACTGCGCACACAATTCACAAACACAGAAAATATTTTTTTATTTTGCTTGGAGTGTACTTTGGGGGTTACAGCACCCTTTAACGGTCATGTCAGCTTGCCCTTTACTTATGACACAGGCGCACGCTTGGCACTACTTTGTTGATGCACGTGCGGCTACTGCGCACACAATTCACAAACACAGAAAATATTTTTTTATTTTGTTTGGAGTGTACTTTGGGGGTTACAGCACCCTTTAATGGTCAAGCCAGCCGGCCCTTTACTTATGGTACAGGCGCACGCTTGGCACTACTTTGTTGATGCACGTGCGGCTACTGCGCACACAATTCACAAACACAGAAAATATTTTTTTTTTTTTTGCACTTGGGGGGAGCACCCCTGATGGACAGAGCACCCCCTGGACAACACTACAGCACCCCTTTAGGACTGGGACTCTGCACAGGACTTTGGAGTGGACACAGCCCCTATGGACAACTGACTGCACAACACAGTCCAGCCAGCCCCTATGGACTTTGGAGGAGTGGACACAGCCCCTATGGACAACAGCAGCACAGCACAACACAGCCAGCCCCTATGAACTTTGGAGGAGTGGACACAGCCCCTATGGACAACAGCAGCACAGCACAACACAGCCAGCCCCTATGGACTTTGGAGGAGTGGACACAGCCCTTATGGACAACAGCAGCACAGCGCAGCACAGCACAGCACAGCACAACACTACACTGCACTACACTACACTACACAGCCCAGCCAGCCCTAACTCCCACCCTCCCTCTTCACTGTCCACAGCCGAGTGAGAAAATGGCGCCGATGCGGGTACCTTATATAGGATCAAAAACACGCGAGACCCGGAAGGCGGGATGATGACGTTTTGCCTCGATTTCAGATCCAAGTCAGGCGTGAAAAGTCGAGCCTGACTCGGATCGGCCTCAGATCGGGGGGGTTCGGGGGGGTTCGGATTTCAGAAATCCGAACCCGCTCACCCCTAATATATATGTGTGTGTATTTGCATGTATGTGATATATATATATATATATATATATATATACACACACTGTATATGGATGTGTGTGTATATGTATGCATTCCTTGCCTCTAATGATAGGGTGACTCTGAAAACGTTGGAAACCTAATGAAGGACCATTTTAAATTTATTTGAAAAAGACTCGAATGCCTCCTGAGTTCTATGTATGTGTGTGTGTGTGTATATATATATATATATATATATATATATATGTAATTGGCATCCTGGCGTGCGGGATGCTGACGGCCTTAATACCGGTGCCGAAATCCAGACAGGTTGGGATCCCGGCACCAGCATCCCAAAAGTAAGTATCAGGGTGCAGTGGTAGGGTAGTATTAGCTAGAGGGGGTAGGATTAGGGAACTAGGAGGAGGGTTAGGATTAGGGTGTGGGGGAAGGGGGAGGTTAGGTTTAGGCACTAGGGGAGGAGGTTAGGTTTAGGCATCAGGGTGTGGGCGTTAGGTTTAGGGTGAATATAGTGCCAGACCCCACATTTATCCTCACCTCATTTACATGAAGTAAAATTTTTAAATTTTCTCAGCTTTACCTGTCTGTCACCCAAAATGGCTTTGGCTACATCTGGCCTTATTGTAAATCTTCATAAAATGAAAAAAATACATCTATTTTTATTACATATAGAACTAGATTATTACAAACTATACAATTATTAATATCAGGTGTGCCTAGAGTTCAGGACAAATATTTAAGCTAAATTTAAATCGCACAATTATCATGCAAGGGGCGCCAAAATCTATATTCTAAATGTAGGCTTGGGCCGGCCCTGTGCACACACCCTCTCTCGGCGCCCCTGGTTGCTAGTTGATCATTCTAATCTAGAAGAGTAGTTTTGTTGCTCCCAGTTGTTTGATTTATGCAAATAGTATGCACATTTTGATAGAAAAAGATGTTGGGGACCTGGCGAGCTGAGAGGGGCTGTTTGGTGCGACTGAAGCCACAGTATATTAGGACACATGTATTTATCGAAAACTCAGTTAATTTGGTTTAAAACCATCAACTTAATGGAAAAAAATGCACCATAAAAGATAATACATTAATTGAAAGGTTTTGTCAGAAACATAGGGGCCAAATGTAATAGGGTGAGAGTTTAGAAAATGTGAGAGAAAACTGTAATAAAGTCACAGAACAGGCAAACTTGCATTTTTTTCAGACTCAAAAAACCCTCAAGATTTAAACTCTCATCCAGGTGTTTCCTGTATTGAAAATACAACTCGGCCAATGTATTAGTGTGAGAGATTTACTGCTAAACTCTCACAATTTCTAAACTCTCACCCTATTACATTAATTGGCCCATAATGTAAAATCATATATCAAGTGCAATATATCTTAATGATAAAGTTTAAGTGAAGACTATCCATTCTTTTCACCTGGATATAGTGTATGTGAAAATGTCAAATAGACTGGATCGAGAGAAAATTGTGAGAGATAAAGCACTAACCAATCAGCTTCTAACTTTTACAAGCTGTGTTTGAAAAATGACAGGAGCTAACTGGTTAATACTTTTTCTATTACAATTTTATCTCTCATCAAGCTTTAGTACATAGACCCCTCAGTACTAAACCACAACAGCCATAAGCCTATTAAAGTAACAAGAGCATTTTTCCAGGAGCTGTTTTAATAGTGCAGTGTTCCCTATGCACAATATATTTGTAGAGGAGCTTTATCCACCAAAGCAAAAAAAAAAAAAAAAAAAAACTGTCTAATACATAGAATGATTTAGCCTCTGCTCCTACACAGGAGAATGTAATCTGATCTCGCGGTCAGAGCCACTTAGTTGCAAAGTTCCTATGTGGTCATGTTATGGCAAAGCAAAGAGAAGGAGGACATGCTTGTTTGGAAAACAGGTATTCCAAATCTACTTTGCTCTTAACTCAGGGTCGTCACTAGGGATTTGGGAACTGATGCAGCCAAGATCACTACTGTGGTGCCACCTTTAGACGCTCCTGGCAGGCACCCTGTAGTCTGTGTGGCTGATTAGAGCACCCTCAGGATGGTCCAATCAGCACTGCACTTACTGGTGCTGCCTTCCCTGTCCCCTCTGCGTGATGTAATGAGATCATGTATCTGACGGGTGGCATATGGTGTTTATTTAGCCTTGTTACAGCACTGTCTTTACATCATATCTTGTGACTGTGGTTGCCATGGTAATCATATGACAGTGAACAATCTAATTTTTAGAAGTGGAATACCACTTTTGTAAATAATAAAGAAATAACTTTATTTCCAAATTAGTAAATAATACTAAAACTTTACTTTATATTTACAACAGTTGTTAGCTACCATATAGAAGTTGCAACATCTCAAGACACCCCTTTGTAATTATACATTTGTGAAAGACAATTACTTAATACTGTACATAAAGACAAAATAATTCTCTTAGTAATTAATATTGTTAGCTACTTGTAACCTCTGAACAATAATAAATTACCAGCAGTCATTTTTCTGGTTTACCATGATGAGAGTGGTTGATACCAGTGAGGAGTATGTTCTGAGCTCTGATTGGAGGAGCTTGGCACATGCTTCTCTTACTCTTGGTGCTCATTAGCCACATGGGAATGATCACAGGCTGTCTACTGGAGATTATTACTTATGGGAACCATGGACTTTATTCCAACCCTGCCAGGAATCCCAATACTAAATGTACATATAGGGGGGTGGTTAAAAAAAATGAATGCCCTACTTGTGGAGAATAACATATACAACAGCATGTGGTGGGAGACTGATTGCATGTGGATGGAGCCAGATTGTATGTGCAGGTGGGTCCGATGACATGTGTGAGCGGGTCTGATGTTCATATGAAGGTGCTGATGGCACATGGGGGTTCTAATGGAATGTGGAGGGGTCTGATGGGCAAGTGACAAGGTCTGATGGGCATGTGAAGAGGTATGATATGCATATGAGGTGGCTGGTAGCATATGGGGAGGTCTGATGGTGTGTTGGGGTCTGATAGAACCTAAAGACATGTGTGAAGGTTTTTGGCATATGTGGGTGGTCTGATGGACATGTACAGTAAGGGACATGTGGCGATATCTGTTGCAAGTAAAAGGAATGTGTGGATGTCTGATGGCATATAAGGGGCAAGTGAGTGTAGCTGATGGCTAGTAGCTAATCTACAGGGTTTTCACCCCCACCTCAATGCATTATAAGTTAGGAGAAAGAAGGGGATCCCCTCTGGATTTAGGTACAGGTTGAGTCTCCCATATCCAAAATGCTTGGGACCAGGGACATTTTAGATAATGGAATATTCCGTATTTTGGAATATTTGCATATCATAATGAAAGCTCTTGGGAATGGAACCCCAATATACACACAGAGGGCCTGATTCAGAGCTGGACTCTCTGAAAGAGCGCTCGCTCTGAATCAGGGCGTTTTTTTTTTTTTTTGGAGTGGCCTTCTGGCCGCTAGCCAGGTCTCGCGCATGCGTACGATGGAGCCGGCTCCGTCGTGCGCATGCCCAGTGGACAAACATTGACCCGGTTCTGAGCACTCAGCGCTTGCGACCATGCCTGAATCAGGCCCAGAATGCATTTATGTGTTATATACACCTTATACACACAGCATGCAGGTAATTTTATACAATATTTTCAATTATTTTGTGGCTCAAGCAAAGTTTGTGTACAGAAATGAAATGAATTTATGTTTCATATACACCTTATACACACAGCCTGAAGGTAATTTTATACAATATTTTTAATAATTTGTGCCTTAGACAAAGTTTGTGTACGTTCAACCATCAAAAATCAAAGGTTTCATTATCTCAGTCATGCCAAAATTATTCCGTATTTCGGAATATTCCGTATTTCGGAATATTTGGATATGGGAGATTCACCCTGTAGTAAAATAAAGCATGACTGGAAGGAGAGTTCTTTTTAAAGAATATATTTTTTAATGTTTTTATTTATCTTCTTTTTATTTTTTTGCTGGTCCCATTGGGCCAATGAAGCCAGGTCATACTGGTGCTTGTAGTTCTAGAGTCACCAGCACAGCCTGTCTTATAACCCTTATAACCCTTTCAGACATACACCCTGGCAAATACACGGCTCCGACCTGGGATTTTCAACTTGGGTGTAACCTGGGTCAACCCCTTTCACACATAAGCCATGTCTGCCCTGTCATTCAGTGTGAAGACATCTAAAGGGGACACTTTTTTCATCTGCCGCTGATGAGGTCATCTGTAACAGCCCCAGACAGCCCCAAAATGCCAATCAGCTTTTGTTCAGAGTAACATGGGTCTAAAAACCTGGATAGCACCATTCAGACATAAGCCACTGACCAGGGTTGCAAGTCCTGGGAATAACCCCTGGTGATTGCAGGGTCACAGACCCAGATCTATCAACCCCGGTGTGATTCTTTCGACCGGGGTCGACACTACGTGCCCCCGCAAATTCCCGGGATTTTGGCTATGTCTCAAAGGGGTATCAGTCTAGTGCCTATAGTAGCCTTCAACCCCTTAAAGTGACACCACAATCCCAAGCTATGAGTGTTTGTGCAGTAAACACTTTTTAAATTTTTTTTTTTATTTGAACTGTTTTTTACACTAGCAATATCCATGGTGCTGATCAGCAATGGATGATGCTCCAGGGATCCAGCAATCTGCAACAAATGTCTCAAACTTCAAATACACAGCAAATATGTGAACATAACTTACTGTACTTAGCCTATGTTGAATTGCCACCCTCTACCTCTTCCCACATACAGGGCCTGATTCAACAGTGCACTGCTGATCGCAGATTCCCGACTATCAGGAATATACGCATGATAGCACGCAGGCCCCCATATGCCTCTGCCTAATTGACAGACAGAGGCATTTACGGGGCACCGCGGGGGGTGGGGATGATCTCCATTCCCAGAAACGGGGGTGTGTAGCCCCTGTTTTCCGGGAGTGGCAAAGCCAGGGTCTGCGTCCATGGATGTAGCTTCCTGGCCTTGTATGCCCGGCAGTCTGTGTAAACTGATGCTTACTCAGCTTGCTGGCGCCGTGCAATATCGCGACCGATGGTCTGCTTGTGTGCGGCTTTGCAACTCCATCCTCTGCTAAATTACCCCCACAGAGCGCATGTTAGGTGTGAACTATAGAATCTGGGAAACAAATTTTAGTTGCACATGCACAGTACACAAAACAGCATATTTTCCTCTCTAAAATTACCCTTTTGCTCAACTCTATATAACCTATAATATGAAGAATCACTGTTTTCCATTAATATAACAGCTAAAATGGTATGATCCTTTCAACACTCACAGACATTCCATTAACATAAAGGTCAGCTTGCAAAAAAGCATTGAAAACATCATAGCGAAAAAAACAAGTATAGGGAGGCGTTATTAACACAAACGGCTGTGCAATTCTGTCCATTTATAATGCAAATGCAGAAGGAGGTGTTAGACATCTCCTTGCTGCACCGGCGTGATCCCAGTGCTGCGACTGATGTCACAGAATGAGACCACCATCGGAACAATCGTGACCATCGGTTGCTGACCGCAGCCTGGCGGGGTCCTGGCAGCTTGAGAGCACAGGTAGTCTGCATCCACCAACGGCCTCATTCCTTCCTGGAAAACAGGGACCACACGCCCCAGTTTCAGGGAACGCTGCCCAGGAACACCCCCACTCCTTCTCCCACACGCTGCAGCCTGTCAATCAGGCTACATCTCTGGGCTGCAAATGCGCAGTCCTCCCATAATCTGAGATGTGCGCTAACCATCTAGTTAGCGTACATCTCTGAATCAGGCCCTGAGTATAGTTAGTAAACATATGCAACTGCTAAATCTGTTGTGGCTTCTCCTAGCCTCCAGGATCTAATATGAACTAGAGATGTGCGCCGACACTGACCCCTGTGTTTTGGTTTTGGGTCTAATTTATTGTTGTGTTTTGGTTTTGGATCTGTATTTTTTATTTCAAAAGATGATACAAACAGTTAAAATCACATCATTTCGGCCTGTTTTTGTCCCTAAAGTATTGATAACCTCAATAACATTAATTTCAAGTCTTTTCCAGTTCATTTTGGCCACCTCACAGCCCAAAATATTGTTTTCACTTTTAACCAATATAGGCCAAAGGCTGCAGTGAGCTGGCTGACTAAACTAAGCGACAGAGCAGCAGCACAAACGCACGGCAGTTTAATAGAATATAGGACATCTATAAAATATTGCCACACAGCAGTGGCAGACAGGATGGCAGTTTAATAAACTATAAACATGTTTGTTGTCTATGCAAAAAGACAATCACCAATGGCTTAAACAGCGCATAATGCAAAGAAAAGAGTTGCAAGATGGAATTGTCCTTGAGCCCTCCCACCCACAAAAAAGAACATGCACACCACCCACAAAAAAGGACATGCACACCACCCGCAAAAAAGGACATGCACACCACCCGCAAAAAAGGACATGCACACCACCCACAAAAAAGGACATGCACACCAACCACAAAAAAGGACATGCACACCACCCACAAAAAAGGACATGCACACCACCCACAAAAAAGGACATGCACACCAACCACAAAAAAGGACATGCACACCACCCACAAAAAAGGACATGCACACCACCCACAAAAAAGGACATGCACACCGCCCACAAAAAAGGACATGCACAGTTTAACAAACCATTCACTTTAGTGACAGGGATGGACACTTTTGTGGCTAAAGTGGTTGGTATGTTTGGGCCCCCACAGAACAAGCTACCAGTGGGCTTAAGGCAGCTAACAATGGGCCTGATTCAGCAAGAGACGCACGTACCTGTCCGCTGCGAGTAAATGCTAATAAAAGCATACGCACGCAGAATAAGCAGATGCCTAGCACTACACAATACCACCCACTTCCCTTAACGGGCGTCCTGTTATACCATGCAAGACAGTGGAAACATCGCTAACATTTAGAACCATCGAACACAGTAGCATAATAATGGTTGGCCTGACTTCACGCAGGATTTCTGCCACTTCCTGTGTGCAACTAGACCTCAGGCTTCATCCGTCATCCGCAAGGGCTTAAATATGCACTCCCCTAAAACGCCATCCAAATGCACAGGCACGCCTGCATTCCCCTGACCACCCCCCCATCACTACCCACAAACGACACTTCCTGTCAATCACTGTGCTCTGGGTCTGCGTAGCCTCTGCAAACAATGGGCCTGATTCAGACCCGCTCGCGAGCGCAACGCGCTCGCAAGCGGGTCGATGGTGCCCCACTGTGCACGCCGGAGCCGGCTCCGGCGTGTGCATGCATGAGACCTGGCCAGCGACGGGTGCTCCGTCGCTACGGGTCTCGCACCAAAGCGGGCAGCTGTCAATTGTGATTGACAGCTTGCCCCGTTTTGGAGGCGGGCAGGAGGGGTGGTTGGCCAAACGGAGGCGTTTCCGAAGGAACACTCGCCATATGGGGGCGGCCCCACTGACATCACGACTGATGTCAGTGGGTGAGCTTCCGGCTCTATTAGAGCCGAAAGCTCACTGGGGCTTGCGGGAACAAGACCATACCACAAGGGTCTCGTTGCAAGCCCCGATGATCGCGATGGTCGTGACCATCGCAACCATCACCTGGCCACTCGCTAAAGCTGTGGGTGGTCACCCACAGCTTAGCGAGTGGCAAGGAGGCCGTCTTTAATAAAAAACAGGGACGAATTAATTCAGAGCAAGCACTCTCAAAGAGCGTCCGGCTCTGAATCAGGCCCACAGTTCCCATCACAGAAGCTAGTTTGCGCAGGCACAATGCAATGCATGTGCAATATGCAACAATCGGCCGATTGCCTGCGTCTACATCCGTGCGTTCCTTGCTGAATCAGGCCCAATGTTGTTATTGATTGGCTTAAGGCAGCTAACAGTGCTGTCATCCTCCTCCTCACCCTCATCAGTGTTAAAATCATCTTCACACAATATTCACTCATCCCTGCTGGAATCCAGCATTTCAGAAGTCTCAGTACTTTGATGTAATTGGCGGTAAAAGTCTTCCTCATGGAATTTATAGTTCATTTTCATGAACATCATCTCTTTCACATTTTGAGGAAGTACCCTAATATGACGATCTCTGACAAAATTCCTGGTTGTGCTGAAAACTCTTTCTAAGTACACACTGGAGGGTGGGCAGTTTAAGTAAGGCAAAGCCAGTTTATACAAGGGCCTCCAATTTGCCTTTTTTCCTCCCTGTAATCAAAAGGACTGTCTGACATGTACACTGTTATCAAAATAATCCTCCACCATTCTATGGATGGTGACCATATCAGATTGAATTACAGTAGAGGTGTCACTAATTTTGGTCAATTCTTTTAGACCTGACCAGATGTCAAAATGTTGTGTTGACTAATCTGCAAATTTTGTAACATGGAGAAGATTCCTAGATGGTTAACATCCCTACCTCTATTTACTTTGGAGTTACAAATGTTACAGA
Organism: Taudactylus pleione; assembly: GCA_031769625.1. NCBI lineage: Eukaryota > Metazoa > Chordata > Amphibia > Anura > Myobatrachidae > Taudactylus > Taudactylus pleione. Next base: position 88,902 of record JAUIMM010000205.1, read on the forward strand.
TGGCTTGGCAACTGTTGTCAGGATTTGGGTAAAAGTAATTAAGAAGTGGATTTTTTTGGTCTTATGCCCAGACATGTCAATGGCCTTCTTCTTATCACAGGCAAGAACTGATTCCACTGGTGCCTCACTTACACAAACAGCATCCTCATCATCAACATTCTCATTAACAGTGTCAGCTACACAAATATCCCCCTCATCATGTTGCACTTCCTCAGTAACATCTTCAATTCTATGTCAGCATCCTTATTTGTGCTTCTCATCCGCACATTTGCATAGGGTGCAGAAATGGTGGAAGGAGGCTTCTCTACAAGTCCTGTATCAGAATGGTCAGGCTCACACATGGACACCCTTAGTGTCTGAGTCTTCTGAAATTCTCTCGGACCGCCAGCCAATCAGAAGCCATTCAACATGTAGTGGCTGTTGACTGGCTGTGACCCACGTGCTGTAGAGTGACAGGCACCTGGGTCACAGCCAATCAGCAGCTGCTACATGTAGAGCGGCCTTTGAATGGCTGGCAGTCAGTGAGAATTTCAGATTTCTTGCATCTTCTGTCATTTCACGTTGTATAGGTATATGTCATAGCACATATACCTATACTTGTCCAAGCTGGTACAGGTCACAAGTTTTTTTGTTTTGCCAAGACCCATTGGAGCCTACTGGAGAAGAGAACAGAATCTACACCAGGAGGTAGGTGAGTATTGTTTTTTTTACAGGTAACCCTTCAGCGTAAGCTTCCCTGAAATCTCTGGCTTGCGCTGACTAGCTTGGTGTGTTATTGCTTTGGCTGGGGTGACCCGGTGAAAGAGTCTCCTGCCTGTGGCATTGCACCCCGGCTAGAAATTAGTTCGGTGCTGGTCATAATAATAGGGGAACCCCACGCTTCCCTCCCCCCCAATTTTTATTACCAGTACTGGCTCTGGGAGCCTAGTGCTGGTTTCTAAAATACAGGTAAACTATACTCATACTCCCCCCCCTTCCCCCGTATTCTACAAACCATAAGCCCGGTGCTGGTTATACTTTTAGTGGGCACTTCTTTTTTTATTGTTTATTTAACCATTTACACACTGCAAAACAACACAAGCGACATGCACATATTTCACTGATATGTGGTGCCTGCTTGTTTGGGAGGGAAACACGGTTGGGAAACACGGGCAGGAATGATCAAATACACCATCGGAAAACACGATCCTGAAAAATGCGGGAGCTCGGTAAATACCCAATTTTATTTTCTTTAAAACTCCTAATTTTGATCGTTCCTATCCGTGTTTAAAAACGTATCAACTCGAGACCAAAACGAATCTTAGTAAATTACCCCTGAGTCAGTCTTGTATTGTCATGTGAGGTAGAAGAAGATGTCTGACTGAAAACAGTTGCAGAACCACCACTCACAAATAAAGGCCAAGGTCTGAGCCTTTCCTTACCTCTGTGTGTTGAATGGCATCTTGGCAAGTTTATGTTTTTCTGCAGAAAACTCCCTTTATTAGAGGTGATGTTTTTTTAATCAATGTAAAATATTGTTTTGATTTTAGATGCCCTGACTTAAACCCCATATGCCATTGAGCATCGGGTTTAGTAGATGACGTTGAAGGACTATTATCATCATGACTTGTGGAAGCAGCTGCTAGTACTTGGTTGCTGCTCCTACTGTTCTATTGATTGATCAATGTGATCCAAATCGACTCACAGCGCTGATATTATTAACATGATGGCCCTTGACCTACTGGCCATTTGTGTTCTTATTAAACACAGTATCACAACATGAAGTTTTTTTAACACAAAAAAATGTTTTGTTTTTATATAACAAACAACTGCCCACCAACTGCAACACACTGTGAATATATTAAGGCTGTGGCCCTTGACCTATTGACCATTAGTGCTCTTATTAAACACAGTATCACGGCCTGCCTGAAGATTTTTGAATACACAAAAAATATATAGTTTGTTTCATTTTATTGTAGTTTAATTTTTATATTTTTTACACACTGCTGTCACTCACTACAGTAATAATGTCACACACTAATGTAATATATCCCTGCTACATACATAAAGTTCTGGGAGAAAGGTTGTGTCGGAGTGTTTTTGTGTCTACTGTACCTCTGCACACACCATCAAACAAAAAATGAAGTTCTATATTTATAATTATTGAAATGTAACTGTCACCTCCATCCAGAAGAAGGATAGGAATGGCAGCAACACCACAGGTACACACACAGTATTACTAAATTATATATATATATATATATATATATATATATATATACAGTGGGTAAAATAAGTATTTAACACATCAACATTTTTCTCAGTAAATATGTTTGTAATGGGGCTATTGTAATGAGATTTTCACCAAATGTCAGCAACAACCCATGCAATCCACACATGCAAAGAAATCAAACCATAGATGTCCATAAATTGTGTAATAATGTGAAATGGCACAAGGAAAAAGTATTGAACACACTTACTGAAATTTATTTAATACTTCATACAAAAGCCTTTGTTGGTAATGACAGCTTAAATGCACCTCCTGTATGGAGAAACTAGCCACATGCATTACACAGGTGTGATTTTGACCCATTTTTCCACAAAGTCTTCAAATCTTGAAGGTTCCATAGGCCTCTTCTATGAACTCTAATCTTTAGTTCTTTCCATAGATTTTCAATTGGATTCAAGTCAGGTGATTGGCTGGACCATTCTAGCAGCTTTAGTTTCTTTCTCTGAAACCAATTCAAAGTGTCCTTGGCTGTGTGTTTGGGATCATTGGCCCTCATTCAGAGCTGCTCGTTAGCGGCAGTACGCTCGTTCCGAGCGATGTTTGCACATCTGCGCATGCGTACGCTTTTTAGTACGCATGCGCGAACCAGTCAGTGCGGCCGAAAATCCTTTGTACGCTATATAGCGAGTGCCTGCTATTTTGAGTGACAGAATGAGGCGTATGTGGGTGGTAACAGGGGAAGGTGCTTGAAAATGGGGAGTGGAGATCCGAACGCAGGCGTGCTTAAAGGTCAAAACGGGCGTTTTATGGGTGTGTATATTTAAAACAGCAGCGTCATTGACCACGTCACTGGGTTATTTTATAGCCAGAACTGCACGCAAATTTGTGGTAGCAAACACCAACCACAAGAATAGCGAGCAGTTCATACGCTGGTCGATGTACTCGATTAATCTAATAAATAGCGGACATGACGTAGGATGCGTGCGGCCAGGGGGCGTTTTTAACAAATAAACGAGCGTATGTTTTGCTCGTTCGTTCAGACTTAGAGGTGTGAACAGACTGCAATGTGCGTACGGATCATTTGAATAGCCACCCCTTGTTTTTAAACGAACGACCGCAAATAGCGAACGGCTCTGAATGAGGGCCTTTGTCTTGCTGAACTGTCCACCCTCGTTTCATCTTCAGCACCCTGGTAGATGGCAGCAGATTTTTATCAAGAATGTCTCGGTACAGTTTTCCATTCATCCTTCCTTCAATCATATGAAGTATGCCACTACCGTATGCTGAAAAACAGCCCCACACCATGATGTTCCCACCTCCAAATTTCACTGTAGGTATGATATTTTTGGGGTGATGTGCAGTGCCATTTCTCCTCCAAACATGGTGTGTATTATGGCATCCAAATAGTCTCATCTGGCCAGACTATATTCTCCCAGTATTTCACAGGCTTGTCCAAATGTTGTGCAGCAAACTTTAAACGAGCTTCAACATGCATTTTCTTCAACAATTGAGCCTTGTGGGGTAAGCGTGCATACAGGCCAGGTCTTTCTCAAGCTCTTCACAAGTGTTCCTTGGCTCTTGGACAACTCTTCTGATAATTATTTTCACTCATCTGACAGAAATCTTGTGAGGAGCACCTGGTTGTGGCCAGTTTATGGTGAAATGATGTTCTTTCCACTTTCAGATTATGGTCCCAACAGTGTTCACTGGAACATTCAGAATTTTAGAAATCCTTCTATAACCAATGCCATCAGTATGTTTTGCAACAATAAGATGGCAAAGGTATTGAGAGAGCGCTTTGATTTTACCCATCATGAGATGTTTCTTGTGTGACACCTTGATAATGAGACACCGTTTTATAGGCCATCAGTTAGGACTGAACCAGCTTATATTAATTTGCACTGACAAGGGGCAGGATTGCTTTCCAATTACTGATAGATTTCAGATGGTGTCTTGGTTTTCAATGCCTTTTAGCACCTCCCTTTCTTCATGTGTCATATCACATTATTACAAATAACTTAATTTATGGACATCTATGGTTTAATTTCTTTGCATGTGTGGATTGTATGGGTTGTTGCTGACATTTGGTGAAATTACAATAGCCCCATTACAAATAAATTTACTGAGAAAAATGTTGATGTGTTCAATACTTATTTTAACTGCTGTGTATATATATATATATATATATATATATACACACTGTTTATATATATATATATATATATATATGCAGTATATGTATAGCATAACTATGTGTGACAAGCATGCTGCTGGATGTGTGCTGCTGTGTGGCTATATGATGCATAATATGCTGCAGTCTTGACAAAGGTCTTACGGGACTGAAACGTTGACAATATTATGATGCTGCTTGGATTGTCTCTACATGATTAAATGAAAAAGCATTACTACTTTGGTGAGTGCCCTCTGTTTTTTCCTATATTGGGAAATACTCTCTCTATATATATATTTAATAAGCCCGCACACATCAGATGTATATGTACCGAATACAGAGAGGGGGGGCAGTCCATCAAGGAGCAACTGGGTGCAGACACTCAGCACTGTCACACTGCGCTCTCTCTGGCGGTCCTGTGTGAAATAACGCACAAATCACCTTGGGAGGGACTTACAGTATATCGGATCCAAAACATACGAGATCTGATGCCGGGAAATTGATGTTTTGCCTCGATTTGGAATCCAAAAATCGTGGGGAGATCACGTCCCGGCTCAGATCCTCTTGGATCAGGTAAGTTTGGGTGGGTTCGGTTTTCTGAAAAACTAACCTGCACATCTCTAATAAGAACATGCTAGCACTTTTCCTTTGCCTTACTAAATAAGTCTAAAAGTCTTCATCTCTATAGAGTACAAAAAATGACATTAAATAACAACTAGGGGTGTGCACCGGCCACTTTTCATGTTTTGTGTTTTGGTTTTGGATCTGGATCTTTCTTCGTGTTTTGGATCTGGATTGGTTTTGCCAAAACCACCCTTCCGTGTTTTGGGTTCTGGGTTTTGTGTTTTGGATCTGTATTATTTTGAAAAAAAGCATAAAAACAGCTAAAATCACAGAATTTGTGGGTTTTTCTGCTCCTATGCTATTATTAACCTCAATAACATTAATTTCAACTCATTTCCAGTCTATTCTGAACACCTCACACCTCACAATATTGTTTTTAGGCCAAAAGGTTGCACCGAGGTAGCTGGATGACTATGCTAAGCAGCACAAGTGGGCGGCACAAACACGTGGCCCATCTAGGAGTGACATTGCAGTGGCAGACAGGATGGCAGTTTGAAAAACTAGGCCCCAAATAGTATATATTGCAAAGAAAAAAAAGAGGTGCAAGATGGAATTGTCCATGGGCCCTCGCACCCACCCTTATGTGGTATAAACAGGACATGCACACTTTAACAAACCAATCATTTTAGTGCCAGGGTCTGCCACACGACTGTGGCTGAAATGATTGGTTCGTTTGGGCCCCCACAAAACAAGCTGGCAATGAATCTGTCCCTGCACAAACTGGCTCTATGGAGGCAAGTTGTCGTCCTCATCCTCCTCATCCACTGATTCCTCACCCTCTTCAGTGTTGTGTACATCCTCATCCTCACAGAGTATTAATTTGTCCCCGCTGGAATCCACCACCACAGGTCCCTCTGTGCGTTCTGGAGGCTGGTCTCCCTGGAAGAGTTGATAATTCATTTTGATGAACATCATCTTCTCCACATTTTGTGGAAGCAACCTCCTACGCCTTTCGCTGACAAGGTTCCCGGCTGCACTAAACACTCTTTCGGAGTACACACTGAAGGGGGGGCACTCAGGTAAAATAGAGCCAGTTTGTACAGGGGCCTCCAAATTGACTCTTTTTCCTGCCAGTACAGGTACGGACTGTCTGACATGCCTACTTGGATGCTGTCAACGATGTAATCCTCCACCATTCTGTCAATGGTGATGGTATCATATGCAGTGACAGTAGACATGTCAGAAATTGTTGCCAGGTCTTTCAGTCTAGACCAGATGTCCAAACTTGGTCCTGCCTGCCCTGCATCACCGCCAGCGGGTTGCTTAGGATACCTAAGTTGTTTCCTGGCAGCCCCAGTTACGTGAGAAAATGAAGAAGGAGTTGTTGATGTGTCACATTCCGTTTCAGCTGACAGTGTTTTCACCAGCAGGTCTTTGCAGCTCTGCAGGCTTGTGTCATCCAGAAAGAGAGACACCACGTAGGCTTTAAACCTAGGATCGAGCACGGTGGCCAAAATGTAGTGGTCTGATTTCAACAGATTGACCACCCTGGAATCCTGGCAAAGCGAATGAAGGGCTTCATCCACAAGTCCCACATGCCGAGCGGAATCGCTCCATCTTAGCTCCTCCTTCACTTTCTCCAGCTGCTTCTGCAAAAGCCTGATGAGGGGAATGGCCTGACTCAAGCTGGCAGTGTCTGAACTGACTTCACGTGTGGCAAGTTCGAAGGGCTGGAGAACCTTGCACAGCACGGAAATCATTCTCCACTGCGCTTGAGTCGGGTGCATACCTCCTCCTTTACCTATGTCATAGGTGGATGTATAGGCTTGAATGGCCTTTTGCTGCTCCTCCATCCTCTGAAGCATATAGAGGGTTGAGTTCCACCGCGTCACAACCTCTTGCTTCAGGTGATGGCGGGGCAGGTTCAAGAGTGTTTGCTGGAGCTCCAGTATTCAGCACGCAGTCGCTGAATGGCGAAAGTGGGCAGGAATTTTTCAGGCCACCCAAAGCGTCTCCTGCACGCCCCTGTCGTTTTTCAGAAAATTCTGCACCACCAAATTTATTGTGTGAGCAAAACATGGGACGTGCTGGAATTTGCCCAGATGTAATGCCCGCACAATATTGGTGGTGTTGTCAGATATCACAAATCCCCAGGAGAGTCTAAGTGGGGTAAGCCACTGGGCGATGATTTCCCTCAGTTTCTCTAAGAGGTTGTCGGCGGTGTGCCTCTTACTGAAACCGGTGATACACAGCGTAGCCTTCCTTGGAACGAGCTGGCGTTTCTGAGATGCTGCTACTGGTGACGCTGCTGTTGTTGCTGCGTAAGGTGATACATCTACCCAGTGGGCTGTCACAGTCATATAGTCCTTAGTCTGCCCTGTTCCACTTGTCCACATGTCCGTGGTTAAGTGGACATTGGGTACAACCGCATTTTTTAGGACACTGAGAACACTTTTTCTGACGTTTCTGTACAGTCTCGGTATCGCCTGCCTAGTGGAATGGAATCTAGATGGGATTTGGTACCGGGGACACACTACCTCCATCAATGTCTAAATCCCAATGCACTAATGGCGGATACCGGACGCACGTCTAACACCAACATAGCAGTCAAGACCTCAGTTATACGTTTTGCTTCAGGATGACTGCTGTCGTACTTCATCCTCCCCACTAAGGACTGCTGGAGGGTCAATTGTTTAGCAAAAGTAGTGGTGTTCCTACTTCCTCTCTGGGATGATGAACGACTCCCAGCAGCAACAGCAGCAGCAGTAGGTGTAGCAATGCAGGATCCTCTGGAGGAATCCCGGATAGGAGAGTCAGTCATGCCAGTGACATGGCCTGCAGGACTACTTCCGATCCTGACTAAGGAGCAAATTGACGAGGAGGGAGTGGACGGTGTGGTTTGTAGGCACTTGGATACAACAGGACAAAGGGATTTAGGTGTCCCTGGACTGCTTACGGTCTTAGCCAAAGTTTCTGAACTTGACAGTAACTTTTTATTAACGCGCTGCAGGTGACGTATAAGGGAGGATGTTCCTAGGTTGTTAACATCCCTACCCCTACTTATTTCACCTTTACATATGGTACATATGGCAAGACAGTTGTTGTCCGGAATTTAATAGAAATATTGCCAGACCAAAGAGGTGGAATGTTTGGTCTTCTGCCCAGGCATGACCGTGATGGTCTTTTTGATCCCACGGACAACAACTGTCTCCCCCGGAGCCTGATTTAAACAAACCACATAACCATCAGAATCCTCCTCGCCAACTTCCTCCTCAGCGCCAGTTACACCAGTATCCTCATCCTGTTGTACTTCAACAGTGACATCTTCAATTTGCATATCAGCAAGTAGACTGTGGGTGCTCCTTCCAACACTTGCAGAGGGCGTGCAAATGGTGGAAAGAGCCACCTCTTCCCGTCCAGTGCTGGGATGGTCAGGCATCTCAACCGCCACCACACTTGGACTCTCCTTGAGGATTTGTGATATCTTCTTAGAACACACAGTTCTTCGCTGTGCTTTTGTCAGCTTAACTCATTTGATTATTCTAGCGGGAGGAGGGCTTCCATCGTCATGTGAAGCTGAACCACTAGTCATGAACATAGGGAAAGACCTTAGCCGTTCCTTGCTACTCCGTGTCGTAAATGGCATACTGGCAAGTTTACGTTTCTCCTCAGATAATTTAAATGCTTTTTTTAAGGTTATTTTCCTGAACTTTGTCATTTGGGATTTTATATGCCCTCTACTGTGACATTGGGCATCAACCTTGGCAGACGACGTTGATGGCATTTTATCTTCTATGTCATGACTAGTGGCAGCAGCTTCAGCAGTAGGAGGAAGTGGTTCTTGATCTTTCCCTATTTTATTTTTATTGGACAAAGTTTTGTCCTCCATTTATGTTATATTGATATATACGTGTGGCTAAGGCGCACACAAACACAGAAAAGAATTTATTATTTTTTTGGAGTGCACTTTGGGGGTTGCACCACCCTTTAACAGACGAGCCAGCCGGCCCTTTACTTATGACACAGGCGCATGCTTGGCGCTGCTCCTTTGTTGATGCATGTGTGGCTACAGCGCACACAATTCACAACACAGAATAGAAGAATTTTTTATTTTTTTTGGAGTGCACTTTGGGGGTTACACCACCTTTTAACAGACTTATGACACAGGCGAACGCATGGCGCTGCTCCTTTGTTGATGCACGTGTGGCTACAGCGCACACAATTCACAACACAGAATAGAAGAATTTTAAAAAAATTTTGGAGTGCACTTTGGGGGTTACACCACCCTTTAATAGACTTATGACACAGACGCAGGCTTGGCTCTGCTCCTTTGTTGATGCACGTGGCTACTGCACATACATTTCACACACAAACACAGAAAAAAAGAAGAATTGTTTATTTTTTGTGCAGCGCACTTTGGGGGTTACACCACCCGTTAAAAGACTTATGACACAGGCGCACGCTTGGTGTTGCTCCTTTGTTGATGGACATGCGGCTACAGCGCACACAATTCACAACACAGAAAAGAAGAATTTTTAATTTTTTGTGGAGCGCACTTTGGGGGTTACACCACCCTTTAACAGACTTATGACACAGGCGCATGCTTGGCGCTGCTCCTTTGTTGATGCACGTGCGGCTACAGTGCACACAGTTCACAACACAGAAAAGAAGAATTTTTTAATTTTTTTTTAAGTGCATTTTGGGGGTTACACCACCCTTTAAGAGATGAGCCAGCCGACCCTTTACTTATGACACAGGCGCACGCTCGGCACTGCTCCTTTATTGATGCATGTGTAGCTACAGCGCACACAATTCACAGACACAGAAATAAATGTTTCTTTTTGCACTTGGGGGAAGCACCCCTGATGGACAGATTACCCCCTGGACAACACTACAGCACCCCTTTAGGACTACAGCCTTTATGGGACACTGCACAACACAGCCCAGCCAGCCCCTACAGACTTTATGGACAACTGACTGCACAACACAGCCCAGCCAGCCCCTATGGACAACAGCAGCACAACACAGTCCAGTCAGCCCCTATGGACAACAGCAGCACAACACAGTCCAGTCTGTCCCTATGGACAACAGCAGCACAGCACAACAGAACACAGCCCAGCCAGCCCCAACTCCCACCCTCCCTCTTTACTGTCCACAGCCGGAGTGAGAAATGGCGCCGACGCGGGGAACTTTTATTGAATCCAAAACCTGCAAGATCCGGAAGGCGGGATGATGACGTTTTGAGTCGATTTCAGTTCCGAGTCAGGCGGGAAAACCCGTGCCGGACTTGGTTCCCGACTCGGATCGGGGAGGCTCGGGGGAGTTTGGATTTCAGAAATCCGAACCTGCTCATCCCTAATTTATACAGTATAGATTTTGCCAATATCTAGGACATATATAATTAAGTTTACACAAATGCAGGCAAACTTTACTAGACAGCCCTACAGTAACTCCAGTGACCCAAAGAGTTGTGATTTGGGTGGGTTGTTTACTTGTGTCTAGAGTAGACCCCTCATTGGATCTCAATGAAATTCATTGTATAAATGAGGACCATTAATGAAGTAAATTTAGACTCCCTTGAGGTGTATACATGGAATCAAATAACCAATCAGAATCGGCTCTAGCGCGTCATATGTGACACAAGAGCAAGTTCTCATTATGTAATGTTACATGGATTTTTCTTAGTTGTTTTCAACACTTGGATTACACTGGAAAAGAAAAAGAAGATGGGAAGAAGAAGTTAGAAGACAGAAGGGCTATGAAAAAGAAGATGGGAAGACGACGAAAGACAGCAGACAGAAGGGAGAAGAAAAAAAGACAGAGGCTCCCATTTATTAATGATTGCACTTGCAATGTGATCTGGGCATGTCAGTACCACCCATGATAACATTGCAATCCACATCTACATCTTCCACATCCTGCCCACTTCCTAATGAAGAGGAAAGGACGGGGAGATGATCACCTTGAATCACGGCATAATTGGCGTGAACAGCGGCTCCAAATGGAGGGGGGCGGGCTAAATGATGCATTTGATTTGCGGCAGCTTGTCATCATGGGGTGGGGCCTAATGACATCTGACCCAGCCCCGCCCCCCAAAGTGGTCACCTGTGTCTGCTCCTGAGGTGCAGATACTAATAGTAGGTAAGTATGAATATATATAATGAATTATATTTATACTGTTATGCTAACAAAAAATAAAATGAAGACTACATATATATATATATATATATATATATATATATATACACTGTATATAGTGCACTCTAAAATTCCATTATCCTGCGCAAAAGCCAAATAACAAAAATGTCCAATATAAAATTATTTTTCTGTCTGTAAGTACAAGGTACAGTACTGCAGATCTCCTGTCAGCACAAGATCTAGAATAAAACACATACAAAACAAACACCAGGAGGGTGCCTATAGTGTATTTAGATTAGAACAAATTCAGATATCAATAATCAAGGCAATAATTATGCATACATAATAAAATCTTTTATGTATACTTACCCGAGATTGTTATTTCAAATATCCTCCCTATCAAACAAATAATGGAAAAAAAATATATATTAATCAGTTAATCAAATACAACGAAATGAGTGGCCTGTGGCCGTTTTCGTAGGTCTTTCTGGTATGAGGGTCTATATTTAAGATCCAAATTAACAAAGTTGTCTTCCATCCATCTGGTTTAACTTGAAACAAGAAAAAAGGAATGAGTTGTGTCTGCACACTACCAATAATATTATAGAGAACCCCAAATTCATACAAATTAATTAAGTTATAGTTATGTGGGTGCTGCCCTATAACAACCAAATAGTACTAAGATATAAAGAGAGAGAGAGAGACAGGGGTTGTATTATCATGGGCGCACAAAAGTACAATAAAATATAACTTTTATTGTCATTAACATAAAATGATCCCAATAATTGGGAGATGAACAGTGAAATATAGGGATAAAACTATAAAGACATTAAACAAAAATGTGATTAGGCAAAACAAAAAAATTTATTAAATGCAAAAAATGTAAATAAAGTTAAAAAGCAAGGTCCACTAATGAGTCTCTACTAATCTAAAAAACTGTCTATTAGTCTGAGACAAGATTATATGAAGATGTCTGAGAGATACTTTCTCCTATTATAATAAAGCCTGTTATTGGCTGAAATTAACAATTCATGACTTGTCATAGAATATGGAAATTCAGATATATTAGCACTAATCATCTCTATTCCATGACTTAAAAAATCCTCCAATAAGTGATTAGTGCCCGCACAGGCAACTATCAGATAGAAAGATATTAATAATCAATTAGATCAAATTATTGAGATGGCATGTTCCAAATTCATAAGAAAGTTTATAACACTTATAATTAAATATAGTATGTGTTCAATCAGTCATAGGTGCTGTTAAGTTTTTATTGTTTTTTTTAAAATTCCGTTGGACTATACAAAATCCACTGCAGTAATAGTTAATATGTTTGTCAGTTATGTAGGGTACTTTCCCTTGCATTCAGCGATAATAGTGTGTTGATAATTATATATAATTCTTGATTCACGATAAGTATTTTCCTTGTAATGGTATGTAACTAGAAACAGTATTTATATCACAACACTGTAACATTAAATTAAGCAGTTAGAAAATAACATAGCTGTTACATAATGTCAAGTTACACAGATCCTTGCCTGAGTAATTCCAACGATCTTAATAAAGTGGCGAGGTATTTCATATTATACACCTCCACTTTCACTTGTTAGGATCCCGATGTTATATCATTGTTAATTAACACAGCCTCATATATTGATTTGAATGGCAAAAACGCTGTGTATGTTATTTACTGTGGAAAAAACCCACTTCAAGCTATTTATTTCAAACACTAATCTATTATTCTCATAGTAAAACTATCCACTGACAACTGATATTTTCATCTCCGTTAAGAGCATTCATAGTAGGTGTACATACTTCAAACTCTTCACTGTGAGCAGTGATAAACTGTTCACTGACAGTTACTATATACATCTCAATTGAGCATGTTCATGATAAACATATCGAGGCATCAGTACTGATTGAGTATTCACACTTGAACTATTCATAGACAGTTTACATATTAATTGTAAACATTGTATTCATTGTAATAAGGCCGATGCGCGCGTTTCACTGCATGACCAGCTTTTTCAAGGCTCTAATAAATTTTTTTGTTTTGCCTAATCACATTTTTGTTTAATTTCTTTACCGTTTTATCCCTATATTTCACTGTTCATCTCCCAATTATTGGGATCATTTTATGTTAATGATAATAAAAGTAAAATGTTATTTAACTTGAAACAACAAAGTTCTCAGATAAGCATGCATTACAAGATTTTATTATGTATGCGTAATTACTGACCTTCTAATTTATATCTGAGTTTGTTCCAAATACTACACCAGAGACGCCCTCCTGGTGTTTACCTTGATTGCCAGACAACCTGTGAGTGTTTTGACACCCTTTTCACACTATTTTAATATCACATTAATGTATTTAATGACTTTTGAAGCAGTTTTTGTAAAAAAAAATATACTTCAAGCCCTTAAATTCACATATTTATAGTAAGCAGATTGCATTTCCCATATTTGTAAGGGAAATGCGATCTGCTTCAAATTTACTAATGTTCAATTGTAAAAAAATACCTGGGATAACAACACTATCTTCATATAGTGTTAGGCAGGGTTCCCTCCGGTTCCCCGACTCCTTTTCTGCTTGGCCTGACATCTAACAGATAGAGCAAAGACAGGATCACACAAGAACCACATTTTAAATGCGGATTGTAGTAAATTTGTCCCTTAGAGAGCGACACTCATGTATAGTTAGTGCCAGACAGGCATGGATTTATTTTTTTATGTATAGCTTATTTTGTGCTGCAAAATTAAGATACCTGTGGTTACTTGTACCAAGGCACTGGACTGGAATGCAATTAATTGACCACAGCAAAAGGAGAGCTACTATTTACCCCGCGAGATGACTACTCTCGACCTAATCTTGAGACTAATATATATATATATATATATATACATACACAAATATATATATATATATATATATGGAATCAGTACGAATGACCGTTTCAAATCCTGATGCCAGAAGACCGGCAGGAGTGAAGATCCTGACAGGGGATTAAAGTAAGTAAAACTAACCCTACCCCCCCTAACCCTCCCTTAGGGTCGCCTAACGCTAACCTCCCCACCTACTGGCTAACCTTAATCCCCCTTGTAAGTGCCTAAACCTAACCCCCCCTTCCCCGCAGCCTAAACCTAACCCTACCGGGGGGTGCCTAACCCTAACCTGCCCCTGGGGGTGCCTAACCACAACCCCCCCTTCCACTAGCCTAACCCTTACCCTCCCGGGGGATGCCTAACCCTAAGTCCCCTGGGAGCCCTGAAACCTAACCCTCCCTACCGCGGCTGTCCACGCCCGCCGCCTGGCTATCCTTCGTTCGGTATGCCAGGCATCAGGCTCCCGGAGTAGGGATAATAATAGGCGTTGGGATTTCATCGCCTGTCATTAGTCAATTGTCGGGATTAGACATTTGGAAAGCTGGCAGTCAGCATTTCGACCGTCGGCTTCGTGACTGCATACCATATATATATCTCAAAGAACTCTACAGGCAACAGCAATATGACTGCCAAGCCTTAAAAGAGGTGATGTTGTGTCTAGCAGCACTGTCTGGAGATGTTTCCCCGGATGTCACAACTAGCCCCAGCTCCATATTGGCTAGTCATTTTCTGCAAAACCTCACAAACAGTAATGAGGTTGAAGTCTATTTAACAACTTTTTAAAGAGAGAAAGTTCACCTAAAGATCAGTGGGCAGGCCTTTTGGCCCGTCCTTGTCAGGAGAACTGTAAAAGGTGTATTTTGACTTAGGCATCACTGATGCTGTGGACTATGACAAACTAAAGATTACAATTTTAACCTGTTATCACAATGTCTGTTCAAGCACAACAAGTTCATCGCTGGGAATATCAAGTGGATAAATCTCCTCACTGTCAAATGCATTACCTCACATCTCACCAAGAAGTGGCTACAAGGCTGGATTATAGGCGGGGCAAACGTCCAGGGGACCCCACACATTGTCCCTACCCGGCTCACTCTGCCACCTCCCTTGTGTGTCTGGCTTCCAGACATAGCAGACTCTCCAACTGCAAAGCTGGGCCCTCCCTCTACTCACCTTCCAGTTCAGTGTCCAGTTTATCCTCGGTTGGAGAGGATATGCTCCTTGGTGCTCTGCTCTCTTGCCTGGCTCCCCACTCTACTACCCCATACTGTTGCTGCTCCTCAGTGAAAGCCGGGCCAGTGACAGCACCTCCACCAACCAGCAAAAGTAAGATGTCAGCCGAGGGCATGATCCTCACCAGTTGCGTCCGGTCCTGACAGGTAACGCACTGGTGCCCGGTCCTGGCAATCTTGTGTGTGTGTGTGTGCACGCACTGTCCACTGCCCATTGCAATGACAGCGGCTGTGATGGGAGGCTACAGCCGGCAACCTAACAATGCTAGATGGCACCTGGCTGCCCAGAGACCATCAACCCTGCCGGCTCTACTGCCCCCAATGTTCCTTACAAATGCCACCTGTTATGTGTCATATTATCATGCAGGGGCATAGGAGTGGCAGCAGAAGGTCAGCGTCAATTTGATTAGTTGGGGCCCCCACAACTTAGATGCCTCGGGGCCCCCACAAGTCTTAATCCGGCCCCGAGTGGCTACAGCCAGAGACTCCAACAGGGCTACAGACCATTGCAAAGGTCGCTATGGACCAATATCTATGGACACTGCCTGCAGTTCTGCGCAAATGGGTGAGCCAAGGGGACCCTAAAACAGCAGAACAGCTTGTGAAATGGTGAGAGGTATGTGGCGACAGAGAAAGTATTAAGTGTTTCCAGGGCCAATGCAAGGTTTCTTGGCACCCTAGGCATATCTTCAGCCTAGTGCCCCCCTATCCCTTCCCTCCCCTCCTCATCCACATTTCCAGTTCCACCTCTGTAGTGGTAAGGGTCCAAAATGTACATGATTGTGCACAACTGCTTTTGTGCATGCTCATTTTCTGAGCATACACAGTGTAAAGTCACACAACATATGCTATACAATTGTACATTCAGCATCAGCACCATACTGAATATTACATTGATCATGAAGTTATGAACCATCCAATGTTCAATGCAACTGCTGTAATAATACTATTCCACATCATGTGTTAGATGCCCCAGAAAGTGTCTGACTGTAGTTTGAATATACCACAAATGTTTATAAATACCTCAGGTTACCTGTGTACTTCCAAAGAGGGGGAGAGGGGAAGAGGACGAACACTGCTACCCAGGGGCATTTCTAGAGAGGAGGGGGCCCGAGTGCAGTCTCCGACATGGCCCCCTCCTCTCTGTCCGGCGGCTGGCAGCGCACTGAGCTGTGCGCTGCCAGCGCTGGAGTTATAGACTCTGGGCACTAGTGTGCGCCCAGAGTCTTTAGAGGATGCGCCGGTCACCGAGAAAATGGCCGTGACGGCCATTTTCCCTGCACTGCAAATGCGAAAACAATGGTAAAATGGCCGCGGTGGCCATTTTCCACTCGTTTCTACAGCACCAGACCCCCGCACCGGCGTGGGACTCTGGAGAGGTAAGTAATTCTATGGGTGCCGGGTGTGCACATATAACCAAATCATACAGATGATGTAACCATCAAATCATACAGATGATGTAACCATCACGGACACTTACCCAAATATCCAAGTCAGGTCATGTAGCCTGCCGCCACTTGCTGCATGCCACCGCAGGTACACTCGTGTACCATCGTGGATGTAAGCTCCCTACTCGGTCCCGGCTATAAAAGCCATCCGACCGGAAGTCATCATCCACAATGCAGCTTCCGCGTGTCGGAGTGACACTGTATTTAATTTATCTAGTTTCACTCTAGCTGAGACCCAACTCAGTGTGCTAGCTAAGGGCCTCTCATATGTCCCGACATATAGACATAGTGAGTTTAAGAGAACAGTTGATATGTACAAGTTTGGTCAAACGTTAAGATTAACAGAATTCTTTTCCAATAAAGGTAACACCTCTAGCACTATTAAAAAATATAAACGACCATCCACATTTGATCCTCCAACTAACAATGCCAGTCTAAAGATGTTCCTTAGGCTGGTTAATAATGAAATTAAGTCTCATGAAGCACCCAGAATATACAATAATCTATCTACTATGGAAGAGAAGGCACTACATTCTTTGGTTGAAAACCCTGATCTGGTTATTAGACCTGCAGATAAGGGTGGAGCACTGGTGGTACAGGACTGGGTGGACTATGATGCGGAAATCATGATACAGTTTGCCGATAATAATGTCTATAGGGATGTGGTTGTGAGACCAATGGATGGGATTAAGGCGACAGTTGACATTGTATTAAATAATGCTTTAGTCAAGGTTGGATTGATGAGGATGAATTTAATTTCCTCACAGTCGACAAACCGCGCTGCCCTATATTATACACATTACCTAAGATCCACAAAACTATTGTGTAACCACCGGGCAGACCAATCATCTCTGCACAAGGATCGGTCCTGCAGCCTTTAGCCATATTCATTGATAATGAATTACAACCCCTTGTGAGCCAATATGATACGGGCATTTGTTACAGTCATTGGGTAACATAGAAGAATTGAATGACGTCATATTAGCAACTTTGGACGTTAAATCGTTATACATGGTTATCCCACATCAGGAAGGCCTAGAATCTCTGAGGGAAGCTCTCATGACCCAGTCATCCAAGCGTATACCTACGGAATTTTTGATTGAACTGGAAAAGCTAGTATTATGTGAAAATCATTTTCAATATAAGGATAAATTATACTTACAAACATCGGGTACGGCGATGGGCTCTAAGTTAGCTCTGTCGTACGCCAATCTTTTTATGGCCAAATATGAGAGTGAGCATATCATCTCTAGATATGGAGAAGACATTATATTCTATCGACGGTTCATAGATGATATCTTTTTGATATGGCGAGGTTCATCTGCTGGTTTCAAGCAAATGGTCAATAATTTAAACACATTATCTAGTCCTATATGCTTCACATATGAAGCCGATGCTAGAGCCATACATTTTTTGGATGTCAACATTAGTGTGATTGATGGAAAATGAGTCACCTCACTACTTAGGAAACCAACGGATAGGAACCTGGCATTACTGCCCACTAGCCATCACCCAACAGCCTTAACGGATAATTTGCCAGTATCACAGTATTTGAGAGTGATGCGGATCAACACTTCAATGGAAATGAGAGAACTTCAGTTGCAAGAAATGACCACTAGATTTCTTGACAGGGGATATCAGCAATCATTACTGCACAGATGTCTAAGGAAAGCTAATCACATTTTTAATAATGTCTCTGATAAAGGGACCCCAATACAGTAAAGGATTCACTGATGATTTACACCACTACCTTTGATGGTAATGCCAAACATACCCAAAAATCTATTAAAAAATTCTGGCCTATTCTACAAAGTGACAAGTCACTTCCTTTTCAACACATGCCACCACCGATGGTGGCGTACAAGAGAGACCCCAATTTAAGGCAGATGCTAATGAGGCCGACCACATATCCAGGTAAAAAAAGTGAATCAACAGAATTGCTGTTACTGAGACCAGGAAGTTATTCCTGTGGGGGTTGTAT
This sequence comes from Taudactylus pleione, assembly GCA_031769625.1. Lineage (NCBI taxonomy): Eukaryota > Metazoa > Chordata > Amphibia > Anura > Myobatrachidae > Taudactylus > Taudactylus pleione. The sequence continues at coordinate 107,527 of JAUIMM010000205.1, forward strand.
AACATGTGCATCCATGTCAGTGGGTCCCACCTTTCCACATCCCCACTCAGGTATTTAAATTTCCATTAAGTATAGACTACATTGTGCATTAGACCATCTTATATATATACTCACATGCCCATGTGGCCTATATTATGTGGGCCTCACTGCCCGCAGATTCAGAGATAGGATGGCCAACCACTGAGCATCAATTAGGATGGCCCTGCAGACAGGTAAAAGTGATAAGCCTGTAGCCAGGCACTTTGTGGAAAAATGACACTCAGCTGAATCTCTACGGTGCAAATTGATCAATTGGATCCCCCCTGGCAGTGGTTATGATAGGCTCTTGAGCCTGAAAAGAAGGGAAAGCTTTTGGATACATAAACTCGACACAGTGATGCCTAGAGGGTTAATAAGCACAATCCTCTAGGAGTCTTTCTTTAGTTATTCCAGGATTAATCTCTAATAATCAATTTAGCTGTGTAAAGTTATCCATGAGTCTCCATTCCTTCTACTTGGGTGGTAGTATGTCACACTTACCCTTCTAATCACCTTGTATTTTCATAAAATAGGTATGCCTTAGTCTCTGCGCATTCCTCTTGGTTTATAGAACGTCTTATTTACATTTTCTCTTGTCTTATGTATGCATACACATATACCGGAAAACCTTTCCTATAAGAAATTTTTGTATATATAAAATAATCTTTTGGAAAGATTTAAAAAAATATATTTTTACAATGTCTTTGTGTTTCATCCTTTGTATTGTCATTGGTGTTTGTGTTATAATAATCTTTTTATAATATCATCTTATGGTTAATGCAGTCTCTCTTTTTTGTTTATTTCGATACTTTTGGGTACAATTGAATATTAACATCTATCACCAGTGTTATAAAGATGTATAAACTACCAGAATGTATAGCACATATTTGTACATCAAGATTTGTATCTTCATACTATCAGTCCTATCAGATTCCTGTAAATATTGTGACACAGTTAGGTTAGGCAGTCCCTCTCCTGGGTAGAGGACTCCTTCCTTACACACACACACTGCAGCAGGGAAGCAGCACACCAGTCTGGATGCAAGTACAAGCTGGTCGGCGCCAGTCTTTATTGTACAATGTCAGAAACAAACATAAAGAAAACATAAACATAAATCCTAGCCCTGTCGGGGCACTAACTTCACAGGTAGTTCCCTCACTACCAGAACCTGGCAGGGCCTAATGCCCTCACCAGCAACAAGGCACAGCACAACACTTACAGTTAGGTTTTCAAGTGTCTCTGAGCAAACTCCCTGTCTGCTCTCCCAGGTGAGACAATCAGCCCTCAACACACTAGGCTTATATTGGCCACTCTCAGGTGGAAACCCTAACAAGCCTGTTACCAGGCTAAGAGAACCAAAACCTGGAGTGGCCGTGGGTGGAGCCCTCCCTCTCCTCTCACCCACAACCCCCAGGTCCCAAACCGGCTTTTCAAAAAGCCGAAACTCAAGCCTGCTACACTGCAGACTTTCTCCTGGGGGTTTAAAACACATAAGACAGGAATCTGGGACAAATGTACCTGCCACAGACCACTTTACCAATGATCCTATCACAACATATACCTATACGCTCCGTAACCTTTTTCCGTCATTTTGACCACATGTGACAGTGCTTAGTCATGTGGCCGCTATCATGCATTGCCTAGTATTTTTAGGCAGCTTGCGTGTCACTCCAAAGCTGCATTGTGGATGACGACTTCCGGTCGGACGGCTTTTATAGCCGGGACCAAGTAGGGAGCTTACATCCATGACGGTACACGAGTGTACCTGCGGCGGTGTGCAGCAAGTGGCGGCAGGCTACATCACCTGACTTGGATCTTTGGGTAAGTGTCCGTGCATGTTGCACGATGGTTACATCATCTGTATGATTTGGTTATATGTGGGATCACAACCATATTATATCCCCACAGGTAAATTGGTCGTCTTATTAACCGGTCAATGCCAGACCATGTCCCAATTTGCATATAATGTTATTGCCTCATGTTGAGATATTCAAGCCACCCATGCCGTCATTGGAATTGATTAGAGGTATCTTACTATCTGGATACATTACTCTAGCATAATACAGTTTGCATGCCGGGAGCACAGGGTTATTGGCAGCTTATTAATGGTTTGTTCACACTGTGGTGTGGTGTCATTGTGAGCCACAGTTATTTTTCATGTTTTATCACATGTGGTTTTACAGGAGCCTGATAAACATGTTATTTTGGTTTTCTCTTATCTTTCACAGAATTATGTCATATTGTTGTCCTAATACTATATATCTGAGACATGATTGAATTGAGGTCTTGAAAAAGGTCCAGATGTGTACCGAAACGTCGACCATGATCATACTCCTCTGATGATGCCTTATGATGAATAAAGTTTGAGACATTATGAAAACGGCGAGTGCATCTTTCCTTCCAGGAAATCTACTTCTATTTTAGGGGCCTTGGTGTCCTTGGAAGCACCCCAAACATTGTTGTCTTATGATTGAGAGTGCAGGACTATTTGTGATATATATATGTTAATTACAATAATAAATTGTGCCCCAAAACTCAGCATTTCTAAATGTGATATTATAATACATCACTCATATAGGGAAACAGTAGCCCAGATCCTTAGTACCCACCAAGGCCCACCTGCCACAAGGATTTCTGCAGTGCTCAGTCTCTCTCTGACTCTGGGCTCTATTTCCCAATGAGACATAACCCCTTCAGCAATCGTTAAAGGGGTTATGTTCCCTGTTCAGTATTTAACAAACCTTATATACTATATATATATATATATATATATATATATATATATATGCACACACACATACCTCTCAACTGTCCCACTTTGGACGGAACAGTCCCGTTTTCTGGGACTGACCCGCCGTCCGACCCGCGGAAGTTGCATACCAACAAGGTTCTCATAATAAAAGACTTGCTAAAAATGTCATCAGATGTTTTAGATGTGGTGGCCTGAGCCATATTGCTGTTAGTTGTCCAATTACCTCTGAACCTATGAAATGTGAAACTACTTATATAATTTGCAGAGGACTTTTCTTTGCTCAGTTAGCCTGCACTGCGATCCCCTTGCTGAGCCAGATAAACAAATGTGTATAATCACTGTAGAAGGCAAATGGGTAGAGGCTCTGTTAGATTCTGGTTTCCTGGTTAGTTTTGTAAAAGCCGAGTTGGGGAACCCCTCCAAAACTGTTGGTGTAACCTGTATACATGGAGATAGTATTATGTTGATGTTGAAGTGAACATAGAAACACTGGGCCTCATTCAGAGGTGGTCGTAGGATGCAAGCGGTCGTTCTGAAACAGGGCGGCCGCTTGCATCCTGAACGGCCGCCTCCATGACGGTCGTTAGGCTGTGGATTAAAACCCACAGCTCTAACGACCGACAAGGGTGATGGTCGCGATGGTCAAGACCATCGCGACCATCGGGGCTTACAACGAGACCCTAAGGTAGGGTCTCGTCAACCTTAAGCCCCAGGGAGCTTCCTGCTCTGATCGAGCAGGAAGCTCCCCACTGACATCACTGATGATGTCAGTGGGGCCGCCCCCAAACAGCAAGCGTTCCTACTGGAATGCCTCCATTTGGCCAGGCACGCCCCCGGCCCACCCAGCAAACGGGGTGAGCTGTCACTCAACATTGACAGCTCGCCCCGTCTACGACGAGACCCCTAACGATGGAACACCCGTCGTTAGCCGGGTCTTGCGCATGCGCACGACGGAGCCGGCTCCGTCGTGCGCATGCGCTGTGGGGCAACATCGAGTCGGTCGTGAGCGCTCAGCGCTCACGACCGACTCTGAATGAGCTCCACAGTGTGGTCCCATAGTAGTCACTGTGAGATTAGTTCCTGATTTGATGTTTGATGCTATATTTGGGGAGAGATTTTTCTCACTTCTGGAAGTGAGAAACTCGATTTGTTACAGAAGTAAATAACCCAGACCCGTTTGTTACTGATATAGTATTAGTGGGAGTATCCTCCAAATACGAAGTGTTCCCTTTTTTCATGCACAATTAGGGAGTCAGAGAACGAGGAGAGCAGCAGTGGAGTGCAGAATGGTGTGCCTTCTCCTGAAGTAGAAAATGTTGATGAACAGTTGACTGTGGGCCTTCATCATCACTTATTTTTCACAGAATATGAAAATTAACATTTTCACATACGTTTGTAAAAACAAGGGTCAGGGCCATTCATAAAGTACCAAAAAAGCATTTTTTTTAGACCTTGATGGTGTTGCTGAACACCACCCTGAGATGGCGTTCAGCCCCAGATAATCTTCACAGGTTGCTGTTTACATGGCAGCCTGTGAAGAAATCCCTGCCAGCCACAGCAGGGGGATCTATTAAGATCCCACCGCAGACATGTGGCCACACTCACTGACCTTAGACACCGAAGACGTATAAGGTGAAAGGGAGAAGGGGATGCGGCGGGGGTCGGAAACCCATGGGGGGCATTGGATACTTGCAGGGGGGGTATTGGACACTCGCGCAGGGGGGAGGGGTATCGAACACCCGCACGGGGTGTGTGTGTAACGGACACCCCTTGGCCAGATCAGACACCGGAGGCGCCGCGCGGGGGGGCAAGAAGTGAGACAGAGCTGGGAGAGTGAGGGAGAGATATGCAGTAGTGAGGAAATCCTTGTGGATACCTCATCTGCAGGGGAAAAGAATCACTTTTCCGAAAGCTGACTCCGCAAAAAGAGCAGCTTTTCGGAAACATCTTTTAAATTCGCAGCGAGTTTAAAACATAATTATCACTAGTGATGTCATGATGAATAGGCCCCTGTATGTGGTAAAGGCTAGAGAGAAGGAAAAAGTAGGTGAGGTTAATTATTAACAACATTTTATATTCATCATTAAAGAGCTCATGTAGAGTTTGCCGAAATGCAATTTGCCTTTATTTTTGTCCTGCAAATTCTTATGCCTCCATAGCCATGCTATCTAAGGTGCATTTTGTATTTATGACTGTCTGAGCTAAGACGGAAGGAATGACTGTTGGAGGTGGCATTGATAAACTGCAGCTAGGGGGTGTTTGCATAAAATCCGTACGACGCTGACCATGAGAAAGACGCCTTATTGAAGGAGGATCACTTGCAGATGCCTGATTCCTGGTGATAAATGTGAACTGATGATAAGTACGATCGGCAGCGGATTCTAATTGGCTGAATTAATCTGAATCCCTTCCACTCATTCTAATGTTCAAATAATGTGGCTGCTGTGACCTATTCACACATAATTCTTTTTTATTTTTGAAAGCAGAAAGCAAACAATATGTGCATTGACTAGAACTTAATGAAAGATCCCACCCATCCCAATATGGGCGCAGTGTCACTTGCGGGTGCAATGCCACTCTTGGCCACAGTGTCCAATGAAGGGGAAGTTAATAAGGGACTAGAGATGAGCGGGTCCGGTTCTCAGAGAACATGGTCAATGACGCTGCTGGATTAATTATGCACACCCTTAAAATGCCCGTTTTGACCTTTAAGCACGCCTGCGTTCGAATTCCACTCCCCCATTTTCAAGCACCTTCCCCTGTTACCACCCACATACGCCTCATTCTGTCACTCAAAATAGCAGGCACTTGCTATATAGCGTACAAATGATTTTCGGCCGCACTGACTGCTTTGCACATGCGTACTAAAAACCGTACGCATGCGCAGATGTGCGAACATCGCTCGGAACGAGCGTACTGCCGCTAACGAGCGGCTCTGAATGAGGGCCCATGTTTTTTTGATGTCCCTGTACACGTTGGGAAAAAGTTTCAAGTGGAATTTTTGCAATGGATTATTTAACAGTCAATTGTTTTGGAAAGCACTCTTCCTGGTCCCCTTCTGGGATGAAAATCCACTCCTAGCAGCAGAAGCAGGCACAGGATTCTCAAGAAAGACACAACGTAAGACTTAAACCTTAAATCTGAAATCTTGCATTTGCTCAGTTCCACTTGTCCATCTGTGCTGGTTAAGTGGACAGTGGGCACATCAGCAGTTTGAAGGCCACAAACTAACTATGTTTTTTTAATGTCCCTGTATAGGTTGGGCAAAAGTTTGAAGTAGAATCTTTGCAAAGGAATATTTAACAGTCAATTGTTTTGAAAAGCACTACTAGTAGTCTTCCTGGTCCCCTTCTGGGATGAAAATCCACTCCCAGTAGTATTACATGATACCATGCCTCCTTTTTGTGGATGGGCCTTTGGTGGGTGCACAATGTCCAGCCATCCTCCTCCCAAAGGTTGGAAAGTAACTATGAATTAATGAATTCTTTCATTTTATTTTTGTGTCTTGTTCTAATTTCCTTTTATCTGCTAAATGTTATTTTCTTAGCAATTAATAACACTGTCCAGGCATGTATTATATTGTGCATGATTTGTGTATTGTTATTTTAACATTCACCACTACCACTGTGAAACCAAATCTGCAATGCAGCTAAGCAAAATGTGCCTGTTTTTGTGGCGCAATGTACACTTGCGATTTAGACACAAATATTCTACATAAGCACTTAAAATAGCAAGTACAGTCATATAGGGCGGGATATTCTAAGCCTGAAATGCAGTCAAAACTCTGAAAACCCTTGTTTCCCCATATGCACCAAGTTCCAGAATGCAATACATTCTGGAGCTTGTACCCAGTTGGCAATGCCATCTGCAGATAGCATTGTCCAATAGAAGCCTATGGGGTTCTTTTCAAATTGTGCTTGGAGAGGGATCCAAACCAGTGATGTGCGGTCAGGTGATGCAGAGCCTTATCTGTCATACTGTTCCTGGTGGAACGAGATAAGGTTCTTGGATACAGAAGGTTAATTAAGCCACACAAACCAGTATATTGAAAAAAGATATAATTTATTACAACAGATAACAATATATGGAAGTATAATAGTTACTTTGTTTCGGAATATAAGATGGTTACACGATCCAGGAGCCTCCTCTCAGAATAGAGCTGGAACGAACAATATCCTAGCCACCAGCTGCAGTCTCTGGTCCAGGCATAGGGCAGGCCACTGGAAGCTTCTTTGTTCTTCGCTTATATAGTATCCTACTTGTCATACCCATCTAACTCTACTAATATGGGCATAAACCTACTTCAAACTACTTTATTGGTTAACTACTGATAAGGACTTTCTTAAACTTAACGCAAGCGTACATCGCAGTAGACAACGCCTTGTGGATTTATGGCTTGTCTGCTTTCCACATTCCTGTACCATTTCATGCCTGATACACCACTTCATGTCTGATACACACATAAGAACCATGAATAGAAATGGCTGTCAGTAGCCATTTTGCTATCCCAATACAGTCCACCCTTGGGCTTATGGTGTGGAAGACATGTATATCATGTTCTCATATGAATCTTTCCTCCTAATCGGCATCAATGTAGCAAAATCCATCGTGTTAAAACATTTCCCTGCACATAGAAATAATACCTTGATCCCATGATACATACATATTATGATCATAATTCCATAAATAACCATATGCAGTAAACCAGTGAACCAACCCCCTATTTCTGAACAGGGTTGAACCACTGTAACCAACTTTCCTCATAATACTGTTTTAAAAGCTGCACTGCTCTCTTGGTTAACAAATGATGCAGAATCTGCATGGTATTAACTTGATTCCCATCTTTAAAGAATGTGGTGGGTATCAAATGTCCCAATGTACAATTACCAAATCCCCCATAGGGCAACCATTTGTAGACCTTTCTTCCACAAAGGTAATACACATCATCTGGATGAATATATGGAATATTAGCCAACACAGTGTATACAATGGCCAAAAGATCTCTGCTCTTATCAGGATCAAGTGTTAATTGCATCACGTCTGGAGTATCACTACAATTACGTGTAATGTTTAACAGAGCCCACCATTCCCTGGCAGTATTAACTAATTGAGCTCCTACATCCCATATTTGTAATATCATCCTACCCACCTTATACTCAAACATAAACAATCCCCTTTTATATGTGAATACTCTAATAAAACAGTGAATAATACATATGATTATATCAAATATATCAGTTACTTATAAGATAATTAATATCAGTAAAGTAAAATAAAGTTCAGTTCAGTTCAATGAAATCTTGAAAAAGTCTTGAGAATATTGGTGAGTGTGGATCCAACCAATATAAGGCACAAGTTCAGTTTTGCACAATGCACATAGATGTATGTAATGGTTGTGCTGTCAGATCTTTTAACTCTGTTGTCCTCCTGGACTCTTTCTCCGGTATAAGAAATCACTCTCTGGCCATCATCATCTCAGTCATGCCTCCAGCGATGTTCTCTCACCTCCTGCTCCCAACCATCAACCTGTTGGCTTAAACAAATAAACAGTGTGAGATAAACCATAACAACAAAATAAAATAAGCATTTACTTATCTTGCTGCAATTGTCTATTACACCTGTCTCTATTCTCTTCTTACTAAACATTTCTTAACAACCTTATCATAAATGTTTGTGTCTGTGCACCTGATATCTTACTTTAAAATTCAACCTTTTACCACCCTCCGGTTATCAAAATATATATACTGTATACAGCCTGCTCTAAACACCCAACATTGTATATATACAGTCAGGTCCATAAATATTGGGACATTGACCGAATTTTCATATTTTGGCCTCTATTCACCACCACAATGGCTTTGAAATGAAACAAACAAGATGTGATTTAACTGCAGACTTTCAGATTTAATTTGAGGTTAATTACATCCAAATCAGGTGAACGGTGTAGGAATTACAACGGTTTCTATATGTGCCTCCCACTTTTTAAGGGGCCAAAAGTAATGGGACAAACTAAACAATCCTAAATCTAACTTTCACTTTTTAATACTTTGTTGCAAATCCTTTGCAGGCAATTGCAGCCTGAAGTCTGGAACGCATAGACATCACCAGACGCTGGGTTTCATCCCTGGTGATGCTCTGCCAGGCCTCTACTGCAAATGTCTTCAGTTCCTGCTTGTTCTTGGGGCATTTTCCCTTCAGTTTTGTCTTCATCAAGTGAAATGCATGCTCAATTGGATTCAGGTCAGGGGATTGACTTGGCCATTGCATAACATTCCACTTTTTAGCCTTAAAAAACTCTTTGGTTGCTTTTGCAGTATGGTTCGGGTCATTGTCCATCTGCACTGTGAAGAGCTGTCCAATGAGTTCTGAAGCATTTGACTGAATATGAGCATATAATATTGCCCGAAACACTTCAGAATTCATTCTGCTGCTTTTGTCAGCAGTCACATCATCATCAAATACAAGGGAACCAGTTCCATTGGCAGCCATACATGCCCACGCCATGACACTACCACCACTATGATTCACTGATGAGGTGGTATGTTTTGGATCGTGAGCAGTACCTTTCCTTCTCTTCTCTTCCCATCACTCTGGTACAAGTTGATCTTTGTCTCATCTGTCAATAGGATGTTGTTGCAGAACTGTAATGGCTTTTTTAGATGTTGTTTGGAAAAACTCTAATCTGGTCTTCCTGTTTTTGTGGCTCACCAATGGTTTGCATCTTGTGGTGGACCCTCTATATTCACTCTTGTGAAGTCTTCTCTTGATTGTTTACTTTGACACATATACATCTACCTCCTGGAGAGTGTTCTTGATTTGGCCAACTGTTGTGAAGGGGTTTTTCTTCACCAGGGAAATAATTGTTTTGTCATCCACCACAGTTGTTTTCCGTGGTCTTCCGGGTCTTTTGGTGTTGCTGAGCTCTCCGGTGCGTTCTTTCTTTTTAAGAATGTTCCATACAGTTGATTTGGCCACACCTAATGTTTTTGCTATCTCTCTGATGTTTTTTTTTTTTTATTTTTCAGCCTAATGATGGCTTGCTTCACTGATAGTGACAGCTCTTTGGATCACATGTTGAGAGTCTACAGCAACTGATTCCAAATCCAAATGTCACACCTAGAATCAACTCCAGACCTTTGACCTGCTTAATTGATAATGAAATAATGAGGGAATAGCCCATACCTGTCCATGACATAGCTTTTGAGTTGATAGTCCCACTACTTTTGGCCCCTTAAAAAGTGGGAGGCACATATTGAAACTGTTGTAATTCCTACACCGTTCACCCGATTTGGATGTAATTACCCTCAAATTAAATCTAAAAGTCTGCAGTTAAAGCACATCTTGTTTGTTTCATTTCAAAATCATTGTGGTGGTGAATAGAGGCCAAAATCTGAAAATTCGGCAAATGTCCCAATATTTATGGACCTGACTGTATATATATATATATATATATATATATATATGAACATTCCTGTTTCCTAAACAACACATCCACTCATTCAATCATACTGATGTCAGTTTTGTGAATGGTATGAAGCATAGAAAACCCAATATACTCCATGTTTCTGTAAAATGGGTGTCTTTGTCTGCTTGAATGCTCTCAGACATCCCATAATATCAACAAGTCACTAAGTCTGTATCACATCTTCAGGAAAGTCTCTTATCTTGTATCACTCTGCTTAAGACAACTTCACTCCTGAATGACAGTGTTCTGTAGCTGTTCAGTACAACACTCGTCCTCCATCTTCTTGGTGGCAAACGATGAATTCAAATTGCCAGACTTGTACAGTCATTATTTCACAGTATATGAGGCCTTTATCAGTAACAAGCAAGGTAGGCCACATTTCCAGCTGTTGGCAAACACAACAGGTTTTTGCAATGTCTCTGACCATGATTTGGATATAAGGAATCCCTTTGATTTGAGCTTGCTTGAATGCACCGTCAGCTCTGTCATGGCTTAACAGTTCTAGCACCATCAGTACTGTCTTTGCGGTGAATTGCACGCCATGTTCTGTGCTCAGTTCACTTGTGCACACACCATTGAAGCTGTAGGTGTGTGTATAAGCATGTCCCACGTCGATCTTCCAGCTTTGGACAGCAGCAGTCCATATAGACTTTGTATCAAATGTCCATTTCTCAGTGTGAAGATTTACAGGGCATCCAGTCTTGTCAGTGACTTGGAAAACAGTCATAAATGCAACATGTTCGCTAGCCCCTTCTTCTGTCCGTCTGCTGTCAGCCTGTAAAGAAAGCTGCTTTGCTTCAGCAAAAATCCACAACAGTCCTGTGTGGGTGCAGGTAGCACCAGAGTCCATGAACCAATAATGCTCTCTGTCTTGGAAATCTTCCCACCACTGTGGAGCTGTGATCATAAAGAAATCCAGTATGGACAGTTCAAACATTGGTTTAAATTTTACTCGGCCAGCAAGTATCACTTTGAACTCATCAATTAGCATCAGAGTTTCTGCTGTTGTCGTTAGCAACTGTGTGTCTTTCAGCTGCTTCAAAACCATTTGCTGGTAAGGCTTTGTAAGGAAATACACTGGGATGTGAATTTCATTACCAAACACAAAATCTACAACTTTGTCACAAAATATTCCCACAGTCAGTGTGTCTGTACTGCATGTAAGCCCCTTGTGGTTGGTCAGTGTGTACCCACCAACCCCTCCTTCACAATGAGCAAGTAAACCATGAACATCGTTTGCAATGGATGTTTCATCAGAAAACACATCTTGTTCACTTTTTGCATTGTTAAACTCAACAATGACACGTTGATCATGCCATGTAAAAGTAATGTTGTCACAATGGGAGTCTTCAGCCTCAGGGGTATGGTCTTTAACTGCAATCCTACCTAATCCCCACCCCTTGCATTTTGTCTCATTGGGCAAGGCAAAAGGCATCATCACCACCTCTTCACTCAGCAACACCCCTCTCAATGGCCATGCAAACACATCTTTTTTTTCAATCAGTTCACATTGCATAGCAAACGGGACACTCCTGGACAAGTCAGACATACCATCATTCACCTTAAGAGTATCACTAACCAATGGCATGTTATCAGAAACTTCATCTGCATTCAATTTTTACTCTACTTTCTGGACATATTCCTTGAATTCATGGATTTCAACATTTTGTTCACATGTCAAATCATCAAATATTTTCATAACATAAAAATGACTCCTCTGATCAATCACATTTTCTGTTTCAAGTTCTTTCTGCGTAACTTCACACACTTCTCTTTGTATTTCAAGCTCACTAATTTCTACGCAAGATGTCTGTAAATCACCAGTTGACATCTTAACTCTTGCTTCTGAGGTAACACTCCCCCTCCCTATGGAATTCTGGAACAATGTGAATTCAGGCTTACTCTCTCTGTCTGTGAGACAGGCTTTCATATCACTGCATTCTTCTCAACAGATTTTACACTTCTTTCAACATATATTGGTCTACGCAAAATGTCACTATTTTTACACTTATCAATACCAGGCAGTGAAAAACCAACATTGTGCTTTTTCTGGAAATCATCCAGCTGAAATCCCAATTCATTTTTCAACATATTTGCATATTTCTTAAAAATCTTAAAATGCATTATTCTTGTTTGATTCAACAACACAAACACAAAGACAGTAAACAGACAACATACAGATATACTGTGACGTACAGTATACACTCTGTGACTGATCAGGTCACACCTCCCTCATTCACTTATGAGACAGAGGATTTTTTACTTGGGTTTGCACAACCCTGCATTTGCACTATGTTTGCACAGCAATGCTAAAACAATTGACTACACATTCCAAGCAGATTTATGACTATTAACTCTCTGTATTCCACTTCTGACACCACTTTAATGTTCCCGGTGGAACGAGATAAGGTTCTTGGATACAGAAGGTTAATTAAGCCACACAAACCAGTATCTTGAAAAAAGATATAATTTATTACAACAGATAACAAGATATGGAAGAATAATAGTTACTTTGCTTCGGAATATAAGATGGTTACACGATCCAGGAGCCTCCTTTCAGAATAGAGCTGGAACGAACAATATCCAAGCCACCAGCTGCAGTCTCTGGTCCAGGCATAGGGCAGGGCACTGGAAGCTTCTTTGTTCATCGCTTATATAGTATCCTACTTGTCATACCCATCTAACTCTACTAATATGGGCATAACCCTTCTTCAAACTACTTTATTGGTTAACTACTGATAAGGACTTTCTTAAACTTAACGCAAGCGTACATCGCAGTAGACAACGCCTTGTGGATTTATGGCTTGTCTGCTTTCCACATTCCTGTACCATTTCATGCCTGATACACCACTTCATGTCTGATACACACATAAGAACCATGAATAGAAATGGCTGTCAGTAGCCATTTTGCTATCCCAATACACATACTTTGGTACACTCCAGAGTTTTGAATATAAAAATTATTATATGAAAAATGTAAAGAAAATATTATAAATATGTTCTTTGTATTATTCTAATGATTTTTATAGTCAAAACTCTGGAGTAAAGGTTATGGCAGGTGAGGCACTGCCTCCCCTGTCTGCCTATTCCGCATATCCCTGATCAAAACAGACCAAATTTCCAGCACAATATACTACTGTACCTTTATATGATACCCACATGAACCCTCAGGTTCATATATATATATATATATATATATATATATATCTGTAAACCTGGCTCTGATGCTAGTCAGTGCCTTCCCAGCCATTTACCTCACCGCACGGCACTGATCCAATCGGATTCCTCCCAGCCCCTCCACAAAGCCTATTGGCTTCTTTTTGCATTGTGCTTGGATAGGCATCCAGTTGGATTCTTCCCAGAAACTTCGTGGCACATGCATCATGCGACGCAAGCCCAGAGGGACTTCTGGGTCATAGACTCGGAAGACCCCCCTTTGCAATGGACAGCTGTTTTCGGAAGAGCTGTCCTTTGCGATTGTAATCACATTTCTAGATAGATACCGTCATTATTAATGCTGGTATGTACCTGATAAGTGATGGGATAAACTGCATGTGATGCTTAGGGGTAAATTTACTAAAGTGAGAGTTTTTAGAAGTGGAGATGTTGCCCATAGCAACCAATCAGATTCTAGCTATTATTTTCTAGAAGGTGCTAGTGAAATGTTAAGAAGAATCTGATTGGTTGCTATGGGCAACATCTCTACTTCTAAAAACTCTCACTTTAGTAAATATACTCCTTAGTGCATCCCGCCCAAAGTCTTTTGATTTTTTTGTAAATAGACCACAGAACAAGCAGATTAACATTGAACTAACATTATATTTCACTAACCATTGTCAGTTTCTCTTACAGTCATAACTGTTTTGGTTTTGGATCTGGATCTCCCCTGGTTTTTGGATCTGGATCTGGTTTTGGATCTTTTTCCTTGGTGCTTTGTTTTTTGGTTTTGGTTTTGGACCTGGATTTTTTCTTAACCCTGCTGTTCTGCTCGGGTCTACTATACTCAAGTACTGTTCGGGTCAATATAACCCGTATCATAAAATTATGCTTTTCACTAATATTTAAACAATGGATATTCTCCAAACTTTTTTTAGAGTAAATAAACATCCAGATGAACAAACCAAAACAAGCTAAAATTACGAGCGAACTGACACCGAAATAGATTTTGTTTTGGGTCAAATAGACCCGAACAGTACAGCAGGGTTATTGCACTTGTTACAAAAAGGTGAAAAGATGACATAATCCAACTGTAAACCAATGAACTGACACTGTATTCATAATTTTCATAATTTTGATTGTTGAAGTAATGTGTTTTTCGAAACATTTACAGTTACTCACTAGTATAATATTCAAATCGGGTCATATTGACCCGAACAGTAAATTAGTACTAACTACACATAACTTGAAAAAATAAAAAAAAAAACATTTTTTTTCGAGTATAACAACTATTTGCCAAAAAAATAAAAGTCATAAAATATGGAAATCATAATTACATAAATAACGAACTGACACCGAAACAAATTTAGTTTCGGGTCAAATAGACCCGAACAGAACAGCAGGGTTAAAATATCATAAAAACAGCTAAAATCACATAAAATTTGCCTGTTTTTGTTCCTACAGTATTATTAACCTCAATAAAATGTATATCCAGTCATTTCCAATCAATTGTGACCACCTCACAATATTATTTTCTTCATCTGGTTAAGGCCAAAAGGTTGCATCCAGCTAGCTGACTGACTAAGCTGAGCAACACAGTGGGTGGCTCTAACATGTGGCAGTTCAGCTTCCAAGTTCCAACACGGATACAGTGTGTTATGCAGTGTGGGTTGGATACACCAATAGTGCACTTACTGTGACAGCAGTGTCGGCAGTGCAGGGTGCTGGCGGTGTCCTCAATGCGAGAGTGCCAGTGGTGTCCTCAATGCAGAAGTGCCGTCAGTGTTGGCAGTGTGGCGGTGTTGGCAGAGTTAGGGCCCTGGCGGTGTCCTGAATGCACAGTGCCGGCAGTGTCGGCAGAGCGGGGGTGCCAGCGGTGTCCTCAGTGCAGGAGTGCTGACAGTGTCGGCTGTGCAGGGATGCCCTCGGTGTGGGAGTAGTGGCAGGGTTGCTGACGGAGTCCTCAATATGTGGGGCAGTAGTGCAGGGGTGCTGGCAGTGTCCTTAGTGCAGGGTGCTGGCAGTGTCAGCAGTGCAGGGGTGCCAGTGGTGTCCTCAGTGTGGGAGTGCCGGCAGTGTCATCAGTGTGGGGCCACTGACGGTGTTCTCAGTACATGGAATGGCAGTGCTACGGTGCTGGCAGTATTCTCAGTGAAGGGTACTGGCGGTGTCGGCAGAGCGGGTGTACCAGCGGTGTCTTTAGTGCAGGTTTTCTGGCTGTGTTGGCAGTGTGGGGGTGCCGACAGCTGGTGTGTCGGCAGTGGGGGGTGCTGGCAGCGGGGGGTGCCGGCCACAGGAACCAGCACCATCTTCTTTTTCCCTGCATTCAATGGGCATAACGCTGATTGGCTGAGAGCCGTGACAAACGGCTCTGTCAGCCAATCAGCTCTTTGCCCATTGAAGGCAAAGGGATTTTTAAAAATAGTGTGTGTGTGTGTGTTTGTACATATGATAGGGAATATAGATTGTAAGTTCTACTGGGGCAGGGACTGATGTAAATGACCATATTCTCTGTAAAGAGCTGCAGAATTTGTGTGCACTATATAAATAACTGGTAATAATTAGAGATGTGCGGTTTGGTTCTCCAGAAATCCGAAATCACCCGAATTTTGTGAATCCGGGTAAATCCAAGTCGCAGTTCTATTCTCCTGAGAGCTGGGTAAATCCGGATCGGGGTTCAGAATTCGTATTTTAAATCCGAATTTTGGGTTTTGGATTGCATAAATTATATGATTTTAGCTGTTTTTATTTAAAAAATCTAGATCCAAAACCAAAACCAAAACACTTGAGGGTGATTTGCAAAACCAAATCCAGATCCAAAACCTTGAAGAAGATACAGATCCAAAACCAAAACATGGGGGTCGCACATCCCTAGTAATAACATAATAAATTGGCTTTGTATCTTTATGATTTAATCCATAAACCCTTAAGTTATTCATCATGTGTAAAAGAATAAACAATATGATGCAGATTATAAAGAGACACTTGTTTTTTTATATATAATATGAGATTTGAGATGTCAGAGAATCATCATATGCAGATTCAGCATTCCTGCTCTGGACATGGTTGTTCCTTAAAAGTGTGTAGGAAAAAAATACAAACAGTATGTTGTATTGTTGCAGGATTTGTGACTATAAAGATATACGGTGGCCACCTTTGAAGTACCTTTCTAAGAGTAGATCATGAAGTTCTCAGCAATCTGACATTTATTAAACAATTTATTCTTTCTGCAATAGAAAAGTTTATAATAGTGTAAAACCATCTATGTTTGTAAGGTAGTAAAAAGAGAATACATTCACGTTGCTATCAGGAACATCAAGAAAGAGAATAGATACAGTATGAGTCCAATATATTCTGAAAATCCAGAAATTGTTAAATCGCAGAAATAAAAACTCTTATGTATGAATGTATTTACAGCCTTCACCATGTTCAACGTATTTTGCAAACATCTTCCTTACTTACTCAGTTAAATAGTTATTTTAGGTCATCAGGGGATCAGGTGATATTTGTAAATACACAGCTGAATTTCTATTGGTTGACCTTTCAACACATGAAAAGTCAATAATACTACTGTTATGTTTCGCTGTATCACTTGCCCAGATCTCGGCCGCTGGAAACTCCAAGAGTAAAAATACAGATGGCCTACACAGGATACTAGGGGAGATGTATGAATGGGCTTTATGGGGTTTAGTGGTATTAGCGCATGTTATGTGGGCTGATACCGCTTCTCTCCCATGTAGGAATGTGGAGATGGGTGTTAAATGACCTGATCTCCAGTCATTATTGGAGCTGCTTTCTACAAGATAGCGCACCGATGTCCAACCAATGAATGATCATTCGGTGGCACTGACTGTTCCGACAGCTGCAACTATCAATTCTGATAGCTGCAGCTGTCGTTGCCCCACCACAGCAGTGACAGCACTATCCCAGGCTGTAGTGGCTGCTAGGCTCCAGGTGATCTCGTGATGCTTGCAGGACCGCATGCCCACTAGAGTTGGTGAGCACTAGGCTGATGCTTTGTGTGGGTCTGGCAGGGATCGCTGGAGGGAGTTTTCACCCCCCACTCCGGCAGATGAGATGTTAATACATCTCATTGGTACTGCTTCCTGCTTTACCTCAGTAAAAAGAGGAAGCAGGAAGAGCTATAGAGGCAAGATCCATGCCACTATAATAAATCTCCCCCTTTATTCCTAAGGGTAAATTTATAAAGCAGTTATTTTGTAAAATCAAAATGTTTTGCCCATTACTGGGTATTACATAAATCACCATTTTCAAACCTAACATGCCTCAAATAGCCATCCCGATTTGTAGATGTTCATGATAGAATTCATCTGAAGTATTAAAATCAGGGTTCACAAGCCATAGAAAATAATGATACAAGAACCACCAAAGAAAAGAGGTGGTTATGACAGGAGAGATAGCAGAAACTGTATCTATCTTGTCTGCCAGCATGTAAAAAAAGTGCTTAAAAGACCTTCTACTGCAGTAGTCGGGGAACAGGGGTATATTACCCCACATGGGGTAAAAATGAAATTCCTGGGGGTAATGGACGGACAGCCGGCATGCATATGAATCATTCTATAATACCGAATGAGTCATATGCATGCCCAGCTGTGCTGCAGGGAGGCTCTAAGCCGGACGCCCGCTGAGATGTTATTACCAGCGGGCGCCCGTCTCCTTCCCTGCAGCGCCGCGTCAGCCGGAGGCTGGAGTTCTCTTCTGAACTCAAGCTTCCGGGTCTCTCCATGCACACTGTGGGAGAGACGTCATGACGTCTCTCCCATAGTTCCGAGGAGCAGCTGGGCGGACAGGACGGCGGGGGATAGAGGAGCGGTGGTTAAGGTAATTGTTTTTGTTTTGTTTTTTTGTACAAATGGCACTACAGGGGCATAATATGGGGCACTACTATAGGGGCATTATATGGGGTCAATACTACAGGGGCACTATATGGGGACACTACTACAGGGGCATTATATGGGGGCACTACTACAGGGGCATTATATGGGGGCACTACTACAGGGGCATAACTATGGGGGCACTGCTACAGGGGCATAACTATGGGGGCACTACTACAGGGGTATAAATGGGGGCACTACTACATGGGCATATATCGGGGCACTAGTACAGGGGCATAACTATGGGGGCACTGCTACAGGGGCATAACTATGGGGGCACTACTACAGGGGTATATATGGGGGCACTACTACAGGGGCATATATGGGGGCACTAGTACAGGGGCATAACTATGGAGGCAGTACTACAGGGGCAAACTATGGGGGCACTACTACAGGGGCATATATGGGGGCACTACTACAGGGGCATTATATGGGGGCACTACTACAGGGGCCTAACTATGACGTCTCTCCCATAGTTCCGAGGAGCAGCCGGGCAGACAGGATGGCGGCGGATAGAGGAGCGGGGGTTAAGGTAACTGTTTATTTTTTGTACAAATGGCACTACAGGGGCATAATACGGGGCACTACTACAGGGGCATTATATGGGGGCACTACTACAGGGGTACTATATGGGGGCACTACTACAGGGGCATTATATGGGGGCACTACTACAGGGGCATATATGGGTGCACTAGTACAGGGGCATTATATGGGGGCACTACTACAGGGGTATAACTATGGGGGCACTACTACAGGGGCATTATATGGGGGGCACTACTACAGGGGCATATATGGGGGCACTAGTACCGGGGCATAACTATGGGGGCAGTACTACAGGGGCATTATATGGGGGCACTACTACAGGAGCATTATATGGGGGCACTACTACAGGGACATAACTATGAGGGCACTACTATATGATTTCCTTCCTTTCAAATCAAGGGGGTAACATCTGGGGTAAAAGGTAAAAAAGTTCCCTGACCCCTGTTCTACTGTATGCTTTGGTGCATTGGACCTCTGGTGGACTGAGAGAACTGACCAACGCATACCCAGGATTGGGACTACTAGTTTCCGGGACCTGTGTATTCCTGTCCTTCCAAACACCATCTGGTCGAGGTAAACATGTGGCATTGTGAAGCAAGGCATTCCAGAGGATTCCACTGATTGTGGTTTGATAAGCTTGTATATCTCTTTAAAATGTGAGTGTGCTGCATTAATAAATTGAATTCCTTTTACAAAAAGTTTTTGAACTACTGCTATTTCTCCATTTACTTTTCAGCACATTATAGTTTGGACTAATATGAAGAAGTGAGGAGTGTGAAGGCATTTGATTAGGAGCCTATATCAACTAAAGTCTCTATATGCTGCCGAAAGTACGGACAGGAACTTTGGGTTAATTAATGAATAGACTGCATATTCCAATACACAGAGTAGAAGACTTAACCCAAAAACAGGGTTCCTTTGTTTAAGAAATTGGGCTCCACATTATTTGTTTGTCTTCACATTAAGGTGCAATATTTTTGCCTGATTTTATGTGAGATTGGATAGCGCCTAAATGAGAATCACACTTTTTGTATTTAATGCTATGGTTTTTTGCATTTTTCCCAGTCCCCTGGGGTTGAGGGGGATCAAATTTCCATGATATCACACCTAGAGCTGGCGAGGCCTGTGAGCATTGGGATCAAAAGTTAAATGTGTCCCATTTATTGCAGTAAATATAATTGGTGCACTTTATTGTTTAATAAATGTAATTTATGCCATTTTAGACTTTGACAAGCCCGGCTACTTCATAGGTGGGAAGCCACTAAGTAGTAGTCTCTCAGCGTGATAGTTTTGTTGAACCAATTGTTAATGAACTCATCCTGTTCACAAAATATATTATTGTCGGTATTCTGCAAAAAAGACCATGGCAGTTGGTGAGGGGCAAGTAGTTATTTGCAGTATAACATAATTATTCTCCCATAGATCCAAAAAAGAGATGAGTGTAACTTAGTACAAACTTAGTCCTCATAGCTGTTTCATGGATCTGTAGGTAACATTGTGCATTAATGTATAAATAACTATGATTTAAAATAAAGAATATGCCTTTAGTGAAAAACTCAGTTTCCTGGGGGCTCAGAGAATTATACTTCTCAAGGAAGTGTTTTGAAGCTTCACATCAATGTGGGTTAATAATAGATGAAACATCAGCTGTCCCCCAAAAAATATAATCTTCTTACCATTTAAATTCTTTATTACTTGGATAATCTTGAAGTAATCTCTTAGATGTGAAGAAAGTTGACATACCAGTTTTTGTAAGAAATTTTGAAAATTTAGCTAAGGGAAAAACATGAAAACTTGTTTTTTATGTATATTGAGTACATTTAGTTCTACATTTTATCTCATCTCATACATATAAATTACAAATATATTTACTTGAAT
The DNA here is from genome assembly GCA_031769625.1 of Taudactylus pleione. Taxonomy (NCBI): domain Eukaryota; kingdom Metazoa; phylum Chordata; class Amphibia; order Anura; family Myobatrachidae; genus Taudactylus; species Taudactylus pleione. Next base: position 128,234 of record JAUIMM010000205.1, read on the forward strand.
ATGATACCTACAGAAAGCCCTTTACTTCCTGAACCTCCATCCCCAAATGAACAGTGCTGATGCAAGAAATCCAATCTCAGAATTGATTTGCATCTGTAGGGCATTGATGGAAACAAAAAAATTAGTCTGGCGTTAAGTACTGTAAATGTGAATGATGGTTCAAATTGATGCTGTTCAATTAATTAATGTATTTTAGATTGCTGCATCAGATTAATGTGGGAAATACAATGTGTTCACAAAAAAATAAATAAATAAAATAAAAATATAAATTAATCTGAAGCACAGATTATTTTATATATTTCATTGATGGAAACAATGTAGAAAATAGGTTATTTAAAAATGCAAAATTTTTTTTTTTCCTTGTTATAATGGTTATTTCAAAACCTCCTTTATGTAGTCATTTAAAATCTTGGTGTAACAAAACCTTGTAAGAATTCTTATCAAATAACAGAATGTTCACTTCCCAAAAGTATGTTCACTTCCCAAAGGTATTTTCACTGACCATAATTACTGCGCCAACTCCATTGTCAGCCCATTTCTTTATGCGATCAGGATTATCTGTTATTTTTTTAACACTCAGAAGTTAAGTTTGAATGTTCAGTTGTGTGAACTTCAATTAACTACGGCTCCAATTCACGAGTCTCATGAGGCTACTAAGGCAGCCTATGGTTCAATATAACAACTCAAATGTATCTCTTAATGATACCAGACTTTTCTATGTAAATGATATAATGTATATGCTTGGAGTTACATTCAATTATAAAATGTGTCTGCTTAAATCACATGCTATAGAAGGGAGCTCTATTAACCTTAGTGTTACACTATACTGGATGCTGCCAATTGTTTTTAACTCATTTGTGATTATTTAAAGTCCCAGAAAGCAGTTTGCATAATTATATGTTTTTAGTTTTTGATTTTTAGTAAGATGGCTGAACATTCCCTTTCCTGTAGACATTTCACTATGGGAACGGATATCGCACTCTTATCTGTTTCATACTTTATAATCTACTATTTATCTTTGAAAATAAACTTCCAATGAAACTTCATCTTTGTATACATGGATAAAGGTTTAGACATGATTTATTTAAACTTGAATGCCGAATGCTTGATCCAGGCTGATGCAATATCTCCCCAAGAGACCTTTTCTTGAATATTCATATATTTTACGATTTGATTTTGGAATTTATTTAGATGTTTTACGGTTCTATATTTTATGCCATTTGATGTATAACCTTGTTTACTTAAATGTAATGATAAAAACCTTTCAGTCACTGATACTCAACCAATAGGAATTAAGAAAGGGATTCAAATATTGCCTGATGACCCAGTCACTACCATTCTGAGGAAGTACGTAATACACTTAAAAGAGCTGAACTCTGTAAGGATAATCGTTTTATTAAAAGGAACTTCTTCTCCAAATTGAAACAGTATGTGGCTATGCTAAACTAACTAGACTCATATCTATTATCTATGCTGCAGTCCCTGCTGGCAATGTGAATCCTTTGGGATAGATGTATCAACCCTTGGAGAGTGATAAAGTGGTTGTAGATCAGCCGATCAGCTTCTTACTGTCATATTACTGACTGTGCTTGAAAAATGACAGTTAGGAGCTGATTGGTTGGTACTTTATCGCTCTCCACTTTATCTCTCTCTTTGGTTTGATACATCTCTCCCTTTGTCTTCTATACAGTGTCTGCTACAAGGAGCTATTTTCTCACAGCAGCTCCTTCTCTACTACAGTACAGTAGATTCGATTTTTTTAAAACATCCTGGCATTCTTGGATAATTGGGGCTCTCCTTGGGCTCAGCTACTGGCCTGACTCATTACTTTTTGTATTCTTGACATTCTACTCCTTGATCCTTGATTTGTGGTACTTGTCTTTCTTCTCTGTCTCACTGCATCTATCTTTGTGATCATATCTCTCCCTGTTACCCAGGGGTAAATTTACTAAGCTCCGTGTTTGCCCGCATTTTGACATTTTTACAAATATGAGAATTTATGAAAAATAAGGGTGTATTTTCTGTATTTTTATAGGTGAACACTGCCGATTCTGAATTAAAAATGCACCCATAAATACAACTAGAAATAAATACACTGTCCTCTGAACACGGAAGTACTTCACATAGACAGGAATACAGCATGGGAATTTACCAAGAATCATGATTATAATCATGGATGTAATAATAGCAAACACGGTTCAAAAAGAGAACTTTTAAAGAGCTAATGAGTGGCCGCTGATTGGCTGTGACCCACGTGGCTGACAGTCAACAGTACATGGGTCACAGCCAATCAGTGGGCGCTAACTGTAGAAAGGCCTCTGATTGGCTGGCAGGCCCTGGGAATGACCTAAACCTGCCGATCTCTGTCATTCACCGGAAAACAGATGTATGTCTTATAACATACATCTCTACATGTCTGAGGGGTACGCGTAAGTCATATTTTTGTTTTGCCAAGTCCCATGGAGCCTACTAGAAAAGGGGACAGATGCAATGCCAGGAGGTAGGTGGCTATTGTTTTTTTTTCACAGGTAAACTGTGGGATTTTTACTGGAGAAGAGGGCGGAACATCTGTGAGAAGGTAAATATGTGTAAAGGTGTTATGTATGGATAAAATTATACTTTCTTCGGTGTGTGTCATGTCATTATTTTACTATTTACTTTATAGTGGGGGTTTGGGTGCTGGCCACCTACTAGCACTTGTAGTTCCACAAGTGCCGCACACTGGCATCTGTAGTTCCACTGTAAAAACCAATAGTACTTATCTATTATTCACAATATTACGCCTGCACCCACCGGTCAGGGGTGCAGGGAAGAGACCTGTGCTTCAGGGTAAGCCTGGGGTGCTTGGAAGAGAGGGGTACCCCTTTATTGTGGGGTCCCCACCTCCCCCGAGATCCCTGGCTTGGGCTGACTAGCTTGGGGTGTTAATGCTTTGGCCGGGAAGATCCAGTGAAAGGATCCCCTGGCTGTGGCATTACACCTCGGCTAGGTTTGAGTCCGGTACTAGTTTTAAAAATAGGAGGAACTCCACACCATTTTTCCCCTTTTTTAAAGCCAGCGCTGGCTCTCAGAGCCCAGTGCTGGTTCCTAAAATATTGGGGAACCCTACATGTTTTTTCCCCATATTTTTAGAACCAGGACTGGCTCAGGAGTCCGGGGCTGATTATGCTTTGGAGGGGGACCCTATGTAATTTATTTTAACATATTAACCCTATAATAACTTTCACATATACAAGCAGCCTGCATGTATCTCACTGATTCTGATGTGCAGACTGCTTATTCAGGAGGGAAAACAGAGATTAATCATGGGTAGAAACAATCAGAAACACGATCCTGACACACACGGGAGCTTGGTAATTTCCCGATTTTATTTAAAAAATACTCTTCTACTACATTTAACTAATGTATTGAACTTCTGATTGCAATTTTAAGTTCAGTCACAGAGTTACATAATTTTAATTGAACTGCCCCCAAATAATAATCATAACATAAAAAGTTCAAATGTCAGTTTGATCCATATCTATCCAATTTCAACTTCACTTGAGTAGTTAGAGCATCGCTACATAAGAGGCCTCCAGTGTAGATTACTCTTCATCTTGCACCCCTTCCCTCAGTTTAACTTGTATACAGTAATAAATCCATGTTTAGACAATTAGTTACTGTCCTCATAAAAATAGCTATACCCATAGGTCTAAATGCATTATTGGATAAGACAAGAAATGTTGGTGATGTTCTCAACAGGATCTACTGCATAAGAGAAGTGATATGGTCTAGTTAGACACAGATCAACATTTCCAAAGTGACCATAATGTTGCAGCACATGTTTACATGTTCAAGCATAGGCTTAACATCATTGGAATTAGATAAAGTATACTAAGAAGTAGCCTGGAATTATATCTAGAATACCTCTTAGTAGTCTGTAACAACCACTTTTCATCAGAAAGCATCTAGACAAATTGGACATAGGCTACTCATTTTGTAGTATTTTAAATATAAAATAAATGGATTAAAAACTCTTACAAAAAAAATCAGAATTCAATAGCGCATAATAAGACCTCAATGGAGACAATATGGAATCTGCATTCTAACCTCACTCTAGCCAGGATGTGAGCTCCAGGTAGGTGATTGGCCATCCACAGGGTCCTATCCATAAATCCAGGCAGTCACCCAACGCGTTTTGTTGTTATCACAACCTCCTCAGGTTATACATTGAAATTGGAAAAGAAAAAGTTTATGAGGGAAGGCCTTATAGGATTTGACAAACTGAATATGTTACCTAAGAAAATAGATATATGTCCAAAACATTGGCCTATAGGTCAATGGCAGTGAGTGAATTAAAAAAAATAAAATAAATCATGAGCATTACTATATATAGCAATGTGTCCCAAATACAGATTTTCAGTGTAATAAACTTTAATGTTAAATTAAGATAATTTTGCTCAAAAAGTAAATTGTTCTCCTATTCACACTTCACACTTCACACTTATGCATTAAGGACCTCATTCAGTCGGTCGTTGCGGCCGCACGGTCGTACGCCACCGATGTTCGCTAAACTGCGCATGCGTAAAGTTTGCAATGCGCGTGTGCAAACTAGCTGTTACGATCAGAAATTTCTCTCTCCTTGAACACAGCCAGGTCGGTAGTTTGAGTGACAGAATGAGGCGTTTGTGGGTGGTAACAGGGGAAGGTGCTTGAAAACGGGGGAGTGGAGATCCAAACGCAGGCGTGCCTAATTATGCGAACGGCGTTTTAGGGGAGTGCATAATTAACAAAGAAGTGTCATGGCAGAGGTGACATGGGTGGTTTGTACACTGACCTGATCGTAGTGCTTAAGAGAGGGGATGGTCAACCTTAAGCTCTACGACCAGTTCCGATGGTTACCGATGGTCTCGATTAATCCTTATATGGCCGGAGATGACGTGTAATGCGTACGAGAAGGGGGCGTATTTTTTGTCTTACGGCCGCATCCTCCCCTTGGTCGGCCAGCTAACGATCCGATCTTAAGGCGCAACTTGCGAGTGCATCATTTGCATATCCGGCCCCTTTTCCCTTACGACCGTGCGGCCGCAACGACCGACTCTGAATGAGGTCCTAAGTACTGTCTGGCATTTCATATGAATTTTAATTTTTGTTGTAGACTTTTTGGATTTAAACCAAACTGTTTAAACTTACTATGAATGCAAATAAACTGTAAATACCGCATAAAACATATGAAGCTTTGGAAATCACTAACCAGTACAGTATGATTTTCTTCTTTCTCGATATAAAATAAGACTTTGAATGATTCATACTGTACATACAGTAGATCATGTTCAATGGTCTCAGCATTAGTGAAAACAAATAGGTAGCAATTGACAGTGCATCACAAAAACATTTTTACCTTCATTGTCGATGGCAAATCTGTAACGGAAAAAAATTGACTCAATCTCTATTAGTCTCAGAATGCACCTTACAAAATATATTACCCTGTGCCTACTGGAATGTGATGTGTTTATATACTGTACATATATATAAATTAGGGGTGTGCACCGGCCACTTTTCGTGTTTTGTGTTTTGGTTTTGGATCTGGATCTTTCTTCGTGTTTTGGATCTGGATTGGTTTTGCCAAAACCACCCTTCCGTGTTTTGGGTTCTGGGTTTTGTGTTTTGGATCTGTATTTTTTTTAAAAAAAGCATAAAAACAGCTAAAATCACAGAATTTGTTGGTTTCTCTGCTCCTATGCTATTATTAACCTCAATAACCTTAATTTCCACTCATTTCCAGTCTATTCTGAACACCTCACACCTCACAATAGTGTTTTTATGTCCAAAAGGTTGCACCGAGGTAGCTGGATGACTATGCTAAGCGACACGAGTGGGCGGCACAAACACGTGACCCATCTAGGAGTGACACTGCAGTGGCAGACAGGATGGCAGTTAGAAAAACTAGGCCCCAAACTGTACATAATGCAAAGAAAAAAAAGAAATGCAAGATGGAATTGTCCTTGGGCCCTCCCACCCACCCTTATGTTGTATAAACAGGACATGCACACTTTAACAAATCAATCATTTCAGCGCCAGGGTCTGCCACACAACTGTGGCTGAAATGATTGGTTCGTTTGGGCCCCCACAAAACAAGCTGGCAATTAATGTGTCCCTGCACAAACTGGCTCTACGGAGGCAAGATGTCATCCTCATCCTCCTCATCCACCGATTCCTCACCCTCTTCAGTGTGTACATCCTCATCCTCACAAAGTATTAACTCGTCCCCACTTGAATCCACCACCACAGGTCCCTCTGTACCTTCTGGAGGCTGGTCTCCCTGGAAGAGCTGATAATTCATTTTGATGAACATCATCTTCTCCACATTCTGTGGAAGCAACCTCCTACGCCTTTCGCTGACAAGGTTCCCGGCTGCACTAAACACTCTTTCGGAGTACACACTGGAGGGGGGGCAACTCAGGTAAAATAGAGCCAGCTTGTACAGGGGCCTCCAAATTGCCTCTTTTTCCTGCCAGTACAGGTATGGACTGTCTGACATGCCTACTTGGATGCTGTCACCGATGTAATCCTCCACCATTCTGTCAATGGTGACAGTATCATATGCAGTGACAGTAGACATGTCAGAAATTGTTGCCAGGTCCTTCAGTCCGGACCAGATGTCCAAACTTGGTCCTGCCTGCCCTGCATCACCGCCAGCGGGTTGCTTAGGATACCTAAGTTTTTTCCTGGCAGCCCCAGTTGCGGGAGAAAATGAAGAAGGAGCCGTTGACGTGTCACGTTCCGCTTCAGCTGACAGTGTGTTCACCAGCAGGTCTTTGCACCTCTGCAGGCTTGTGTCGGCCGGAAAGAGAGACACCACATAGGCTTTAAACCTAGGATCAAGCACGGTGGCCAAAATGTAGTGGTCTGATTTCAACAGATTGACCACCCTGGAATCCTGGCAAAGCGAATGAAGGGCTTCATCCACAAGTCCCACATGCCGAGCGGAATCGCTCCGTCTTAGCTCCTCCTTCACTTTCTCCAGCTGCTTCTGCAAAAGCCTGATGAGGGGAATGACCTGACTCAAGCTGGCTGTGTCTGAACTGACTTCACGTGTGGCAAGTTCGAAGGGCTGGAGAACCTTGCACAACACGGAAATCATTCTCCACTGCGCTTGAGTCAGGTGCATACCCCCTCCTTTGCCTATGTCATAGGTGGATGTATAGGCTTGTATGGCCTTTTGCTGCTCCTCCATCCTCTGAAGCATATAGAGGGTTGAGTTCCACCGCGTCACAACCTCTTGCTTCAGGTGATGGCGGGGCAGGTTCAAGAGTGTTTGCTGGCGCTCCAGTCTTCGGCACGCAGTCGCTGAATGGCGAAAGTGGCCAGAAATTTTTCGGGCCACCCAAAGCGTCTCCTGCACGCCCCTGTCGCTTTTCAGAAAATTCTGCACCACCAAGTTTATTGTGTGAGCAAAACATGGGACGTGCTGGAATTTGCCCAGATGTAATGCCCGCACAATATTGGTGGCGTTGTCAGATATCACAAATCCCCAGGAGAGTCTAAGTGGGGTAAGCCACTGGGCGATGATTTCCCTCAGTTTCTCTAAGAGGTTGTCGGCGGTGTGCCTCTTACTGAAACCGGTGATACACAGCGTAGCCTGCCTTGTAACGAGCTGGCGTTTCTGAGATGCTGCTACTGGTGACGCTGCTGCTGTTGCTGCGTAAGGTGATACATCTACCCAGTGGGCTGTCACAGTCATATAGTCCTTAGTCTGCCCTGTTCCACTTGTCCACATGTCCGTGGTTAAGTGGACATTGTGTACAACGGCATTTTTCAGGACACTGAGGACACTTTTTCTGACGTTTCTGTACAGTCTCGATATCGCCTGCCTAGTGAAGTGGAATCTAGACGGGATTTGGAACCGGGGACACACTACCTCCATCAATTGTCTAAATCCCACTGCACTAATGGCGGATACCGGACGCACGTCTAACACCAACATAGCAGTCAAGGCCTCAGTTATACGTTTTGCTTCAGGATGACTGCTGTCGTACTTCATCCTCCTCGCTAAGGACTGTTGGAGGGTCAATTGTTTAGTAAAAGTAGTGGTGTTCCTACTTCCTCTCTGGGATGATGAACGACTCCCAGCAGCAGCAACAGCAGCAGCGGCAGCAGTAGGCGTAGCAATGCAGGATCCTCCAGAGGAATCCCGGATAGGAGAGTCAGTCATGCCAGTGACATGGCCTGCAGGACTACTTCCGATCCTGACTAAGGAGGAAATTGATGAGGAGGGAGTTGACGGTGTGGTTTGCAGGCTCTTGGATACAACAGGACAACGGGATTTAGGTGTCCCTGGACTGCTTACGGTCTTAGCCAAAGTTTCTGAACTTGACAGTAACTTTTTATGAACGCGCTGCAGGTGCCGTATAAGGGAGGATGTTCCTAGGTGGTTGACGTCCCTACCCCTACTTATTTCACCTTTACATATGGTACATATGGCAAGACAGTTGTTGTCCGGATTTGGATAGAAATATTGCCAGACCAAAGAGGTGGAATGTTTGGTCTTCTGCCCAGGCATGACCGTGATGGGCTTTTTCATCCCACGGACAACAACTGTCTCCCCCGGAGCCTGATTTAAACAAACCACATCACCATCAGAATCCTCCTCGCCAACTTCCTCCTCAGCGCCAGCTACACCAGTATCCTCATCCTGTTGTACTTCAACAGTGACATCTTCAATTTGCATATCAGCAAGTGGACTGTGGGTGCTCCTTTCAGCACTTGCAGGGGGCGTGCAAATGGTGGAAAGAGCCACCTCTTCCCGTCCAGTGCTGGGAAGGTCAGGCATCGCAACCACCACCACACTTGGACTCTCCTTGGGGATTTGTGATATCTTCTTAGAAAGCACAGTTCTTCGCTGTGCTTTTGCCAGCTTAACTCTTTTGATTTTTTTAGTGGGAGGAGGGCTTCCATCGTCATGTGAAGCTGAACCACTAGTCATGAACATACTAGGGATCGACCTTAGCCGTTCCTTGCCACTCCGTGTCGTAAATGGCATATTGGCAAGTTTACGTTTCTCTTCAGCTGATTTAAATGTCTTTTTCAAGGTCATTTTCCTGAACTTTGCCATTTGGGATTGTATGTGCCCTCTACTATGACATTGGGCATCGGCCTTGGCAGACGACGTTGATGGCATGTTATCGTCTATGTCATGACTAGTGGCAGCAGCTTCAGCACTAGGAGGAAGTGGTTCTTGATCTTTCTCTATTTTATTTTTATCGGAGAAAGTTTGGTCCTCCATTTATGTTATATCGATTTGATATATACGTGCGGCTAAACACAGAAAATAATTTTTTTTTTGGTTTGGACTGGAGTGTACTTTCGGGGGTTACAGCACCCTTAACGGTCAAGCCAGCCGGCCCTTTACTTATGACACAGGCGCACGCTTGGCACTACTTTGTTGATGCACGTGCGGCTACTGCGCACACAATTCACAAACACAGAAAATAATTTTTTTTTTGGTTTGGACTGGAGTGTACTTTCGGGGGTTACAGCACCCTTAACGGTCAAGCCAGCCGGCCCTTTACTTACGACACAGGCGCACGCTTGGCACTACTTTGTTGATGCACGTGCGGCTACTGCGCACACAATTCACAAACACAGAAAATAATTTTTTTTTTGGTTTGGACTGGAGTGTACTTTGGGGGTTACAGCACCCTTAACGGTCAAGCCAGCCGGCCCTTTACTTATGACACAGGCGCACGCTTGGCACTACTTTGTTGATGCACGTGCGGCTACTGCGCACACAATTCACAAGCACAGAAAATAATTTTTTTTTGGGTTTGGACTGGAGTGTACTTTCGGGGGTTACAGCACCCTTTAACGGTCAAGCCAGCCGGCCCTTTACTTATGACACAGGCGCACGCTTGGCACTACTTTGTTGATGCACGTGCGGCTACTGCGCACACAATTCACAAACACAGAAAATAATTTTTTTTTTGGTTTGGACTGGAGTGTACTTTGGGGGATACAGCACCCTTTAACGGTCAAGCCAGCCGGCCCTTTACTTATGACACAGGCGCATGCTTGGCACTACTTTGTTGATGCACGTGCGGCTACTGCGCACACAATTCACAAACACAGAAAATAATTTTTTTTTTGGTTTGGACTGGAGTGTACTTTCAGGGGTTACAGCACCCTTAACGGTCAAGCCAGCCGGCCCTTTACTTATGACACAGGCGCACGCTTGGCACTACTTTGTTGATGCACGTGCGGCTACTGCGCACGCAATTCACAAATACAGAAAATAATTTTTTTGGGGGTTTGGACTGGAGTGTACTTTCGGGGGTTACAGCACCCTTAACGGTCAAGCCAGCCGGCCCTTTACTTATGACACAGGCGCACGCTTGGCACTACTTTGTTGATGCACGTGCGGCTACTGCGCACACAATTCACAAACACAGAAAATAATTTTTTTTTGGTTTGGATTGGAGTGTACTTTCGGGGGTTACAGCACTCTTTAACGGTCAAGCCAGCCGGCCCTTTACTTATGACACAGGCGCACGCTTGGCACTACTTTGTTGATGCACGTGCGGCTACTGCGCACACAATTCACAAACACAGAAAATAATTTTTTTTTTGGTTTGGACTGGAGTGTACTTTGGGGGTTACAGCACCCTTTAACGGTCAAGCCAGCCGGCCCTTTACTTATGACACAGGCGCATGCTTGGCACTACTTTGTTGATGCACGTGCGGCTACTGCGCACACCATTCACAAACACAGAAAATAATTTTTTTTTTGGTTTGGACTGGAGTGTACTTTCGGGGGTTACAGCACCCTTAACGGTCAAGCCAGCCGGCCCTTTACTTATGACACAGGCGCACGCTTGGCACTACTTTGTTGATGCACGTGCGGCTACTGCGCACACAATTCACAAACACAGAAAATAATTTTTTTTTTGGTTTGGACTGGAGTGTACTTTCAGGGGTTACAGCACCCTTAACGGTCAAGCCAGCCGGCCCTTTACTTATGACACAGGCGCACGCTTGGCACTACTTTGTTGATGCACGTGCGGCTACTGCGCACGCAATTCACAAATACAGAAAATAATTTTTTTTTGGGTTTGGACTGGAGTGTACTTTCGGGGGTTACAGCACCCTTAACGGTCAAGCCAGCCGGCCCTTTACTTATGACACAGGCGCACGCTTGGCACTACTTTGTTGATGCACGTGCGGCTACTGCGCACACAATTCACAAACACAGAAAATAATTTTTTTTTGGTTTGGATTGGAGTGTACTTTCGGGGGTTACAGCACTCTTTAACGGTCAAGCCAGCCGGCCCTTTACTTATGACACAGGCGCACGCTTGGCACTACTTTGTTGATGCACGTGCGGCTACTGCGCACACAATTCACAAACACAGAAAATAATTTTTTTTTTGGTTTGGACTGGAGTGTACTTTGGGGGTTACAGCACCCTTTAACGGTCAAGCCAGCCGGCCCTTTACTTATGACACAGGCGCATGCTTGGCACTACTTTGTTGATGCACGTGCGGCTACTGCGCACACCATTCACAAACACAGAAAATAATTTTTTTTTTGGTTTGGACTGGAGTGTACTTTCGGGGGTTACAGCACCCTTAACGGTCAAGCCAGCCGGCCCTTTACTTATGACACAGGCGCACGCTTGGCACTACTTTGTTGATGCACGTGCGGCTACTGTGCATGCAATTCACAAACACAGAAAATAATTTTTTTTTTGGTTTGGACTGGAGTGTACTTTCGGGGGTTACAGCACCCTTAACGGTCAAGCCAGCCGGCCCTTTACTTATGACACAGGCGCACGCTTGGCACTACTTTGTTGATGCACGTGCGGCTACTGCGCACACAATTCACAAACACAGAAAATATTTTTTTTTTTGGTTTGGACTGGAGTGTACTTTCGGGGGTTACAGCACCCTTAACGGTCAAGCCAGCCGGCCCTTTACTTATGACACAGGCGCACGCTTGGCACTACTTTGTTGATGCACGTGCGGCTACTGCGCACACAATTCACAAACACAGAAAATATATTATTTTTTTAGCACTTGGGGGGAGCACCCCTGATGGACAGAGCACCCCCTGGACAACACTACAGCACTCCTTGAGGACTGGGACACTGCACAGGACTTTGGAGTGGACACAGCCCCTATGGAGAACTGACTGCACAACACAGTCCAGCCAGCCCCTATGGACTTTGAAGTAGTGGACACAGCCCCTATTAACAACAGCAGCACAGCACAACACAGCCAGCCCCTATGGACTTTGAAGTAGTGGACAACAGCAGCACTACACTACACTACACTACACAGCCCTAACTCCCACCCTCCCTCTTCACTGTCCACAGCCGAGTGAGAAAATGGCGCCGACGTGGGTACCTTATATAGGATCCAAAACCCGCGAGACTCGGAAGGCGGGAAGATGACGTTTTGCCTCGATTTCAGAATCCGAGTCAGGCGGGAAAAGTCGAGCCTGACTCGGATCGGACTCGGATCGGGGGGGCTCGGGGGGGTTCGGATTTCAGAAATCCGAACCCGCTCACCCCTAATATAAATATATATATATATATATATATATATATATATTAGGGGTGTGCACCGGCCACTTTTCGTGTTTTGTGTTTTGGTTTTGGATCTGGATCTTTCTTCGTGTTTTGGATCTGGATTGGTTTTGCCAAAACCACCCTTCCGTGTTTTGGGTTCTGGGTTTTGTGTTTTGGATCTGTATTTTTTTTTAAAAAAGCATAAAAACAGCTAAAATCACAGAATTTGTGTGTTTTTCTGCTCCTATGCTATTATTAACCTCAATAAGCTTAATTTACACTCATTTCCAGTCTATTCTGAACACCTCACAATAGTGTTTTTATATCCAAAAGGTTGCACCGAGGTAGCTGGATGACTATGCTAAGAGATACGAGTGGGCGGCACAAACACGTGGTCCATCTTGGAGTGACACTGCAGTGGCAGACAGGATGGCAGTTTGAAAAACTAGGCCCCAAACAGTACATAATTCAAAGAAAAAAAAGAGGTGCAAGATGGAATTGTCCTTGGGCCCTCCCACCCACCCTTATGTTGTATAAACAGGACATGCACACTTTAACAAACCAAACATTTCAGCGCCAGGGTCTGCCACACGACTGTGGCTGAAATAATTGGTTCGTTTGGGCCCCCACAAAACAAGCTGGCAATTAAGCTGTCCCTGCACAAACTGGCTCTACAGAGGCAAGATGTCGTCCTCATCCTCCTCATCCACCGATTCCTCACCCTCTTCAGTGTTGTGTACATCCTCATCCTCACAGATTATTAATTCGTCCCTGCTGGAATCCACAACCACAGGTCCCTCTGTACGTTCTGGAGGCTGGTCTCCCTGGAAGAGTTGATAATTCATTTTATGAACATCATCTTCTCCACATTTTGTGGAAGCAACCTCCTACGCCTTTCGCTGACAAGGTTCCCGGCTGCACTAAACACTCTTTCAGAGTACACACTGGAGGGGGGGCAACTCAGATAAAATAGAGCCAGTTTGTACAGGGACCTCCAAATTGCTTCTTTTTCCTGCCAGTACAGGTACGAACTGTCTGACATGCCTACTTGGATGCTGTCACCGATGTAATCCTTTAACAGACAGACGCACGCTTGTCGCTGCTGCTTTAAGGATGCACGTGCGTCTACATCGCACACAAGTCACAAACACATAAAAAAATAGTGGTTACACCACCCTTTAACAGAAAGACGCATGCTTGTCGCTGCTGCTTTAAGGATGCAGGTGCGGCTACAGCCCACACATTTCACAAAGATAGAAAAAAAAATAAGAATTTTTTATTGTTTGTGGAGCGCACTTTGAGGGTTACACCACCCTTTAACAGACAGATGCACGCTTGTCGCTGCTGCTTTAAGGATGCAGGTGCGGTTTCAGCCCACACATTTCACAAAGACAGAAAAAAAAATAAGAATTTTTTTATTGTTTGTGGAGCGCACTTTGAGGGTTACACCACCCTTTAACAGACAGACGCACGCTTGTCGCTGCTGCTTTGAGGATGCAGGTGGAATCTAGACGGGATTTGGAACCGGGGACACACTACCTCCATCAATTGTCTAAATCCCACTGCAGTAATGGCTGATACCGGACGCACGTCTAATGCCAACATAGCAGTCAAGGCCTAAGTTATACGTTTTGCTTCAGGATGACTGCTGTCGTACTTCATCCTCATCGCTAGGCACTGTTGGAGGGTAAATTGTTTAGTAAAAGTAGTGGTGTTCCTACTTCCTCTCTGGGATGATGAACAACTCCCAGCAGCAGCAAAAGCACTAGGAGGAAGTGGTTCTTGATCTTTCCCTATTTTATTTTTATCGGAGAAAGTTTGGTCCTCCATTTATGTTATATTGATATATACGTGCGGCTAAAGCGCACACAAACACAGAAAATATTTTTTTATTTTTGCTGGAGAGTAGTGCACTTTGTGGGTTACACCACCCTTTAAGAAATGAGCCAGCCGGCTCTTTACTTATGGGACACAGGCGCACGCTTGGCGCTGCTCCTTTGTTGATGCATGTGCAGCCACAGTGCACACAATTCACAAACACAGAAAATATTTTTTTACTTGGTTTGGAGTGTACTTTGGGGGTTACAGCACCCTTTAACGGTCAAGCCAGCCGGCCCTTTACTTATGACACAGGCGCACGCTTGGCACTACTTTGTTGATGCACGTGCGGCTACTGCGCACACAATTTACAAACACAGAAAATATTTTTTTATTTGGTTTGGACTGGAGTGTACTTTGGGGGTTACAGCACCCTTTAACGGTCAAGCCAGCCGGCCCTTTACTTATGACACAGGCGCACGCTTGGCACTACTTTGTTGATGCACGTGCGGCTACTGCGCACACAATTCACAAACACAGAAAATACTTTTTTATTTGGTTTGGACTGGAGTGTACTTTGGGGGTTACAGCACCCTTTAACGGTCAAGCCAGCCGGCCCTTTACTTATGACACAGGCGCACACTTGGCACTACTTTGTTGATGCACGTGCGGCTACTGCGCACACAATTCACAAACACAGAAAATATTTTTTTATTTGGTTTGGACTGGAGTGTACTTTGGGGGTTACAGCACCCTTTAACGGTCAAGCCAGCCGGCCCTTTACTTATGACACAGGCGCACGCTTGGCACTACTTTGTTGATGCATGTGCGGCTACTGCGCACACAATTCACAAACACAGAAAAAATATATATTTTTTAGCACTTGGGGGGAGCACCCCTGACGGACAGAGCACCCCCTGG
The DNA here is from genome assembly GCA_031769625.1 of Taudactylus pleione. Taxonomy (NCBI): domain Eukaryota; kingdom Metazoa; phylum Chordata; class Amphibia; order Anura; family Myobatrachidae; genus Taudactylus; species Taudactylus pleione. The sequence goes on from JAUIMM010000205.1 coordinate 143,517, forward strand.
ACAACACTACAGCACCCCTTTAGGACTGGGACACTGCACAGGACTTTGGAGTGGACATAGCCCCTACGGAGAACTGACTGCACAACACAGTCCAGCCAGCCCCTATGGACTTTGAAGTAGTGGACACAGCCCCTATTGACAACAGCAGCACAGCACAACACAGCCAGCCCCTATGGACTTTGAAGTAGTGGACACAGCCCCTATGGACAACAGCAGCACAGCACAGCACAGCACAGCACAACACTACTCTGCACTACACTACACTACACTACACTACACAACCCAGCCAGCCCTAACTCCCACCCTCCCTCTTCACTGTCCACAGCCGAGTGAGAAAATGGCGCCGACGCGGGTACCTTATATAGGATCCTAAACCCGCGAGACCCGGAAGGCGGGATGATGACGTTTTGCCTCAATTTCAGATCCGAGTCAGGCGGGAAAAGTCGAGCCTGACTCGGATCGGCCTCGGATCGGGGGGGGCTCGGGGGGTTCGGATTTCAGAAATCCGAACCCGCTCACCCTTAATATATATATATATATATATATACACATACATACATATATGTATACATACACACACATATATATATATATTATATATGATTATATAGCATTTATGTACGTCATTCGAAGATTTATTCTCTCAATTACTAAACAAAGAGACACATAAAAAGCACATTCAGTGAACCATGAAGGATTATGTCTGTCTGTGGAGACAGATGCACATTCTATAACAGGTGCAGTAAAAAAAGTTATCTAAAACCATTTGTGAGCCAAATAATTGTGAACTACTCATAATAAACCATTTAACACTATTAGAGAACATCACTTTCATTTTTTTTTTTTAAAATTAAGATAAAGATCTGTAGAAACTGTTTAAGGACTTTGCCAAGTCTTTAAAATGTTTAATACTGTATTTTGTGGGTCACTGGCTTTTATGAACACTGTGGAGGAATGTTTATTTAAATAAAGATTAGCAATAATAAAAACAGTATAAAGATCCTCGGAGCATCGCCTATAAAAGGTGATGGTGAACAAGTAAAAACAAATCATGCAGGTTCTAGCTCGTGTTTGAGCAGAATGTTTTACCCTATTTGTGTACCTGAGAAGGCAAATAAATGGTTAATGGTTTGCTAACGGCAACGCTAGTGATAGGATTAATTACATTTTCTTTTTAAATAATTGTGGAATAGCTTTGTTCATGTGTAAATCCTAACTTTCTGAGTATATGGAGATGTCTCCTTCTGGCAATCCCTCCCTTTCCTCCCACCAGCTGTGTTATCAAGGTACACAGGGCCCGATTCAGAGCCGCTCGCTCAAAATCAGGGCTGGGCTTTTTTTTTATGGTGCGACCTCTTGGCCACTCGCATAGCTGTGGGTGACGACCCACAGCTATAGCGAGCGGCCAAGATGATAGTCGCGATGGTCAAGACCATCGCGACCATCGGGCTGGCGACGAGACCCTTGTGGTAGGGTCTTGTTCATCGCAAGCCCCAGAGAGCTTTCGGCTCTAACAGAGCCGGAAGCTCTCCACTGACATCATTTGTGATGTCAGGGCCTGATTCAGAGACGCTCGTAAGCGGCCGCTTGTTCGCTCCGAGCGATGTTTGCCCAAATGCGCATGCGTACGGATCGTAATACGCATGTGCGAACCAGTCAGTGCGGCCGAAAATCATTTGTTCGCTAAATAGCGAATGCCTGCTATTTTGAGTGACAGAAAGAGGCGTATGTGGGTGGTAACAGGGGAAGGTGCTTGAAAACGGGGAGTGGAGATACGAACACAGGCGTGCTTAAGGGTCAAAACGGGCGTTTTAAGGGTGTGCATAATTAATACAGCAGCGTCATTAACCACGTCACTGGGTTATTTTATAGCCAGAACTGCTAGCAAAATTGTGGTAGCAAACACCAACCACAAGAATAGCGAGCAGTTCATACGCTGGTCGATGTACTCGATTAATCTAATGAATAGCGGACATGACGTAGGATGCGAGCGGCCAGGGGGCGTATTTTTTAAAAAAACGACCGCAAATTTTGTTCGCTCGTTCAGACATAGAGGCGTGAACAGACCGCAAAGAGAGAACGGTTCATTTGAAAAGCTACCTATTCCCCTATTTTCTGAATGAGCGAGCGCAAATAGCGTCCGGCTCTGAATCAGGCCCTCAGTGGGGCCGCCCCCAAATGGCAGGCCTTCTCATGGGAACGTCTCCGTTTGGGCAGCCACCCCCCTGGCCCAGCCACCAAAGGGGGCGAGCTGTCACTCAACATCGACAGCTCGCCCCCTTTGGTGCGAGACCCGGAGCAACGGATTGCCCGTCGCTAGCCGGGTCTCGCACATGTGCAAGATGGAGCCGGCTCCGTCGTGCGCATGTGCTGTGGGCCACCATCGACTCGGTTGCGAGCGCTCAGCACTTGCGACCGGGTCTGAATCAGGCCAACAGTGCACTATTTGTTCCTTATGATGGAGACTGCACACGGGCTCCCTCTTCTCTTAATATGCCCCTGCCAGTCTCCCATATCAAGAGCTCTGCGTTCAACTGGTCTGGGTGGGTGGATAGAAAGAAGCCAGAACTGGCTTGCAAGAAAATCACAATAGTGCACCAGCTAAAAATGTGGGATAAGGTTTTATAGAATGCTACATACGACACAAACCTAACACTGCACATTACTCAGCAAACACCATCCCAACAGTTATGTGTGGTAGCAGTTCCATGATGTGGGGATGCTCTTCCTCAATGGGGATTGGGCATCTTGTTAAAACTGAAGGATCGATGGATGGTGCAAAATACAGTGAGATACTGTAAAACCCAGTTTAGGCAGCTAGAAAACCATGGGGGGGATGTACGAAGCACAGAAACCATATCAGCGCACGTTATGTGCGCTGATACCGCTTCTCCCCGATGTATGATCGGGGGTCTGGGCGGTAAATGACAGGGGCGCTGTGCGCCCCTGTCATTATCGGCGCTGCTATCTATAAGATAGCAGCGCCGACGGCAGGGCCATGTACGAACGGTCATAACGCATGACTGTTCGGCCGGCTGTAGCTGTCGTTACCGACAGCTACAGCCTGGCGTTAGCCTATCCCCACAGCAGGGACAGCGCTGTCCCTGCTTTCGGCGGCTGCCGGCTCCAGGGCTCCACGTGGGGATCTCACGATACTTGCAAGATCCCGTGCATGCTCAGTGGAGCCGGCTGGGAGAGAGACACAGCGCATCAGCACTAGGCTGATGCACTGCTGTCTCTAGCGGGTAGCGCCGGTGGGGGGAGTTAACGCTCCCCCTCTCCAGCCGATGAGATGTTTATACATCTCATCAGTAGTGCTTCCTGCTTCGCGTCGGTAAAGAGGCGAAGCGGGAAGCGTTATAGCGGCACGTTAAGTTAGTAGATCTACCCCAATGTCTGCTAGAAAATTTAACTTTGGGATAAAGTTAAAATTTCAGTAGGACAATGATCCTAAGCACAAGGCTGAAGCAAGACTGGCATAGTTGAACAACAAAAAGGTAAATGTTCTACATTGTAGATGAGTGGTTCGGTTTTACACGGTTATGTACGGATCTCTAAAACGTCATCATATTGGCTGTCCAGCTCTGACGTGTTTTGAATAGCCAATAAGATAATTCCAAACTTGTGCTAATTTGGTGAAAAAGACGGAGTCAAAATCGAACCGCTCATCTCTACTCTACGTTGGCCTTATCAAAGTTTAGATCACAATCAAAATTAATGGGTAATTCAGTTATCCGCAGTAAATTAACATATGCTAATTGATCCAATTAAACCTGAAATGCTACCACCTGCAGCATTTATCAGGGATTTTTTGGGGGGACCTCAGCAGGCTCCAAAATAAAATCCAAACAGGGAAATTGCAATGTGCATATAGAGGACACCAACCTCTTGATAAATGAAACAATACATAGTACTGGCAAGCCCTTTCCTTGTGAAATGATTAGGGTCTATTATGATGTTAGTCAAATGTGAATACATAGAATAAAAATAAAATACATCAATACTAAATTAATGTTTCTAAAGGTTTATAAATCAGAATATGGTAAATTGTGCCTTTTGGGTATAAGACATACAGAGGTAACAGAACACAATGGGATACGGGGGAGAGGTATTGTGGGATGGGGAGAAAGTGCTTAGGTTAAAAACCAAATGCTCTTTATTGGAAAAATTCATAACAGTAAATGCAGAGGACAGTCTCTGATTATATAAATCATAATTGACCATGTATTGTGTTGTCTGTATAGTTCTTCTATGGATTGCCGACGTATACAAGATGTTGCTCAAACACAGGGAACCATGTAACCCTGCAGTGGTTAGCTTCTCCCTCCAACAATTACAGACAGTTTATACACAGTACTAGGGAACATGTAAGGATTTACATATAACTCTGTTTGGCTGTAATGTTATTTACAGCTCCACAGCAGTCCCTTTATGGAGGCGGGTGCTGGGGGGGGGGCTTCAGGCTGTGGACCAGGTGAGCCGCACAGTCTGCACAGACAGCAGGGGCACTGCCATGAGTGTGTACCCACGTTGTGCACCTCACATGTGCATCGGCACCTGCTAGCGGGTGGAGTGTGGAGGGGTATGTGCAGAGTGGCGCTGTATGCCTGTGATGTTGTTTATTCCTGTAGTTCTTTAGAGTACAGTTGGGATCCCCTGGGATGCACTAATGTAAATGAAGTGGTGGGACTAACACGTTTCAGCAAGCTTTGGTGGCCTTTATCAAGGATGCTTCTACTAGCTCTGTGGAGTCATATATAGTGGGTAGTGTCCCAGTCTTGTTAGCTATTGGTCTGATTCTTGGATTCTGATTGGTCCCAAAGGATGTAAACAAATTCTGTCATTGGTTTGATAAGCTGTCAGTTGCCAATGAATGAAGACTGTCAATCACGGGAAAATGGGTGTTGTGACATATGCGACAGTGAGGGAATCACAATAGGGGAACCAAATGGCACACATAGAATAGAAAATAAAACCCTATATGCATTTCTGCTCAAATTGTTATGAAATATATATATTGCTATGTGCGATTGTGTAGTATTATGACATGAAGGTTAATGTTATTCCCAAAATTGAGTGTGGATGAAACACAAGCATAAGCGAATATATTGTGACCAGTATATTCTGCTATTGAGGAAATGCATGTAGACAAATCTCCAGTATTGGGGATATCATATCATAATGTTCCTGTTCTCAGTTTCTCAATAAGTAAGCAGTGTTAATCCACAATGGGATTTTTTATATATATGCACAGTGATTAAAGACTGAGATTTAAAAAGTAATGTATGTGTGTCAGATTATTATAATTAGACTTACCTAACAAGTTCAAAGGATATTTTATGCTCAGGGGCATATTAAGAGAGGAGGGGGCCCATGTTTACTCCCTGTCCAGGGCACCCTCTTCTCTCCCTGGCTGCCATCAGTGAACTGACAGCAGCGGTAGACTCCGGGCACTAGAGTGTGCCTGGAGTCTACTGCGCATGTGCAGATCACTAGGAAAATGGTGCGGCAGCCATTATCCCGGTGATTTCCTACAGCGCATGCGCAAAATGCAGGGAAGATAGCAGCGGCGTCCATTTTCCAGGTATTTCTGTAGCCCCACTCTGTGGGACATGGGAGAGGAAAGTATAAAGAAAACAAGTATGAGTGCACGGTGTCCGGTGCGGTCGCCCCTGGACCCAGGAGCCCATGTGCACCGCACACCCTGCACCCATTATAAATACACTCCTGGTTATGCTCAAGCACAAACTTTCCGAGGGATTGCTGTCAATATAATGGCACTTGGTTTCAGAGGCAAAAAATTATGACTCTGTCACTGTAAAACCTAAAATAGTTACTAATAGTAAGAGTATAAAGATACTGTACAATTATTTGATGATCAATTGCCAATGGTTGGTGTGGTTTATGTTAATTGTTGGTAAATAGATCTATCTAGTATACGGCGGTTTAGTTAAAGTGTTGTATATTGATTAGTTACTGTAGATGTATATTCTATGTCTTCCTTAATTGTAGGGTATAATCCTTATTATTCCTTGGTTGGGAATTCATTGTGATGGTATATGCCAGATCAACTGATGGGAGGATGAGGTCTTTATATAGAGCATTATAGTTTTAGAGGATGGTCTAGATCTCTAAAATGTTTTAAAGAATGGTCTGAATCTCTAAAGCCAGATTTAAATATGCAGGATCTAAGGATTTGAGGGCGGTGATCCATTTGATTTCCTCTTTGCTGAGTGTTTTCTCATGGTCACCACCACCCTAGATCTTCTTAACCAACTTTATCCCTATAAAGTTTAATTGGCTGGCGTCTTGATTATGTGCAATTTTAAATTGATGCGATAAACTGTGTTCTTCAGACCCTTTAGTGATGTTCCTTCAATGTTCTTTTAGTCTATGTTTAAGTGGCCTTGTCGTTTTCCCCACATACTGTTTTCCACATGAACATGATAGTAGGTACACCATGCCTTTTGTATCACAGGTGATCAGTTCTTCAATTCTGTATCTTATCTCCATGGTATTTGATGTGAATGTGGTTGTAGTTTTAATGGTTCTATGTTTGGAGTTTGTGCAATTTGCACATCTTGTGCAATAAAACAACCCTTTGCTCTCCACCATATTTAGAGAAACTTGCATGAGGACTGCAGGGGGTAAGTGGTTAGAGACCAGTTTCTTCTTTATATCTGGAGCCTTCTTGAAGACAACTTTTGGGAATTCAGGTAGACAATTTGACAAAGTTTTGTCTTTAGTAAGAATGGACCAATGTCTTCTCAAGATGGGTTTTAATTGTATCGCAATGGAATTGTACTCTGTAGTGAAGCATATATCAAATTCTTGTCCAGATGGTTTCTTTTCATTATATACCAGTAGTTGGTTTCTGTCTCTAGTATCTCTTGGAATGCTTTATTTACCAGAGTCTTATTGTACTTTTTTTATGTAGGAACTGTTCTTTTAGCTCATTCCCTTGTGTCTGTAATCTGCTATCCATGTACAATTCCTCCAGGTGTGGGTGAATTGTCCTTTAGGCATATTCTCCAACCATTTCTGACAAAATGTTCACTGGTGGCCAATATGAAGTTTTGGACATCTACTTTCTTTCTATATGTCCTTGTTTCTAGTTTATGGTCTTGAATGTAGATTTTGAGGTCTAGGAAGAAAACGTTCTCCTTACTGTACTCTGCAGTGAATTTGAGGTTCAAAGAGTTAGAATTTATATCATCCAGTAATCTCTGAAGGGATTTTGCTGTACCTTCCCAGATGAATAATATATCATTGATGTATCTTTTCCATAGTACCATGTTCACCCTGGCTGGGTTGTTGTTCCATATGCACTCTTCTTCCCAGACACTCATAAAGAGGTTTGCATAGCTGGGAGTTAACTTGGTACCCATAGCTGTCCCTTGTAATTGTAGATAGAAGTCCCCCTCTGAAGCAGAAGTAGTTGTAGTGTAGAATGAACACTACTTGGTCCCTGTTAAGACCAACATCTTGCTCTAAGATACGTTTGATGCTGTCCAGACCCTGTGAGTGGTTGATAGTGGTATATAAGGCTGTCACATTGCAGGTTACCAACCACCTGTTGGAGTTCCAGGTGATATCAAGCAGTTTGTTAAGAATATGGGTTGTACCCTTAAGATGTGATTGTTGTTTCTGTATGTAGGTTTGTATAAAATTATCTAAGTATTGAGACAGATTAGAACTGATGGAATTGATGCTTGAGATGATGGGTATTTTATCGGGCTTAAGTGGGTTTTTGTGAAATTTGGGTAAAAAGTAGAAATAAAATCCCAGATAATTAGCCTGTCTTTGGAAAGCGGCCAGTTAAAACAAATAGGTATATGAACTTATCTTGGATTCTGTGTGTATTTGCTTGAAAACAGATCATTTTTCAGGCACAAAAATCATGCTCTTATTGAATTACTGAAGCTAAAAAAATTGGGAAAAGTCCAATTTTTTGCCCCCAAAATTTATCCCCTTAGGCCGATATCCTAAGTTGCCTGCTAATTACCGCCAACGGGGCTATCCAATTACCACTTATTGGGGATTGTGTTTCACTTGCCTCGGGCAGGTGAAACAAAATCTAAAATTACAGCCCCATTTTTTGTGTCTGCGTTCACAAAAACACACAGGTTTCATGCACCCTGCGTGTTTTCTTACAAAAAACAGGCTTTAATTGGATAATGACCATTGGGCAAAAAATGTAAAAAATTAAGGGGTTTATAGCGCTCTCAATCCTGTCTTGGAATTGTCCCTAGCTGCTCCACTGGTAGAGGTATCCCAACCTCTAAAAAATTGGTTAAATAAATGATTAATAGTGGTGCGCTTTGGGGCAATTGTGATATGTGGATAATGGGCCTTAAAAAAATGAAGGAAAAAAATGAAGGAAAGAATTTTTTTTAAAAGAAAGGAAAAAGTCCAGCTAATGTCTCAACATAAAGTCCCAACTTGAATCTGTAGGCAGTTTGCTCTTAGAATTATTTAGACCACTGAATAAATAGCATGCGTTCCTAGTCCCTGACCGGGAATGTGTACAACAAAAAATGCTAAATCTATTTTTATCATCATTACAGTATATGAGTATTGGCATTATGCACAACTGTTATATTAATGCACAATGAGGCATGATGTAGAGAAGCACCCCTTAAAATCACTGTGACTATAGAACACAACAGATCCTTGACCAACCTTACACACAGACCAAGGTTTGACAAACCATACACACAATAGGACCAGAAATACTTGGTAACAAGTGTAATAGAGACATAGGGTCTGATTCAGAGATATACGCTAATGCTGTTGATGCGGCCTCCGTGTACGCAGCTGCTATGCGAAAATATGCAAATGTCGCAGAGGAATGTCCTGAGACGTCCACTTGCGGCTCTGCAAATCCATGTATTTGAGAACAAAAACGCAACATCGCTTGCATATCCTTTAATAATCAGACCTCTGAGTACCCTTATGGTTGTGCAGAATGGATGCATGTACCGAGACGGTGAAGCCATGTTTACTGTGTATGGGATTGCAGAAGCAGGCTGTGACATATCCCCAAAACGGCCGCGACACTCCTGCGTTCTTTGCCATCACTCCCAGTTACCTCCCCCAAACGCTCCCTGACTGTCAATCACACTGCGAATAATTAATTGCTACAAATAACTACTGTAAGGTGCCTTAGTGCGTGCGCAGTGAAACATAGACACATGCGCAGATTGATGATTATCACTCAACTGCGAAAACATCATCATATCGTACAATTCTGAATCAGGCCCATAGACAATAAAATAAACACCTGCCTTGTATAGACATCCCTAAAGATTCAAAATTATGTCCTCTGCTGACAGATCTTCCTCCATTGCTTTTACCATCAGAGATAACAGCTGTCATGGCTTGTTCTAAGGATACTATGTGAGCTGTGCATTGACTTCTGGAAGTTGTAGCTGTGGTTCTGATATAACATATGGCACAGAGACTTAAGCAGGTCTACGACTCCTAGAAAGTCAGAAGCCATGGACTGCAGTTTTAAATGTTGTGAGATCCGTTTTGCCTAACTTTCAGGTCTGGACAATTCTAAGCCAACCTAAAGCTCAACTTGGAAAGCTTGGATTGGTCAAGTAACATGAAACCAAACCACCCATTTGTAATAAAAAACAAAAGGACGGGGAAAACAATATGCAAAACACACAGCAGCTAACCTACTGTGCCCAGAAAAGAAGACAAAATCAGGCACTGGCTTCTCTGGAGGCCGTGGCATGCCGGGGAGGTGTAACGATGCAGCTCACCAAGATGTGGCTACCACATCCCCAATCAGTGTGTTCTACAGCAAAGAGCTGATGCATAGCTTACAACAAAAGAAACTCAATGGGGTATGGGCCACATCTTCTTTTTGCCATGCCTCTACCCAGAAACTGAGCCCCCCAGATCTTTCAGTGGTCCTGACTAAGATCTCCAAGCAAGTTGTGAATAGGACTATATTGCAAGGTTAATTTTCCTAAGGGCATTGTATGATAAAAGGCTGGTAGATTCACATCAGCCCTATCCCATAAAGCAGTATCATAAAAGAGTTAGGGGTCTATTTACTAAGCAGTGTTAGGAGACAGAGTGAAAAGTGATAAGAAAATGATAAGGAGCTGATTGGCTGGCACCTTATCAATTTTCACTCTGTCTACTAACACTGCTTAGTAAACAGACCCCTTAGGCTTTTTGTACATTATCAAACAGGAGATTTAATAATGCACACAACATTCTAGACCACTCAATTAGTTTCAGAAACAAACAGGCTGCAAAGAAAGATTCCTCCCACTGGTGACATGGAAAAAAAAAATCAGCAATCCAAATGAGTAATGCTGGCCATACACGCTGCAATTATCGGGACGATCTGCCCGATATTGGCGGATCGCCGCGATAATTGTAGCATGGGGGGGCGACCGAGGGTTAAATATTGCTGGGTTGGGCATGCTGGACTGTCCAGCATGCCCGTCCGATGCGATATTTACCCGGTAACTGTCGGCCGCATCGGGCAGTGTATGCTCAGCGCAGCCGACAGACAGACATTTCCTGTGTTCCTTCCTACGGAAGGAACAGGGAAATGTCTCCTCCCCCGGGGGCAGAGCGCAGGTGTCAGGCTATACACTGTGAGATTTCTCTCACAGTGTATGCCGCGGACATCTGCGGCTGGCAGCCGGTCAGATAAAATGTCTGTCGGTCTGACAGACATTTTATCTTGCCGTGTATGCCCATAATAAGTGACTCTCTGAGCTGTCCCAGGAGAGCTGCTTTATTTATAAAACAGGTTTTAAAAAAAATAAAAACTGAAAAGCTTAAATTAATGCAAGGGGTGGAACTACAGTATTTACCAGGTTGGACTTGATGGGCCAAATGTAATAGGGTGAGAGTTTAGTAAATGTGAGAGTTTAGCAGTAATACTCTCACATTGGTCGAGTTTTATCTTCAAAATGGGAAAACATCTGGATGAGATTTGTGAGAGTTTTTTGAGTCTAAAAAACATGAGAGTTTGCTCTGTTGCTTTGTTCTCGGACTCTATTACATTGGCCAAGTTTAATAAGTGTGAAAAAACTCTGACATTTCCTAAACTCTCACCTTATTACATTTGGCCCGATGTGTCAGTTCACTCTTCCCACAGTGAACCGAAACTAGGAGCAGATGTTTATAATGGGTGGGAAAGATGTGTGGATGCCCGGAAGTCTGTGAAATAAGATCGACCCATTTTTGGAGATTAATAAATGAGAAATACTGTAATGTTTCTTTGCTGGCAATTAATCAACTTCTGAATGTTTTATCTATAACAGCCATAAATGTGACAAGAGAAATGATGTTGTGTTGCATAAGGAGCAGTGTTTTTTCTACAGTGGGTGCAGGGTGTACTACTGGGGGCACTGTATAAGGGGCACTATTGGGGTCACTGCATAATGGGCACTACAACATGGGGCATTGCATAAGGGGCACTACTTCTGGGGGCACTGCATAATGTGCGCTACAACAGGTGGTATTGCATAAGGGGCACTACTACTGGGAGCACTGCATAAGGGGCACTACTATAAGGGGCATTGCATAAGGGGCACTGCTACTGGGGGCATTGCATAAGAGGCACTGCTACTGGGCGCATTGCATAAGGGGAACTACTACAGGGGACATTGCATGAGGGGCACTACTACTAGGGGGGTAATTAAGGTGCATATGAAATGGAAATGAATGTTCCCAGAGTGATGAGAAATGGTTGTGTGTCATGTTGACACGTCGTCATTTTCATTGGCCACACCCCTTGTGGCATATAGTCACACCCACTTTTTCAGCGTGCGGAAATAGTTGGGGTGGCTCAGTTTTTCATGTTGCCCTGGGCTCCAAATGCCATAGTTACAACACTGCTATTAACATTAATAATGAATGAACTCTCTATAAGAGGATAACTGATTGGAGACGCCAAGGAGCTAGATATACCCTATTATACCTCCATTCATATGGGCATGGCCGGATTAATAATGGGGATGATGGAGCTACAGCTCCAGGCCCACCACCAGAATAGACCCACAGCAGCATCTGCTGTGTGGGCTGTTACAGACAGAAAAAAAAATGCCTGCTTCATTAGACTGCCAGTCCAAGGCCACGCCCCCTCAACCCAGGCCACAACCACCCTCCTCCCCTTGCCTTTGCTGCTGTGCCGGAAGATCGCAAGCTGGCGGCATAGATGGTGGTGCAGTAGAAGGCTTAATTAGCCTTCCATGCACCGCTAATGCACAGTGACTTGGCGCCGCCTCCGCGCCACGTAACGTCACTGTGTGTGACGTCACTAAGATGCCTCCCACCACCACCGCACCCAGAAGTATCCCACCGGGTCCAGCAGAGCAGCCACAGGCTCAACAGACACAGCGGCTCTTGAAGGCGGCCCGGCAGCAGCAGGGTGTCTGATCCTCCTAACAGAGGTGAGGTGTCAGTCCTGCCGCCTAGCTGTTTTTTTAGGATAGCATAAATGTATGTTATGTATAATGCAGTGCAGGCTGTGGCAACAGAGTTTAACAAACATATATACAGTCAGGTGCATAAATATTGGGACATTGACAGAGCATTCATATTTTGGCCAATATTCACCACCACAATGGCTATGAAATGAAACAAACAAGATGTGCTTTAACTGCAGACTTTCAGATTTAATTTGAGGGTAATTACATCCAAATCAGGTGAACGGTGTAGGAATTATAATGGTTTCTATATGTGCCTCCCACTTTTTAAGGGGCCAAAAGTAATGGGACGATCAACCCAAAAGCTATTTCATGGACAGGTGTGGGCTATTCCCTCGTTATTTCATTATCAATTAAGCAGGTAAAAGGTCTGGAGTTGATTCTAGGTGTGACATTTGCATTTGGAATAAGTTGCTGTCGACTCTTAATATGAGATCCAAAGAGCTGTCACTATCAGTGAAGCAAGCCATCATTAGGCTGAAAAATCAAAACAAACCCATCAGAGAGATAGCAAAAACATTAGGTGTGGCCAAATCAACTGTTTGGAACATTCTTTAAAAGAAAGAACGCACCGGAGAGCTCAGCAACACCAAAAGACCCGGAAGACCACGGAACACAACTGTTGTGGATGACAGAAGAATTATTTCCCTGGTGAAGAGAAACCCCTTCACAACAGTTGGCCAAATCAAGAACACTCTCCAGGAGGTAGGTGTATATGTGTCAAAGTCAACAATCAAGAGAAGACTTCACAAGAGTGAATATAGAGGGTTCACCACAAGATGTAAACCATTGGTGAGCCACAAAAACAGGAAGACCAGATTAGAGTTTGCCAAACAACATCTAAAAAAGCCATTACAGTTCCGGAACAACATCCTATGGACAGATGAGACAAAGATCAACTTGTACAAGAGTGATGGGAAGAGAAGAGTATGGAGAAGGAAAGGAACTGCTCATGATCCAAAACATACCACCTCATCAGTGAAGCATGGTGGTGGTAGTGTCATGGCGTGGGCATGTATGGCTGCCAATGGAACTGGTTCCCTTGTATTTATTGATGATGTGACTGCTGACAAAAGCAGCAGAATGAATTCTGAAGTGTTTCGGGCAATATTATATGCTCATATTCAGTCAAATGCTTCAGAACTCATTGGACGGCGCTTCGCAGTGCAGATGGACAATGACCCGAAGCATACTGCAAAAGCAACCAAAGAGTTTTTTAAGGCTAAAAAGTGGAATGTTAAGCAATGGCCAAGTCAATCCCCTGACCTGAATCTGATTGAGCATGCATTTCACTTGATGAAGACAAAACTGAAGGGAAAATGCCCCAAGAACAAGCAGGAACTGAAGACATTTGCAGTAGAGGCCTGGCAGAGCATCACCAGGGATGAAACCCAGCGTCTGGTGATTTCTATGCGTTCCAGACTTCAGGCTGTAATTGCCTGCAAAGGATTTGCAACAAAGTATTAAAAAGTGAAAGTTAGATTTAGGATTGTTTAGTTTGTCCCATTACTTTTGGCCCTTTAAAAAGAGGGAGGCACATATAGAAACCGTTGTAATTCCTACACCGTTCACCTGATTTGGATGTAATTACCCTCAAATTAAATCTGAAAGTCTGCAGTTAAAGCACATCTTGTTTGTTTCATTTCAAAGCCATTGTGGTGGTGAATAGAGGCCAAAATATGAAAATTCTGTCAATGTCCCAATATTTATGCACCTGACTGTATATATATATATATATATAATATTATATATATATATATATATATATTATACCTAACCACCAACATGTCCCATTAGGTACTTATAGGTGTACTCAAGGGGGCGTGGCCATGCGCATATATATATATATACATTATATATATATATATATGTGTGTGTGTGTGTGTGCGCAGGGATTAAAGTGGGCTTGAATGGGGCGGAACTGCGTTCCGTCCATTGTAATTGGACGCAGAACCAGTTCCGCCTCCATTCCCCCACCTTCCCTGGCCTAAGATACGTTGCGGGCCAGTACTTATATAGATTGCATCTTAGGCTGGTATACAGTACCAGCGTGAAGTAGTAAGTGGGGTATGCATTGCAGGACAGCGCCGGACTGGACAGGCACCGTCCCCGCATTCTGCTGCGCCGGCCTCATGCTACGACCTGCCATTAGGTTACATGCACTCAGCTCTTGCTATCCCCGGGTCCCTTAATTTATCTTTCTCCGTGTTCTCGGCTCAGCTCCTCCTCCCCCAGTCCCTGCCTGTGTGAGCTAAGCCCCATCAAGGCACACATTTTTTTGCGTGTGTTTTATTATATATTAACTTTCTTAAAATTCGTGGTGCCCTGGCCAGTGCTGGGTGATGTCAGGGTACAAAAACTAAAGGGGATCATCATCTATCCACTTCCGCCAGCGCTGATCAGGAGCCGACCTGACCTGGCCTCATCACTGTTCAATAGAGATGGAGCAGATGAGAGGCCCCGCCTCCTCATTGCTCTAAGCTCCGTCTCTCTGCTGCCTGGGCTGGGTGGGCACACTAGTCTCTTCTGCCACTGAATCGGAGCCGCACTGCCAGGGAAAGTCAGCCACCTCTAACGGACACTCCTCCCAAATCCCAGTAGCAGCCGGAGTTAGAAGGGCTTCTCAGGAGGCTGCTGTGTGAGCGTGCGGTGCTGCAGCGAGTATTCGGGGCCCGGCAGAAATGGTACAGCAGCAGGTGTTCCAATCCCAGTGTTTGCACCTTCTTTATCCCAGTTCCCCACCATTACTGACCCACTCATCCCAGTGACTCCGATCCTGCCAGCCCAGTATCCTCCCCAACCAGCTCACTGCATCTCTTTCACTGCCCACCCACATAGAACCCCCCAGCCAGTACAGTCACAGTGCTCAAAGTAATTCAGCCTAGAGTCCCCCCCCCTGCACACTCTTAACTCACTGGCCCCTTCCCATCCTGCCCACTACCCCCTCCCCATCCACTCCAGTGACCCCCCCCTCATTCATCCCAGTGTACCCCCTTCAGCTTAGTGTTCCTCCCTCCCACCCCTATCTCACTGCCCCACTTCCAATACTGCCTTGTACCTCCCCATTCACAATGCCCCCCCATCTAGCACAGTGTCCTCATTATCTCATTGGCCCCCTATCCCACTGTCTCCCACATTGCCAGCCCAGTGTCTCCTCCCTTAACTCCCCAACCAGCCTGCTGAACCCTCAGCAAGAACCCCCAGCCAGTCCAATCAGTGCCCCCAATATTCAACAATGGTTTATAAACCTTATCCTTGTTCTGCAATGTTTTGTACTGTAATTCACTTTTTTGGGGGGTTCATACCCTGTTTATGTACGCTGGAAGGTGCTGCAGAGACTATGTGGCACCATAAAAATAAAACATAATAATAAAATTGGTCATTGCTTTGGAGTGCTAGCCTCACTCTCGTTCTATAAATCAGTCTCCTCCTGCACTGCTATATGGATGTATGTGTGACTATATACAGTATAGGTGTATGGTTCACAATCACACTTGAAGGGGAGGGGCTAGGAGTGTGGCATCTGCCAGGTAGTCAGGAAAGGGAGGGGCTCGGGGTGTGTCACCCATGGAGGGGAGGGTGGATATATATAGGACCACTTTAAGCACAGTACAGTATGTGTATATATTATAAATAAATATATATACTGTATATGTGTATATATTATATATAGAGAGCATGTATGATTTTTGGTTGTTGGAAAAAATGGCAAAAAAGAGCGCAATATTTGTAAAATTTTTGTCAGGGTGCATTCAAATTTAGGGACTCTGGGCCTGATTCAGCCCTGCTCGCAAGAGCTATGCGTTCGCAAGCGGGTCGATGGGCGGGCAGTGTGCACGCACCGCATGCACACTGCGCGCGCACGCGCCCCGGAGCGAGCGAGAAATCACTTGCTCCGGGGCTCGCAACAAAATGGGGCGGCTGTTGATGTTGATCGACAGCTCGCCCCATTTTGTAGGTGGGGATGGGGGTGGCTGGCCAAACGGAGGTGTTCCTGAAGGACAGTAGGGCCTGCCACTTGTGGGTGGCCCTACTGACATCACTAGTGAGTAGTTGAGCTTCCTGCTCTAGTAGAGTGGGAAACTCACTGGGGCTTGCTGGAACGAGACCCTACCACAAGGGTGTCGTCACAAGCCTGATGGTCGCGAACAGCGCGACCCTCAACCTGGCCACTCGCAAAAGCTGTGGGTGGTCACCCACAGCTATGTGAGCGGCCCTGAGGCCGGCTCCAAAAAAAAAAAAAAAACGCCCTGATTCAGAGCGAGCGCTCTGAAAGAGTGTCCGGCTCTGAATCAGGGCCTCATTTATCAACAAGTTTTATCATCTCGTTGCATATGATAAATGGTGCTCCAGCCATTCAGCTCCAACTATCATATTTCAAATAGATGACAGTTGGGAGCTGATTGGCTGGAGCACCATCATCATATGCAACAAGTTTTACCACTCTTTATGAATGATAAAAATCATTGATAAATGAGGCCCTTAATCCTTACCAAGCTCAATGCCTACACTGCACTTTATGCTAAAGGGAGTTTCCATTCGGCTAATGCAAAAATCCATGCGCCTGCAAGCAGGAAGCCGCTACTCCCACTGTTTTTCTGTTCGGAGCCACAAGTGTCATCATTAGTACCGGCACCAGGGAGATTGAGATGGGTGAAGGTAGACGGGTAGCTATGCCCTCCATGGTGATAGCCACACCCCTTGGCACAGACCACACACCCCACATCACTGGTCACACCCCCACATCAGAGGCCACACCCCTGCCATGCTGGTCACACCCCCTGCAGCATCACACAATAGGCCCTTCATAAATTTCAGCTCCAGGCCCACGTGGACCTTAATCTGGCACTGCATATGGGGGAACTTGAAAGTCCATCCAGCAGAAGGCACTGGCTCAAGCTAAGTTTATTTGCTGGCCTGTTCAGCCTGTGCAGTCTACTGTACACTGTTTCCTATTACTTGCTCATTTTGAACTTACTTTCTCTTAAGATAGAAAATTAGAGTACAGCATTGTCATGGAAATGTCTTTGTTCATTGCACAGATAGCAAAGATTCATCAAAATTTCATTATTTACTCCAAGAACACAGCTTTAATCATGAACAGTAAAGTGTTTTGGTTTTTTTTTAGCTGGACTTATTAATCATTACTGCATTGCAGATCGTGTACATCCTCCTCAAAGCAGCCTTTTCAAAACCAATGTTTCACACATCCAGATGCAGTTTCTTCTCCTCCAGGCTGCTCTCTCTGTGCTCACACACTCTCTCTACGCTGCCTGATATTGTATCCGGAAGCCAGTGATGTTTTGGGTGTTTTGGTTTTGAGGGTCTCGAAATGGTGCACTACAAGACAGACAAACCAGGATCTAGTAATTCCTTGCATTCAGTAATTATATTTGTGTAAGATGTTGCAGTCGGGATGCCGGCACCAAAATCACAATAACAGTCGGAATCCCAGCTCCAGAATCCCAACTGCTGGCATCCCAACGGTAAGTATTAGGGTTAGGGGGAGGGTAAGGTTTATGGTTAGGATTAGGCTCTATGAGTACAAATAGGCTGCGAGGGGGAGGGTTAGGGGATAGGGTTAGGCTGTGGGTGAGGTGAAGGTTAGGTCTGTGGGGGAGAGTTAGGCTGCGGGAGGGGAAAGGCTTAGGGTTAGGCTGTGGGTGAGGGGGGGTTAGGATTAGGCAGCAGAGAAGGTGGGTTAGGAATAGGGGAGAGTTAGGGCTAGGGTTAGCCCCTCGCTGACCGCCAGCATCCTGTACATCAGGATCCTGTACCCAACCCTTGCAATACCTATAGCTAGTTCACTTAACAATTTTTCATATACTTCAATGTGATATAAACTCCAGCCACATTAGAGAAACCACATCTGATGGAAAAGTGGAGGCCACGTGTGTGCCTCCCAGGTTGAAAGATGCCAGCCTGTATGTAACTATTAAGTATGAACACTTTGTGTTGTGGAATAATCTTTCTCACCATCAAGGAGATTACATTTTTTTAAATCTAAAAACATTTTTTATTACCAGTAATTTATATAGCGCACTCATTTTCTGCAGCACTTTACAGAGAATATTTGGCCATTCACATTAGTCCCTGCCCCAGTGGAGCTTACGATCTCTATTCCCTACACACACATACACAGACCTCCCAACATTAAGCAGGCTGAATGATGGACAACTCGCTTAGAGAAAAGGAGCCTGGTATATTGAAATATTGTGGAGGGTGTGTGGCCTAGCTTGGAGGGGGTGTGGCCGCATCACAAACACCTGTTCCATCACTCTGGAGGCATGCCCAACAATCCCGGAAATGCGGGACACTGTAGCCCTGGGGTGGGATGGCGGACAGAAAAAAAACAGAAAAACGGGACTGTCCTGCCCACAGTGGGGCAGTTGGGAGGCATTTTGTCAGGAGCCAATTAACCTACAAGTATATTAGTATATCAGAATCAGAATCAACTTTATTGGCCCAAGTATACAACCATATACAAGGTATTTAACTCCAGTTCACTACAAGCCAATTACTTACACAAAATAAACTTATGTCAAATACATGCATTCACAATACACAACTACAATACATAAATAATACATAAAACACTCCTCTAAGTATAAAACATCCTAATTAAAATAGCAATTAAATCCTCGTTCAACATCCTACTGTGCACTCAAGTTTTTTACAAAATAACCGCCTAAGGAAAGAAACTATTAAAATGCCTAGATGTATTAACAGGCCACGATCTGTATTGCCTACTGTACCTGATGGGAGCAATTGGAACAAATCATGACCAGTATGCAAAATGATCTCCTACAATACACCTTGGGCCTGATTCAGACCCACTCGCGAGCGGCTGTCCGCTCGCAAGTGGGTCGATGTTATGGACTGAGCATGCGCACGACGGAGGGAGCTCCGTCGTGCGCATGCGCCAGACGCGACGAGCGAAGGAAAGTCCTTCGCTCGTTGTGTCTGATCAAAGGGGGCGTGCTGTCGATGTTGATTGACAGCACGCCCCCTTTGGTAGGCGTGCCGGAGGCGTGCCTCCCTGACGGGGGCGTTCCCACGGGAACGCCTCCCGTCAGAAGCCGGCCCACTGACATCACTAGTGATGTCAGTGGGAGTGATTTTGGCTCTGATAGAGCCAAAATCACTCCGGAGCTTGCGGTTGAAAACCTCAACCGCAGGCTCCGGCTCGCAATTTCGATGGTCGCGATGGTCTCGACCATCGCGGCCATCAAAATGCACGCTCGTATAGCCTGTGGGTGGTGACCCACAGCTATACGAGCGTCCAGAAGGACGCTCCATTTTCATGGAGGCCAGCCCTCATTCAGAGCGTGCGCTCTGCTCAGAGCGTACGGCTCTGAATGAGGGCCCTTGTTCGCTTCTTGACAATGGGCAGATATAACTCCTGTATTAGGGGAGAGGGGAGTTCAACGCTTATTATTCTCTCCGCTGTCCTGACAACTTTTGAAGTCTTGTCCTATCTCATTCACTGCCTGAACTGAACCACACGATAATCAAAGAACATAACACAGACTCAATTATTGCTGAGTAAAAAAAGAGTCATCAGTTCCTGTGGTAAGTTACATTTTCTACGCTGCCACAAAAAATATAACCTCTGCTGCGCCTTCTTTACACTTGCATCAATGTTTGACACCCACTTCAGATCTCGTAAAATTATTGAACCCAAAAATTTTAAGGTTACAACGTTATCAGTAAGGATGAGCGGGTTTGGATTTCTGAAATCCGATTCCCCCCGATCCAGCTCGGGTATTCCCACCTGGCTCGTATCTGAAATCGAGGTAAAACGTCATCATCCCGCTGTCGGATTCTCATGGGTTTTGGATTCTATAAAAGGTTCCTGCCTCGGCGCCATTTCTCACTCTGGCTGTGGGCAGTGAAGAGGGAGGGTGGGGGATTGCTGTTCAGGTGCTGCTGTTGTCCATAGGGGCTGTGTCCAAAGTCCATAGGGCCTAGCTGGCTGTGTTGTGCAGTGCAGTGTCCCATAAAGGCTGTAGTCCTAAAGGGGTGCTGTACTGTTGTCCAGAGGGTGCTCTGTCCATCAGGGGTGCTCACCCCAAGTGCAAAAAAAACATTATTTTTTTGTTTGTGTACCTATTAGCCGCACGTGCATCAACAAAGTAGCAGCACCAAGCGTGCTCCTGTGTCATAAATCAAGGGCCAGCTGGCTCATCTGTTGATGGGTGGTGTAACCCCCAAAGTGCCGTAAAAAATAAAAAATAAATATTTTTCTGTGTTAGTGACTTGTGTGTGGCACGCATTAGCCACACGTGCATCAAGAAAGTAGCAGCGCCAAGTGTGCCCCTGTGTCATAAGTCAAGGACCGGCTGGCTCATCTGTTGAAGGGTGGTGTAACCCCCAAAGTGCCGGAAAAAAAAATAAAATATATTTTTCTGTGTTTGTGTGCACCTTAGCCGCATGTATCAATATCACATAAGTCAACCATAGTTTTATTATTTACCATACTTAACTTAAACTTAACCATCTAAAATAACGACACTGACTACTGAATAGATTTGCAAAAAAGAGGTCGCAGCCAAATTTATTTAAATCGGATTGTAAATTGATCTGTAATATTCGAGCATGGTGGCGAAAAAGCAGTGCTACCTCGGCTATAGCCCATATGAAGAATGTATTAATAAGATGGAGGTGGAGATTCCACCACCAAGTGTGAGCTATCTTGAATAGTACCATCCCCCCTTAATCTAGCAAAGTGCTGGTCCCTCCATAAGATGGAGACCTGGTCCTCCCCTAAGGCAGCAACCGACGCGCTTCTCCCAAAGGGGGGATGCTAGCCAAGTTCAGCTGCACTAAATTGAGCCACCGAGGAGCACTGCTTTCTGCCAAATACGGGGTCTACTGATGACGTACCGCCACCAGCTAACTAGGACCACTAACTGCCTCCAATACAAGACAAAAGAGCTGAGACAAATAAGACCAAACCTTCTCCAGCCAAATGCACTCCATCTGATCTATAGAAGTCAACCTCTTCATAGTGGAGACGGGGGTGTTTGATAACACGCCCGCCCAGACTCCCTATGGAACGAGACACCGCAGCATTCAGTTTTCTCCTCACTCTATCTACAGCTGCGCCACCTTGGACCCCTCTCCAGAATCTACGGGGAATGACTTCTGACAAAACTATCTGAACCCGCGGCCAATGCTCAGCAATTATTTGGAAGTCTCTCTTCATAGCAATGATGATCTCTACACCTTTACACGTACCCAAATCATTGCCTTCCAGATGGATGACCAAGTAGTCTGGGGAACCCCATTTTTTCTCTGAATCCCAGAGAAGAGTCAAAAGGCCATTCCATCTGAAACCTTGCACCCCAAACCAGCGGACATTAAAGGGGGTCTCTCGAGCAAGGGGGTGTCTGCCAGCCCAATACACATACGAATGACCCACAATCCACCCCCTATCAAGTACCCTACCACGACCTGTAAGGAAAAAGTTTTTAAAGGAACATTAGTGCTTATACACCATAGAATTTTAACCAATAACCAGGGAGGGAAAACTGAGTTGTTTGAGTGACCCAGAAGGAGGTGAACAACACCAAAACCTCATTGAGGGCAAAAGGTGAAAAGAACTCCAATCCCCCCTAGCGGCGGGTAGCTTAAGGCACTGGGTTTCCCAAAAAACAAACTCGCATGAAGCGCTATCTAATTAGGCAGCTTGTCACCTCTAACATAACCTTTATAAGTGGAAGACTTCCACTGACCCAATCATTTCATTGCCTCACTGGAAGAACCCGCTGCTCCCGCACAAGTGGCCGCACCATTTCTGAATGAGTGCGTGCCATAATGCTCTACCGGCAAATCAAGGGCTATCAAACGTTTAAAAATTGCAGTGAGCTGAAAACGCGAGAGCGATGAAAGGTCCTCATGAACTAGCCATTGCAACCCCCCACGTGGATGCTGGTGATTGCAACGCTTAGCTATGGGTATGGGGCATATGCTCGGATCCGGATGCACAGAAATTGACAACCAATGTCCCCTACCTAATTGGTCGATCTTTGATCAAGATCAAGTCCGATTTTACAATCACATTATCCATTAAAATCCCTGTTTGCACTGACTTCCTGCTAGCAGCCGCCAGTTCTCCTACTCGCAGCGCCCCGAAAAATGCCAAAACAAATGCCAAACTGAACACCACCGCCTCATAATCACCTAGGGCCACACCTGCTACTGCCACCATGAGATTCTTCAACAGACTGGTATCGACTGGCCTACGAGAATCACCTGGACCCTCCTGCTACCTAGCCCAACCCTTCAGAACCTGGACCATTGAAAACGAGATAAAGCATCCGCTATCTCATTTTCAACACCCGGGACGTGCCTGGACTTAAATTCAATGTTCCCTATCAGACATAATAATGTTAAATGCCTAAGAAAACTGAGAGCCTGGGGGCAAACGGTCCTCTGGTTGTTAATGGCCTGAACCTCCCCCAGGTTGTCGCACCAGAAATTTATGCTATGATTACTAAGCTGCACAGCCCAAATCTCTACTGCCACCACAATTGGGAACACCTCCAGGAGGAGCATATTGGCTGTAAAACCGACAGCTCGCCAATTTTGTGGCCAGGCTTCCGCGCACCACTGACCCTCGAAAAAGGCCCCAAAACCCCAAGCTCCAGACGCATCCGTATAAAGCTGGAGTTCAGAGTTGGCCACCGGCTTGGGTAACCAAATCCGAACCCCGTTGAAGTCCTGCAAAAACACGCACCACAAGCGCATGTCTTCCTTGAGTTCACTAGTCAAACGAATTAAATGGTGCATCTTTTTTACGCCTGCTGTGGCCCTCTCTAACCTATGGCAGAAGATCCTACCCATAGGATTCACTCGGCAAGAGAAGTTAAGCAGGCCGAGTAATGACTGCAGCTGCTTTAAGGAAATCTTTTTTGCGGAAAGGCAGAGCCCTAGATACTCACGCATTTTAGAGACTTTATCGTGGGGCAACCGACATAATCCCATCTTGGTATCAATTTCGATACCTAAATAGGACAACACTGTGGTAGGTCCTTCCGTCTTTTTCGCCGCAATGGGAACACCCATAACGCAAAAAAGAGCCTGAACTGATAAAAGCAGCTCACTGCAAATGTTGCTATCAGCTGGACCAACTAATAAAAAATCATCTAAATAATGAGTATTCCAGACTGCCCTGAACCCGCCTGAATGCACCATTGCAGGAAGGAGCTGAAACTTTCGAAAAAGGAGCAGGAAATGGAACATCCCATTGGCAAACATTTATCTACAAAATATGAACCATCAATCTTAAAACCCATGAATTTCAAAGAATCGGGGTGCAATGGAAGAAGCCTGAAAGCAGATTCTATGTCTATTTTTGCCAACAGTACTCCCTTACCGAACTCCTGCACCATCCGGCAGGGCGTCCTCAAAAGATTGATAAGCGACGCTGCAATCGTTTGGATCCAATGCATTGTTAACAGACCCCCCGTCCGGATAGGACAGGTGCTGGATCAACCGGAATTTACCTGCCTCCTTTTTAGGGACAACCCCCAATGGAGAAATGCACATATCTACCAAGGGAGGAGATTGAAAAGGGCCAGCCATGCGGCCCGAATCCACCTCCGCCGCTATTGTGTCCCTCACAATATCTGGGTAATCCTTGGCTGACTTAAGGTTCCTTTTTGCCAACACAAAAACTGGACGAACTACCGGCAAATGAAAACCCTCGAGAAAACCTTGCAACAAAAAGGCCGCTTTCACCTTATGAGGATAGCGGTTCAAGAACTTCTATTTTATCTGGGGAAAAAGCTTTACTTAGCACTACGTTGCTTGCCTTGCCCAGCTGCCTGCCCACTTGGACGTTTGCAATCTTTGGCCGCGTGACCACCTCCGCACGACAGGCATGCATGTTTAAAATGGCAGCTTGAGCCTCTGCTACATTGCCCATTATTAAAGGCGAAGCATTTACCCTCTCCTGCTGTGTTGAACCCTGGGCGGGCAACAAAGGGCTGTTTACGGAGCAACGGGGTCTCGGTGGTGGGTTTATTTTGCTGGGTGATCTCTAGCCAAACTTCTATGTCCTTATAACCGAAGCTAAAGATTTTCTGGCCATCCTGTTTCTTACGGCAAACCTCATCATATTGACGCCAAACATTATGCCTAGCAGACAACTGCATGCTATGCACTAGGTGCAAGTACTTTAGGACGTTTAAAAATTTGGCAGGCCTAGTCTCCGTATAACAAGCCGCAAATATGTACATCCCACAAAGCCAATTCGCGTAGCTGTGCCGAGTTTCCTCCAGTCCAGGGTTTTCTTAGCATCGTGCGTAATGGAGAACATGTCCACGTACTTGCCTTTCCTAATGCGCTCCCTAACCTTTGATCTAACCCCTCTCAAAATGGCAGTATACCAAGCTCCCCGCTGAACTATGGTCTCTATTTGGGCTCTTATGTTTCCCTTTAAACTGCTGAACAAAGTAGCGCATGAGCTTGCACGGTTTTTCAACTGAGCCGGATGAGTCAGATGAGTCGTCAGAGTGTGATAAATCAACAGTGTTATGAGTCAATGTGATCTCACCTGGTCCTGAAGTCGATGGGGTAGCGGAACCCCCTGCAGAGGACGAATCTGGACACGCGGTGCTCGTTGTACCCATCGCGTTTTGAAATGATGAAGCTGGAGTGTCCTCTGTGGCAGCAGCAGCTGGGGCCAGTATGGCTGGAGTCGGAGGATCCTGTGAACTGGGAAGATCCACGTTAGCAACAGTCAATGCAGGAACCAAAACCACTACAGTGGCAGGGGGAGGGGCTAACATGGGTGGGGGAGCCGGTGCTTGCACTTGACGGATGCGAGGCGGGGTGGGTGGCCTAATAGGAGGAGGGTTCACTGGCAAGGGGGGTTGTGGAATGGGATCCTGGCGCAAAAGGTAACTGGGCGCCTTGTGGAATATTAGCGGTTGGGCGTTATAGAAGGCAGGAGCAGTATGGAACTGCTGACCTACATAGGGGGGTACCGCCTGCTGTACATAATGGCCTGAAGCTTGGGACAACTGAGGGTCAATGTACTGCTGGGAAAACAGAGGTATGGCGGATGGGTATGCATGCTGACTATATCCGTGGACAAAATAAGGGGACCACTGTGCACCCAGTGGAGGGCCGTATGAAGACAAATTATGGTGCACAGGACCACTGTTGGGGATACCAGTTATCTGCTGAATTGGAGCCGCTGTGGCATGACAGGGGTGCTGCGAACAGAGACATTGGAATGTCCATCCGCAGCAACCACCTGACTCATGGGGGATGAGTGTAGTCCAGCTGGGCTGGTGAAGAATGGGCTCCCAGAAGGGGACTGAATGCAGGCAGGGGTTGACAGGCCAGCCCTCCCTGCCCCTGGGGCAGAGGAGGGCAGTAATGCAGGGCTGCGCATGTCCTGGGTCCCTAAAATGACTGCTGCTAGCTGAGGGGTGGGGCTAGGAACGGGGGTCAGCGGCCCCGCCCTCCCTGCTCCCTGATCCAAGTCTGCACTTAATGGAGGGCCTTGGAGCACTTAATGGAGGGCCTTGGAGGCCCTGGCTGTTTAAAATGGCCGCCGCTAGCTGAGGAGCGGGATCTAGCAATGTGGCTGCCGGGATCGCGGCTACCGGAGATCGGGAGGCGGTGGGGGAAGATGCTGCACCAAGGGCCAGCCAAGCCTGGAGGCCCAACGGTGATGGGGATGGAGCGCTGGGGGCCGTGCTGTAAGCGGCTCAAGCAAGCGGCCATGCAGACACATGCGTGGGCACAGTGCGCGCGCCCCGCGTGTAGGGAGAGGCGGCTGCTACAGTAGGCAGCCAGGCTGACTCCACCAAGCACTGGGGGGGTGCATGGCGGTGGGGACGTGGCATCTTGGAAGCGGGGTATCAAAGGGATTAGCAGGTAGAGAATGTGAGGGGTGAAGAGCCGGACATGGGGAACTGAGGAGCGGGGGTGGGGGGGGGGGGTACACAGGCAGATGAAGGAAAATGGGAGAAGGCTGATGCAAGAAAAAACAGTATGTGAGTGGGGACAGGAGAATTGAAACAGGGACAGAATGTGAATGTGGATAAACACAGTAAAATATGGGTAATAGGGAAGGAGCAAGTGTGACAAACAGCAATATAGAGTGAATCAGTGTGACACTGAGGTACTTATCCAGACGATCACAACTGGAAAAGAGGAAGCTGGCTCCTTCCAATGCCCTGATATTCCTAAACAGAGCCCGCCTAAACAGGTCCCTGATAGGCTGTCAGCTTTGACTGAACCAATACAATTACAAATAATGAGACTGCAACCCAAAGCCAGCTCTAACCAGTACTAAATAAAAAACAGGGTGCTTATGTCCTGTCATGCTTATGCTAGTATTCGCGTCCTTTAAATGGAGGACAAAAATTTGTCCGATAAAAATAAAATAGAAAAAGATCAAGAACCACTTCCTCCAAGTGCTGAAGCTGCTGCCACTAGTCATGACATAGATGATGAAATGCCATCAATGTTGTCTGCCAAGGCCGATTCCCAATGACATAGTAGAGGGCATATAAAATCCCATATGCCAAAGTTCAGGAAAATGACTTTAAAAAATAAATTTAAATCGTCTGAGGAGAAATGGAAACTTGCCAATATGCAATTTACGACAAGGAGCGGCTAAGGTCTTTCCCTATGTTCATGACTAGTGGTTCAGCTTCACATGACGATGGAAGCCCTCCTCCCACTAGAAAAATGAAATGAGTTAAGCTGGCAAAAGCACAGCAAAGAACTGTGCGTTCTAAGAAGATATCACAAATCCCCAAGGAGAGTCAAGGTGTGGCGGCGGCTGCGATGCCTGACCTTCCCAACACTGGACGGGAAGAGGTGGATCCTTCCACCATTTGCACGCCCTCTACAAGTGCTGGAAGGAGCATCCACTGTCCAGTTGCTGATATTCCAATTGAAGATGTCACTGTTGAAGTACAACAGGATGAGGATATTGGTGTTGCTGGCGCTGAGGAGGAAGTTGACGAGGAGGATTCTCATGGTGATGTGGTTTGTTTAAATCAGGCACTGGGGGAGACAGTTTTTGTCCATGGGATGAAAAAGACCATCATCATTCCTGGGCAGAAGACCAAACATTCCACCTCTTTGGTCTGGCAATATTTCTTGCCATATGTTGTGTATGTAAAGATGGAATAAGTAGGGGTAAGGACATTAACCCCCTAGGAATAACCTCCCTTATACGTAACCTGCAGCACATTCATAAAGTGTTA
Organism: Taudactylus pleione; assembly: GCA_031769625.1. Taxonomy (NCBI): domain Eukaryota; kingdom Metazoa; phylum Chordata; class Amphibia; order Anura; family Myobatrachidae; genus Taudactylus; species Taudactylus pleione. Next base: position 171,223 of record JAUIMM010000205.1, read on the forward strand.
CTGTCAAGTTCAGAAACTGTGGCTAAGACCATAAGCAGGGACACCTAAATCCCTTTGTCCTGTTGTATCCAAGTGCCTGCAAACCACACCGTCAACTCGCTCCTCATCACTTTCCTCCTTAGCCAGGATCGGAAGTAGTGCTGCAGGCCATGTCACTGGCATGACTGACTCCTTTCCTATCTGGGATTCTTCCGGAGGATCCTGCATTGCTACGCCTACTGCTGCCATTGCTGCTGTTGCTGCTGGGAGTAATTCATCATCCCAGAGAGGAAGTTGGAACACCACTACTTCTTTTACTAAGCAATTGACCATCCAGCAGCCCTTTGCAAGGAAGATGAAGTACAGCAGCAGTCATCCTGTTGCAAAGCGCATAACTGAGGCCTTGACAGCTATGTTGGTATTAGATGTGCGTCCAGTATCCACCATTAGTGCAGTGGGATTTAGACAATTAATGGAGGTAGTGTGTACCCGGTACCAAATCCCATCTAGATTCCACTTCACTAGGCAAGCGATACCAAGAATGTACAGAGACGTCAAAAAAGTGTCCTCAGTGTCCTAAAAAATGCATTTGTACCCAATGTCCACTTAACCACAGACATGTGGACAAGTGGAACAGGGCAGACTAAGGGCTATATAACTGTGATAACTGTGACTGCCCACTGGGTAGATGTATCGCCTTACGCAGCAACAACAGCAGCATCACCAGTAGCAGCATCTCAGAAATGCCAGCTCGTTCCAAGGCAGGTTACACTGCGTATCACTGGTTTCAGTAAGAGGCACACCGCTGACAACCTCTTAGAGAAACTCAGGGAAATCATCGCCCAATGGCTTACCCCACTTAGATGTTCCTGGGGATTTGTGATATCAGACAATGCCACCAATATTGTGCGGGCATTACATCAGGGCAAATTCCAGCACGTCCCATGTTTTGCTCACACAATAAATTTGGTGGTGCAGAATCTTCTGAAAAACAACAGGGGCGAGCAGGAGATGCTTTGGGTGGCCCGAAAAATTTCTGCCCACTTTCGCCATTCAGCGACAACGTGCCGAAGACTGGAGCACCAGCAAACACTCTTGAACCTGCCCTGCCATCACCTGAAGCAAGAGGTTGTGGCGCGGTAGAACTCAACCCTCTATATGCTTCAGAGGATGGAGGAGCAGCAAAAGGCGATTCAAGTCTATACATCCACCTATGACATAGGCAAAGGAGGGGGTATGCACCTGACTCAAGTGCAGTGGAGAATGATTTCCATGTTGTGCAAGGTTCTCCAGCCCTTCAAACTTGCCACACATGAAGTCAGTTCAGACACTGCCAGTTTGAGTCAGGTCATTCCCCTCATCAGGCTTTTGCAGAAGCAGCTGGAGAAAGTGAAGGAGGAGCTAAGACAAAGCGATTCCGCTCGGTATGTGGGACTAGTGCATGAAGCCCTTCATTTGCTTTGCCAGCATTCGAGAGTGATAAATCTGTTGAAATCAGACCACTACATTTTGGCCACCGTGCTCGATCCTAGGTTTAAAGCCTATGTGGAGTCTCTCTTTCTGGCGGACAAAAGCCTGCAGAGAAGAAAAGACTTGCTGGTGAAAACACTGTCAGCTGAAGCGAAACGTGACACGTCAACAGCTCCTTCTTCATTTTCTCCCGCAACTGGGGCTGCAGGAAACAACTTAGATATCCTAAGCAAGCCGATGGCGGTGGCACTGGGCAGGCAGGACCAAGTTTGACATCTGGTCCGGACTTAAGGACCTGCCAAAAATATCTGACATGTCTACTGTTACTGCATATGATACTGTCAGCATTGACAGAATGGTGGAAGATTACATCGGTGACAGCGTCCAAGTAGGCATGTCAGACAGTCCGTACCCATACTGGAAGAAAAAAGAGGCAATTTGGAGGCCCCTGTACAAACTGGCTCTATTTTACCTAAGTTGCCCCCCCTCCAGTGTGTTGTCTGAAAGAGTTTTTAGTGCAGCCAGGAACCTTTTCAGCGAAAGGTGTAGGAGGTTGCTTGCACTAAATGTGGAGAAGATGATGCTCATCAAAATTAATAATCAATACTTCCAGGGAGACCAGCCTCCAGAAAGTACAGAGGGACCTGTGGTGGTGGATTCCAGTGGGGACAAATTAATACTCTCTGAGGATGAGGATGTACACAACACTGAAGAGGGTGAGGAATCAGTGGATGAGGAGGATGAGGACGATATCTTGCCTCCGTTGAGCCAGTTTGTGCAGGGACAAATTACTTGCCAGCTTGTTTTGTGAAGGCTCAAACGAACCAATAATTTCAGCCACAGTCGTGTGGCAGACCCTGGTGCTGAAATGATTGGTTTGTTACAGTGTGCATGTCCTGTTTATACAACATAAGGGTGGGTGGGAGGGCCCAAGGACAATTCCATCTTGCACCTCTTTTTTTTCTTTGCATTATGTACTGTTTGGGGCCTAGTTTTTCAAACTGTCATCGCGTCTGCCACATGCAATAGCTGCTATACAGATTTTTTGATGTATGTATTATGTATTTTTGTGTGTTTAGTTTTACTTTAAATTAATATTTGTTTCTTCTATAATTCTAATTCACATTTCAAATGTTTTCAATTTTTTTTTATTATTAGCAGTGTACTGTTTTATTTTGAATATATTACCATATAAATACGGGGGTTTGGGTAGGGATGAGGTCTTATTTCTTTGATCGCCTAATTTGAAGGAAATTGGCAATCAGTAAATTTTGCTGCTACAAGTGTAATGTTCCTAATAATTGTCTTTTTAAACTGTAAATATAATTTTTGAAACTAGTTTTGGTAATCAGCAGTGATAGGAAATAAACAAAATATGACAGCTGAATACAAATAACTATATATTTTTTTTTTTACAGAGTAACAGAGTTTTCTACAATTTATGTGCTTAATTCTAAATAATTTGTACGTTGGTAGAAATATTAGCTAGGGTGGTGTGTGCTTTGATTTGAGACACTTTATTTGTGATTAGTGGATTGCTGGTATTACAGATTTCCACAAACTAAAGTTAATTAACTAACTGTAAAAGAGTGCAAACAGCAGAACTAAGTGATAGTTAGTTAGGTGAACATGTGAGCCCAATGATTTTATTTTATTATTCCTCCTCTCTGGAAGTGTATAAGGAGAAAGATTTAGGGGCACATTTACTACGGTGCGTGTTTATAGATGTGGAGATATTGCCCATAGCAACCAATCAGATTCTACGTATCATTTATCTAGCACCTTCTAGAAGATAATAGCTAGAATTTGATTGGTTTCCAGCCATGGGCAACCTCTCCACTTCTATAAACCTGCACTAGTAAATATATCCCTAACTGTTACGTAACTTTGATGTGGTGTATTATCATAAGTCAGTACCAGATTAATGTCCACATGGGCCTGGAGTTGAAATTTATGTAGGGCCTATTGTGTGCTGCTGTGGCAGCGTGACTGGTGATCTGGTGGAGTGACCAGTGTGGTGTGGGTGTGGTCTACATAAGGTGTGTGGCCTGTGCCTTAAGTGTGGCTATCTCTATGGAGGGCACAGCTAGCGCCTACCTTCAACCACTATAATTAGAAAAAGTTTTTGTGAAAGGGAGTGAATTTTATTGTCTGGCTTTCCTAGAGTACTAGAATAGTTTAGATTAAATAAAAAGGAAAAATATACAAAATTGTTCACTAATTTTTGGCAGATTTCCATAAATTTTCATCCCACATCCGCAGCCACTGCAGTAAATGAATAAATGAATTGCATTCTTAGCTGTTTCTTACTTTTAAAAAATTAATTAATAGCTGGAATGGCAATACTGGGGCAGGACAGTAAGGCTTAATATCCTGCTTTGCAGATGTGCATGTGTTAGCCGGGTTGGGCTCTCAGTTTTACTGAAAATCTCACCTGTCATGCACCTGAGATTTGATATAAAAATTATTAGAATAACACAAAGAAGATACTTAGAACTTATAAACATCTTCTTCTTTGTTTATTGTAATAATTTTATAGTTAACACTCACCAGCTTTGTGCAGCTCGCTGGGACTGCAGGGAGACTAGAGATGAGGCAGCAACAGCTCAGCCTCACCTCTGTATAGCCAGACACAGCTTGCAGAGCTGGGGGCGGGGCCACACCATGGGCAGTAAGCTTCACAGAAATAGAGCTAATAGAGTCATGATCAGAGGTTAAAGTGGGCAGGAATGGGGTGGAACTTCCGTCACCTCTAATGGTAGGTGGAACGAGTTCCACCTCCACCAAGTCCCTGCACAGAAGTCCCACAGACAGAGAGCCACTCACTGTCTGCCTAGGGAGTCTCAGGGGTCTATATACTAAGCTGTGATAGGAGATAAAGTGAACGGTGATAAGGTACCAGCCAATCGGCTCCTAACTTCCATGTCACAGGCTGTGTTTGAAAAATGACAGTTAGGAGCTGATTGGCTGGTACCTTATCACCGTTCACTTTATCTCCCAACACAGCTTAGTAAATAGACCCCTAAATTTCATCAGAGGTCCCTCATTTCAGAGAAACCAGCATATAGGTAAGGAAAAAAATCAAGCGAAGGTAATACATAGGGGTTACAAAAAAACATTAGGCATCCAAGTGACATAGACTAGTTTGTGGGGGCTCCATAAAAGAAAATCAGAGGCATGACAGAAAAATAATACTGATGATATAGAACTTTTTTTATTTTTAAGTGATTTAACATTGTAGTCTCAGCTGAAGAAAAGTATCTAAAATGTATTTCACACTGTGATAGCCCCAAAGCTTCTGGGGCCTAGGCGGCCCCCAGCCATTAACTTTACAGTTTCCTATACACAATAGTGTGTGTGTAAAGAACAGTATTCACACATGTTTTGGTCTGTAAGACTAGCATGGCAGGGGGGGGGGTAAATGGCGGGGGGAAATGAGTTCCACCACCTCTCCAGGACCACTTTAAGCCATGGGCATGATGGACACTTTGGATTTGCATTTGACCAGGAAGAGCACAGCAGTGTTTAGAGATTGATGCTCAGTCAGCACTAGAGCAGAAAGAGAAGACTTAGTGATGCAGGTATGAGAATCAATGGACACTGAAGCTTAGTGTAGTGAGGGGAGATTTACAGTGAGTAGGAGGTGAGACAGGCTCCTAACACTCAGACCCATCTCCATGTGTGCCTCCCCAGCCATTGACCTCACCGTATGTCACTGGTATATCATCACCACCATCACTACCACCAGTTTAAGTTGCCAGGGCCTGCTGCATTTATTCTGTGGTTCTGGGGTATGTACACTTTTTAATGGAGCATTCAGGCTCCACTGTCTCAAAACCCAATAATTAAGTTTTTCTGCCTGTACTACACTACCTCACCCATCAGAAAGCATTGCAGTGACCACCATACTATACAGAGATTACTGCAGTGACCGCATTATAACACAGAGACCATCAGTGACCGCCATATAATACAGAGAGCATTGCACTGACCACCATATACTACAGAGATCATCGCTGTGACCGCCATATAATACAAAGAACATTGCAGTGACCACCATGTAAAACAGAGTCCACCGCAGTGACTGCTGGATTAACAATGGGGCCCCATGAAAAATGTTCTTGGAATTGCATTATGAATGGCTTACTGTCCAGGGAGTTTAGAAGAACTCCCTAGAAATCAGGAGTGTCCCGGACATTCCATCTGACCCACACTGACCTAAACAACATTTGCTAATGCAAACACATAAGCTCATGCACCCCAAACCCCACAAATGCTTAAATTTTTTTCAGGGAACTGATTGGGTACACACTATGCGATATGTCATTCATTCAGCCAATGAACAAAATAATGTATCTGTCCATGTGTACAGATGACATGTCTGTGAATGACCTCCACCATGTGGTCAGACTGGAGGCTTACTGGGTGGCTGGATTTTACTGTGGGATGTGTTGTAGCTAGGTACAGTAAAAATCACCACTGATCCCAGTTCTGAATCTGTCCCTGTATGCACATACAGTATTAGCAGCGGAGTGTGACAGGCAAATAGGACCATGGACCAACCATCTTGTATAACATTTGTAAATACATTTTAACCAATGGCTAGATATTCTAAATAGTATTCATGCAGCACAGAGATATGCAAACTCCTTGCGACCCCATTTTGACCTACAGAACAACATATCAAAGACGATATATTGAGCGAAACCATTTAGAGAATATTGTGCTTCTTAGAAGATTGATGTGGCAGAAATCGCTACACTTAGCTGCCATTTGCAGGAGTGTGGATATTCCTGAGATTTACAGATAGAGGAATTTGAATACAGAGTAAAGGAATGGAAAAGGAAATTGAAAAGCCTCATTACCATTTCTGTTCACATTATATTTCCTTCCTGACTGATAGTGGTGGTGTAATATGACTGGAAAATTATGTAATCTTTCTTTTCTTTGTAAATTGAAATGATTTACGAAATGAATGCTTAGATAATACAGATCCTTTTTCATTGAATACACTAAGCTCATTACGTACCAGTTGACATAGCTGTGTCACAATTCTGAATGTGAACATTTCACAGCCATGGGCCAGGTGAGTGTGTAGCAAGCTTTTAAAATTGATTAATGTCACGTGAGTTATTGGAGCTGACAATTTAAAGAGTCGCCTTTACTGTATGTATTCATTTCTAGCTTAAAATGGTGATTCTTTATACAATTGTGCGATTTGTATAGTCAGTACCAGTGGTGTATTGTGTGTAATCTTTATTTTCTTTTACTAAGTAATTTGAAATTAAATGAATGTCCATTAAAAGTGACAGTAGTGATCCATACATGGTAGCACCATAAGTATATAGTAATACATAACAAAGTGAAACCTACGACACAGTCAGGTTTACTTAAACACCACATCAAAAAAGATTTTAAAAAAATAATCTATTTCGCTTAATAAACTCTGATCCGGAGAGCTGTAGTTTTTCACTTTGCTATACTTTCTACCTACAGCACTCTGGTGATGTGCCCAAAATTCTGATATTATGGGGTAAATTTTACTAAAGTGCAGGTTTTTAGAAGTGGCGATACTGGGCCTGATTCAGAGCCGGACGCTCTGACAAGAGCGCTCGCTCTGAATCAGGGCCGTCCTACCTATTATTGGAGCGGCCTCCTGGCCGCTCGCATAGCTGTGGGTGACCACCCACAGCTTATGCGAGCGGCCAAAAAGATGGTTGCGATGGTCTACGGGCTTGCGACTACACCCTGCGGTAGGGTCTCGCTGCCGCAAGCCCAGGAGTGCTTTTTGCTCTATCAGAGCCACAGCGACAGCCATGAGCCATGAGCGACAGCCTGTCGTTCATTTAAATTTTGTGGTCACACTTGCTAGGGCACCCTGTTTTTCAAATGTAAGACAAACTTTTTTCTTTTTCCAGGTGCTTATTAACTGATAGCCCTGGGTGTGGTCCTGTCTCTTTAAGGCAGGACCCAGTTTTCTGTTTAAAATGTATGCAAGCTTGAGGCCAAGATGGCAGATCAAGTTAATTTATCTGAGAATCAGTGTAGGGACTGGCTAGATGGGAATGACCGTGAGGCGGTGGCCAGCTTAACAAATTATTGCAATATTTTGGAACCAACATTCCCTATGTTCAAAGGAGTTGCAGTTTGAAAAGCATGTGAGTGCCGAGTTTGTATGATATTTTTTATGTAGATGATGTGGTCACATTCCAAGGGCACCCCAGATGGTCGTGTGCCGTGGATTGAGCCTGTCGTTTATTTAAATTTTGTGGTCACACTTGCTAGGGCACTCTGTTTTTCAAATGTAAGACAAACTTTTTTCTTTTTCCAGGTGCTTATTAACTGATAGCCCTGGGTGTGGTCCTGTCTCTTTAAGGCAGGACCCATTTTCTGTTTAAAATGTATGCAAGCTTGAGGCCAAGATGGCAGATCAAGTTCATTTATCTGAGAATCAGTGTAGGGACTGGCTAGATGGGAGTGACCGTGAAGCGGTGGTCAGCTTAACAAATTATTGCAATATTTTGGAACCAACATTCCCTATGTTCAAAGGAGTTGCAGTTTGAAAAGCATGTGAGTGCCGAGTTTGTATGATATTTTTTATGTAGATGGTGTGGTCACATACCAAGGGCACCCCAGATGGTCGAGTGCCGTGGATTGAGCCTGTCGTTTATTTAAATTTTGTGGTCACACTTGCTAGGGCACTCTGTTTTTCAAATGTAAGACAAACTTTTTTCTTTTTCCAGGTGCTTATTAACTGATAGCCCTGGGTGTGGTCCTGTCTCTTTAAGGCAGGACCCATTTTCTGTTTAAAATGTATGCAAGCTTGAGGCCAAGATGGCAGATCAAGTTCATTTATCTGAGAATCAGTGTAGGGACTGGCTAGATGGGAGTGACCGTGAAGCGGTGGCCAGCTTAACAAATTATTGCAATATTTTGGAACCAACATTCCCTATGTTCAAAGGAGTTGCAGTTTGAAAAGCATGTGAGTGCCGAGTTTGTATGATATTTTTTATGTAGATGGTGTGGTCACATACCAAGGGCACCCCAGATGGTCGAGTGCCGTGGATTGAGCCTGTCGTTTATTTAAATTTTGTGATCACACTTGCTAGGGCACCCTGTTTTTCAAATGTAAGACAAACTTTTTTCTTTTTCCAGGTGCTTATTAACTGATAGCCCTGGGTGTGGTCCTGTCTCTTTAAGGCAGGACCCATTTTCTGTTTAAAATGTATGCAAGCTTGAGGCCAAGATGGCAGATCAAGTTCATTTATCTGAGAATCAGTGTAGGGACTGGCTAGATGGGAGTGACCGTGAAGCGGTGGCCAGCTTAACAAATTATTGCAATATTTTGGAACCAACATTCCCTATGTTCAAAGGAGTTGCAGTTTGAAAAGCATGTGAGTGCCGAGTTTGTATGATATTTTTTTTATATATATTCCATAGACAAAAGACCTTACGGTTTCACATGTCCCACTAAGGCATTTTAGACATGATCTGAAATATCAGGCAACCTATATAATATCTCACACTCAAACTTCAAAAAGCAATGAAATTACGATCATTAAGTCTGACTCCTTAATGGATGTGTTCCTTGCGAAATACAGATACGGTATGCCATCACACTCTGTGGTTAACTGCAGATTCAGCACTCTCACACAGTGAGATTGCTGTCACTCACAAAATGGTGGAGATGCTAATTCACAAAATTGTGTGCTCATTGGAATACACACATGCAGCTTATGAGGTCTGGGTAGTTATGTGGTACACACATGCCACTCAGTGCCCACAATCTTTCCATTCATTCACCACAACAATCCCATTGGGTTCCAACATTCTTCTCAATCCTTACATCCATCACATTCAGAATGCACATTCAGCTCCCTAATTTCTAAAACTATCATACTCTGTCTATGCATGTATACTATCTTTGACTCCATGCTGCTATAACTTCCCCAATCCCTACAGCTGTGTGGTCTCCTGTGTTAGTTCTTTATTCCCTCATCCACACTAATCTGTTTTTCCCAATTTGCGCCACCCTGTCTTCCTGCATCTGTGATACTGTCTTCCTCTTATCTGTGCCACTCTTTCTTCCTCCCTCTGCACCGCTCTGCCTCCCCAACAGTGCAACTCTGTCTTCCCCCCTATCCGCACCAATCTGTCTTTCCCAATCTCTACTGATGTGTATTCTCCCATTGTGCTAGTCTGTATTCCCTCATCCGTACCAATCTGTCTTTGCCCATCTGCACTACTCTGTCTTCCCGTATCCATGCCAAAGTGTACTCCCATCCACATCGCTATGTTCTCCCAAACCGTTCCATTCTGTCTGCCTTGCATCTGCACCACTGTTTTCCACACATCTGCATCACTTTGTCCCCCACATCCCCACCACTGTTATCCACCCATCTGCATCACTTTGGCTCCTTCCCATCAGTGCTGCTTAATCTCCCCCTCCCTCTCCACGCCTATATGTCACCATCCACACCGCTCAGTCTCTTCCCCATCAACTCCACTGTTATCCCATTTGTGCAGCTCTATCTACTGCTCAGACCTCAGTTGCATAGACTGCATGTGTGTATTCCAATGAGCACACAATTATGTGAATTAGCAGCTCCACCATTTTGTGAGTGGCAACAATCTCACTCTGTGAGAGTGCTGAATCTGCAGTTAACCACAGGGTGTGATGGCATTGTATTACGCAAGGAACATGTCCATTAAGGCGTCAGACTTAATGATTGGAATTTTATTTGTTTTTTTATTTTGAGTGGCACAAATTCAGTAGGTTTGTGAAATTTCAGATCATGTCTAAGAAGCCTTAATGGGACATTTGAAACCGTAAGCTTTTTGTCTATGTAAATTTAAGTTTTTTTATAATTTATTAACCATCAAGGTTTTGACGAGCAAATCGGGCCACCTGCAGGGCAGAAGGACAACAAATAGGTCACGACTGTGCCCTCATTATATATATATATATATATATATATATATATATACATATATATATATATATCACACAGTCTAAAATGTTTTTATGCACTGCACATTTGCCCCCTCATGTCTTAATTCACTAGTATATATATCTGCACACATATATATATATATATATATATATATATATTAGCATGGGATATAGCAATGAGGACTCCAGAGAGGCAGGTACTTTGTAAAGCAGTGTCTTTTCATGGTAGCAGACACTGCACCTTATCATACGTGAGGTTAGGCCTGAACACACGCAGGCACATAACAGAAAATAAGCAAACTAAATAAAAGTAAATCCCTGCTTCTGGGGCCCTCCATCACCCTGCACCTGGCTCCAACCATTGTGTGCCTAGTTACTGTGTGCTGGTCCCTCCTCTGGGATAAGGCCCTGCACCCGTATCACCTTCCCAGTTCACACATTCCTCCCCTCTTCTCCTCAGCTCCTATACCCTTTGTCCTCTCTCCCCACTGAACCCAAATGACCCTCCTGTTGTTGCACCCCATGAAATTGCAATACCAACCTTTCCCTTGCCCTCCCCCTCTTGCTGCACCCCCAAACCCCCCTTATGGACCCTTCAAACCGCCCTCTCACCCCTCACTCCCCTTTCATAGAGCCTGTTGTGCTGTCGGTTGGGCTTTATAATACTCAAAACAATCTACACTTATCTATTACAGCCTGCCCTCTGACCACTACTTGTCACAGCTTTCCCTCTGACCCTTACCTGTCATAGCCTGCTATCTGACCACTACCTGTCATAGCATGCTATCTGACCACTACCTGTCATAGCCTGCTATCTGACCATTACCTGTCACAGCTTTCCCTCTGACCCTTACCTGTTACAGCCTGCTATCTGACCACTACCTGTCATAGCCTGCTATCTGACCACTACCTGTCATAGCCTGTTATCTGACCACTACCTGTCATAGCCTGCTATCTGACCACTACCTGTCATAGCCTGCTATCTGACCACTACCTGTCACAGCCTGCTCTCTGACCATACCTTTCACAGCCTGCCCTCTGGCCACTACCTGTCATAGCCTGCTATCTGACCACTACGGTAGCACTACCTGTCACAGCCTGCTCTCTGACCACTACCTGTCACAGCTTTCCCTCTGACCACTACCTGTCACAGCTTTCCCTCTGACCCTTACCTGTCACAGCCTGCTATCTGACCACTACGGTGGCACTACCTGTCATAGCCTGCTCTCTGACCACTACCTGTCACAGCTTTTCCTCTGACCACTACCTGTCATAGCCTGCTATCTGACCACTACCTGTCATAGCCTGCTATCTGACCACTACCTGTCATAGCCTGCTATCTGACCACTACCTGTCACAGCCTACTCTCTGACCACTACCTGTCATAGCCTGATATCTGACCACTATCTTTCATAGCTTGCTATCTGGCCACTACCTGTCATAGCCTGCTATCTGACCACTACCTGTCACAGCCTGCTCTCTGACCACTACCTGTCATAGCCTGCTATCTGACCACTACCTGTTACAGCTTTCCCTCTGACCAGTACCTGTCATAGCTTTCCCTCTGACCCTTACCTGTCACAGCCTGCACTCTGACCCTACCTGACAGAGTCTGCCCCCTGACCCCTACCTGTCATACCCTGCCCTCTGTTCCCTACCTTTCACAGCCTTCCCTCTGACCCCTATCTAATTGTATTTTCTCTGACCCCTACCTGTTACAGCTTTCCTTCTGACCTCTACCTGTCATAGCCTGCTGTCTGACTGCTACCTGTCACAGCATGCCTTCTAACCCTTATCTGTCACAGCCTGCTTTCTAACCCTTACCTGTCACAGCCTGCCTTCTAACCCTTACCTGTCACAGCCTGCCCTCTAACCCTTACCTGTCACAGCCTGCCCTCTAAACCTTACCTGTCACAGCCTGCCCTCTAACCCTTACCTGTCACAGCCTGCCTTCTAACCCTTACCTGTCACAGCCTGCCTTCTAACCCTTACCTATCACAGCCTGCCTTCTAACCCTTACCTGTCACAGCCTGCCCTCTGCATCCTACCTGACAGTCTGCCCCCTGACCCCTACCTGTCATACCCTGCCCTCTGCTCCCTAAAATGAAGTTGTTACACAAATGAGCCACCATATAGGGAAGACAGTGCCACCCACAGATGTGGGAGCAGGAGCTCAATATTGTGTGTTTTATTAATTTCCTGTGAGGAACAATGTGTTTTATTTTTTTTCTGCAAGGAACAATGTGTTTTTTTGATTTTTCTGTGGGGGACAATGTATGTGTTTCTGTGGGGGACAATGTGTGTGTTTCTGTGGGGGACAATGTGTGTGTTTCTGTGAGGGACAATGTGTGTGTTTCTGTGGGGGACAATGTGTGTGTTTCTGTGAGGGACAATGTGTGTGTTTCTGTGGGGGACAATGTGTGTGTTTCTGTGGGGGACAATGTGTAGCTGTGGCTGCATACATTTCTGCTCACAGCCTTCTGAACTGGTGAGCACAAATGTGCAATAAGTCGGCTGTTTTTCCACCTGAAGGGGAAAATGTGTTTTATATTTTTCCTGTGGGGGACAACGTTTATGTTTTTTTCTGTGGGTGACAAAAAGGTGTAGAAAGAGAGAAACAAGAAAAGATGGGGAGAAACAGAGAGAGGCAGAGAGAAAAGGGACTGAGAAAGAGCAGGGAGAGATGCGGGATAAGAGAGCAGGAAAGAAAGACACAGCGGGGAAGAGAAATGAGGGGGGAGGGCCAAAATGTAGCAATGTAGTGCATATCAGTTAGAAAAACATCCCTAGATATAATGGTTAAACACTAAATTATCATGTTAGGTTTTGGAAGCTGTGTGCTTGACAAAGGGCACAGAACATACAAACAAACACAGACCATACCTTATATACTGTAGCCTAACATCTAAGAGTCATGGTGCAGGCCCACATGGACGGGTCTGTACTGCCGGACTAGTGACCTCTGGGTACACCTGCCACGCTGTGATAACAACAGCGCAACCTAGTGGCTCCACAGGACAAAACAAACACTAAAAACAGCTACAATGAATGCAACTGCAATATACAGGTACAATATAAATTCAGCAACAATAAACATAATGACAGAAATGAATATAAAAATCAAAAAAGGCATCAAACAGGGTAATCTAGAAAACCAGAATAGAAATAACATCTGATATAAAAGTTTATTTTATTATAGGACTACCTTAATTTAGGTTCTAAAATATGATATAATCTGTCCTGATAAACCCTGGCAACACCCCTTTTGTTACCCCATTATCAAAATTACGGCGCTTGAAACCTCTTTGCAAGTCTAGAAATGAAGACTAAAAGACTATTTACATGTCAGTATAGTGAGCTATGTAAATGTCAAGCATTTAGAATACATTGCTGTTTTTATTAAAATAACAATATAAGACAGTAATCACTAGTTTCACAATTTCCATACATATGCTAATTGTATGATGAGTATGAAAAAACAAACAAAACAAAATGCAGACCTTGAAATGAGATAGAAGATGCGTTTCTATGACTCGTCTGCGGTTGCCATGGCAGCTAGCCCTTGCCTTTACAACTGCGTATCTTTTTATTGTAGTCACTTTATCAGGAAAATTTGTCAAATAAAAATAAAAATAAAATGTCCACTTGTTCACGTTTTGTAGGCAAATTTCTAAATATAGTTAGGCCTTGTTAAGGGAATAAAATTCACACTGAAGATCAATACAAAGCCAATGCTGTTAGTTAGACATAGGGTTGTAGAAAGGGAAGACCTCAGAGTGAACTGACTTTACAGTCTCAAAGAAGTTGTGTTTTATTCCAACTCTTTAAAGTTTGACTCTCTGTATTATCCTTGTGCTGAGGCTTTAATTTAATGTTGAGTTTTTATTATAGCCTGTTAAGATAACTTTCTGTCAAACTATTTCAAATGTTTAAAATATATACTGGGTAACCTTATTTACAGAAATCACATGTATTTCAAATTGTCGTCATCCACCACAGTGTCAGATACAGGACAGTCCAGGAGAGGGGTAAAACCTGCAGCACTGGACCTGACACGGGTTTAGTGGTGCAGAGCTAGCCAGGACTTCTACATACAGTGCATAAATAATTACAGTTGTTGGTTACACTTAAAAAATAAGTATTTTTTTTTTAAAAACACTTCAGGCCGTGATATTGAGTTTTACGTTTTAACACTAATGGTCAGTAGGTCAAGGGCCATCGCATTAATATTATCTGCACAGTGTTTCACAGTCGGGGGGCAGTTTTCTAAAAAAAAATTTTTTTGTTGAAAAAACTTCAGGCCGTGATCCTGAGTTTTTAACAGTAACAGTCAGTATGTTAAGGGCCACTGCCTTAATATTATCTGCGCAGTGCGTCGCAGTTGGTGGGCAGTTTGTTTTTTTTGTTACAAAAAATATTTTTGTTAAAAAAAATTCAGCCTGTAATACTGTGTTTTTAAACACAAACGTTCAGTAGGTCAAGGGCCATCACCCTAATATAATCTAGAAAAGTTGTTTTTTTTGTTAAAAACATTTAGGCCGTGATACTGTGTCTTTAACATTAATGGTCAGTAGGTCAAGGGCCACGGCCTTAATATTATTTGCGCAGTGTGTCACAGTTGGTGGGCAGTTTATTTGTTTCTACTAAAAAAGATTCCTTTTGGTTGGAAAAATCATCGATATGGATCACGACGATCAGTCAACAGAAGAACAGCAGGAACGATAACCAAGCACTAGCACAGCAGCTGTAGCCACCACCAGTCATGACAATACTGCTTCAACATTATCTACTAAAGTTGATGCTCATGGGCATAGAGGCTTTAAGTCAGGGCATTTAAAATAGAAAAATATATATTTTACATTGTTAAAAAAATTACCTCTAATAGGGAAAGCTTCCTGCAGAAAAACATAAAATTGACAACATGCCATACATCACATGCAGTGGCAAGGTAAAGTTCAGACATTATACTTTATTTCTGAGTGGTGATTCTGCAAGTCCTGTCAGTCAGTCTAGAAGAGGTGTCACAAAAATGAAAACCGTAATATCAGTGGTGAAAAAAAAACACTAAGGCAGTAGAACAGCCTGTGTTGTTCAGAAATGTCACAAATCCCTGAGGAGAGTATAAGTGTGTCCGCGAGTGATATGTCTGAGCCTGACCTCCCTGATACTGTACTCAAAGGGATGCCTTCTTTGAACATTTCTACACCCTTTGCCAATGTGGGGATAAGCAGCACAAGTCAAGAAGATGCTAACCTAGAAATTGAGGATTCTACAGTGGAAGTGAAACAAGATGAGGGAGATATTTGTGTAGCTGACACCGGCGCTAATGAGGATGTTAAAGATGAGGATGTTGATGACGAGAATGTTGTTTGTGTAAGTGAGGCACCAGTTGAAGCAGTTCTTGCCCATGATAACAAAAAGGCCATTGTGTGTCTGGGCATGAGACAAAAAAATCCACCTCTTACAGTATGTGTGAAATAATTTTTACACAAATGCTGACAATTGTCTTGACATCTGTAGCATTTGAAAAGCCACAGTAAGTAAAGGTAGGGACCCTCATCATCATCTTCAATATCCTCAGTAATATTTGGAAGCAGTTTGATAAACCTAACTGACTCCTCCCCTATTCTGGATTCCACAGAAAATCCTTGAGCACTAGGCATGCTGCTGTTGGGGGTGGATCTGCATCCCAGAAGGGGACCAAGAAGACTACTAACAGTAGTTTAAAAAAATCACTGTTAAACAATCCTTTGCTAGAGGAAGCAAATATGACAGCTGTCACCCAGTTGCACAGCGTATTACTAACGCTAATATAGCTATGCTAGTTTTAGATCTGCGCTCAATATCCACCATTAATGCGGTGGGTTTTAGACAGTTAATTGAGGACCTGTGTCCTTGCTACTAAATCTAATCTGGATGCCATTTACTAGAAAAGCAATTCCACACTTGTACATGGACATTAAAAAAATCTTAAAAGCAGACCTACAAAATGCTATTGTACACACTGTCCACTTAACCAGAGATATGTGGACAAGCAGAACTGGTCAAACTAAAGACTGTGATAGCCCTCTGGGTGAGTGTATTGCCTTCAGCAGCATCTAACAGACACCAGCTCATTTAGGGGCAGGCTATTCTCTGTATCACTGGCTTCACTAAGAGGCATACCGATGTCAACCTTTTAGAAAAACTAAGGGATGTCATTGCAAAATGGCTTATCGAGCTTGGACTTTCCTTGGGATTTGTGATTATTGTGAGAGCATTGCAGTGGTGTGATTTCGAACACATCCCATGTCTGCTCACACAATCAATTTGGTGGTGCAGAATTTAAAAAAAATGTCAGGGCCATACAGGAGATGTTGAACTTTTCATCATTCAGCAGCTGCATGTAGAAGCATCACCTGCAAGTACAGTTCAATTAGCCTTGACACCAGCTGAAGCAAGATATAGTAACAAGGTGGAATTCCACCCTTTATATACTTTAGTGGATGGAGAAACAGTAAAAAGCCATCCAAAGCTACAAAACAAGCCATGACATAGGGAGAATGTACCTTAGTCCAGTGAAGTGGAGAATACTCTTTGAAGTAGTCACTTGTGAAGTGAGTTCAGGCACTGCCAGCTTAAGTCAGGTGATTGCCCAATTAGACTTTTGGAAAAGCAGCTTGAGAAACTAAAGGAGGAGATGAAACTAAATGATTCAGCTAAGTATATCAGACTTGTAGATCAAGTCCTTTATTTGCTTCGCCAGGATCCAAGAGTTGTCAGTATCTTGAAATCAGATCAATACATTTTGGTGGCCATGTTTGATCCCAGGTTTAATTCATACATCATGTCTTTTGCTCCAATGTATACAGCTCTCAAAAGATGCAAAGAGCTCCTGACAAGCAAGTTGTCAGCTCAAGCGACACGTGACACAATTATATCTCCTTCTACAGTTTCTCCAGCAACTGTGGCTGCCAGAAAAAAAAACTTGGCTTTCCCAAGAGACCCACTGGTGATGCAGATGAGTCAACACAACATTTTGATATCTGGTCAGGTCTAAAAGAATTGGTTAAAATTAGTGACACCTTTACCGCGATTCTATCTGATATAATCTCACAATTCAAAGACTGGTTGAAGATTATTTTAATGACAGTGTCCAAACAGGCATGTCTAAAAATCCCTTTGGCTACTGGGAGGAAAAAAAAGCAATTTGGTGGCTCTTGTACAAACTGGCTTTGCTTTACTTAAGCTGTCCACCCTCCAGTGTGTACTCAGAAAGAGTTTTCAGCACAGGCGGGAGCCTTGTCAGCGATCGGCGTAGGAGGCTACTTGCTCAATTTTGTGGAAAATATGATATTCATCAAAATAATCTACAAATTCCATGAGGAAGACCTTTTTCTGCAATTACATCAAAGTACAGAGGCACCTGTAATAAACTCTGCATGTCCTTTTAATATACAACATAAGGGTGGGTGGGAGGACCCAAGGACAATTCAAGCTTCACCTTTTTTCTTTGCATTATGTGCTGTTTGTGGCATTGACGATTGTTTCTTTTCCATAGACGACAAACATTTTTATAGTTTATTAAACTGCCATCCTGTCTGCCACTGCTGTGTGGCAATGTTTCATAGATGTCCTATATTCTTTTAATCTGACGTGTGTTTGTGCCGCTGCTCTCTTGCTTAGTTTAGCCAGTCAGCTCACTGCAGCCTTTGGCTTATATTGGTGAAAAGTGAAAACAATATATATAAAAACATCACCCATGCCCCCTGCCAAGCCACGGCCCTCACATTTATTTTCAACATCTATATTAGAAATCAACACAAGGACAATTCACAATGTGTGGGGTTAGCAGATTAGTGCTCTGGAAATGGTTATTACTATGAGAATACACCACCCCACTGTTGTTCATTATTTACATACAGTATGTCTAAAATACAGTAGTTGTCAACACTTTAAAACTATATCCAACACTTTAAAACTATATACTTTACTGGTAAACATGTGCCTCAAAGACCTAGTAGGGGTAGAAAAGAAAGCAGGTATATAGATAAAGAGCAGAGGTAGATATAGAAAGAGGGGAATGGCAAAAGGGGAAAGGATGTCAAGGTAGAGAAAAAAGACATTCAGGGGAGTAGAGAGAGAGATGGGAAGAGATAGCGCAGGAAGAGATAGAGAGAGAGAGCAAGAGAGAGAGAGAGAGGGTGGGAGTGAGGGAGCCCTCTGAAACTCCGGGGACAACAGAAGATGTGTTCTACATTTTCATAAGTTTATGATGTTACACTTGGATGAAACATTTCTTTGAAGCTCCTTTACTTGGCTTTGTACTTGCTTCACTGAACAGTTTAAAGACAGCAGATTAAATAATCCTTCACAGAGTACTCCGAATATCTATGCCTTCTCTTTCCTTCTCTTGTTCTTCAATATGATTACATGTGGAGCATCATCTTTCTCATTATTTCAAGATGTATTCAAGTGTGAAAACTTTAAGATGTTATTGCAAAAGCACAATGTAGAATCTCCTAATATGGCATCGTCACTTTAAGGAAAACATTTCATTTTCTTGATTGAGTTTTATAAAGGGAAAATAATTAAGACAAGCCTTACACACTGCTTCGTTAAACTATGGTGTAACGTACAAACCACTGTTCCAAAATGATTCAACACAATAAAAGTACAGTATGTTGAAAAAATATTATAGTAATATATAGAGTATTCAATTATTATGTTTAACAAGCATTCTTCTTCCCCACAAGCATTTAGAAAATACCTCCATTATCTTATGCAGACAGTAGCACCCAGAAAGACCTGGCCCAGTACTGCCAGGGAGGTGCAACCATGACCACAAAATTATGTTGCCATGTCCCCATTGGTGGGTCATGTGTAGCTTCTTCAGAGCACTCGGTATTCAAAATGTGGTGCAGCTATGCCCTCACATGTAGCCACACCTCTAGTTAAAGATCTCTAGGTGCAGGGCTTAAAGTGGTCCTGGAGAGGTGGTGGAACTCATCTCTCCCACCGCCTACTTCCCACCCCCGCCACGCTAGTCTGACAGGCCAAAACAAGTGTGAATACTGTTATTTACACACAATGTTGTGTATAGGAAACGGTAAAGTGAATGGCTGGGGGCCACCTATACCCCCAGAAGTTTTGGGGGCTATGAAAGTGTGAAATACATTTTTGATTTTTTTTTAGCACTTCTGTCATCCGCTGAGACTACAGTGTTAGATCCCTTAAAAAGAAAAAACAAAATTCTATATTATCAGTGTTATTTTTCTGCCATTCCTCTGCATTTTTTTATGGGGTCCCCACAAACTAGTTTTTGTCACTTGGTTGCCCAATGTTCTTTTGCAACCCCTATGTATTGCCTTTGGTTGATTCTTTCCATACCAATATGCTGGTTTCTCTGACGAAATTGAGCCTCCCCAGGCAGACCGTGAGTGGCTCTTTGTCTGTGGGATTATTGTGCAGGGACTTGGTGGAGATTGAACTAGTTCCACCTACCATTATAGGTGATGGAACTCAGTTCCAGCCCATTCCTGCCCACTTTAACCCCTGTCTAGGTGGCCCTGGACACTGGAAATCTGGCTGCACCTGTTAGGTTTGTCCCATAAATCATTAAAATGGCAGTTTTATTGATATGCTAAATATAGCGCAAACAAATTAATCTGAAATGTCAATATTCCGAATAAATAAACAAGTCACGGTAAGTAACAGCAATAAACAGAGTCCAGCATAATTCAATAGCTGAGATGGGCCCCGAGCCCCACAGCAATGTCCCAAGATACAAAATGTGAACACACTCCTGATTAAGTGAACATGGAAATGTAGATGTTTAGTCATGGTGTGTATTTACCACACTAGGTGGATTGCATGGAGCTGGCATGCGTGCAGATGGTGGTTGTGATGAAGCTGGACTGAATTTAGTTATGGCTGATTACCAAAGTGGGGTACCATAGGAAAATACACTAGAAGTCAGCTAATGAAGTGAGTAGTATGGGAAGGTGATATCTCTGTAGACACAGCAATGCTGGACACCTCCAACTGAGCCAGAAATGTACGTTCAGCAATTGGAAGCTGGACTTGATGCAGGAACATAGATGGCCGGCCGGGAGCCGAACAGGAATCCCCTCTATGCTCTGTCAGGGGTGTACCAGGGTTTGTAGTAGTCGGAAGCCAGGAACTGAATCAATAATAGTAGCAGCTGTATAAGGAAATTGAACCATACATGGCTACCCTCCCGGAAGTCGTGGGAGGCTCCTAATTTTTGTGTAACACCCCCGCACCTTCCGGAAAGGTAGGCACTTCTCCCGCACTCTGCCCACTTCCTAGTAAATTGGGCAGAATGGGGAGAATTTTTTTGCAGATCGGCGGATCCGCGAATAGGGGGTGTGACCTAATGAGGTAATTCTAAGAGATTCACTTCATTTGACCCTGCCCCTTATTTAAATATGTGGCGTTCCTGGCAAATTATCATGCCGGGGCGGGACTTAATAACGTGACCCGATCTGCCCCGCCCCCAACACCTCCCATCTGCTTCTCCTCTCCGGGCTTCTCCCGGGAAGGAAAAGGTATGTGTTGGCAAATATGAATTGAACCAGTACCATACAGCACTTGAACCAGGAATCACAGAACCTGTATCATGAAACCAGACCAGGAAGATACAGAACAGTAAACAGGAATTGCAGGAGCTGTAGCAGGAAACAAAACCAAGAACATACAGCACAGGAACCAGGGCACTACGCTGGGAGCATATGCTATCTCTGGCTGAGGTGGAGTGTCTAAAAATCAGACTCAAGGCCCCCATACAGAGGTCTAAAAATCAGACTCAAGGCCCCCATACATCAGCAATTGATTGGAGCAATCGTGCAATTTGCAATCGATTGTGTATACAAATCTTTCCCTTTTTCAATCGATTGCAAATTGCAGAATTGTCACAATCGATTAAAAAAAAGGGAAAGATTTTTATACACAATCAATTGCAAATTACACGATTGCTGCAATCAATTGCTGATGTATGGGGGCCTTCAGCCAGTACTACTAGCTAACCACACCTGTATAGTAGCTCTACTTAATTAAAAGCAAGTTCTCACATGCAGGGTAATAAAAGAAACTGACATGATCCCACTTAGCATGCCTGCATTGCAGCTTAGAGCAATTGCACACATGGAAAGACAGTGACTAACTCTGCATGCAAGTCAGAATCCTAACACCTACCCTCCAACATGTCCCTTTCCATCCGGTACAAAATGCTCTGCTCCTGGGTTTTCCACCTAATTAATGATTGCAGACACCTGTGTTGAGCTTGTTAATAGATGAGGCAGGTGTATCACCACAGGTGGCTGCAATCATCAATTAAGATAGAAATCCAGGAGCAGAGCTTTTTGTAGCGGATGGAAGGGGTCATTTTGAAGAGTCTGCTAACAGTGTCTATGTGAAAGAAGCTATGCTGCTCAAAGCACACAAATAATCAATATGTTATTTTATAATCTATTTAATCATACTGGATTGATTCTCCCTACGCTGCAGTTGTTATATTCAGGTAATAGTTCTATGCTGCAGATAATATTTCATTTAGGGTTAGACATACTTAACAGCTTCCTCTCTGAAAGCTCCTCAGGGGATACTCAAACAACAGCACGGGTGGTGTGGTGATATGATTGTTGTCATCAAGGCCCCACCCACCCAATCCTAAATGTTGCAGTTCACACAGCAAGGGATGTGGCCATGATGACACATTTTTCAGCGAATGATGTCATCACAGTTCTAGCCTACCTACTTCATTGGCAAGGTGGATAGGCGCCAGGAGGGTGGTCTCCTCTTCTGAGAGTGGCAATTCGAAGTGGCAAGTATAGGTTTATAGCAGGACCAATGGAGGGGCACCCAGTTTACATGTTGCAGAGGGGCATGTATATAGAGGTCAGGGCTGTTCATAAATGGGTCACTCTATAAGGTATAAATTTATATTGTCCAGAATATACTGTACACTTTTGCACATCATTAATTTGTTGATCTCTCTAGATTCCCCTCAAACATTCCCGTGTTTTGGTTTTGGATCTGGATTCAGCTTTGGGTTTTGCAGAAGAACTGGCAACAGATACGAACCGGGACTTGGTTCGAGACAGGGCACAAAAGTGAATCTAAACCTTGACACGGTTCTACTCGGAACCCTTAAATTCCAGTGTGTTTGGATTTCAGAAATCAGAACCCACACATCTCTAAAAACAAAAATGACATAAACCAAACCTGGACCTACTGTACTTTGACTGCAATATTAGCGGATCATTTTACGTTGTTGAAGAAACTTTCTGGATGCCTGTTCTTTCCTGCTGCCAAAACTGCATAATGTATATTGATTTGGTTTCTATTTTAAACTTTTAGATTTTTCATAGATTTTTAGAACGTCAAATCAGATTACCTGAATATTCACAACATGGACAATTACTGTTCACCCCAGCAAATGCCCCACTGAAAAATAAATAAATGCCACAATAGAATTGATTACTCCACAAGTATGGCCACTTGGGTTCTCATTATTTACCTTTGTTTTACAAAGCTGCAAACAAAGGGCCCGATTCATACCCACTCGCTAGATGCGTACGCTTGCACCCAGCATGTGCAAATCCAGCAAAGGCAGGCGATCGCATGGCAAGGCATTAGCACGCCCACTATGTCTTGACATGCGATTGCGGTGTATATGCAGATGCCCACCAGCCTGTCTTAAGATGCTCACTAATGCATGTCATCTCCAGGAAGTGTATGCAGTTATCGGTACCATCAAGTACCATCGGATGTGATCACAGCACTTGTGATTGACCATACCATGTGCAACTACTGCGAGTGCTTCAGTGTGAAAACCAGCCAAGTGATGTGTACAATGACGCTCAATGTTAATTATGCACATCTCTTAAATGGCATTGAGACACTCAGACATGCCTGCGTTCGCTCCTCCACTCCCCAGTTTCCATCAACCAACCCGTTACCACCCACAAACGGCTTGTCCTGTCACTCAGTCTAGTGAGCAGTCTATGCGCAGCAGTCAAATGCTTCCCGATCGCCTGGACTAGGTCGCGCACGC
The DNA here is from genome assembly GCA_031769625.1 of Taudactylus pleione. Lineage (NCBI taxonomy): Eukaryota > Metazoa > Chordata > Amphibia > Anura > Myobatrachidae > Taudactylus > Taudactylus pleione. The sequence goes on from JAUIMM010000205.1 coordinate 194,682, forward strand.
ACACTGCGATACATATGCATGGGCAGATTGCGAACCAGCGGCAGCTACGAACGAACGCAGCCTAGCGAGCGTGTCTGATTCAGGCTCAAAGATTGAACTTCTCAGGGGACCAGCATTATAGTCACAAATGTTCTGAACCACCAAGTCACCAAAAGCAGTATACTTATATTGTCTACATCAGGGAAAAGCACAGAATATTGAGGCACAAATTAAAAAAAAGCAAAAAAGTTACAGTTTCACAATTCTTCGTCAAATGCCACATTGCATTTAGGCATAGCATACTGTACATACACACACATAAAGTGAATGTAAATCATGCCACCATTTTTAAGGTGTTATCAACTCCTATTTTTAGCAGTGTGCCATATGGACATCCTACGTGCATTGACGTAAATTGCTGATGTTAAAACAAATATGATTCAATGTACAGTATTTCTTACTCTACGGCTGCAATGTATGATATAAAGGCTACATTAGTGCAGGAAAATAAAGCATAGTAAAACTACACTGTAATTATGTGCTCTCTAGTTCCATACTGTATGCCTATAGTGTCTTGTTATTTCTATGAGCAGAACCTATGGAGCGGGATGCAGCAAGCATGGCATTTTAAAAGTGATGCCTGTCGCCACTGATCACATGCATAGCAGTGTGTATTAACGCTGTATGCATGGCTATTTATGCAAGCGATGGCTCTTCTAATAAGAACTGTCGCTTGCGAAGAGTGGAACTTGCGAGTTTTATGACCCAGGAGTCCTTCTGAGCATGTGGTGCCTTTGGCCAGCACATGTGCGAGCTGCGGAGGACACTGGGAGGTATTCTATTGGATCCCTTTTGGAGAAGTCTCCGGTAAGAAGCCCATAGGCTTCTATTAGGCAACGCCTACCTATAAATATACTATTTATTAAGTATGCATTAAAAATGCAAAGTATTTATCACATTTCTGACCAACTGGTATTAACCAGAGTTGGAATTTAAAAACAAAAGTTGATTGTCTAAAAATTCTTGGCTTTATCATAAACGACATAAGCAAAATAATAAAATAAATAGGATCGATAGAACGTGAAAATAAATTGGAAAACAGTCTCTTTTTCTTTTTTAAAAAGATGCTGTATCTGATCCTCATAAAGAAATATAATAAACACAGGTGGTCACTTAATTGTTTTCTGCGATATAGCTCAAGGAACGAAACACACTTGCTTGGGATATATTAACTGTAACAAGTTGATAGAATAATTGTTACTATTTATGGTATGAAATTCTGGTTACTTTCCAGTGAGAAAGTGCTGAAATCATATAGAGGTTGTAACACTTAGTTCACAACAGTTCTGGGGGATTAGAATGTAAATTTCAAATTCTATGTCAGAATTTATAGATCTGTCAGCCTGTGAATAATGGTCCTCTGCGGATAATTTCAGATAACAGCATTTATTTTAGAAATATAATTAAAGGTACAGTACTAGCACCAATAACTAAGAGACTAGTGTGTAGGTCTTTGTACCAGAGAACTGCCGATCAGAATGATTAGATATTATCTGCTTGTATAATTACTATACGCATTAGTGGTCCCCATATGGGTGATCCACTTGGTAAGAAGTCTCATAGGGGTCTGTTGTAAGATTTGTTTAATCCAATGACCAGTACACACTAGATGATATGTCGTCTGATCCGGCCAGATTGGACGTAATGTTGGCAACATCGTCCAGTGTGTACACTCAATGTCACTAATAATAAGCGCTCCCCCGCATCGTCAGCGACAACGCCCGTCGGTCCTGCATGCAAGTCCGATGAGCGACATCATTAACGGGAGCCATGCTGCCGAATGCAGCATGCCCCACGCTGTCACTCACGACATCGGTAAGTGTGAATGCAGTGAAGAGACACCTCGTGCCAGCATCTGCGATCCCAGCACTGCGACCGAGCACTGCACTGGCCAGCTGAGTAAGCCTCAGCTTAAGCATGATGGCCGACTTGCGAGGCCAGGAAATCTGCATCCATTGACTCAGACCCCGGTCTTGGCATCCCTAGAAAATTTAATGGAGACGATAGCACAATTATTTTCTCCATTAAGTCCCATATCGCAGAGTATTGCACTGTAAGACATTGCTCTCTATAGTGCTTTGACACATTTTGCTATTCAGCAAAGCATAAAGCAGTAAATTACTTGAAAAATCTTTACTTTATATAATGCCATCTCAGAATGGCGTTATATGAAGAAAATCCATAATAATCTCAAAAGCTGCAAGGACAGATGGAAACTTTCCCATAAGCCCCTGCAGTATCTTGAAACTCTGCCCCAGTATCCCTACCTGCTTTGCAGTGACCGCCGACTGTAAGTCCATCTCCAGCCTGTTAAAATGGTCTAAATTGATTGAAATGTGTACATAGGCTTCATATTAGTCTGTATAAATATTAAATATGAAAGCACATAAATATAAATGTATATAAAGCCTGTGGATCTCAATGAATATAAAGCCTGTGGATCTCAATGAATTTAGACAGTTTTGGCAGGCAGGAGACGGACTTACAGTCAGCGGTCACCGCAATGCAGGGGTGGAGACTATTCGTAAGCGCATGACTGAGCATGCACAGAAGCAGAAACACAAGGTTGTTTTCGGAATCCTGAATACAATGCCTTCTGTAACATTGCAGGGACAGCGTGTTACCGCAACCGCTGTCCCTGCATAAACAGTTTCTGAATAACTTACATAAAATGTACTGTAACAATTGATAAAAAAAAATCATGACGATGTTGCCCGATAATATTCGGGGCAACATCCTCACTGTTCCTGAACAGAGTCCTTAGTATTACTTATCAGAGTGTGAGCAGTTTTTTACATCTTCAGCTGCTAAATTGACATTATGACCACATCAGCATTCCCATATAAATAGGATGAATGTCAATAAAAAAAATAATAATATATATAAATTAGGGGTGAGCGGGTTCGGATTTCTGAAATCCGAACCCCCCCGAGCCCCCCCGATCCGAGGCCGATCTGAGTCAGGCTCGACTTTTCCCGCCTGACTCGGATCTGAAATCGAGGCAAAACGTCATCATCCCGCCTTCCGGGTCTCGCGGGTTTTGGATTCTATATAAGGTACCCGCGTTGGTGCCATTTTCTCACTCGGCTGTGGACAGTGAAGAGGGAGGGTGGGAGTTAGGGCTGGCTGGGCTGTGTAGTGTAGTGTAGTGTAGTGTTGTGCTGTGCTGTGCTGCTGTTGTCCATAGGGGCTGTGTCCACTCCTCCAAAGTCCATAGGGGCTGGCTGGACTGTGTTGTGCAGTCAGTTGTCCATAGGGGCTGTGTCCACTCCAAAGTCCTGTGCAATGTCCCAGTCCTAAAGGGGTGCTGTAGTGTTGTCCAGGGGGTGCCCTGTCCATCAGGGGTGCTCCCCCCAAGTGCAAAAAAATATATATTTTTTCTGTGTTTGTGAATTCTATGCGCAGTAGCCGCACGTGCATCAACAAAGTAGTGCCAAGCGTGCGCCTGTGTCATAAGTAAAGGGCCAGCTGGCTTGACCATTAAAGGGTGCTGTAACCCCCAAAGTGCACTCCAAACAAAATAAAAAAATATTTTCTGTGTTTGTGAATTGTGTGCACTGTGGCTGCACGTGCATCCTCAAAGGAGCAGCGCCAAGTGTGTGCCTGTGTCCCATAAGTAAAGGGCCGGCTGGCTCATTTCTTAAAGGGTGGTGTAACCCACAAACTGCACTAGTCTCCAACGAAAATATCTAAAAAAAATTTCTGTGTTTGTGTGTGCCTTAGCAGCACGTATATATCAATATAACATAAATGGAGGACCAAACTTTCTCAGATAAAAATAAAATAGGGAAAGATCAAGAACCACTTCCTCCTAGTGCTGTTGCTGCTGCTGAGAGTTGTTCATCATCCCAGAGAGGAAGTAGGAACACCACTACTTTTACTAAACAATTGACCCTCCAACAGTCCTTAGCAAGGAGGATGAAGTACGACAGCAGTCATCGTATAACTGAGGCCTTGACTGCTATGTTGGTGTTAGACGTGCGTCCGGTATCCGCCATTAGTGCAGTGGGATTTAGACAATTGATGGAGGTAGTGTGTCCCCGGTTCCAAATCCCATCTAGTTTCCACTTCACTAGGCAGGCAATACCGAGACTGTACAGAAACGTGAGAAAAAGTGTCCTCAGTGTCCTGAAAAATGCAGTTGTACCCAATGTCCACGTAACCACGGACATGTGGAGAAGTGGAACAGGGCAGACTAAGGACTATATGACTGTGACAGCCAACTGGGTAAATGTATCACCTTACGCAGCAACAACAGCAGCGTCACCAGTAGCAGCATCTCAGAAACGCCAGCTCGTTCCAAGGCAGGCTACGCTGTGTATCACTGGTTTCAGTAAGAGGCACACCGCCGACAACCTCTTAGAGAAACTGAGGGAAATCATCGCCCAGTGGCTTACCCCACTTAGACTCTCCTGGGGATTTGTGATATCTGACAACGCCACCAGTATTGTGCGGGCATTACATCTGGGCAAATTCCAGCATGTCCCATGTTTTGCTCACACAATAAACTTGGTGGTGTAGATTTTTCTGAAAAGCGACAGGGGGCACGAGACGCTTTGGGTGGCCCGAAAAATTTCTGGCCACTTTTGCCATTCAGCGACTGCGTGTCATAAGTAAAGGGCCGGCTGGCTTGTCCATTAAAGGGTGCTGTAACCCCCAAAGTGCACTCCAAACAAAATAAAAAATTCTTTTTTTTCTGTCTTTGTGAAACGTGTGGGCTGTAGCCGCACCGGAATCCTCAAAGCAGCATCGACAAGCGTGCGTTTGTCTGTTAAAGGGTGGTGTAACCATCAAAGTGCGCTCCACAAACAATAAAAAAAATCTTCTTTTTTTTCTGTCTTTGTGAATTATGTGGGCTCTAGCCGCACCTGCATCCTCAAAGCAGCAGCGACAAGCGTGCGTCTGTCTGTTAAAGGGTGGTGTAACCCTCAAAGTGCGCTCCAGAAACAATAAAAAAATTCTTCTTTTTTTTTCTGTCTTTGTGAATTATGTGGGCTCTAGCCGCACCTGCATCCTCAAATCAGCAGCGACAAGCATGCGTCTGTCTGTTAAAGGGTGGTGTAACCCTCAAAGTGCACTCCAGAAACAATAAAAAAATTCTTCTATTTTTTTCTGTCTTTGTGAATTGTGTGGGCTGTAGCAGCACCTGCATCCTCAATGCAGCAGCGACAAGCGTGCGCCTGTGTCCCATAAGTCTGTTAAAGGGTAGTGTAACCCCCAAAGTGCTCCAAAATATAAAAAACAATTTTTTTTCTGTGTTTGCGACTTGTGTGCGATGTAGCCGCACGTGCATCAACACAGTAGCAGCGCCAAGCGTGCGCCTGTGTCATAAGTCAAGGGCCGGTTTGGACATCTGGTCCGGACTGAAGGGCATGCTAACACTTTCTGACAAGTCTACTGTCACTGCATATGATACTGTCCTCAAAGCAGCAGCGACAAGCGTGCGTCTGTCTGTTAAAGGGTGGTGTTACCCCCAAAGTGCGCTCCAACAAAATAAAATAATCTTTTTTTCTGTGTTTGTGTGTGAAATGTATGCGCAGTAGCCGCACCTGCATCCTCAAAGCAGCAGCGACAAGCGTGCATCTGTCTGTTAAAGGGTGGTGTAACCCCCAAAGTGCGCTCCAACCAAAATAAAATAATCTTCTTTTTTTCTCTCTTTGTGTGTGAAATGTATGTGCAGTAGCCGCACCTGCATCCTCAAAGCAGCAGCGACAAGCGTGCGTCTGTCTGTTAAAGGGTGGTGTAACCCTCAAAGTGCGCTCCACAAAAAATAAAAAATTCTTCTTTTTTTTCTGTCTTTGTGAATTGTGTGGGCTGTAGCCGCACATGCATCCTCAAAGCAGCAGCGACAAGCATGCGTCTGTCTGTTAAAGGATTACATCGGTGACAGCATCCAAGTAGGCATGTCAGACAGTCCGTACCTGTAGTGGCAGGAAAAAGAGGCAATTTGGAGGCCCCTGTACAAACTGGCTCTATTTTACCTGAGGTGCCCCCCCTCCAGTGAGTACTCCGAAAGAGTGTTTAGTGCAGCCAGGAACCTTGTCAGCGAAAGGCATAGGAGGTTGCTTCCACAAAATGTGGAGAAGATGATGTTCATAAAAATGAATTTTCAACTCTTCCATGGAGACCAGCCTCCAAAACGTACAGAAGGACCTGTGGTTGTGGATTCCAGCGGGGACAAATTAATACTCTGAGGATGAGGATGTACACAACACTGAAGAGGGTGTGGAATCGGTGGATGAGGAGGATGAGGACGACATCTTGCCTCTGTAGAGCCAGTTTGTGCAGGGACAGATTAATTGCCAGCTTGTTTTGTAGGGGCCCAAACGAACCAATCATTTCAGCCACAGTCGTGTGGCAGACCCTGGCGCTGAAATGATTGGTTTGTTAAAGTGTGCATGTCCTGTTTATACAACATAAGGGTAGGCGGGAGGGCTCAAGGACAATTCCATCTTGCACCTCTTTTTTTCTTTGCATTATGTACTGATTGGGGCCTAGTTTTTCAAACTGCCATCCTGTCTGCCACTGCAGTGTCACTCCTAGATGGACCATGTGTTTGTGCTGCCCACTCGTGTCGCTTAGCATAGTCATCCAGCTACCTCGGTGCAACCTTTTGAACATAAAAACACTATAGTGAGGTGTGAGGTGTTAAGAATAGACTGGAAATGAGTGGAAATTAAGGTTATTGAGGTTAATAATAGCATAGGAGCAGAAAAACCCACAAATTCTGTGATTTTAGCTGTTTTCATGCTTTTTTAAAAAAAAATACAGATCCAAAACACAAAACCCAGAACCCAAAACACGGAAGGGTGGTTTTGGCAAAACCAATCCAGATCCAAAACACGAAGAAAGATCCAGATCCAAAACCAAATCACAAAACACGAAAAGTGGCCGGTGCACATCCCTAATATAAATATATATATAAATATATATATATATATATATATAGAGAGAGAGAGAGAGAGAGAGAGAGAGAGAGAGAGAGAGAGAGAGAGAGAGAGAGAGAGAGAGAGATGCTATAAGTCCCAGATTTTTGGGCTCATACCTATTTTGGTTTATGCACCCTGGCTTCCCAAAAACTATTTTTGCTCAAATGTCCTGGTTTACGAGGAAGGCTGGAGGGGAGACTGCTGTCAGTAAAGTGATGTGAATAGGCCCAGAGCTGGTTTGGTGATGCATCATGCATACCCATGGTCCCTGGCGGCTCTCTTTCTGTGGCTATCCTTTGGTCTGGAAGGGTCGCTCATTCCAGACCAAAACCCAGCCACCACTGCAGCCAGCCCACACAGTAACCTAACTCCCACAGTCAGTCTGAGAGACTTCAGACTACTTGGCTGATTGGAGGGCTGTTTAATAGTTTAATTCAGTGACTATGGGCTGTTATATTAATTCAGACATTCAGTGCCTGGCTGTTTATTAATTTAATGCCTGTAGGCTGTTATATCATTTCAGTGCTTGGCTGTTATATTAAATAAGTGCCCTGTTAGACTGTTAAATGAATTCAGTGCCCTGGCCTGGCACATAAAGTAGTCTATTGTTACCCTGCAATAAGGGATAACTAAATATATTTTGTATTTCAAATTGGTCTTAGGTCTTTTCACTCAAGAGACTGTCTCACATCATTTATATTAAATCCAATTTTGCATTTAACTCATAGTTCTAATTTATAATTATTTAAGAATGCCACCACCTAAGAGAAAGTGTCAGTAAACTGATAAATTGTGTAAAGACTTTCCTTTTAGTACGAAAATAAAAGAGAACGACAATGAAACTGTATTATGCTCAATGTGAAGTGCTCTGTTTGCAATTGGCCATGGTGGGAGGTCTGACATTACCATCCATATTAAATCAAACACAAAATGCTTTGAAGACTTCTTTAACTTCCAGAAAGGTGACCAGTTTTTATACCTCAAAGCAGATAACGAGTCTCCTACGCTGAAAACCAAAATGAAAGCGAGTGAACATCATCAACTACATTATAATGGGAGTTTTAAAAAAATATTTATTTATTCAGTAGACACATTTTTTTTAACTAAAATGCACATATTATAGTCAAGATAATTTGTGAACTTTAAATGTGCTTTAAATGTCCAAACACAACCAAACTCTATGTGCATCCTGTATTTTGCCTTCATGGCAATATATTTCCCATTTTATGGGGTTTATATAACATGACATACTTGCCGACATTCCAGGGAGGAGCTCAATGCCTTTATGCAGCGGGGGGCGTGGCCGGACAATGACACTGTATTGGGGGTGGGGCCAGTGGCAGGGCCTTGCGATTGTGTCATGGCATTGTGAAGCAGAGGGCAGGGACACGATGACCGCCTCCCCCCCCCCCGCTGTGGAGAGAGGCCTGTCTGCCTTTCTGGGGGGCCGGGAGACTCCTGGCCAAATCGGAAGGGTAGGCAAGCCTGTAACAGGATGACCGCAGGTGGGATCCTTGCGAAAGTGTCACAGTTTTTTATGTTTGAAATATAGCAACCCTAGTGATATACTGTGGGTTAGCAATGTATATTAAGGTATTAACAACAGTATTGGAGCAGTTGCCAAATCTTACTTCCTTTGTTTAATCTCTACAATTATAAGGAAGAATCAACTAATAAGTATAGAAATTATTATGTGCGGAAGTGGGGTATAGAATTTGTGCTGCACAAACAAAAATACACCTTTCTCAGTATGTGCCCCAATCTGAATGCTTTTATAGCATACAGGCAGTGTTTCCCAAACTCCGCCATTACAGTCCAGGTTTTAAGGATATCCATGTTTGATTCCAGATGGTTAAATCAAACTGACTGAGGTACTGACTAATGCTGGCCATACACGGGACGATTGATCACGCGATTTGGGCAGTTTCTACAGGTTGGACAGACCATTAATTTGAAAAGAGTTGTATTTTGAGTCTTCTGTAACCCCAATGCGCGTTCCCGCTGTTGTCTAATTGGATCGCAGATCAGATGGTTTTGCAGAGAGATCTCAACTGATCGTGTAGGAATTGACACACATTATGTGATGTGATTGATCAAATCGTATTGTCTTATGTGAAATAGTTGCATTTTAAATACAAATCGTCCTGTATCTGAAGGGAAGAATTTTCAAGGGAAATCGTAAAACTGATCTGACCAACTTTTGAATTTTACCGTGTATGGCCACCTTAAGTCACCTGTGCTCAATCATGGATATCCTTAAAACCTGGACTGCAATGGAAGAGTTTGGGAACCTCTTTGCTTTTTAAAAATAGCCCTGATAAGCTTACAAAATAAATGTAAAATTAAATGAAAACAAAATTAGTTTTTTTATTAATACAGATTGTGAAACAACAAAGACAATGCTAAAATGTACTGTATTTTATTAACATTTGAAACACACCAAACAAACACCAATTATGACTGTATATTTCATACCGCTGTCCTATTTATAATGTATAATTTCTGCTACTTCTTGCACTTCTTTTTGTCACTAGCTCTTTCGCTTAGTGCTAATTAAAGTGAGGCGATTTAGGTGCAAGTACGGAAAACGATACAAGTGATAGAAATGAATAGCATATAGAAAAATAATACAAACAGTATACAGTACTATAGTATAATCAGAAATGATATCACTCCATTGTGTATATACATGTACAGGTGTTGAAAACTGAAGTACAGATAAAAGGTACCCAAAAGTGACCTAAATGAGCACAAAATATATCATTTGAAAGGCTTTCCTGTATTAATGCTGGAATCCCTGGAGTTTCTCCATTATTATCATTAGTAGTGTTTATTTGTATGGCACTGATCAGATTACACAGAGACAGTGGCATCCCTACCTGTTCTTACACCCAGTGTGGGTAGGGATCGGCTGCCTCTTGGGTGGGGGTGTGGCCTCGCAGCCCGAACCCCCGTTTTTGTCACTCTGGGGGTACCGGGAGATGCGGATTGCCCCCAGGTACCAGTTTATTTGCAGGGCAGTAATGCTACGGTGCAGCACCCAGCTCCTGTCACTGAAGAGGAGTCAGCACTTTGGTGTCACCCCTCAGCACGTAGAAGATGTTCTCATCCACACTAGTCCCTGCCTCAAGGGGCCTATCCATTAGCAGATGTTTTTCTGAACGATGAAAGACAAAAGACATCTATTGAAAATTCCGGTGGCTGTGCTGAACGATATCTGTCATGTACATGACAAATTTTGGAAAAAGACGAAAGATGAACGATATCACATGACATCTTTCAGGGAGTGGATTTCTTTTCTTTTTAGTGCTTTGTAGCTGCTGTTAATATTGTGCAGCATTTACCGCATATAAACTGCCAGATATTTGTAATATCTGGCAGCGATATGCGACAATTGGCCAACATGTTGAAGAGACGAAAGATAAAATTTATCGGCCGCGGGAGTGCGCATCTGTCATCGTTCAGGGCCTATCTATTAGCAGATAAATTGAACGACTGAATGATATATCGTTCAGTCGTTCAATTTATCTGCTAATGGATAGGCCCCTAAACTCACAGTATAAATTCCCTAACTCGCACCCACAGGTCCATTCCTCAGAAAAATAATACACAGTACATCAGCGCTGTGAGTGTGTCTATACACTAAATAAATCACAAATGTGCTAACATAAAATTATAGAAATATTTAATTAAACACCAAATCACAGTAACAGAAAAAAAACTTTCTGTGATAAATCAGTGTATTTAAAAGACATTCAATTGTAACATACACTTATTTCAGAAAAAAAACATTTCTAATAACTTTAGAAACAAACTTGGACAATGTATGAGGGACTAAAAGGAGCACCCAGTGGATCCTCAACTACTGTAAACATGGAAAGAACATATAAACTTCACACAGGACACAGGGGGTCATTCAGACCCGCTCGCGAGCGCAGGACGCTCGCAAGTGGGTCGATGTTGCCCCACTGCGCATGCGCACGACGGAGGGAGCTCCGTCGTGCGCATGTGCGAGACCCGGATAGCGACAGGCTCTCCGTCGCTCCAGGTCTCGCACCAAAGGGGGCGTGCTGTCGATGTTGATTTACAGCACGCCCCCTTTGGTGGGTGTGCCGGGGGCGTGGCTGCCAGACGGAGGCGTTCCCATGGGAACGCCTACCGTCTGAAGCCGGCCCCACTGTCATCACTAGTGATGTCAGTGGGAGTGATTTTGGCTCTGATAGAGCCAAAATCACTCCAGGGCTTGCGGCCACGAGACCCTACCGTAGGGTCTCCGTCGCAAGCCCGATGGTCGTGATGGTCTTAACCATCGCGACCATCATCATGGACGCACGCATAAGCTGTGGGTGGTCACCCACGGCTATGCGAGCGTCCAGGAGGACGCTCCATTTTCATGGAGGAGGGCACTGATTCAGAGCGAGCGCTCTGGTCAGAGCGTTCGACTCTGAATCAGGCCCACAGTTTAGTAACTATCCCTCATAGTGTTACTGTGTAGGGCTCCAAAAATAAAACAAAGAATAAAAAACTTATAGTGTTGTACATCAGGAATATGTTGATTAATGCAATCTAAGAATAATGTATATAAAGATAAAGTTAAAAATATAATTTTTATTGCTGGTTGTATAGCCAGGAATCTTTCTTACATAATTATCAAAGATTTGAAGTGTAAAGCCAATGAGGCATAATCGTGTGAATAAAATCAGTATGTATTTCGAGAGTCACAGTGCTCTTTAACTAAAAATTGTCTGTACGGCCTAACATACAGTGGACATCATTAGGGGGACCTCTTGTTTACAACCAATATCAGTGGGACCTGCTGGGAATTGTTTAGTGATTGGTTCCTTTAAGGAGTATCTAAATCATATAGACCAAACTTTTGTCTTTGCCATGCGTCCCTCTCCGTCAGCTACTGTCTATACAGCCTATGGAGTGAAACAGGTGACTGGTCACTGTGCAGCGTCCCACAAACACTTACCATTGTAGCTCTTCTTGACCTGGATACCGAGGGATGGAGGGATCCTGCGGGATCTCAGCACCTGTGCAACTGAGTCTCTCAGATGTGATAACAGTGCAGGGTGTCCCTGGTCCCAGGTCCTCTGTCCAAAGTAGTACAATGTCTTACAATGACCAAACACATAGCACCTGGCCCTGGGCTTGTCTTGGGGGAGGGGGACAGTCATTGAAGAGGAGAAATACCCCCCCCACTCCCGATGACACCTGCTGCTGCTTTGCGATGGTGCACTGCAAATAGTCTTGTTATAAAGTGTTTTCACCAGCAGGAGCGATCATGCCCCCTCTAGCTCCCAAGCCCACAGTATGTCTAGGGGGCCCTGGATAAATGTAGCAACCTCAACCTCAGCTAAATAATAATTATGCTAGTAAGAGGGGATATTTTCCAATAATGCACAATTCGGATGATGCTATAGACTGGTGGCGTCACTAAGGGGTGCTGGCCACACCAGGTGACACCCATCCAAAGAGGAGGCATCAAAATTGCAGAGCTGCTCTGCTATTTTGGTGTCACCCCTTCGGGTGGTGTCACTGAGCAGCTCTGCAGTGGTTATCCATACTGTACTAGGAGAAGCTGGGGGCTGCCACCGTGTGTGACGAGAATGGCACACATCAGGGGGGCATGACCTGGCAGGCATGAGGCTACGTCCCCTTCACATGTGCACACTTGAGGATTACCTAATTGCCTCACCAGGTGTCACCACCCATGGTAACACCACTGCCCTTGGCTTAGAAATGGCTCATATTATAAAATATCTTCATCCATATTTATGGAGTCCTGCAGGCTTATCCAGAATATTACAGAAATTATTAGGAGACAACTAAAAATGACAAACTTAGGGCTCGATTCAATTGCCCACAATGTAAATAGCGCCGGGAGATAGCTCCCGGAGCTATTCTATTCTGCACGGTGTTTAGTCGGAGAATGCCCGTCCTCAAGACTAAACAACCTGTTTAAGGCGCGAGAACGGGCATCTCCTGGCTTAACTTCCCGGCGCGATGCTGTTTTCCAAGGGCAGAAAACAGCCTCATGCCTGGACTTTTGTCGGATTTCTACTCGCATCCCCGGAGGTGTGCGAGAAGAAATCCTTAGTCGGGGTTAGCAGCGCGGTATATTGAATAGCTCCAGGAGCTGATTCCTGGCACTATTCACTTCGTGCAGAATAGAATCGAGCCCTTAGATTCGCCTATAACTAGAACTTTAATATTTACATTTTTCAATCAATTCAACCCATCCTTGGACCATCATCACCACCGCTGGGCTCCCAAAAAGAGACTTTACAGCTTCTTTGTACCTGCCCCCTCCTACTGTGCCCATGATCATTTGGCAACTTCTATACAGTGCATCATGACATTGTTGCTTAGTGAGTCATTATAACATTATCACCGGCTTTAGATAAAAATCACGTTTCTTATAGTTCTTAAGTAAGATAACAGCAGAGCTGAACATTTTTATAGAGGACCTGCACAGGAAGAAGCAAAAAAGAATAACGTTTTTTTGTTTAGATGTAATTTTAATAAAAAAAAAACTTAAAACGGATACTTTTAAATATGTATTAGATCAACCTCTCTATAGTAATTATTATTCATAATTAAATACAATGTCTATTTTTTTAATTGTAGAAATGTTATACTTATATATATATTATGCATAAGAAAAAACAATTACTGTAATTAATAATATTATACAACTACTGAATAAATTGCACATTTATTTGTAATGATATAGCATAGAAAATTTAGAGAATTATGTTGTAAATGTAATAATACAAAAGATAATGGTTGTTTTTAAATAAAAGAAGGCAATGGTCCTTAAACTACAATTAAAGCAATTATTTTTTAGTTGAGCGTCTAATATAAAATACCAGATTTCTCACATAACGTTAAACATTTTACAGACTAGTAATTATAGATAATTATTTTTCTAAAATCAACATTCATCATACGTATAATTTGCCCTATTATTTCTTGAAGAAAAATGCTCAATAAAAATATTTATGCGAATCTTTAATTACTTTAAGAAAATGAAGCGTACGGTGGCAGCATTATGTTATTCTGTCCTAAAATAATATTTTACAAACATGACAAGAACATGTCAGGAGAAGTCAACCCAAAAATATGTTTATAATTAAACTATGAAATTTAAATAAAGATAAGCTAATGTATGTATGACCCTTGGTATAGTGTCAAATCCCCAAATTTGTACTGCGCATTTGCCCAGGGCCACAAAGAGGGCGGTGCGGCCAGTGCCGTCGTACAAGGCGGAATGACCTGATGGCAGTACCAGCCGTACTCACCCTCCTCTGCAACCCGTGAATTGCTCTGGTTCATGGCTCCTGCACTGTGTGGGGAGCGACATTATATCCACAGTACTGTGGGATCTGTTCTGCCACTCTGAGCCTCTCTAGGATGCTTCGATTAACAGGCTAGTGGTCCGGAGAAGGTGATCCACCCTACCTCCTGCTTGGGCGCTCAGTTATTATGGCTCGAGCACCACTCAGAGGGCTGTGCAGCACAGGGAGCAGTGGCACCCTGTTATTTTCTTTTGATTGATTAATGCTGTTATGATGTTTTCTCTTCTTATTTTAATCTTTAAATAGTAGTGTATTTGCTGCCTGTTTTAGTATGTGGTATAGTGCTGTTTGGTTTTTCATTGACATCATTTGTGCTGTTAATGACAATAAATTACTATTATTATTATTATTATTATTATTATTATTATTATTACATGCCCACAAGAAAAGCTGAATACAAATTTGCTCATATTTGACACCTGCACCTGATGTGACTGGAATGGGAAATGGAATGGATAAGCTAATATAAGTGGGTACAGTAGGGGTGAGTTTGCGTAAATATGAACAATTCAGTCCTGCTGACTGAATTTGACAGTAGCTTTAAAAAGTATTCAACCCCCTAAAAGTGAACAGATTTCAAACTTACATACTGTGAACCGGAAGGGAGATGAAGATGAAGATGAAGAGCAAAGAGCATTTTAAGAAAATGAAAGATAAAGTTTTAAACATGCTCAAGGAAACAACTACAATATAACATCCAAGTGCTTGAAAATCCAAGTGACCACTGTTGGATCGATTATGAGGAAGTGGAAGCTGCATCTGATTAGACTAGTCCATCCCTCAAAAATCAGGGTCTAATAATACTTTTTCATTATTTATCATTTATAATTAATTTAAATGTATTTCCTAGCTTATTTATGATTATTAATAATATGCCTCCTTTTTTTCAATGTTTATATTTTTTGCTTTGTTTTACACTTTATTTTGCCTTCATTTACATTAACATCTATGGTTTTGTTTATAATCATGTTTGTTTATATATTCTTTTATCTTAGTGTGATAGATTTTATTATTTTCTATAGAGTATACTCCTAACATAATTTCAGTTGACTGATTGATTTGCTGTTTAGTATGATGGAGAAGCAGTGCCGGGGGGGGGCAGTCTTGGACTTCTGTAGGGCTGTCACCTAGGTCCCTCAGCCATACTAAAAGGTAGCCCTACTACCACCAGCCCCACTAAATGTTATGTGACCCTATACATATAAGTATGCTTTATTAGTGCACTTAAACAAAAGGGGGGGGAGGGTGGGATGCCCAGGGCAGGATTAAGGGCCACATTGGCCTTAGGCTCAGAGGCGTCACTTACCTCTGTGTAACCCGGTGCGGCAGGACTTAACTGCTGTGAGTGCCATAGGCGCGCAAGCTCAAAACAGGGCGTGGCTTCATGGGAAGGGGGCATGGCCATGACCCACCAAAGCCATGCCCCCTTATGTGTGTTGATATTGGGGGCATTACTGCCTTCCATTCTCTGCACACAGTGGGCTTCCCCAGTGCTCCTGCAGCTGCTGGGGAAGCCCACAATCTCTCCCTGCCTGTCTCCATATCACGGTGACACCATCCGACGGGGTGACACCAAAATGTCACCCCCTCGGATGGTGTCACTTAGACCGGACTGCAGCCCCCGCACCTCCCTAGTGATGCCAGTGCTTGTGATGTAAATGTTCAAGGGCCTATAATGAGATAGGGTGGGTGTGTCACCAGCAGTGCTATTTTTCAGCAGAAACTCAGTTCATGAACTTCTCATTGACTATGACACAATGTCCTGGGCCAGCATGTATTATCCATAAGATAAGTTTAATTTTAAAGGCCCCTTTGAGTGCCTTCTTTCTAAATACTATATACAGTCAGGTCCATAAATATTGGGACATTGACAGAATTTTCATATTTTGGCCTCTATTCACCACCACAATGGCTTTCAAATGAAACAAACAATATGTGCTTTAACTGCAGACTTTCAGATTTAATTTGAGGGTAATTACAGCCAAATCAGGTGAACGGTGTAGGAATTACAACGGTTTCTATATGTGCCTCCCACTTTTTAAGGGGCCAAAAGTAATGGGACTATCAACTCAAAAGCTATTCATGGACAGGTGTGGGCTATTCCCTCGTTATTTCATTATCAATTAAGCAGGTAAAAGGTCTGGAGTTGATTCTAGGTGTGACATTTGCATTTGGAATCAGTTGCTGTTGACTCTCAATATGAGTCCAAAGAGCTGTCACTATCAGTGAGGCAAGCCATCATTAGGCTGAAAAATCAAAACAAACCCATCAGAGAGATAGCAAAAACATTAGGTGTGGCCAAATCAACTGTTTGGAACATTCTTAAAAAGAAAGAATGCACCGGAGAGCTCAGCAACACCAAAAGACCCGGAAGACCATGGAAAACAACTGTGGTGGATGACAGAAGAATTATTTCCCTGGTGAAGAAAAACCCCTTCACAACAGTTGGTCAAATTAAGAACACTCTCCAGGAGGTAGGTGTATATGTGTCAAAGTCAACAATAAAGAGAAGACTTCACAAGAGTGAATATAGAGGGTTCACCACAAGATGTAAACCATTGGTGAGCCACAGAAACAGGAAGACCAGATTAGAGTTTGCCAAACAACATCTAAAAAAGCCATTACAGTTCAGGAACAACATCCTTTGGTCAGATGAGATAAAGATTAACTTGTACCAGAGTGATGGGAAAAGAAGAGTATGGAGAAGGAAAGGAACTGCTCATGATCCAAAACATACCACCTCATCAGTGAAGCATGGTGGTGGTAGTGTCATGGTGTGGGCATGTATGGTTGCCAATAGAACTGGTTCCCTTGTATTTATTTATGATGTGACTGCTGACAAAAGCAGCAGAATTAATTCTGAAGTGATTTGGGCAATATTATATGCTCAAATTCAGTCAAATGCTTCAGAACTCATTGGGCGGCGCTTCACAGTGCAGATGGACAATGACCCAAAGCATACTGCAGCTTTGCAGATGGACAACATCTAAAAAAGCCAGCTTTGCAGATGGACAATGACCCGAAGCATACTGCAAAAGCAACCAAAGAGTTTTTTAAGGCTAAAAAGTGGAATGTTATACAATGGCCAAGTCAATCCCCTGACCTGAATCCGTTTGAGCATGCATTTCACTTGATGAAGACAAAACTGAAGGGAAAATGCCCCAAGAACAAGCAGGAACTGAAGACATTTGCAGTAGAGGCCTGGCAGAGCATCACCAGGGATGAAACCCAGCGTCTGGTGATGTCTATGTGTTCCAGACTTCAGGCTGTAATTGCCTGCAAAGGATTTGCAACAAAGTATTAAAAAGTGAAAGTTAGATTTAGATTGTTTAGTTTGTCCTATTACTTTTGGCCCCTTAAAAAGTGGGAGGCACATATAGAAACCGTTGTAATTCCTACACCGTTCACCTGATTTGGATGTAATTACCCTCAAATTAAATCTGAAAGTCTGCAGTTAAATCACATCTTGTTTGTTTCATTTCAAATCCATTGTGGTGGTGAATAGAGGCCAAAATATGAAAATTATGTCAATGTCCCAATATTTATGCACCTGACTGTATAAATAATAATAATTGTTATCCTATAGCTTCACCCCCAGTAGCTCCACCCACAGTTCCTGAACCTATTTTTCCAGAAAAATAGCCCTGGTGACCAGTGTTGTGTGGGTGTGACCAGAGCCATGTGGGTGTGACTAGTGCTCTGTGGGTGTAGCCAGAGCCATGTGGGTGTGTACACCCCATATACTATCAGCCTCACGTTCTCCCTAAATACATAAAATTAGAAAAATTGCTACATTTTGTGAAAAAAACTAGAAATATTTTGGATGACTGTGTGTATAGCCCCCATTCTTAAAGCAAACCAGATCTGAGATTTTGAAATATATGTAATCTCTGTTGTCTGACAAGCTATAACTTTTATTATTGGATACTGTAAGCAGCACTGCAAATCAATCTGATGAATTGAATATCAGGGGCACAGGGATATTTTAAGTGTCATTTGGGACAAATGGTATATAGAAAACAAATAGTGTTTTTAGCGCACGGATAGGTCGCATATTCACCTGCAACACACATAAATATGCAAACATTAAGGTGCATGTCCATCCTAGTTTAATTCTATTGTTTGCTGTGCTTTTCATAGTAACAGCTATCATTGTCAGTGTCAGGACTGACGGCCAAAGTACTTACAGTAAAAAGGCTGTAAACTGTCGGTGCTTTGGCGTGCAGCGTTTACTATTTACACTGCTATGCATTTGTGAACAGCTGTATGTATTTACATAAGGGTGAGTGCACATGGTGACATACTACAGTATCTAATTTAATTGTGTCAGTCATCCGTTTGTGTTCCGTTGGGTTCTCACAATGCAATATAACACCCTGTTCACAGGCTCTTCAGTATAAAGAAAAAGCATTCAGACAGTGAGGAGATTTACTTATCTGATACCGGTACAAATTGTTATTACAAAGTCCCAGAGTTGCATCTCCAGAGTCACACAAGAGCCGTAGAAATTCACACATCATATTGTGTGTTAGAATTATGTACAATGAATTTTTATCTTATGGTTATTTGCAAGATCTGTGACTCTCACTATTATTTTTTTTATCATAGACTATAGCTGCAATCTAGCAAGCAGGGCCCTTGGTATCCGGTCACATGGTCGACATTCACAATATCGACACTAGAATGTAGACATGCAACATGTCAACATCTTCAGAAAGTTGAAATCTGAAATATCGACAGTCTCAAAATGCCGACGGTTAGAGTTAGGCGCCACCAGGAGTGTGAGCGTTAGGAACTAGGGTGAGGTTAGGGTTAGGCACTAGGGTGAGGGTTAGTGTTAGAGATTAGGGTTTGGGACAGATACCGCTGCTCGTCATATGTCTGCACTGGACCTGTAAGTCACATGACCCGCACATGACCACCAGGACCTGGAATCTTAACAAGGTCACTGTTGACATTTTAAGCATGTCAACATTCTCATGTTGACCTTATGAATGTTGACACGAGAACTGTCAATCTAACTTACCACACCCAGGGTCGGGTCCTCTTGCCTCTGACTGTACTGTTTTCCCTATATTTAAGTACACGGAATATGCTGGTACTACTGTATATAAATAAATGTTACTAAATATATAAATAAATATAACATTTGCATTGTGTTACATCCTGTTGATCAGGACTTATCCCTGTATTGAAAATGCGCTTTTCACAGTCTACTGTTATGGCACTGCCCATAACCACATTTCTACGTACACTTTGAGCAATGTAAAGTGGTTGCGTCCACAGATGCCTGGTGCAAATTTTTATGGTGCGACCGATGGTATGTTTTAACATGCACCAATTGGTATTCCAGCATGTATGAATGCAGACGTAGTCGGGCTAATATACAAATATTGGCAGAATTTTGCTAACGTGCTGAGGGCCCGATTCAGCAAGGAATGCACGAATGCAGACGCACGCACCCAACCGCTGCGAGAATATGCTAATCAAGGCATACGCACGGAGACCGCAGGACAAGATGCAGATGTCCAGCCCTATACTATGCCGCCCATCCACCTCTACACACAACCTGATCAGCACGCAAGAGAGCGTAAACATCGGAACCATTAGCATAATAGTGGTTGACCTGACCTGCCACAGGAATTTGGCCACTTCCTGTGTACAGCTTACGGTATGGCTGCGTATACAGCCGCACTGCCTTAATTATGTACACCCCTATAACGGCGCTTATTCACCACCCGCAAACGGCACTTCCTGTCAGTCAGTTTCAGAATGGTCTGTGTACACACTGCGTGTAGTCTGCATACCATAATCCAATCTCACTGGAACGTTCACACATGCACAGTGCATACGCAGAGCAAAAACATCGGCCAAGTGCGTGCGTTCTCTCCTGTGCATTCCTTGCTTAATATGGAAGTGAGTCCACACAGCAGATTGGCTTAAGCAGGGTGTTGGTTTATTAATGAGTTAGAGATACAGGTGGCTGAAGACACAGGGTTAGACAGGTACAAGTTAACTGGATGCTAGATGCAGCCTGGAGCAATTGAGTATACTCGGCATTGTAGTGCACCAGGTGATAATGAAACATAAAACCTTCAGCTAGGTACTTAGATAGCGGTATACTCCTCTATGTGAGCAGTTATGGCACAGTGCTCCAGGGAACCTGTGGGGGCATTATATAGCTCTGTAATGCTGGGAAATCTCAGGTCACATCCAAACATGCATAGTAGCACATGTCAGAGGTCAGATCTCTAGAGAGTACCACACCAGATCCTTGTGCCTGTCAGCTCTAGTAGTAGATAAGGCAACTGTTGGCTGTTTTCTACTTGCCCACCTACCGACTGCACCTGCCATAGCAAATATGTATAGGTAGGTGTAGGATAGCTTATCAACCTCATCCGCTCCCCAATCTGTGTCTCGGAATGCTTGTAGTTCTAAAATTTTTGATTTCTTGAACTTTAGTCTCAATTAATTTGTTCATCTCAGGTATCTAAGATTCACTTGGTGGCTGTCCAGTGCCCTTTTCCTGGATGGTTTGCATATTGGCTAAAACACCTGAGTGTATGGGTTATGTCTGCTTGTGTCCCAATGCTTGCATACATCAAAGTTCCTATATCGCTCTGATAAGGTACTTTGCTCATTTCTTTAATTTCTGCATCTGTTGTTGGTCACATAGCTTTTGTATTTTGCATGCTTATGTCAATGGGTGTGCTGACTGCTTTAGCTTCTGCCATCCCAAACTTGTAAAGCTTAGCTTCAAGTTAGCACTGTTAATGTACTATATGGTAGCAGTCACAGCACTTAGGTTTTGTATGATCCTAGTAGCTAATGTACACGCCCAAGTCGTTGAGCTTGAATTTGTCACTTAACAGCAGCTTGACATTTGGTATGTGGTCCTATTGCCAAGCTAGCAGTAGATCATCTACAAGTATACAGATCAGTTATTTCTCTTTCCATTTTAAGTAGAGACAATGATCTGTTTTCAAATGGGTGAAATCCATTTCCACCAGTACATTATCCAGTTTCTTCTACCAACAATGGCCACTCTATTTAAGGCTGTATAAAGGTTTCTTCAGGAGGCATACTTCTTCTTCTGGGAATGCATTGGTATCATAGTGCTCTGATTGTGCCATGTAAACTTCTTCCTGTAATTTGCTATTTAAGTAGACTTAGTCAAAATCTAGTTGGTGTAGTAACAAATAATGCATGGTAGTTATAGCTAAGACCATAAGATTTATCCATCAATGCCAGGTTTTTAGGTGTACCTATTGCCAACAAGTTGAGCTTTATAATGTAAAAGGCTTCCATCCATGGTAAGCTTTTTGCAACTTGTTCTTGGCAGTTTTGCAGTTACTCGGCCTGTCTACAATGGTCCATGTGTCGTTGTTATCTAAACTTGTAAGTCCTTCGTCTTTAGCTGGCTTTCATTCTCTCCAGTCATCACTTGACATTGCTTCTTGAAGTATCTAGGGGTCGTAGCAGACAAAGTTTGTGTATTCCTCATCATTCCTTTTAGGAAGTTTTCCTTTGTTACTCCTCATGGAACTCCAGTTCCTCGATTGATCATCTGTATTTGTTGTTTCACTCTGTGACACACCTCCAGCTGCAGGTATGTCTAGCATCACAACCCTTTGTGGTATTAGGATATACTGTCATTTTTAAATAGAGTAGTCTTGTGAAACATTCTGCTTTCCAGGCAGCTGGTTAGCTTTGGTCTTATTCACTGACTTTGTCCCCATGCCATCTAGGAGCACATGTGTATATTTGTGATCTAGGTGTCCTACTGTAGTGTTCTGTGCTACTGTCCATTTGACAGGTTAGATTCAGAAGTTATCTTCAGATGACATCTCTTATGGGTATATATACTAAAGGTCAATTATGATCGATTTTCAATAGATTAGTTCCTAGATGAGGCACAAATAGTACATCTTCTAGGTCTATAATAACTGTTTTGCCTTACAGAAATTGTCCCGACTTTTGAGGCATTAAGGAGTTTGTCTCCAATTACCCTGATTTTCACTGATTCACATGGCTTTAATGACTTGAAGCAACTGTTGTTGCAGCTAAAATGCCTTGTGGCTCCTAAATCCATGTACCAGCAATCCTTGTGCTCTGCTACATTTAATACTAACTCATTCCCACTGTCACACTCAGATGATGAGGTGCCACTTGATATACTTGATCTACAATGTGAGACTTTAAGTCCCAACTTAGGACATTTCTAGTATCTGCACTTTGGCTTTTTAGGCTTTAAACTTTTTGATAGAAGAGCAGAAATCTCAGTGCTCATGAAATTGCAGTTGTATATATATATATATATATATATATACTGTATATATAGACATGTAGAGGGGCACTCTTGGATCCAATAATCGCAAGTGCTGGGGTGCCTTCCTAGATTAAGTATATCCAGCGAATATCCACAAACCATGGACCAAGTGGCACTCCACTGGACTTTTAAATGTGCAAAAAGGTTTTTATTTTACCAATCTTTCAAAGAGACAGCGGCTTTTTCCTCAGGGTGTGGTTTTTTACACCCTGAGTTAAAAGCCGCTGTGGCTTTGAAACGTTGGTAAAATAAAAACCTTTTTGCGCATTTAAAAGTCCTGTGGAGTGCTACCTAGTCCATGGTTTGTGAATATTTGCTGGATATATATATATATATATACCGTATATATACACACAAACTTAAACCACACCCACATATTATAAGATACAACCCTATACACATAGATTATGCTAGGCTGAGATATACTGTATAATTTGTATACACTCTATAAATAAATAAATATATACATATATATTTGTGTATTTAGCATGCACACATAAGCACATGATAACTGCATATTATCTTTTTTCTTCCAGAACCCACCTGTTTTCTGGAGCTAGCAATGAGCATAGGATCTGATTTAGAGCTGGACATAGTAGAGATTTCAATTGCGAGCTGCTGATGTTTTCAGTCTGTGCCTGCATCAGAGTCGCACTCTGCATGTTCTGCGATGGTCTTGCAATGGTGGTCATACAGTAGTGTGGATTAGGACATAGAGTGATTGACAGACAGTGACCATTTGGGGGAGGTAACGAGGAAGTGGAGGCTAAAACGCATTTGTGTCGTAAACATATTGGGTGCATGTCACAGCCAGCATCTGCAAAATTGTATGCAGTGGTTAAGGCTCCAGCATCTTACTTCCACCAGACATACTGAGTGACTATTGGTCAGTGATGGAATAGAACAACGCCCTCAGACTGATAAGAAGCTTCTGTGTAATACAGCTGGTGAGAGGAGGAATGAATTTCAATAGGTCCAATGAGAGGTACTGTAGGACAATTCAATTTAAGAAATTAAAATATTATACTATTTTCTTTTGGTATTTTCTTTTTTGTCAGATTTTGGAAAGGGTATTTGTGTCAGTTAAGGTTTAGGGCAAGATGGTGGTCAGGAGTATTTCAGTGGGTGAGGTATGGGGTGAGGGATTTGTGGTGCAGTGAATTACAGTGAATGTGATTACTTATTACCCACATTTTGTTTTTCATTCTGTGGGGAGGGGGCTTTGAGGGTGGAGGAGCCCAAAGCATATTTTTGCATCTGGGCTCGTCTTAGTTCTGCCATCAATCAGAGCAGCCCAGCAGCACATACCATGACTCCTGTGGCTTTCAATGGATGCACTTGCACGTTGGTATCTGGGACACAGTTGGGGTAGTTAAACAAGGACTGGGTTGGTCCTTTCATGGAAATATCTCAGTCTCTATGTTGCAGCAGTTAGCTATTCAAATGTATATAAAGATATGATTGTGACCAACACAAATATTAGTTTTACTTTTACTTTTATCTCACCAAATCTTTCCTCTCAGATGGGGCCTGGATGCTACTGCTGCACTACTGGTCCCAGGGTAACCTGCTCTCGATATTTATAATTTAGGGAATGTCTGAGATGGCTGGTTTCTGTATAACTTTATCAAGCAACAAAGACTCTCTTTAGGAGCAAAACTGCTCCTATCTTACAGTTTCCACTACTTTCCACTGTCCCTTTTCAGGCGAGCTCCAAGCAGCATCTCAACCACCCAGCTCTAGTGAGGTCTCCTACAGCACTTACATGGGTGTTTCTGAAGAAAGACGATCTCTACAAGCTCTGGGTCCATCAGACGTCTATTGCTTATGGCCACCCAACAACGCTGGTGCATACACTCAAGACACTGCCTCCTTGGATTTTCAGGCTTCCCCCTGCATCTCCATCTCAATAAGGAGCAGGCGTCGTCTCCTCACTTCATTAAAGTCTCCCATGGCTGATGGGTATCTTATTTACACATACAATAGTTGGAATATAATAATAATGATTCAATTAATATATTTTGCGCAGAGATGTGCGTCTGGGTTGAGTTCAGATTCAAATCGATTCCTAGTTCGGAATCACTTAGGGGTTTCAATTCGATCCGAGTCCCAGTTCAGTTGTGTGGTCAGTTCGGAACTCAGGTCTAAAATAGCTGTTTAATTATTTATTTTTATCGCTTTTTTTATCGATTTTCGTTGATTTTTAAGGAATCCAAAACCGAACCAAAACCGAATCCAAACCAAAACAATGGAGGGTGGTTTTGCCAAAACCATAACATGATGATGAATTAGAACCAAAAACCACATCTCTAATTATAACCATATTCATCATTATATATTATATATAATGCAATTATTTATGGGAGATTATTCTTATTTTATGTTTTTTTTTAAAATAATGGAAATTAATACATGCTTTCAACCCCATTATGCATTTTGCCTCCACTGTGTTTTACAGATAATGTGGTATGCATCAGATCATGAGCCAGTCCATGCCTTCTCCATACTTTTTTCTTCCCATTGTTCTGGTACAGGTTGATCTTAGCTTTATCTGTCCAAAGATTTCGGTTAAAGAACTGGGCTGGCTTATTTAGATATTTTTTTGGCATCTGGCCTTTCTTTTCTTATGAAGGGTTTGCACCTTGTGGTGAACCCTCTGTATTTGCTCTTGTGAAGTCTTCTCTGTATGGTAGACTTGGATCATGATACAGTGTGTCTACCTCCTGGAGAGTGCTCTTCACTTGGCTGGGTTTTTCTTTACAATAGAAAGGATCCTGTTATAATCCACCACTGTTGTCAACTGTGGACGTTCAGGCCTTTTTGTGTTGCAGAGCTCAGCAGTATGTTCTTTTTTTCTCAGAATGTACCAAACATGCATGATTTGGCCACTAAGGTTCCTGCTACCTCTCTGATGAATTATGTTTGTTTTCGCAGCCTAGCGATGGCCTGTTTCACTTGTGTTGAGAACTTTTTTGACCTCATGATGTGGGTTCACAGCAACAACCTCCAAATGCAAATGCCACATTTAGGGGTATTTATACTAAGAATCGTGTCTGGCTGAGTTAGTATTCCCGTAAGAGTTTGTCCTAATTTTCAAACATGGATATTTACTAAAGGCAAACATGGGTGTAAAAACATGAAACTAACTGCAAACCCTGCACAGATCACTGTGATCTGTGGCGCAGGTCAGTCCTCTTCTCTAGTAGGCATCCGGTCTGGATTTCCTTTACCTTAGCCATGACTGGCTAAGAGTCTGGCTGCTATAGCCAATCAGTGGCCGCTGTCATAGAGAACAAGCCGCTGATTGACCAAGAACAGCTAAGGTGCAGGTAGCCTCATGGGTTCCATGTCACTCAGCTAGCGATATATACAGTATATAGTACTCGTCCTGGTCTGGGTAACTCGATTTGGTTTCCGAAGACCGAGGGCCTGATTTACAGCTGCTCGCTAGATGCGATCGCTCGCACGATGTGTATGCTAGTTGCATAGGCAGTGCTATCACACAGCAATGCATTAGCATGCCCAGTATATCTTAGAGAGCGATCACATAGTGTATGCAGACACCCACCAGCCTGTTTTAAGATGCCCACTTATGCACATCATGTCCAGGAAGTGTATGCAACCATCGGCGCATTGGATGCTATTGCAGCACTTGAGGTTGACCAAACCCTG
The DNA here is from genome assembly GCA_031769625.1 of Taudactylus pleione. NCBI lineage: Eukaryota > Metazoa > Chordata > Amphibia > Anura > Myobatrachidae > Taudactylus > Taudactylus pleione. The sequence continues at coordinate 221,015 of JAUIMM010000205.1, forward strand.
CCGCAAGCACTGCGAGCACTTCAGTGTATAAACAAGCCAGGTGACTTGTACTATGACGCTGTCTTATAATAATGCACACCTCTAAAACGCCATTGAGATGCTCAGACACGCCTGCGTTTGCACCGCCACTCCCCCGTTTTTAATGGCCAACCCCTGTTACCACCTACCAACGGCTTCCCCTGTCACTCATTCTGCTGGGCTGTCTATGCGCAGAAAGCAAATGCATTGTGAACGTTCGCTAAAGTTTGCACATGCGCACTGCGATGTATACGCACAATGTATACACATTGCATACCATCATCAGCAGCGAGAGTATGCATCTTAGCAAGCAGGTCTGAATCAGGCCCCAGATGCCTACTGGAGAAGAGGACTGAGCTGCGACAGGGAGTAGGTAAATATGTAGTGTGAGTGGGGGTGAGTGTGAGTGCGGGTGACTGAATGTGTAATAAAATACTAAAACATTTGGTGTGTCTTGTGGCTTTTATTTATATTTTTTCCACAGATGGGGTACCAATGCCAACACCCTGCTTGCACTTGTAGTTCTACAAAAGCTGCAGGGCATACTTCCTGGTACTTGTAGTTCCACTGTGAACCCTTTATTTATACCATTACCCCTGCACTCACAGGGCCTCATTCAGAGGTGGTCAGAGGATGCAAGCGGTCGCTCAGAAACTGGGCGGTCGCTTGCATCCTGACTGCCCGCCTCTGTTTCGATCGTTAGGCTGTGGGTTTACACCCACAGCTCTAACGACCGCTCGGGTGATGGTCGCGATGGTCTCTGACCATCGCGACCATCGGGGCTTACGACGAGACCCTAGGGTAGGGTCTCACTTGTCGTAAGCCCTGGAGAGCTTCTGGCTCTATCAGAGCCGGAAGCTCTCCACTGACATCACTAGTGATGTCAGTGGGGCCTCCCCCAAATGGCAGGCGTTCCCATGGGAACGCCTCTGTGTGGGCTGCCACCCCCCCGGCCCGCCTTCCATACAGGGCGAGCTGTCAATCAACATCGACAGCTCGCCCCCTTTGGAAAGAGACGGTCGTAGACCATACGGCCGCCTTTGAATTAAGCCCACAGCCACTAAGGATACAGAGAAAAGCCATGAGCTTTCAGTCAAGAGCTGATTAATGCTCGGGAGGGTAGACCCCATTTTTTGAGGGGTACCCACTTTCTGAGGATTGCCAACCCTGAGGTGACCAGTTTGGGGCTGGTTTACATTATGACAGGGGAACCCCACACTGGGCCTTGATTCAGAGCCGCTCGTAAGCGGCCACTCGTTCGTTCCAAGCGATGTTTGCACAACTGCGCATGCGTACGGATCGTAATACGCATGCGTGAACCAGTCAGTGCGGCCAAAAATCGTTTGTTCGCTAAATAGTGAATGCCTGCTATTTTGAGTAACAGGATGAGGCGTTTATGGGTGGTAACAGGGTAGGTGCTTGAAAACGGGGAGCGGAGATCCAAACGCAGGCGTGCTTAAAGGTCAAAACGGGCATTTTATGGGTGTGCATAATTAATACAGCAGCGTCATTGACCACGTCACTGGGTTATTTTTTATTCAGAACTGCTCGCAAGATTGTGGTAGGAAAAACCAACCACAAGAATAGCGAGCAGTTCATACGCTGGTCGATGTACTCGATTAATCTAATAAATAGCGGACATGATGTAGGACGCGAGCGGCCAGGGAGCGTAGTTTTCCAAAAAACAACCGCATGTTTGGTTCGCTCGTTTATACCTAGAGGCGTGAACAGACCGCAAAGAGCGAACGGTTCATTTGAGCCACCCCTTTTTTCTGAATGAGCGAGCGCAAATAGCGTCCGGCTCTGAATGAGGTCCACTGTGTGTCTCCCTGCTATAGATAAGCCTCCAGCTTGTTTAGCCCAGTGCTAGTTAAAGAAAAATTGGGTGAACCACATAGGTTTCCCCCCCCGTCTTTCCTCTACCAGACTAGGCTTAGAGCTCCAAAGCTAGTTTTCTTTGTTTGTTTGTTTGTTTGTATTTTTGGAAGGGGATGCCATTTTTATATTTTAACCCTTTTATTACTGTATTACATTCAGAAGCCTGCACAGATGACAATGACCTGTACAGTGCTTCTGCTAAACACGCTGCTGACAGGCAGGTCTATTGGTTTAAGTCCAAATACAACTGAGCACTATTGCATACATCATCAACAAACACGATTCAGTCAAACATGACTCAGTAAATTTGAGAGTTTGCTTGAAACAAACTCACTCGTGTCCATGTGATGCACAGCCTAATAAATATGGCGCCAAACATGGGACCTCATTCAGACCCGGTCGCAAGCGCTGAATGCTCGCAACCGGGTCGACGTTTAGGCCCTGAACACACGCAGCGGCCGCACTGCGCGTGCGCAAGCCCCGGAGCGAGAGAGAGAAATTCTCTCACTCCGGAGCTCACTACAAAAGGGGTGGCTGTCGATGTTGATCGACAGCTCGCCCCGTTTTGTAGGCGTGGCGGGGGGGTGGTTTCACAAAGGAGGTGTTTCTTAAGGAACGCCTGCCATTTTGTGGGCGGCCGCACTGACATCAGCAGTGTTGTCAGTGGGGAGCTTCCTGCTTGATCAGAACAGGAAGCTCCCTGGGGCTTGCGGTTGCCGAGACCCAACCTTAGGGTCTCGTTGCAAGCCCCGATGGTCGCGATGGTCTTTACCCTCGCGACCATCAACCTGGTCGGTCGCTAAAGCTGTGGGTGGTAAACTACAGCATAGCTAGCGACCAGGGGGCCGCACTTGAAAAGGCAAGTGGCCGCCCTCATTCAGAGCGAGCGGTCGCTTCTTGCGATCGCCTCTGAATGACGGCCATTATTCTTAGTGAATATACCCCTTAGAATCAACTTCAGACCATTTTGCCTTCTTAATTGATAAAGAAATAATGAAAGAATAGCCCACATCTGTACATGAAACAGTTTATTACTTTTGGTCCCCTTAAAAAGAGAGGGTCATCTGCACTTTTAAAACCATATTTATTATACAACTGTAATTTAAATATGTTTTGGTAAACAGCTAAATTAACATTGTGTCAGTGTCCATATATATATATATATATATCAGTGATGTGAGCCAGCCCTCGTGTTTTGGTTTTGGAATAATTTTCATTAGAGATGAGCAGGCCCGGTTCTCAGAGAACGAGCCCACCCGAACTTCGGTGATCCGAGACACAGCTGAGGACTCGATCAGCACCCTCAAACTGCCGACACTGCTGGCACCCCACACCAAGGACATTGCCGGCACCCCCACATTGAGGACACCGCTGGCATCCCTGCATTTCCGACACCACAGGCACCCCTGCACTGCTGACACCGCCAGCACCCCTGCACTGAGGACACTGCCAGCACCCCCGCACTGAGGACACTGCTGGCAGCCCTGCTCAGTCGACACTGCTGGCACTCTGCTCTAAGGTTACTGCGGCCCCATGCACTGAGGACACTGCCAGCACCCCTGCACTGCCGACACTGCCAACACCCCTGCACTCAGTGGCGTAACTACTGCCCCCGCAGCCCCCGCGGTGGCTTGTAGGCGCTGGGTAGCTTGGGGACGATGGGGGCAGTAGTAATAACTACGGAGGGTGCAGGGGGTGCGGTCGCACCCCCTGCACCCTCCATCTGCCAGGCACCCGCTGAGTGTGTTACCAACGGGCGCCTGGCTCCTATTCAAACCCTCGGCGGCAGCCGGAGGACGGAGCTCCCTCCGTCTTCCGGGTCCCGCAGGGCACTATGGGAGTGACGTAATGACGGACATTGCATAATGGGCACTACTACAGGGGACATTGCAAAAGGGGCACTACTACAGGGGGCATTGCATAAGGGGCACTAGTATAGGGGGCATTGCATTTTGGGGCACAACTACAGGGGGCACTGTATAAGGGGCACTAATTTGATACACAGTTTACAGGTTATAAACTATGGCCCTGATTCAGACCCACTCGCGAGCGGCTGTCCGCTCGCAAGTGGGTCGATGGTGTGCACTGCGCATGCGCACGATGGCGGGAGCTCTGTCGTGCGCATGCGCCAGACGCGACGAGCGAAGGACTTTCCTTCGCTCATTGTGTATGATCAAAGGGGGCGTGCTATCGATGTTGATTGACAGCAAGCCCCCTTTGGTGGGCATGCCGGGGTCGTGCCTTCCAGTCGGGGGCGTTCCCAAGGGAACGCCTACCGTCAGAAGCCGGCCCACTGACATCACTAGTGATGTCAGTGGGAGTGATTTTGGCTCTGATAGAGCCAAAATCACTCCAGGCCTTGCGGTTGAGAAACTCAACCGCAGGCTCCGGCTCGCAGTGGCGATGGTCGCGATGGTCAAGACCATCGTGGCCATCAACCTGCATGCTCATATAGGCTGTGGGTGGTGACCCACAGCTATACGAGTGTCCAGGAGGACGCTCCATAATTATGGTGGACGGCCCTCATTCAGAGCGTGTGCTCTGCTAAGAGCGTCTGGCTCTGAATGAGGGCCAATGTTCCCAATAATCTGGTTCTACACGGACATAAAAACTGTGCAACCTGTCTTGAGCTGAGGTGACGGACTGGCAGGAGCAGAAAGGAGGGTTGGTGAAGTAGATCTGTCAGGGTGGGATGTAATGGGCATTACTGTGTGGCATATTGTGTAAGGGGCATTACTGTGTGGCATAATGTGTTGTATGTGGCATTACAGTGTGGCATAATGTGAAATGAGGGCATTACAGCATGGCATAAATTTGTTATAAGCGCTTTACTGTATGTCATTATGTGTTATATGTGGCATTATTGTGTGGGATGTGTAAGAGGCACTCCGGTGTGGCATAATGTGTTGTAAGGGGCATTCCGGTGTTGCACACTGTGTTATAAGTGGCATTACTTAGTGTGTCATAATGTGTAAGGCACGTTGCTGTATCATGTAACCACACACCTTAAACGTAGTCTTTGGGTGTGTTTGATCTTTGGGTGGGGGGGGGGGGGCGCCTGAAACTTTTTTGGCATGGGGGAGCAAAATTTATAGTTACGCCACTGCCTGCACTGAATACACTGCTGGAACTCCAGCTCTGTCGACACTGCTGGCACCCTGCACTGAGAACACTGCTGCCCCACATACTGAGGACACCAACAGCATGACACAGCTGGCACCCCCTCACTAGCGACACCGCCGGCACCCTGTACCGAGGACACTGCCAGGACCCCCACACTGCCGACACTGCTGACACTCCCACACTGAGGACACCACTGACACCCCCACACTGCCGACACCAACAGAACCTGCACACTGAGGATGCCACTGGCATACTCGCACTAAGGATATCGCCGGCATCCCGCACTGTGGACACCGCTGTCACCATAAGTGCACTATTGATGTATCCAACCCACACTGTAGCCGACCTACACTGTAGCCTGCACTGCATCCAACCCACACTATATCTGACCTGCACTGTATCCAACCCACGCTGTATCCCGCACTGTATCCAACCAGCACTTTATCCAACACTATATCTGACCTGCACTGTATCCAACCCACAATGTATCTGATCACAATAAACTGAACTGTATCAGACACGCACTGTAACCGAATCACACTGTACCCCGCACTGCATCCAATCAATACTGTATCCCGCACTGTATCCAACCAGCACTGTATCCAACACTATCTGACCTGCACTGTATACAACCCACAATGTATCTGATCACAATAAACTGCACTGTATCAGACACGCACTGTAACTGAATCACACTGCATCCGACCTGCACTGTATCCAAAAAGGATCACAAAACAAAGAAATCCAGGCGCTGCAGAGTTCCAATTACTTGTCAATCTCTAAATGGTTGAATGAGGGAATCAGCCTCATTAACAACAATGCATGAATAGTGATATAAAGGCAACCATAGAGAGAGAAAGTATTAAAAAAAAATTGATAAAGTTAAATCAATGAGGTACATTTGTAAAAATTTGTAAATTTATTCTAAATGATAAAATCAGTATTACCATATAGCAAACATATTAAACACAAAACAATTGAAAAAAATAAATTAATTAATAAAAGGGGCCCAAAAAAAGTCACTAGAAAATTATGATATTACGGGATACGTTTAGGAAACCGGCGGCCGCAATCCTGACCGCCGGCTTCCCGAATCCTCTATCCTGCCTAGGGTTAAATGACAGGCGTCTAAAATCTAGACGATGCCGGGAGATGTCGGGAGACAGGCGCCCGGCATCCCAATTCGAAGGGATGCCGGGCGCCGCGAGCAGACAGCCATGGGGGGGAGGGTTAGATTTAGGGCACCCGGGGGGGAATTAGGGTTAGGCACCCCCCGGGAGGTTTAGGGTTAGGCTAGGGGGAGGGAGGGTTAGGGTTAGGCACCCCCGGGGGGGACTTAGGGTTAGGCACTCCCTCGGGGGACTTAGGTTTAGGCAGCGGGGAAGGGGGGGTAGGGTTAGGCACTTAGAGGGGGGAGGTTAGGGTTAGGCACTTGGGGGGGAGGTTAGGGTTAGGCACCCCTAAGGAGGGTTAGGGTTAGGGGGGTTGGTTAGGTTAGTAAGTACTTACATTAGGGACGATCGGGATTTCCAGCGCTGTCGGGCTTCCGCTGCCGGGCTTCCGCTGCCGGGAATTGAACTGCTGGTCATGCGGCAGCCGGGATCCCACACCGAATGCGATGTTACTTGCATCCAATATGTGACACTCAGACAATGTTCCTTTCTAATAAAAAATGCAGAAAGTTCTCTTGTAAATTCATACATATCACAGCCCTTGAATAATGAAATGAACACTCCGTGGGCCAAACTTGATTCTCAACCCGACCAGCAGAGAGTTGATGACAGATAGGGCTGCAGGAGGCAGCTTACATGCGTTGCGGTGACTCTTGTACAGACGCTTATTTAAGGTAGTCCCGTTCTCGGCTTGTGTCTTCCAAAGTCGCTATGACCATGTCGGCATTATCAATTCACCCTTTTTTTCGTGTGACGCCCTGGGGAGGTCTGTGGCTGGGCTGACTTTTGGGGTGCCCTACGTCCCAGATGTGAACCCCAGAGTGTTAGGGACCTGCTTAATGAGGAGACCTTGACGTTGGTGGGCAGGCCCATGTAGGTGGCCATTGATATGCAAACTACCTCTGAAATTCTATATAATAAATGTAAATATATACAGTAATGATCGCATAGTGCATCTGCAACTCTGTTTTTTGTATATGGCATTATCAATTCAGCAATATTTATAAGTCGTTTGCTGATGAAGTGACTGTTAAAATATTTCACATTCATGCCACATTTGTTTTTTTGTTTTATTTTGTGAATTTTAGAACAAAAGAACATTACTTTTTATATTACAGCATTGTCGTTTATCCATAGAACTATACTAGTGGAGTTATGACTTGTTTGCTGCTAGGTCACAGGATCTGATGCTATGCTTAAACTCCAATGGTTATCTTTACTGGATATTTCATGCTTTGGAGTTGCAGGGCAATATGTAATAACTCGCAATTTGTAGGAGTTGGTGCAATTCCTGCAAGACAGTCTCTAGACTTAAAGTGCCAATTAGTCTATAATCACCCTCACCTTCACAGCTCACAATATTGTTCACAAATATAGGGCAAAAGCTGGCTGGCTAAACTAAGCAACAGAGCAGCGGCACAAACACAAGGCTGTCTAAAAGAATATAGCACATATACAGTATGAAACATTGCAACACAGCAGTGGCAGACAGGTAGGTAGTTAAATAAACTATATGATTCCCATAGAAAGAATGTTTTCATTAATCAAGAACTAGATTAGAGGCCAGAGGGCAGAACAAGGAAATGGAGGTGGAGTACGTAGTGGAAGGCAGGTAAAGCATTGATTGATTGATTGATTGATTCAAATAATTACATTTGAGACATGGCCTTGAGAGAGCTGTCTTGCAGCAACTGAGAAGAGAAAAGGCTATAAAAGGATACAATGTTAATAGCCAAGGATTCCTGACAAGGGTTGTAAGAGAAGGTAACCATACTACCCCCTTCCTCTCTCCTTTCTAATTGGGTAACACACCTCCATAGAACATTTATGAGGTGCACCAGAGAGCCTGAGTATGAGGGAATCTAGCTCAGAGACCTGAGGGCAATACCAGGAAATGGAGGTACAGTATGTAGTGGAAGGCAGATAAAAAAAATTATCTATTGATTAATTAAAATCAAATCAAATTGAGACATGAGGTGCACCAGAGAGTCTAAGTGTGAGGGGAAATAGCTCAGAGGCCTGGGGGCAATACAGGGAAATGCAGGTGGAGTATGTATGTAGTGAAAGGTAGGTAAAAAGAATGATTAATTCAAATAATTCAAATTGAGACGTGTTTTGCAGCAATTTTCTTGAATGTGCCTGAACACACAACAAACTGGCTCATAGCACCACTAGTATAAGAAGAGTGGCACACTAATAATGACGTTGTATTTTTTACCACACATGTTTTATATTATAAATTTTTTTTAACTGTGCCTGAAAGCCCTGAGCACACAACAAACTGCCAAACAGCACCTCTAGTACTCTAGTATAAGCCGGGTGGCAAAGCTTACTCAGACTGGCCATCACAACTGGTCAACCAGGTCCAGGATATCTGCATCCGAAAACGCAGACCCTGGACTCGACATACCTACAAAATGGGGATGTCAAGCCCCTGTTTAATAGAACGGTCCTGGTCTCCGCCACCACTCCACCCCCCAAATGTTGCGGAATGTTAATCATGTTGCGGCTAAGGGTGGACTGCGAATGATCACGCAGGACCTGTTCTACACATGCATAAACCGGGTCCTGCACATGTGCAGATCCCAAAACATTGGATTTGTATGTAAACCATCATGTTTGCATACAAATCCGAATCAGACCCTCAGTGGATTAACTACAAAACATTATGGGTATTACAAGAGTAGGCTAACAGCAAGAAAAGTAACAAATGGCTTACTTCTGTGTGAACGCACTTGTTATTGCTATGGTGGGAATCATTAGTGCTCCTATACAGTAAATTACAGAGAAAATATATTATGCATTCCTGCAGACTGCCATAGTTTTCACTTACAGTTATGGCACATTGGTGAGTTTCATCCAAGCATTTCTGCAGCATAAAATCCCAGAGTTTATTTCACAAGCAATCTTTTTACTGCCACTTTCTGCCGCTAAAATCACTGCTAAAAATCATTAGACAATATTGAGCTTTTTTTATAGAGATTTTAAGGTTTCACATACAGAGAATAATACTGTATAAATTGCATTGTCTGCTGTTATTGCCAGGTAATTTATATTGATCTCAATACAACTACATTTTTCAGTAGTATTGTATCTGCTGGGCTAAATCGCTGTCAGTTAAAAATGCTGAAAATATTTCAAATTTGTTTTCGAGAGGCTTTATAGTTTGAACATTTAAAAAATTCTCAAAGTTTAGACAGGCTAAAAAAAAGATCCAAATTGAATAAGATGAACAGATTTGGAAATATGTGAGCTTTTTAACAAAATTTGAATGATTTTTCACACAAAGGGCAAAATGTACTAAGTGGCGGGTTCTAAACCCTGGAGGTTTGGTGTTGATTTTGCTATCCGCAGATTTACTAGAACTAACACCGCTTCAAAACCACTGCAAAACTGCTGCAAAACCACTGTCAAAACACATTTTAGAATAGACTAGAACAGAGCTAGGGCAAAAATTACTAGGCAGTGATTTTGGGGTCATTTAGAAACCGCCGCCAAACCGCCACGAAATTGCCGGGGGTTTAGAACCCGCCGCTTAGTAAATCATACTATAAAATGTAGATAGGACCTTACCAGGTAGGAAAGGAAACATTTCAGTTGGATGGAGCAACTATGAATTACACTAATTTTGAAATATTAATTTACAATTGATTAATATACATCAACTGTTTTTTATTCAAAGTCTAATATAAAGTCTGTTTGAGTATGGATAGTGTCCAGGTCAAATCCAAGCTCAAACCTTGTGATAAAATTCTGCTCAAAACTTAGGGCCTGATTCAGAGCCGCTCGTAAGCGGCCGCTCGTTCGCTCAGAGCGATGTTCGCACATCTGAGCATGCGTATGGGTCGTAATGCGCATGCGCCAACCAGTCATTGCAGTCGGAAATCGAGCGTTCGCAAAACCGCGAGTGCCTGCTAATTTGAGTGACAGGATGAGGCGTTTGTGGGTGGTAACAGGGGAAGGTGCTTGAAAACAGGGAGTGGAGATCCGAACGCAGGCGTGCCAAACGGTCAAAACGGACGTTTTAAGGGTGTGCATAATTAACAAAGCAGCGTCATCGACCACGTCACTTGGTTGTTTCTTAGCCTGAACTGTTCGCATGATTGCGGTAGGAAAATCCAACCACAAGCACTGCGAGCAGTTCAGACGCCTTTCGATGTACTTGATTAATCAAATAAATAGCAGAGATGACGTAGGATGCGAGTGGCCAGGGGGCGTCTTTACAAAATAGCGAGCGCATGTTTCGTTCGCTCGCTCAGACATAGAGATGTCAACAGACCGCAAAGAGCGAGCGCTCTATTTAAATATCCGGCCCCTTTTTCTGAACGAGCGTGCGCAAATAGTGTCCAGCTCTGAATCAGGCCCTTAATCTTGGGCAGAATATTCTGGAGGCTGTTTGAGACATTTTTATGACACTATTTTTTGTTTTAAACTTGAGGGGAGGGAGTGGGGCACAGGGACAGTACCATAGTGGGCAGCCCACGCTCTTCAGGGCCATCCATGGTATAAAGGGGAAAGGCCAGACAGTGAACAATTGATGACAAGCTATCCTCAAGCAATCCTCAAGCAAATCACAGTGAAACAACTGCATTCTGATTTACTGCCAGACTGAATCGCAGAGGAACTACAAGACTCATAGTTAGATCTAGAGATGGCCATCGTTGGGCTGCCTATCGATGGTTGCATTTGTGATAACCGTTGATGGCACAAAACCATCTATTATTTGCGCACCTTGATGGCCACCACTTATGGGGAGGCATGGCAAGCTGAGGGCCAATCAGAAACATTGGATCTCTATGATCGATGGCAAAACCAGTAGTTAACAATCGATGGTTCTTATCTAATGATTGTCGATGACCATCCCTAGTTAGATCAGAGTTCAGTTGTGTTCTGCAGAAACTATTATGACAAGCAGATGGAAGAATTTATTTGGGTGGGTCATGAGACAAATGATATAAGGAGAATAATTTTAGGGGCACTATGTTATAGTGGAGATTCAAAGGGGAGGGTTAGTGTTAAGCACTAGGGGGAGGGTTAGGTTTAGGGTGCGGGGAGGGAGGATTAGGGTTAGGGGTAGGGTCAAGATACTAAATGACAAGTGCCGGTATCCTAACCCTGTCAGATGCCAGCTTTGGGATTCTGACCACCGGGATCCCGATTGCCAGCATCCCGTACCCTACCCAATATAGGAGGACTGTTTTTTAAATGTGAGTACTATAGATGTAATGTTCGTGCTGTTTGTAAGTGGGAGAGGTGTAAGTGTTCAGTTATTACTCAACTTTTCATGTGATGAAAAGTACCTATCCCTTTTCCAACATGGGACCCAACATTCCAGGATAGAGACAAGCAAATAATGACCTGAAAACAAAGGCAGCAGCAGGCAGCCAAAGCTGCAGGAACAGGTAGTAGAGAGCAGCACAGTCTGGCAACTGTCACAATCCCTCCACATACATCTGACAGTAGCACTTGTAGCTTTGCCAGTGTGTTGTCAGGTTATAGGGCAACCTAAAGGTGCCTGCACACTAGACGATGTGCTCATGATGCAATATCGTGAGCAATTTCCCTTGAACTCTCCCCGGCAGCTCTCCGGCCCTCCAGGACACAATATGGTGCTAAAAAGTTTCCAATTTGACCAACGATCTATCGTGCATCCTTAACGATTTCCAGTGCTTCGTGTATGAGATTGGCAGACCTTGCCTGCTATAGGTAAGATCTGCAGATAAGACCAGCAGGTACGCACATTGGCATCGTGATCATGAGTGGACACTCAGAATTTGGACATATAATAAAAGAATTTTTCGGCGAATTGTGCAAAACATCATCTAGTGTGTACGCACCTCAACACTCTCTAAAGTGATAGCCATGACCCTTGGATGCTGATCACAACCATGCAGGCAGTATTAAAGTGTCAGCACCACATATATTGCCCCACCTTCTGTAGATTTAGCCTTACCTGCTGACAACCGGCTCTACACACAACATGAAGCCATTTTAATAATATTATCCAGGTTCACTTTAGCTTCCCAGTTCACCTATGGCTTTGACATTGTCTGTATATAAACCAGAGGTAGGTTGAACCTAGAGTTGATAGTAGAAACAATGAGAGATTATATGCTGAGCGATATGGTAGACTGCCATACCAAGAATGAGTGCAATTACAGACGGGCCCACACTGATAGTACTGCAAGCCCACAATTTCACAGACAACCCATTGATTGAGTAATGGGCCTATTCATCAACAAGTTTAATCATACGCAATGAGTTTTAAAACTTATTGCATATGATAATAGTGCTCCAGCCAATCAGCTTCTAACTGTCATCTGTTTGAAAAATGACAGTTGGGAGCTGTTTGGCTGGAGCAGCATTTATCATACCCAACAAGTTTGAAAACTCTTTGTGTATGATGAAACTCATTGATAAATGGACCCCTAAGACTGTGAAATTACATTCTAGAGAAGAAAAAGTAAAGTGTAATGTTGAATACCCTAATGGTGACAGTTCAGAATAGTTGCTAGAGGACAGTATAGAGGTATAGACTACAAACAGTATAGAGTATAAAGGTCAAGCTTAGGAGTGACTTTCCCCAAAGGCATGGAGCATCTGCTCTTAGAGTTTCATTCAGAGATGTATGGTGTTCCGATTTGTACGCCGTTTCTACGCATGGACACCAAGCCCCCTCTGCGATCCCGTATGCATACCTTCAAGGATCACAGTGTGATTAACAGGAAGGCATCTTTTGGGGAGTAAAGGGGTAAGTGGTCGTTTTAGGGACGGGTCGCAGCAGGTATCTGTGATCCCCTCCCTACATAAGATGGCTTCAGCGTCTCAGCCCAATCACCCATGCCGCGTGACCAAGGAGCTACTCACATGGGTGATTATCGGGGGACCTGCATATGAGGTGTGAATGTGTACGCAGTTGAGGTGCTGTTGTGAAAGATGTCTCCGGTGGGCGTCTCAGTACTGTTAGGGGAGGGTGCTATTGTACTGCAATTGCTCCTTCACAACATACGATATAGCAGCTGCGATTATAACACCGTACTAAAGATGACTAAAGATGCTCTGGAAGTGTACAACAAAGAAGTGAACTTTATCAAGAGACAACCTGGGGTCCATTATTTTGAAACTAATGTGAACTTTACTATGCCTGTTTCATGAGCAAACTCTGTTTTTCAAATGTACATGTGCAAAGGGTTCCTTGTCACTATATATACCAATATGACCTGGGCAGAATAGAGACTCTCTAGCTGTAGGACCCCAGCACAAGAGGTAGGTACAAGTGTGACAGGGACTACAAAGCAATTATTCCTTAATGCAAGCCTAGTTACTTCTGACGAAGATGAAGAGTTTGACTGGGGCAGCAAACCTGTCAAACCATAGAACAGGTGTGCTAGGCTGAGCTCAGGGAGGATGTACACCTCCCAAGGAGCAGGAGAGCTCTGCTATGTACACTTTGCACTCCCTGCCCTTTGAAAGCAAGTCTTCCCTTACCTATTATACCCTCTATATCACCTCCTATACCATGGCTATCTGTATTATTCCTACTCATATCATGCTACTCCTTTATTGATGCCAGGGCCATAACTAGGGGTGTGCGAGTAGTGCTGCTGCCCAGGGTACAGGGCATAGGTAACAGCACTCACCCTGTCTCATGGCACCTGTATTTCGCTTGCAGGTTGCCTGGAATGGTGCCCTGCAGCATAGAGATCTGATGCAGAGCTGTACGCAGAGCCATAACTAGACTTTTTGATGCCCTGTGCCAGAAAGAGCATTGGTGCCCCCCTCATTTTTCAAAGGGACATAACACACCCAAAAAAGGGGAGTGGCCTCATGGGGAAGGGCCAGGGAAGAGATAGGGGAGGCCAGGAGATGCTGGGGATGAAATAAGAGGAAGTCACAAGTGAGAATGATAATAAACAGAAATTTGACAGGCCCAAACAGCGCCCCCTGGACCTGTGGTGCCCTGTGCCATGGCACCGGCCGCACTACCCTAGCTATGGCCCTGGCTGTACGGTGTCTTCTTAGAAAGCTTTGGGTGCCCAGTTTCTTCCTGGTCCAGGCAGCCCTGCCCCCTCATCATGACATCACATGTGCAAGGGTGGGGCCAGTCCAGGGCAAATTATCACCCTGTTGCCTCCCTGATTGATGCTAACCCATAACATGGAAGACCCCAAAATTATTCTCCTCATATCATTTGGCACATGACCTCCCAAATAAATTCTCCCATATACCTTTAATGATGGCATCTGCGGAACACAGCTCACATCTAATCTTAATATTAACCTTGCCTATCCATTGTCAGACCAGTTGCAGCACCCTTGCCTTTCTTGAATGGGCAGCAGCTGTGTTTTGTTGTAACTTTAATCACAAAACTAGGATATTGTTTCATGCGTGTATTAATTTTAATGTTGCATAAAGTTTAATCTTAAAGTATTAATGAAATCATGGTGAGCAGAACAGGAAATTATTAAAATAATCCATTGAAAGCTCATGTTATCATGATTTATACTTCCAATCTGTCCATGAATATGTATAGCAAATGGCAATAAAGGAAAGACAGTATAAGGGAATTTCATATACTACAGTGCAGAGTACTAGATCAAAGACAATGCTGGTGTAGGTAAAGGATCTGTTCCAATATGTTTCATGATTAAAGGCTGCCCTGTAGTAAAAAATATGTGTAGGTCCTATTGGAAAAAGAAAGAACTTGTATAGCCTTCCATCTCGCGCTGAGCCTCTCAGTGCAATGTGCATTCAGAATCCCTCAGGTGCACCAAGCGATATAGTGGGGGATTTGCAAAGTACAATGCCTGGAGAAGACAAATGCTCTGATGTCTGTTATCATAGCCCTTGTCTTCACAGAGTGCTGAACTCCTTGGTGTTTCTTTGATTGAGTGATTCCATTCAACTCAACAGTGGCTGAGAGATGCCGGCAATGGAAGACTGAGACAGGAACTACTAATTGTGTGGAATAGCAAATATTGTACTTTAGAGATGAATATAGTTGCAACCGTTTTTGGTGCACACACATGGGTAAAGCTATAATTATGTGCTATTTAAAGTATGTACTGGATATTTGACCAAAAGAGTAGTGTGGAATACAGAGACATGTACTGTATACAGGGGAGTTTCTAGAGAGGAGGGGACCCGTGTGCAGTCTCCAACACGGGCCCCCTCCTCTAGGCCCGGCGGCCGGCAGCGCACTGAGCTGTGTGTGGCCAGCGCCGGAGTTATAGACTCTGGGCACTAGAGTGTGCCCAGAGTCTATAATGTATGCACAGGTCACCGGGAAAATTGCCACGGCGGCCATTTTCCCTTTACTGCGCATGCGCAAACGACGGGAAAATGGCTGCCATGGCCGTTTTACAGCGCTGGACCCCCACCCCGATGTGAGACTCCAGAGAAGTAAGTAATATTTTGGGTGCAGGGTGTTCGGTGAGGGGCCCCCCAGGACCCAGGGGCCCGTGTTCCGCGCACACCCTGCAATCGCATCCGATGGTAACTGATGTACCGATGGTTGCACATACTAGATGAAGTGCACAAGTGGGTGTCTTTAGACTGGCTGGTGGGCGTCTACACACATAAAGTGATCGCACGCCAGGACAGAGTGGGCGTGCTTATGCCTTGCCGTGTGATCACCTGCCGTTCTGTCACTTAGACGAATTTGCATACGCTGGGTGCGAGCGAAGGCATCTAGCGAGTGGGTCTGAATGAGCTCCAGAGTCCCCACTTGGGTCTGCTGTCAGTTCGTAACTCAGATTTAAAAAATGAACTTGGGTTTTCGATTGCATGTAAACAGGTCCAAATTACTCTACATTATTTTAGCTGTTTTTATTGATTTTTTTATTGATTTTTATCGATTTTTAAGGAATCCAAAACCGAACCAAAACCATATTCGAACCAACACATTTGAGGGGGGTTTTGCCAAAACCAAAATATGATAATGAGTTAGAACTAGAACTAAAACACGGGGGTCCACGCACATCTCTAGTTTTATAGTTATGTATGTCACAATTGACATTTCTGGGGACCCAAACATTTAAAAAAATTAATAATAATAATAAAAAAAATTATAGCTATGAACATTGTTTGTATGATGATGTCACCACTTCCACATTACTTGTGGAAGTAGTGACATCAGCAGGAATTCCAATAGGGGCCAATTGTTGAGAACAAGGCAGAAATGCAGTTACTTTGCATCTGGACAAAACATGCTGCAATACAAGGGGTGCAAATACATATTTTGTTTTTGCATGCAGACTAAATTCAGTCTGCTTTTGCGGAATCGGTATGATATTCCGGCAAACGGGATGCCGGCATCTTGACTGGATCCCCTCTTAACGTTTTGTCCCTGGTTTTCATGACCCACACCTGCCTCTGTCCACCAGAATACTCGCTTACTGTATCACTTGAATTAGATGAATTTAAGATGTGTTGTACTTGTTATGCATTATGGATCTGATTCAGAGTTGGGAGTCAAGCAAAACAGAAGGAGTAACTTTGCACCATGGCAATATGCAAAAGTGGGATTCAGTCAAGATGCCGACGAACGAGATGCCGGACGTCAGGATACAGGAGCCAGAATCCAGATGCCCATCAGAATGCAGATGCTGGCATCCGAAGGGATCAAGATACCGATGGTAAGTTTGCGGGTTAGGCCAGGGATAGGGGAGGTTAGGTTTAGGGACCTGCCAGGGTGGGTAAGGGTTAGGCACCAACCGGGGAGAGTAAAGGTTAGGATGCTGGGTGGGGGGTTAGGATTAGGCATCACCTGGGGGGAGGTTAGGGTTAGGCACCACCCGGGCACGGCTAGGTTTAGTGTGCTGGAAATGGGGGTTAGGTTTAGGCACAACCGGGAGGGAGGCTAGTGTTAGGCAACACCGGGGAAAGGTTAGGGTTAGGCACCACCATGGGAGGGTTAGGGGCTGAAAGGTGGAGGGTTAGGCTACTTACCGGTCCCTGTCGGGATGTTCACCATCGGGATGCCGCTGTTGGTCTTCTGACCGCTGGCATCCCATCCACCAGTATATCATACCGATTCCGTTAAGAGAACTTGCTATCAAATACTCCCTTCTGAACTACTTCTCTTCCCTTTTGCTGAGAATTGTAATATAAAATCCCTATCAATCAAAATAAAACAATAAATGTAATTATCAAATTCCACTTGCAAATTAAAAAGTATTCTCCGTTTAGCTTATAAATACATTTTGTAAATGGTAACATCAATAATGTAGAAAGTCCCTCTAGTCATCCCATCTTTAAAGGGATTGGTATTGTAAGACCTGAAGCTATGATAACCTGACATCAAATGTTGCGTGTGAACAGAAACTCAGAAAATATTAATACTTGCTAATACAGTGGGTGGGAATGAACTGTCAATGACATGTAACTCTATGTTTCAAGAGTGACAAGATGGTTCATTGGAGCTCAAGGGGGAGCTCAACAGATTAGAAGACTGTCACATACAAAGAATATTTTATCATACTGTATCTTTGTGATCTGAAATTAAAATTTATTTATTTTTTTTAGACTGGCATTATGCCGGCCATACATCAGCGCCGCGATTCCACGATCCGCCGATTGGTGATCAAAAATGCAGGTCCAGGGATAATATAATCGGGGTTCAGTTGGCGGATGAGGGAAAAAAATCGAGGATTAACAACATGTTGGATTTTGCGGATTCCCCAACACCTGTGTGTCGGCAGAACGGGGAATTGGAACAAAACATTGCAGATGTATAGGCCCCATTATTCTTAAAGCAAAAGATTTAAAATGTACTGTAGCTCTAAATATGTGGGATGCTAGTGTAACGACTGTAAAAGCGTCTTAGCAAATAAGGAAAAGTGGATAGTTGCTCCTTTCTAATGTGGAGTACACACTTGGCCAACAGATCGGACGGCCGACTGATACGGTAAGTGTTGCGGCTGTTTATACATACTTACCAATTGTTGGACCGATATGTCTGGCTGCCCGCAGGAACCAGTTGTGATGTCACTGTTGCTGGTTCCTACTGCCAGCACAGGCAGAAGTGCATGATATAGCTTTCAGTTATATTGCATTTGTCGTGCTGCACGCTGACGTGAACAACGTGATTCACAGATATATCGTCCATTGTGTACTCAGCAAAAGTCTGTGAGGTTAATTTACCAGTGAACAAATATCAGGACCACAGATGTGCCCAGCTAGATTGTTGCTCCATAAGCCATGTAGCGCGCCATGCATCTAGTGCCACACACTACGCCTTGAGTCGCACCACACAGAATGTTTCGTAACGGAACGTAGCGTAGCAATGGAAAAAAGTCATAAAGTGTAATACAACTTTTTGTCCTCCATGTGTCTCTTTTCCTAAACTACACAAGGCATGCATCAGATTTCCAATGCATTTTCTGTAACACTGCTCGATGATTGACTGACAGAAGCAGTGATTCGGTACACTATAGTACAGCGTTTTCCTCATGGAATCAGAGCTGTAGAAGAATGTATAATAAAGTTTTAAAACATTACATTAAGTGTGTGAGTCCTGTAATTTTAATATTTCACACGCACGCATGCACGCACAGCTCTGTAGTACACACTGCCTGTGCGTTTGAAGCTGCAAACTTGTGTCAATGTCGGCACTGTCTGCATTATCCCAGACTATAGTGATTTCATGACTTTAGGAACTAGTAGCGGGCTCTGGGCCTGATTCAGACCCGGTCGCAAGCGCAGTGCACTCGCAAACGGGTCGATGGTGGGCCAGTGCACATGCGTGAGACCCGGATAGCGAAGGGCAATCCGTCGCTCCGGGTCTCGTACCAAAGGGGGCGTGCTGTTGATGTTGAGTGACAGTGGGAGAGTTTTCGGCTCTGTTACAGCCGAAAGCTCTCTGGGGCTTGCGTCCATGAGACCCTACCACAAGGGTCTCGTCGCAAACCCGATGGTCATGATGGTCTTGACCATCGCGACCATCATCCTGGCCGCTCGCATTAGCTGGTGGTGGCAACCCACAGCAATGCAAGCGTCCAGGAGGCCGCTCCATCAAAAAAAAAAAAGACGCCCTGATTCAGAGAGAGCGCTCTGTCAGAGCGTCTGGCTCTGAATCAGGCCCTCTGTTTGAAACAGGGGTCTCTATATAACAAACTGATTGTGCGTTTTAATCCACACACTTGCGTCAATGTCGGCACTGTCCCAGACAAACACTATAGTGATTTCATGACCTTAGAAACTAGTAGTGAGCTGTTTGAAAGTGGGGTTTTAATCCACACACTTGCGGCACTGTCTGCACGTCGGCGCTCTGGTGGCTGCCAGCTCTGGGGGTTGCAATGGGATCATGCCCAGTGGAGCCGCTCCATACGCCAGTCACGCTATGCTGTGGCATATGGAGGCTCATAGTACACATTGCCTGCTGTAATTCGCAGACGTCACATCACATACATGGTTAGGTGATTGCCGTCTAAAGCCCTTGTCGCAAAAACTGCGACCCTCAACACTTAACTATGTGTCTGCAGGGTGCTGGACAGTGATGGATCAACAGTACATGTACGAGTACAGTAGTGCCATCAATATACAGTAGTTCTGCAGAATTATTGCACCACTATTAAGACAATACTACAAATTGCTAAAACATGCCAGCGCGTATTCTGCTGTTCCGCAGCGATCAACACATTCATAGCGGCACATTAGTTGTCCTAATAGATGGGCGATGGTGTCCTTGGCAATAGTCACCATTCCTCGCCTTTTCATGACACAAGGGCAGACCTTCAGCTGACTGCTTAAATGGGTAACAGAGTGTCCTTTGTTATGGTAATGAAAGGCTCTTGCTTGCTGTGGGGGGAAGGGACCTGATGCTTTAAAAGGACTTTTACATGGGGAAGTGGTGATATGACAAATGGAGTCCGGTTCTCTTGAAAAGTTGTTGGAGTTCCATTAAAATTGATGAAAAACCATATGGTGGATGAATTCGTATGTACCTGTTGGAAAACACTGAGATAAGCCTATTTAGTCTTTTATTTGGTACGGGCCCACTTATCAGTTTTACATACACTCCAACATTTCCCAGTAAGAACTCCGTACATGGGGGCGTAAAGGGGCATGGTCACAGATAAAGGGGCATGTCCATGGGGACTGGAGGCATCGGGCGCTGGCTGGTTTAGAACTTGCAGTAAGTGTTATACTGCATGTTCTGTATGCCAGTGCTGGTGAGGTTCAGGGCAGAGAAGCACGGAGGTCGGAGAATATCCAGCTGTCACTCAGCAGCGCTGCGGGAGTCCTGTGTCCCAGCAGAGCTGCCTAACTGCTTAAGAAATCAGGTGAGTGTACCAACCCGGTACAAAACGGTACAGCCCTGTTTGCCGGTACAGACCATTAAAAAACGGTACTGTACCGGCTAAAACGGTACAGTTGGAGGGTATGGTTTTATTGAACATATATTGGTGGCATTTGCACTTTATTGCACTAGGAGGCGCCTTTGTCATTTATTGTATTACAGATCGGAGGAGGTGGTGTGGATTCAGACAAGGAGCCTTTTTGCGTCCTTCACATGGATTTTCCTATGCACTTTTTATGAGAAATTATTGGAATTGAATTGGGCTTTTTTTCTATATTGTATACACTTTTTTTTTAGCGCCAAGTGTTTCTCTTTCTTAATATATATATATATATATATATCAACAGATGCATCCTGCATTGAGTAAAAATCTCATCCATGCATTTAAATCACTTCTATTCTGCTGGTTTACGATGCTGTTTGGGACAACACTTTTTTTTGCATTTGTAATTAGAAGAATGAGCAGATGGTCGAGTTCTCATTTGTGATATGTCTATTAAGATAACTTATGCAGACAAAAACTTGGGTATTATAGATTACCTGTTTTTCATTCCGTAATACACTGATATATTGGAATACATTTGAAGAAAATTATTTGAACATTCACTTTCACCTAAAAAAATAACGTCCGCTACAGTGTGCCTGTGAGGAAATTTATAATTGATTATATTTCTTCTAAAATTTAGTTCTCGCACACAAATCTGATTTATGATGAGTACAAAGCAAAATGAAAATATTTCGGTTGGAATTAATGTGTAATGAATATATTTATGGCTTACTGTATGTAAGGTATTTAACAAGTGCCTTGTTTGTGCCGGGTGGGACTGAACTTGTTCAAATGCCCTAGAAATATTTGCCACAACTTTTGCCCACTGGAGTAAGTTAGGTAATTTCTGTTAAGAGTTACATGGGCTGTCATT
This sequence comes from Taudactylus pleione, assembly GCA_031769625.1. Taxonomy (NCBI): domain Eukaryota; kingdom Metazoa; phylum Chordata; class Amphibia; order Anura; family Myobatrachidae; genus Taudactylus; species Taudactylus pleione. The sequence continues at coordinate 242,428 of JAUIMM010000205.1, forward strand.
ATTTCATGTGTCACAGTTGATATTCAATTCATCCCAACACCCCTCTCGCCGCTCTGCCCACCCCCTAACACCACTTCCATACATACCATGTTCCTGGTTGCCAGTCCTCCTCTCCTAGGTTTGTTCTGTCTCCTTCACAGTGGGAGCCATTGGAACACGTGCTTGTCTTCTACTACGTGTGCATGGTGGAAACAGGACAAATATTCTGCAATTATTATATAGATGATATATTTTTACAATTTACACTTATCATTCAAAACATACACATTGTGTGTCATTAATATACAGGGGATTTCACTCGATATTGGCCCCAAAGTTTTTCTTATAACTTTTTAAGTAATTGATGTAATTTACTGAAATGTGACACAGATATACCTTGGTCTAGGGGAAACACGAGGAAGTCATAGCAAGTGTAACGAATGCCGATAAGAACCTTTATTGACTCAGTTTTCCAGTACGTCAGGACAATAAATACACATTGTTCAACTGTGTACCGGTTCATATCACCACGTAACACACTACAGGATGAATGTGGATGCCTTAGTACACAACACCACTGTCAGAAGCAGGAATACCTACCTACTGACTAGCAGTGGTGTCTCCAGAGGTGGAGCTGCAGCCAGGTTGGACTGGCCCACAGGGGTACAGGGGAAATCCCCAGTGGGCCCCACTGCCTAAGGGCCCCACCAGTAGATTTAATGTCAGGTTCCAGACTGTGCACTGAATTTATATATTGCTATTCTATTAGAGGGTCAGTTACATGGTCTCTAATGTCTGTCCAAGTCTCTTTGGGTCTGGCCTCATCCCCTGTGGTAACTGTCCACACCCCAAAGCATGGGGCCCTTCCACTACATTCCCCTGGTGGGCCCTTCATGCTCCAGTCCAACACTGGCTGCAGCCCGGTCCAAAATTCAAATAGGGGAACCACACCAACTGTCACCCTCACTGGCATCCTCTCTGGCAGTTGGTGTGGTTCCTCTGTTTGAATTTTGGACTGCGCTGCTGACTAGGGTGGTGAACAGTTGGCCTTCACTTCGCGCATGCGTGATCAGCTGGCCTGGATGCTGATGGTAAACACTTTCAGCACTCGCTATGACTTCCTCATGTTGCTCATAGACCAAGGTATGTCTGTGTCACATTTCACTAAATTACGTCAGTTACTTTAAAAATTATAAGAAAAACTTTGGGGCCAATAGCGAGTGAAACACCCTGCATCATTCTTATTTGTTACATTGAAAATTTTAGGTCGAATAATTGCAACATTTTAACCATCCACTATGCCCCAATGCAACATGCCCCTTTTACACCGATGCGCATCAACCCAGCATTTTTGTCAGTGTAAATGGAACCACTCAGGACCAGGAGCCCGGGAATCCAACTCGGGTAGTTTGCAGGGCTGACCACAGGTTGTTCCTGTGTCACCCTGCAGTGTAGACAGCATGATCCGGGTCACGATGACCCGGATCATGCCGCATGCCGCCCGATTGGTTGGCTTCAGTGGCACTTGGTGATGACATCATCTCCAAGAATCCACTGCAACCAGGGCCGAGCTGAAGCCCACTCAGCAAAGCCCACCTGCCCTTTCTGCCTCTGGACCACTTCGGAGTGAGGTAAGAGGGTCGGGGAGGGAGAGGGAGGGGAAGAAGCGCTGCTCACATGCGCTGGAAGAGCCAGGTCAGTGCTGACCCAACACCGAGTCGGCATCATGGTGTAAAAGGGGTCTGTTCCTGGTCTTATCTGGGTTGGAAACATGTTCCAAATCCTGGGTCAGACCCAGGACTTTGGTATAAAAGGGGTATAACAGAGATGTGGGACTCATCTACATGCAATGCCTGCTTCCATTGCACCAGATACCTGTTCCAATTAGGCTTGTTGTACTGTAACACATTGAAAGATCTGTATGATTCTAGCATCTGTTTTACATGCAAAGAGGCCAATTCTTCTTCCACCATGCAAAGCTCACTGGTACTATATACAGTATTATGCTTTGCTGAATTCTAATAATAGTGCTACTGCCATATATAACATCCGTAGCGGAGGGATAGAAATGTTTATCTCTGTGCTTAAAGCAGAAGTAGCCCTAGGTACTACAGAATCCGCTACATGTTTCCTGTAATAGGCTATTATGGGAATCAATGCAGAGACCGCTAAGCATATTTTTACACATGACACTGGCCTTGACCCTAGCTCACAAATTACCCTAATGGTAGATACTAGGTAAAAAGTGTTAGCTTAATTTAATACATTCTGACTCTTGATCACTCTCACACACCGTATTTGCAGATTGTAAAATAATTAGTCTATTGTAAAAGTAGAACATGTATAGGGAAAACAACTGAGATAAAACAGGGCATTTACCATTGTCTCAATATAGAGACACTAGTCAAACAAAATCCCTTCCCCGTCATTATTGCAGTTTTTTTTTCAAGATGATTCGTTTACTGCGAAATCCACTTAAAACACCAAAGTGCTGAGAGTTTGCTCTGTAACTGTAGGTAGGAGATTTGTGCAGTAACAGTGTGAACGTTCTAATGAAGTCAGTCAATGAAAATGATTGTCAGTGCAGTAAAATGAACTGAAGGGAGCAAACACATAATTCAATCAGCTGCTTGAATTTTGTATAAATCACTATTTTTATGCAGATTGTCTAATTCGGTCTGATAGTAGACATATAAAAGCATCTTAACAGAGCAAGGGAGTAGTCAATGTCAGAATTTAATTTACTTTTCAATTAAACAATAATTCCACATTCTAAAAGTTGGTCTTAAAATGACAAGTGTTAGTACTTTATTAGGTACACCTTACTAGTACTGGGTAGCACTGGAATACCTAAAATGGCTGCGGGGTGTGTGGTGCACAGGGACCCCTGGGTATAGGGGGGGCACATCTCACACCCTGCACCCATATTATTAGTATACTTACCTCTCCGGATTCCCGCATTGGCCCGTTCTGCAGACTGAAATCACTGGGAAAATGGTCCGGCGGCCATATATTAGATTGAGATCTGGTGACTCAGGGCCTGATTCAGAGCCGGATGCTATTTGCGGATGGTCGTTCTAAAAAAGGGGCCGAATATTTAAATTGAGCGCTTGCTCTTTGCGGTTTGTTGATGCCTCTATGTCTGAGCGAGCGTTCGAAAAATGCGATCGCTATTTTGTAAAGATGCCCCTTTCCCGTTCGCATCACACGTCATCTCCGGTATTTATTAGCTTAATCGGGAACATCGAAAGGCATCAGAACTGCTTGCAGTGCTTGTGGTAGCTTTTTCCTACCGCTATCACTGCGAGCAGTAAAGGCTAAAAGACAACCAAGTGATGTGTTCGATGACACTCCTTTACTAATTATGCACTCTCATTAAACGCCCTTTTGACCGTTAGGAACGCCTGCGTTCGGATCTCCACTCCCCCGTTTTCAAGTACCTTCCCCTGTTACCACCCACAAACGGTACATTCTGTCAATCAAATTAGCAGCCCCTCACTGTTTTACGAGCGCACGATTTCCAACAGCAATGACTGGTTTGCGCATGCCCCTTACGACCCATACGCATGCACAGTTGTGCGAACATCGCTCAGAGCAAACGAGCGGCTGCTTACTAGCGGCTCTGAATGAGGCCCTCAGTTCAAATGGAGCAGACATGCGAGAGGGCACAGTGCAGCCACCGCCAGGACCGTGTCCTCCGGATCCTGGACCAGGCAGTGCTGTGCTCTTCAAGTTCTAGGCAGCTCAGACATATCCCAGATGTGACAGCTGGACATTATAGGTCATGTAGCCACACGTCGTCCTGCCCGTGCACAGTGCACTGCAGTGAGTGACTCAGTGGGTCAGTGAGGCAGGCTGCTGAATGCTGATGCTGCGGTTGAGGAATAAGGGAGGGACACCACCAGAGACAATGGTCTGCATCATCCCCAAATGTCCAGATATGGACAAAACCACTGGAACATACAGCACAACAAGAGCCACCTAAATATGAGTAAGTGGAGATTTTCTACACTAAGTGACCATGCTCCTTTGTTTGTTTATGTGGGTGGCCAGCACAACATTAACATCAAGCAAGACCCAGAGTAGAACACTGCAGATTGCTTGCTGCTTTATGAGTCTTCTACTTAGGCCAGTATTGACTGGGGTGGGCAGCTCTTGCTTTGGATCATCGGTAGTGAAATTGATTAGTGTGACTGCGAAAAATGGAGAAACATTTGACTTGGTTCATATCTTGCTGGCTGAGGTGTAAATATATGTGGCTTATCAGATAAAATGAAACTTAAAACAAGAAGGTGCCTATATCTCCTTTATGACAAGGTTGTACTGTACATTAGGCTCTCTGTATGGTAAAACTCAAGTATTTTGTAACTTTCTAGTATCTGGTGTTTGCAAAGTAAAGCTCGATTTTTATCTTCAAACAGTTTACATTGGATCAATGGCCCTGATTCAGACCCGGACGCAAGTGGTCGGTCGCACGTTCGGCGTACGTGCCGAAAAATGTAAATTCAAGCGCTCGCTCTTAATTTCGTATGCAGCTAATCTTCCGCCCCATAGTCTCCCAACCCCTCCTCTAGCTAATGAGCGAGCCAAATTGCGACCGTACATCTCAAATTTTGCATGCAGGGAACGCTCGCACAAGTCCAAACTGGAAGTGGGCCTGTCAGATTTCGATTACCTGCTCGTTCATTCTGCATACATCCTTTAATCGTATCATGCCAATCAAGAGATCAAGTAGCTTAATTGCTCTTCACATGTTTGAAATTCGTTTTTTTTTTCATTTTCAATAAACTTTACTCTTATCCGTGTTTGTTTTTTCACGCAGAATACGTACGGTTTAAACAATGGTTTCCTTTATCCAAAATACATGTTTTTGTCATTTTTCCTATTGTTTTCCGTGTTTTGTCTGATGCATATTTTACTTGTTTCATTTTTTGATTTAAATTAGCTAACGCATGTCACTGCATTAAGCCAATCATAACTCACATTAGATTTTTAAGCCTGTCGAACACATGACTCATACACTAACCAATAGAATGGTTCCTGTTAATTTTCCAAATACATTAGCCAATCAAAATTATTATCTTGTCTTTATTAAAACTGTTTTTTCCAAAATCCACCATTGCCATCATGAGAGCCTCTGCGTTCACCAGGCGGGAGCTTCTAGTACTGATGGAGGTAATGGACCGGCGGATAACCAGCCAGCCTCCCCCCATCAGCAACAGAGAGAAGCGATCCGCCTATGCGGAGGTTCGCCGCCGCCTGCGCTCCTTCGGCTCACGCCGACAGATTGGCCAGCTGGAGCGCAGGTGGTCGGATTTTCAACGCTGCACGCCACGCTTGCTGGCATGTTTCAGACAGCGTATAGCTGAAAGTAAGTTTTTTTTTTTTCGCTTTCCTTTTTTATTTTGCGGCCCTATCTGCGTGTGCATGTTTTCATCTTGCCCTGTTTGTTTATTTACTACATCTGCGTGTGCATGTTTCATTCTTGCCCTGTTTGTTTATTTACTACATATATGCGTGTGCATGTTTTCATTCTTGCCCTGTTTGTTTATTTACTACATATCTGCGTGTGCATGTTTTCATTCTTGCCCTGTTTGTTTATTTACTACATATCTGCGTGTGCATGTTTTCATTCTTGCACTGTTTGTTTATTTTCTACATACTGTATCTGCGTGTGCATGTTTTCATTCTTGCCCTGTTTGTTTATTTACTATATATCTGCGTGTGCATGTTTTCATTCTTGCCCTGTTTGTTTATTTACTACATATCTGCGTGTGCATGTTTTCATTCTTGCCCTGTTTGTTTATTTACTACATATCTGCGTTTGCATTTTTTCCTTTTTTTTTTTTTTTTGGTATCTAATTTTTGAGGATGTTTTGAAGGTTAAAAATGAATCAAACCTTAAATTGTTATCCATCATTTAGGGGCAGAGCGCAGACTACGCCATCATCGGCAGCGACGCCGTCGGCCACGTCCCCTATCCCCAACTCCCAGCCAATCCTCCTCTCCCCACTCTACCCCTAATTCACCCTCCAACCCAGCCTGGCCAGACCCGGACGCCCCTCCCTCTCGGATACTTCCCATCCCTCAAAATTCCCCCTCCCCTCAACCCCCCTCTCTCTTTTCATCACCCTCCCCTCCATCCACCCCTCTCTTTTACACCCCCTTCAGAAATCACCCCTCCTCCAACAGACCTGCATTGGCCTACGTCCGAGGAGGACGATGGTGGGGCTACAGGTCCAGGCGGCATTGTCAACGGTATGTTTCCCTTTTACCTGTTTTTTTTTTTGGGGGGGGGGATGTTATCCTTTGCCTGTGCATTTTACAAATTTTACTTATTTATAATGTTTGTTATATATATCTTGGTTGAAAAAAGTCTATGATGTTTGCCCCTTACACATATCACACATGTCCAAACACTCATACTTGTATCTCTTGTTTACGGTACCCACCAAAGTAGTTTTTCTGCGTACTTCTCATTTTTTACAATTTATAGTTTTCTGAGTCATTTTTGGGAATTTACTTGGGCCAAGAATGTTGGCTTTGAATTGTAATGTTTGTCCAAATTGTTACTTTTTGTAAAGTTACATTTCCTTTGGCAGTTGTTTGTCAAACAAAATGACGTTTTTTTTTTATTAAGCACCTCAATTTTTTAACCCACAGAGGACCAGAGGCGGCTGACGGAGGCAGCAGCGTGTGTGCAGAGGCTGAGCGGCCATGTTATAGACATGCTGGTGGTCCTCGATCATATGGCGGGGATCCTGCGCCATTAATTTTTTGTTTTTTTCCAAATTTGGACATTTTTACAAAAAATAAAAAAACAAGTTTCGTTTAAAGTCTCATTCCTTCTGTAAAAATATTATATTGGTTAACCTTACATAAGTCGACTATTGCAGCAAGTATTTTAAAGTAATGTAACTTAGATTGTAGAAAGCTGAATTATGTAAGCTGGCACATTCAACACCTAACAATACCAATAGGTTTGTAGAATAGTCTTTTTTTTTTCATTATTTTTTTGGGGGGTAAGGTAAATATTAAATGAAACCTGTTTAGGCCGAGATTCCAAAGCATACTGATTCACCATAATACCTTGGGGTGTTTGATTTGAGCCACTAAGCATGGTAAAATACTGCACAATTTAAATCATTACAGGATTAGCCCTTAAGCAAGTTTTCATTTTTTGAACCAGGTTACACTTGCATGTAATTTAGAAAGGAAATGTTTTTTTTAACGTAACAAAAATGTATTTATTAAAAATTAAGAAACACAAATTGATTAAGGACAATCAATACACACAGTGAAAACAGTCTTCAAAAATCAGCCTACACCCAAAAACAAAACAATCCAGAATTGTTTGACGAAGTAGCATGCCAACATGATTCCACAAATGAGTTGACGACAAATTTGGTCAAGAAGTTAAATCCAATGTTTTCACATGAAGTCAATTTTTACGATCAGGTAGTAGTCATGGTTTTCACGAAAAATATTATGGAATAAAACACACAAAAAAAAAAAAGTTACAATTGGTAATTACATTATTACATGTCTACATTGTGTCATCTAACTTCATTTGGGACAATAATTACCTAAAAAAACGGGCCACAACATCATCGCGTATGGCCCCCTCCACATACAGACCTCTGACCAACCTCGGGGGGGCCATCCTCAGACAAGGCATCCTCTGGCTGCATTGGGACACCACTCCTTATGGCGATGTTGCGAAATATCCCACACAGGACCACAATTTTCTAAACCATATCCGGCAAATACATGAGCTAGCCACCAGAGCGGTGGAGGCATCTGAATCGGCCTTTTAAAAGGCCGATACAGCGCTACACCACTTGCCTGGTGGCTGTAAGTGTGGAATTATACTCACTTTGTGGCCCTGGTGTGGGAGCCAGGGCGTGCAAGGGTAGCCACTGTCTCCTGTGAAAAAGAAGTTACAAAATCAGGATCACTGTGTATAAAGCTTTGCATTGGTATCTAAAAAAGGTCTCCACTTACCCAGAAGCCACGCATCACCAGCTTGTAGGTTGTTTAATTTATGCCAAATCCCTGATTGACGGATGACGAATGAGTCATGTGCACTCCCTGGTAATTTTGCATTCAGGGACAGGATCTGGAGGGAGGCATCACATACCATCATTACATTCAGTGAGTGATAGTGTTTTCGGTTACGAAAAAATGGCCTCCAGCCGTGCTGGAGGCTGAAGTGGTATGTGAGTACCATCCACAACCCCTATGATGTGTGGGAAGCCAGCTATTTGGTAAAAATTGGCCTTCACCACACTAAGGGAACCCATATCCAAAGGCATTTTAATAAAATGATGGAGGTGCTTGAAAAGGGCCTCCATCACTGCCCTCAGGATCCTTGAAAAGGGGGATTGGGAGATTCCCGCAACTATTCCCACCGTGGTTTGAAAGGATCCTGAGGGACAGAAATGTAACACCGCCATAAATTGCTTAAGTGGTGGTATTGCTGTAGGACGGTCAATTTGCCGCTCAAGATCACTCTCTATTAATGAGAGAGTGTCTATGATGATTTGGGGAGGAAGACGGTAGCGCCTTAACACCTCATCATCGGGCAGTCCAAAAAGGGTGACACGTGTTCTATATATCTCTGGCCTTGCACGCCTACGATGCCTACGCCTGGGACGAGATTGAGGTTGGTCGGCTTCCGGCAGCATGGCCACAATAATGCGACCAACATCAACCTGAAATGGTAAGAATTGTAGTTAAGGTATGTTGCCCCAAAAAAAGACAAAAAAATACTTATCTTTACAATAAAATCCAAAGATGCTTACATGCCGGGGTATTGTCATGATTTCAAAAACCTACATTTCAAAATACCAAAAAAAGGTTAGAATTTGGGGTGGCCATTTTGTAATCTTGTTTTTTGAAAATGGTCCAAAATAAAGGGGGTGAACACACATTTCAAACAATAGTAAACCTACATTGAGAGGACTTCCACAATTTGCCCAACAAAAAACAACCACGAATTTAAACGCTAAATGGTTCGCATTTTTACAAGGGGAATAAAGCCTACCAAAGTGCGCTAAATGGTTCGCATTTTTACAAGGGGAATAAAGCATACCAAAGTGCGCTAAATGGTTCGCATTTTTACAGGGGAATAAAGCCTACAAAAGTGCGCTAAATGGTTCGCATTTTTACAAGGGGAATAAAGCATAACAAAGTGCGCTAAATGGTTCGCATTTTTACAAGGGGAATAAAGCATACCAAAGTGCGCTAAATGGTTCGCATTTTTAACATTCCCAAAAACAATAAAAAAAACCTTAATGAGCCCAAAATATGCGAAGAACAATACATGAACATTTTACAATCAAGTTAAAAACAAAACTTACCAATACACGATAAATAAGTCACCGAACAAAAACGTCGTTGGGGCACAGCCAAAAAAAAACCTACAAACCAAAAAATAAAATATTTTTTTGGGACCCAAAAAAAAAAATAGGAGATCCATATTTTACACAAGGATGACGGGAAAAAACTTACACAAAAAATACACCACAAATAAAATAACCACACCAAAAAATATGAATGGAAAGTTGGTTAAGAAAAACGCCTCTAACACACTCCAAAAAACCGCCTCCAAACACTACTCCCTCCAACAATACACTCCGAACCACGTAACCTCCAACAAACAACACCTGCCACCTCGACTCGAGTCGCCAAAAGCCATAAATACAGTTTCGTTTCCTGCTCAAATTAAGGACGGATCATAGGAACGCACAATCAATGATGCAGCCGAATAATAAGGACGCATGTATAAATACGTCACGGAAAAAAACAAACGGTCTGGTGTAGTTCAAGTTTTTTCCGGAAAAATGGCTACAGACCAGCCAAACAATGGCCAAGAGGCGGCCGGTAAGTATTTCTCTCTTTTCTATTCAAGGATTATTTAGAACCAGAATATAGTGAAAGATTGACATCTAAATTTAAAATAATTTAATGTAAATAGGTGTTGAGGATGACATGGAAGAGGCTGCTGGGCCCAGTATTCCGGCCAAAGCTGGCAAAAAGAAAAGGCAGCCACAATTCACAAGAAAGGAGATGGAGGTTTTGGTTCAGAAGTGTGTGGACATCCTGCCACAGGCAGACAGGAATATGGGTGTAAGCCAGAAGTGGAGAATGTGGGAGGAGATAGCCAGTGCTGTCAATAGGGTGGGTGATTATGTACGTCTAGCCCGGGATGTCAAACGCCGGTAAGTTGAAACTTCAAAAAAAAATGGATACAGGGTCAAATAATGCAGGAATAATGCCTACTTTTTCACCCACAGATAGCAAGACTACAAATATCGCCTGAAGCAAAAACTGGCTGACAGGGCTAGGCATGCAAGGGGGACAGGTGGGGGTCCCACCCCTGTGTCATTGGAGCTGAATGATTTGGAAGAGCTGGCACAGGGGTGTGTGCAGGATGTGGAGGTGTTTGGCGTGTCCAACATGGATACGGACATGCCAGACTTTGCGGCTCCTCATGTTGTCCCAGGTAAATGTTGTGATGTAACCAACTCTGAAATGTTATTGTGACAATATGTAGATTCTAATGTTACTCTTTTTTCTCACAGAGACACAGGCGGATGAGTCTGCTCTAGAGGGGTGCCTTGGCCGCAGAATTTCTGCTGGCTCTGCAGGGGAGGAACCAGTACATCCAGCTGAGGACCCTGCAGAAGCCAGTCCAGGGCAATCCCCCTCGCAGGCAGTGTCCCTCCTCACAGAACTCAATTTTAAATCGGATTACCATACGGAGATTCTGCAGAGGATGGACGCCAGTCTGCTACGGGTGGCTGAGGCCCTGGAGCAAAATGCTGCGGCCAACGTGACCATTGGTCAGGCCCTGGTTGAAAATACCAGGGCCAACATCAGAATAGCCAATGCCTTGGAGCAGCTCGTTCGCCAGCACATGGTGGAGCCGACCTCCCTTCCTGCCGGAACATCAGGATCCTCCACCTCTGGCCCAGCCATTCCTCCAAATGTGCCTAGCCCTGTGCCTAGTCCAGAGGCCACAACATCTGCCTCTGGACAGGCCAGCCAGAGGACATCCCGGACCCGGTCTGGCGCCCACCCTACCCCAGCCAAACGGTGAAAAAAATGATGAGAGCACTGGCTGCTTTTCCCACACTCCTTCTGTGCTTGCCCCATATTCCTTTAGGGCCAAAACTTACCTCTCCTTTCTTGTGAATTGTTTTTAATGTGTTTGTTTAAGTTGGCCAACACTGGTAATATGTTTGTCAGAATAATTTAAGTTATTATTGCCTAACACTGCCCAAAAAGTGTATTTGCAAAATGCACCAGAAAACTTTAAAAATGTGTGTATGAAATTAAAATTTTGACAAATGTTCTCCATTGTATTGTGACATTATTTTAAAAATGGTTTAGAATTAATCCTGGCCCACAAGCCAAAAACGACCTCCAAAAAAAAAAAAATGGGTTTTAAAAAAAAGGGTTCTTTAAGGAACACTTTTAAATTAAAAAAAGGATGCAAATTCTCCTGGCCAAAGCAAAATGGTAAAATGCACACAAACATGATGACATTATTGTTACAATAGCACAAAACCCAAATAATAAAAAAAAAACATTCCTACAAATGTACGCTAATTAATTGTGTAATCCTGAAATTAGCAGCTGAGATTTTCTCCTGCGTACGGTTTTGTGCTAACCCAAAAAACTCTTTTCAAAACACATTACAAGCTGGTTTGCAAATCAAAGTTGATTGTTTTCTGACAAGCAGTGATAAATCGATGAAACATCGAGGAGGCCCGGACCGGAGGACAAGGCCATCGCCATTGTGGTCGAGTAATCCACACCCCAAGCTGTGCGAGCAAGTTAAACGGAAAGAGGATCAGCCAGTGACGTATGACTTGGTACGAACACATTTGACGTTCGCATCTGAAAATTTATGTACGCCCCAAAAACGCCTCGCCACGCCTGCGTTTTTCCATCTCCACCCACGTCAACGCCCAAAAACGGCCTGTTCTGTCAATCACATTTGACATGTCACTTCCTGTTCGCAATTTGACAAACGAGACAAAAAAAGCTCGCAATCTGCCGTACGCACATGCGCAGTGTAACACCGGCGCATGCGTGGTTTCACAACATCGGAACGCAACGAGCGTACTGATGCTAACGAATGGCTCTGAATGAGGGCCAATGTGTTTTATTTTTTTTGTGTGCATGCCAATGTGTGTTTTTTTCCTGTGAGGGCAATATGTGTTTTTTTCTGTGTAGGCCAATGTGTGTTTTTTTTCCTGTGCAGGCCAATGTGTGGTTTTTTTCTTGTGCGGGCCAATGTGTGTTTTTTTTCCTGTGCGGGCCAATGTGTGTTTTTTTTCCTGTGCAGGCCAATGTGTGTTTTTTTTTCCTGTGCGGGCCAATGTGTGTTTTTTTTCCTGTGCGGGCCAATGTGTGGTTTTTTTTCCTGTGCGGGCCAATGTGTGTTTTTTTTCCTGTGCGGGCCAATGTGTGTTTTTTTTTTCTGTGTAGGCCAATGTGTGTTTTTTTTCCTGTGTAGGCCAATGTGTGGTTTTTTTCCTGTGCAGGCCAACATGTGTTTTTTTTCCTGTGCGGGCCAATGTGTGTTTTTTTTTCCTGTGCGGGCCAATGTGTGTTTTTTTTTTTCCTGTGTAGGCCAATGTGTGTTATTTTTTTCCTGTGCAGGCCAATGTGTGTTTTTTTTTCCTGTGTAGGCCAATGTGTGTATTTTTTTCCTGTGCGGGCCAACATGTGTTTTTTTTTCCTGTGCGAGCCAGTGTGTGTTTTTTTTTCCTGTGTAGGCCAATGTGTGTTTTTTTTTTCCTGTGCAGGCCAATGTGTGTTTTTTTTCCTGTGTAGGCCAATGTGTGTTATTTTTTTCCTGTGCAGGCCAATGTGTGTTTTTTTTCCTGTGTAGGCCAATGTGTGTTATTTTTTTTCCTGTGCGAGCCAGTGTGTTTTTTTTCCTGTTTGTTGTTGCTATGAAAGAATATGGTTTTATTTTGTTTATGCTGATACTTTGATAACTTTTATTTCCATATCGATTTTCTCATATGTGTCTTCTAACAATGCAGTATAACCTTGTATTAATAATTGTACTGTCAATGTGATGAATCACTTCTAAAAGCTTTATAATGAAGCTAGAGTAAACTATTATTTCTTAAGCCATATATTTTGAAAAAGGCAATGCCATCCACAGTATCTTTAAACAGTTTTTATCTGAAAGACTGCAATGCTTACTCCATCTGTTTACCTGTACCTAACACTCAAACCCTACATCATAGCTCATATGACAGATCCATACTTATTCGGCTTGCCTTGTGCACATAAATAGGGAGTAGAGATGTGTAAATTGTTCATGCAAGTTTTAAATGGGACCAAACTGGGCTATTTCAAAGGCTTGGGCCCGTATTCAATTTGAGCTGAGCTGTGTTAAATTAACCTGGCTCAGACTTAACGCCGACTTTGCCTGTTTTGTAGGTGTTAAAGTATCACGCGTGCACGCTGTACCCCGTATTCAATTTGAAAGTACGCGTAAACGGCACCCGGCGATACTGTAACAAGCGGAAAGTACTGTCATTTTTGGGGAAATCAGCCTGTCACCCCCCAAATGATGCTCTGACATGGGGGTTCACTATGGTACACCCCGATTTGGCTTGCTGAAGGTATTTGGTGGTTTTAAACAGGCTCAATAGCTGCTAAATAGCGTTTTTCTATACGTGATGCAGAATAGTATTCAGGAGTATTTTTTCCAGAAAATAACTTACGATATCCCAGCAAATTTGGGGTACTTGAAAATGGGGGTCAGCTTATTTAAAAGTTGCTAAAGTGAAGTTGAAAAATCATAAAAAATCCACCTGCCGCAAACACCTGCAATCAAAAGAACACTTGGGGCATACTTGGGGACCCCCCCAGGGTCAAGTTCGCTAGTTTTTAACTTTGTACCCCAACATTTTTTTTGCCCCCTTTTTCAAAGTCAAATTTTGGGGTGTCCTTAAGGGTTTTTTTACTTTTTTTTTGACACAGGTTACCTTTGGAGGGCTGTCTGAAGGCTGCACAAGGTTTCCCGAAATGTTGCACCCCAAAACCCCAATTCTGCAATTTTTACCGCCTGCCATTCATAGACGATACTTTTCCGCCCATTACATTGCATTGACTTTCCGCCTAAGCGGAAAGTCTTTCAAATTGAATACGGAGGAAAACCAAAACAGGCGATAATGATGTCATCGGCGTTAACTTAACGCAGATCCGATTTAACGCTTCATATTGAATACAGGCCTTAGAATTTACATGCATTTCACTTGTGATTTGCAAACAGTATTTGCGTTTTAACTTAAATTCTGTAACTAAATTTAAAATGTCGATATGGCAGAGGTTCCCAAACTCCAACATTACAGTTCACATTGTAGGGATAGCCATGTTTGAGCACAGGTGACTTAATTAGTACGTCAATTTGATTTAACCATGTGGACGCAAGCATGGCTATCCTTAAAACCTGGATTGTAATGGTGGAGTTTGGGAACCTCTGCCATATGGTGAATGCATTTGATGTTCTACAAACAACTTCCACATGCAGGAGTTACACACACATAGAACATAAACAAAATGGACTTTAAGTTGAATTCTGCTGAACTCAACTGGATCATATGTAAAAAAATATATTGTTCCAATAAATGTTGTATGAGAAATGTTGATTGTAAAATGATCTGCTTAGATGATTTCACAGTTCAGGTAACCATCAAGGGTTCTTCCAATCTTGATAAGATACTTAACATAATATTTTATTTTAAAGATTCGTATACCCTAATTAATATTAAGATCTTTGCCATTGTATTGTTCTAACTTTTTCTGCCATCTGTAGAAAAACAAGCCTACATTAAAGTGGTTCCTTTGTGAACTGGGGATTTCAATTGACGGGTTTCAATTCAATTTGAGAACATAATTGTACAAGCTCTCACATTTCCTCTGTTCTCTTTTTAGTACAATAGTACAACTTGGCAGGCAGACAAAACAACTGCACTTTTTTTTTTACATTGTTGCAAAACAGTTAACATACGGCCCATTTTCAGTCACAAAGCAATGGAAGACTTAATAACACATCATTTATTACCAATTGTATAATGTGACTACAGACAATGCATTAATTGGGCATATCATTTTCTTTAAGAGAACAATGCATACTATTAGCAATGCAGTTTAAGTTGCAATAACTTGCATTGGGTATGGGGGCAGAGGCGTATTTATAACGGGTGCAGGGGGGGCCCGCACAGCACACACTGCACCCAAAAAACTTACCTCTCCGGAGTCCCACGTCGACTCCGGTGTCTGCGCCTGAAAAAACAGCTGTGTCTGCTGCATGACTTTTTCCAAATGTTTGCGCATGCGCAGTATAAGGAAAATGGCCACCGCGGCCATTTTCCCGGTTACCTGTGCATGCGCTATAGACTCTGGGCACACTCTAGTGCCCAGAGTCTATAAGTGCGCCGTAGGCCGTGCACCGCTCAGTGCGCAGCTGGCCGCCGGACGGAGAGAAGGGAGCCCGTGTCGGAGACTGCACACAGGCCGCCTCCTCTCTAGTGTCAAAGCCGGATAATCAGCTGAGACAGAATCTGTTTACAATCGGAATCTGCGCGACGCCATCTCACGAATGGCAACAAGACTCCATCTTAGAAATAGACCACACAACGCCATTTTGTCAAAACCACAGAGTAGCAATCTTCCCCAAAAAAACATACCGACAGTGTTTAACATCCATACAAAATGATTTATTAGCATTAGAACACTTTTTAGTAATCCTTCCAGAAATCATGCCCTGATGTACACAAAGCCCATTCTGGGGACAACCTTGATACCATAACAAACACAGTATACTAGGAAAACAACTAACAATACACCAGAATACTATAAATTGGGAATCCCTGTATATAAGTATGGCTGTGGCAATTGTAATATGGCCCAGACACTTTAATTAAATCTGCTCTTTTTCAGACAGGCTGGCACCAACGCGGTTGGGGGTCTCCACCCTGTTTTGAGAGTGAAGCTCACTGCCCATAACACATTTGCATTGCAGTTTGAAAATGTTAGTAAGAAATGAGATATTATATATATATATATATATATATACATATATATATTAGGGGTGAGCGGGTTCGGATTTCTGAAATCCGAACCCCCCCGAGACCCTCCGATCCGGGTCAGGCTCGACTTTTCCCGCCTGACTCGGATCTGAAATCGAGGCAAAACGTCATCATCCAGCCTTCCGAGTCTCGCGGGTTTTGGATCCTATATAAGGTACCCGCGTCGTCGCCATTTTCTCACTCGGCTGTGGACAGTGAAGAGGGAGGGTGGGAGTTAGGGCTGGCTGGGCTGTGTAGTGTAGTGTAGTGCTGCTGTTGTCCACTACTTCAAAGTCCATAGGGGCTGGCTGTGTTGTGCTGTGCTGCTGTTGTTAATAGGGGCTGTGTCCACTACTTCAAAGTCCATAGGGGCTGGCTGAACTGTGTTGTGCAGTCAGTTCTCCATAGGGGCTGTGTCCACTCCAAAGTCCTGTGCAGTGTCCCAGTCCTAAAGGGGTGCTGTAGTGTTGTCCAGGGGGTGCTCTGTCCATCAGGGGTGCTCCCCCCAAGTGCTAAAAAAATAATATATTTTCTGTGTTTGTGAATTGTGTGCGCAGTAGCCGCACGTGCATCAACAAAGTAGTGCCAAGCGTGCGCCTGTGTCATAAGTAAAGGGCCGGCTGGCTTGACCATTAAAGGGTGCTGTAACCCCCAAAGTACACTCCAGTCCAAACAACAAAAAAAATTATTTTCTGTGTTTGTGAATTGTGTGCGCAGTAGCCGCACGTGCATCAACAAAGTAGTGCCAAGCGTGCGCCTGTGTCATAAGTAAAGGGCCGGCTGGCTTGACCGTTAAAGGGTGCTGTAACCCCCAAAGTACACTCCAGTCCAAACCAAAAAAAAAAATTATTTTCTGTGTTTGTGAATTGTGTGCGCAGTAGCCACACGTGCATCAACAAAGTAGTGCCAAGCGTGCGCCTGTGTCATAAGTAAAGGGCCGGCGGGCTTGACCGTTAAAGGGTGCTGTAACCCCCAAAGTACACTCCAGTCCAAACCAAAAAAAAAAATATTTTCTGTGTTTGTGAATTGTGTGCGCAGTAGCCGCACGTGCATCAACAAAGTAGTGCCAAGCGTGCGCCTGTGTCATAAGTAAAGGGCCGGCTGGCTTGACCGCTAAAGGGTGCTGTAACCCCCAAAGTACACTCCAGTCCAAACCAAAAAAAAAATATTTTCTGTGTTTGTGAATTGTGTGCGCAGTAGCCACACGTGCATCAACAAAGTAGTGCCAAGCGTGCGCCTGTGTCATAAGTAAAGGGCCGGCTGGCTTGACCGTTAAAGGGTACTGTAACCCCCAAAGTACACTCCAAACCAAAAAAATATATATTTTCTGTGTTTGTGACTTGTGTGCACTGTGGCTGCACGTGCATCAACAAAGGAGCAGCGCCATGCGTGCGCCTGTGTCCCATAAGTAAAGAGCCGGCTGGCTCATTTCTTAAAGGGTGGTGTAACCCACAAAGTGCACTACTCTCCAGCAAAAATAAAAAAATATTTTCTGTGTTTGTGTGCGCTTTAGCCGCACGTATATATCAATATAACATAAATGGAGGACCAAGCTTTGTCCGATAAAAATAAAATAGGGAAAGATCAAGAACCACTTCCTCCTAGTGCTATTGCTGCTGCTGGGAGTTGTTCATCATCCCAGAGAGGAAGTAGGAACATCACTACTTTTACTAAACAATTGACCCTCCAACAGTCCCTAGCGATGAGGATGAAGTACGACAGCAGTCATCCTGAAGCAAAACGTATAACTGAGGCCTTGACTGCTATGTTGGTGTTAGACGTGCGTCCGGTATCCGCCATTAGTGCAGTGGGATTTAGACAATTGATGGAGGTAGTGTGTCCCCGGTTCCAAATCCTGTCTAGATTCCACCTGCATCCTCAAAGCAGCAGTGACAAGCGTGCGTCTGTCTGTTAAAGGGTGGTGACACCCTCAAAGTGTGCTACACAAACAATAAAAATATTGTACTTTTTTTTTCTGTCTTTGTGAAATGTGTGGGCTGTAGCCGCACCTGCATCCTTAAAGCAGCAGCGAAAAGCGTGCGTCTGTCTGTTAAAGGATGGTGACACCCTCAAAGTGTGCAACACAAACAATAAAAATATTGTTTTTTTTTTTTCTGTCTTTGTGAAATGTGTGGGCTGTAGCCGCACCTGCATCCTTAAAGCAGCAGCGACAAGCGTGCGTCTGTCTGTTAAAGGGTGGTGACACCCTCAAAGTGTGCTACACAAACAATAAAAATATTGTTCTTTTTTTTTCTGCCTTTGTGAATTGTGTGGGCTGTAGCCGCACTTGCATCCTCAAAGCAGCAGCGACAAGCGTGCGTCTGTCTGTTAAAGGGTGGTGACAACCTCAAAGTGTGCTACACAAACAATAAAAATATTGTTCTTTTTTTTTCTGTCTTTGTGAATTGTGTGGGCTGTAGCCGCACTTGCATCCTCAAAGCAGCAGCGACAAGCGTGCGTCTCTCTGTTAAAGGGTGGTGTAACCCTCAAAGTGCTCCAAAAAATAAAAAACTATTTTTTTAATGTGTTTGTGACTTGTATGCGATGTAGCCGCACGTGCATCAACATAGTAGCAGCGCCAAGCGTGCGACTGTGTCATAAGTCAAGGGCTGGTTTGGACATCTGGTCCGGACTGAAGGACGTGCCAACAATTTCTGACAAGTCTACTGTCACTGCATATGATACTGTCCTCAAATCAGCAGCGACAAGCGTGCGTCTGTCTGTTAAAGGGTGGTGACACCCTCAAAGTGTGCTACACAAACAATAAAAATATTGTTCTTTTTTTTCGGTCTTTGTGAAATGTGTGGGCTGTAGCCGCACCTGCATCCTCAAAGCAGCAGCGACAAGCATGCGTCTGTCTGTTAAAGGGTGGTGACACCCTCAAATTGTGCTACACAAACAATAAAAATATTGTTTTTTTTATTTTCTGTCTTTGTGAATTGTGTGGGCTGTAGCCGCACTTGCATCCTCAAAGCAGCAGCGACAAGCGTGCGTCTGTCTGTTAAAGGGTGGTGTAACTCTCAAAGTGCTCCAAAAAATAACAAACTATTATTTTAATGTGTTTGTGACTTGTGTGCGATGTAGCCGCACTTGCATCCTCAAAGCAGCAGTGACAAGCGTGCGTCTGTCTGTTAAAGGGTGGTGACACCCTCAAAGTGTGCTACACAAACAATAAAAATATTCTTCTTCTTTTTTCTGTCTTTGTGAATTGTGTGGGCTGTAGCCGCACCTGCATCCTTAAAGCAGCAGCGACAAGCGTGCATCCATCTGTTAAAGGGTGGTGACACCCTCAAAGTGTGCTACACAAACAATTAAAATATTGTTCTTTTTTTTTCGGTCTTTGTGAAATGTGTGGGCTGTAGCCGCACCTGCATCCTTAAAGCAGCAGCGACAAGCGTGCGTTTGTCTGTTAAAGGGTGGTGACACCCTCAAAGTGTGCTACACAAACAATAAAAATATTCTTCTTCTTTTTTCTGTCTTTGTGAATTGTGTGGGCTGTAGCCGCACTTGCATCCTCAAAGCAGCAGCGACAAGCGTGCGTCTGTCTGTTAAAGGGTGGTGTAACCCTGAAAGTGCGCTCCACAAACAATAAAAATGTTCTTTTTTTTTTTCTGTCTTTGTGAATTGTGTGGGCTGTAGCCGCACTTGCATCCTCAAAGCAGCAGCGACAAGCGTGCGTCTGTCTGTTAAAGGATTACATCGGTGACAGCATCCAAGTAGGCATGTCAGACAGTCCATACCTGTACTGGCAGGAAAAAGAAGCAATTTGGAGGTCCCTGTACAAACTGGCTCTATTTTACCTGAGTTGCCCCCCCTCCAGTGTGTACTCCGAAAGAGTGTTTAGTGCAGCCGGGAACCTTGTCAGCGACAGGCGTAGGAGGTTGCTTCCACAAAATGTGGAGAAGATGATGTTCATAAAATGAATTATCAACTCTTCCAGGGAGACCAGCCTCCAGAACGTACAGAGGGACCTGTGGTTCCAGCGGGGATGAATGAATACTCTGTGAGGATGAGGATGTACACACTGAAGAGGGTGAGGAATCGGTGGATGAGGAGGATGAGGATGACATCTTGCCTCCGTAGAGCCAGTTTGTGCAGGGACAGATTAATTGCCAGCTTGTTTTGTGGGGGCCCAAACGAACCAATCATTTCAGCCACAGTTGTGTGGCAGACCCTGGCGCTGAAATGATTGGTTTGTTAAAGTGTGCATGTCCTGTTTATACAACATAAGGGTGGGTGGGAGGGCCCAAGGTGGGTGGGAGGTCCCAAGGACAATTCCATCTTGCACCTCTTTTTTTTCTTTGCATTATGTACAGTTTGGGGCCTAGTTTTTCAAACTGCCATCCTGTCTGCCACTGCAGTTTCACGCCTAGATGGGTCACGTGTTTGTGCCGCCCACTCGTGTCGCTTAGCATAGTCATCCAGCTACCCCGGTGCAACCTTTTGGACATAAAAACACTATTGTGAGGTGTGAGGTGTTCAGAATAGACTGGAAATGAGTGGAAATTAAGGTTATTGAGGTTAATAATAGCATAGGAGCAGAAAAACCTACAAATTCTGTGATTTTAGCTGTTTTTATGCTTTTTTAAAAAAAATACAGATCCAAAACACAAAACCCAGAACCCAAAACACGGAAGGGTGGTTTTGGCAAAACCAATCCAGATCCAAAACACGAAGAAAGATCCAGATCCAAAACCAAAACACAAAACACGAAAAGTGGCCGGTGCACACCCCTAATATATATATATATATTAAATCCATCATAAATGGAATCTCATGCATAAACACTGCACATTACGCATAGTTGCACTGCTAACATGACGCACATTAGCGAATGCACAATATCCTGCATGCGAGCGCTGTTTATTAGCTGCATGCGTGCACATCTGCCCCAAATCAGATAAACCTAACTAGCGTCTTTTCCCAAACCCCTAATACTTACATAATGCACACTTACACAAAAGATTCCATAGCTTTAAAGTATAAGATCCAAGTTTTATACATTTATTACAAATGCTGTGAAATAAAGACTATTTTGGTATCTAAGGTTTAATACGTGATAAGTAAGCCATGTTTGGTATTGTACTGATCTGCATTTCTTCAAAAGCTTCCCGGTATCATCGGTGTGAAGATCGCAACATGCATTCTCAACTTATGGACCATAGAGATATAAAGCACCAAAATTTATTTTGTGAAACCAACAGCCTAGATTTGCATGCAGGGGAAATAGAGGAGGCAACAAGCTGTTAGAGGCTGTTCTGTGTCCATTTGAACCAACCTGTTAAATGCCCTGTAACAGATGCACCCGCACTGGGAACCAATGGGATTAGCAACAAACCCCTCTTTTGTGTTGTCTGTTTCTGTGAGGGTATAAATGTGTGTGTTGTGACCCCAGTCTGGAGTCTTCATGCTGATTGCTGATTGACGGAGGTTTCTTGCTGATGCTGGTATCTGGTCCAGAGCGCGTGCGTAATGTATAACTGTATCTTGGGTCTGTATAATTCTTTGCGTTAAATTGTACTTAGATCACAGCATGTAACTGACTGTACTTTACTTGAATAATACTTTGTGCTTTGGAAACACATGTTCAAGGTCTAAAGTCTTTATTTTCCTGTATGACTGCGTACGCAAATAGCATAAATTTTAGAGGTTTATAGGCAGGGTTTCGAAGGTATAGGTAGGTGCGTATAGAGGTTGAAATCCAGTATCCTTACTAGAAATGCCCCTGTATGGGGGTCCTCTTAATACTCATAGGGCCTAATTCAGAGATTGACGCTAATGCGATTTTTACGCAGATCAATTGATCGCTTGCCATTTTGTATGCGTATAAGTTGCACTGCGCACGGTATGTGATCGTCCTGCGATTCTGCACATGCAGACAACTAATTCGCAAAGGGAGTGACAGATTGTCAATGTTTGGGGGAGGTAACGGGGGTGGGGCAGAAAAACGCAATCATGTCTGACCGTTTACACGCCGTCACATGGACGTGCATAAATGAACCATTGCGATCACATTCGCAGCATGAGAATTCTCTGCGTGTCAAGAGAGCTGCCGAGTCTGCAGCTGGTCAGACCTTCCGCAAGGCCAAGATGGCGGCTCGATTTGCGTCGATGTTACTGATATTTACTCAGGTAAGTATCGTCGTATGCATATGAGAAGGCAGCAGTGGGAGTCCTTATGCTCTGATAGGCTTTGGAACTATTAGCGTATTTTCGCAGCTACATTCTGTGCGACATCGTAGCTACGATTCGCATTAGCGTCCGTCTCTGAATCAGGTCCACAGTGCCAAAATATAATATTTATTGAACTACCTTTTGACATTGCGTGTGGCACAAAAACTGATACACTTTGTAATGCAACTAATATTTATTTTCCTGTCATATTTGCAAATGAAAGGAAGTGTCTGGCATGGTTTACTTGTACTGGAATATGTAAGGATGAAGCTTCCGAAATTATATTTTGATGGCATACATGATCAATTGCTTAAAGACAACAGATCTGCTCTCTATGATTTAGTACAGATTAATAAGTGTTTTCAAGAGCCATTCATGACATTTTCAAATTGAGAAATCTTTTGGAGAGTGTAGGAAGAGCTCAATTTTCTTATCTGTTCCATGTATTGTAATTTGAAATACCAGGCTATTATCTTCAAGGACAGGTCCTTGTGGACCACCTGAAGTTGTCTCATACAGTTATACTGTACTTCATGAAATAATATACTGTATTCTACTTCCAATTTGTCCTTAAGTTATAAAACTTTTATTTTTATAAAATGATTGTTTTACTTTGTAATCAGTATTTCATGCTTAATACATTCGGCAGATGCTGCAGCAGGGCTGACATGGGCGTAACTACCATAGGTGCAAGGGGTGCAGCTGCTATGGGGCATAGAGCTGAGGGGGGCCCCAACTTCCTTGTCAAAATTACATGTGTTATATCAGAGATTCCCAACTCGGTCCTCAAGGCACCCTAACGGTCCAGGTTTTAACAATATCCATGGTTGAGCACAGATGGTTAAATCAAAAGACTAAGGTACTAATTAGGTCACCTGTGCCCAAGCATCTTTATCCTTAAAACCTGGACAATTAGGGTACCTTGAGGACTGAGTTTGGGAACCTCTGTGTTATATAATTTTTTCACAGTTGGGTGGTACATAGGGGCCCTTGCAAAGTTTTGCAATGGTGCCTTCAAATACCTAGTTATGCCCCTGAGGGGTGGCCAGACTTTTGGTGATCTACTGTAAAGGATGAAAAATGTTCACAATCTGCTAAGTAGCTGTAGACACAGGCAAAAAAAGATGTGATGCTGCACCCAAACAGGGGGTGTGGCCTTGCAGCAAGCAACTAGCATGGGCAGAGCCGTAAGTAGACTTTTTGGTGCCCTGTGCCAGAAAGAGCATTGGCGCCCCCCGTCATTTTTCAAAGGGATATAATGCACCCAAAAAAAGGGCTATGGCTTCATGGGGAAGGGTCAGGGAAGAGATAGAAGAGGCCAGGAGATGCTGGGGATGAAATAAGAGAAAGCTACAAGCAAGTATAATAAACAGAAATTTGACAGGCCCCAACAGCGCCCCCTGACCTGTGGTGCCCTGTGCGATGGCACCGGCCGCACTACCCTAGCTACGGCCCTGGGTGTGGGGACTGTCTCACCAAAATTAGGATGGTGGGAAGGTATGCACGGAATGGGTGCCAGCCACCAAGGGCAGGCAGGGAATGGCTGCTAACCACCCAGCCAGGGCAAAAAGGGAATGGATGCACACTGACCACTCAGTACAAATGCCCTCTAAATCTGCATTATGGGCATTAAGAGGCAAAGCGGCATCAAGAGAGGTGTGGAAGTGGGCACACACCACTGGGACCTGCACTGAGCTGTGGGATAGGGAGAAGGCTGAGAGTAGGAGGCACTTCTATACATACCCTCAGTCACCCTCCTGAACTCGGCACCCTGGTGTCTCTCCCACCCACGGTAATGCAGCATTTATTGGAAGCTGCAGTGTCACTGCACAGCAAGCCAATAAGAATCAGCCTGATATAACTAGAACACGTGACAGCTGACAGGGACAGCCGCAGCATCAGCCAGCAAGCCAGTAAGAATCAGCAGCTTGTGGATGTCACTGTCATCTACCGGATCAGTGTCCGTGGTCATCTGGTCGATTGCAATCAACGCTTTGGCCTCCCCTGTGCTACAGTATATCAATTAGGCTGACTTCATTTTTTGTATCTGCAGGTTAAAACACTGTTAAATTACTGCATTCCCTTTTTCATAACGTTCTTAATTTTTTCGTCCACAGGCCCTCATTCAGAGCCGCTCGTTAGCGGCAGTACGCTCGTTCCGAGCGATGTTTGCACATCTGCGCATGCGTACGCTTTTTAGTACGCATGCGCGAACCAGTCAGTGCGGCCGAAAATCCTTTGTACGCTATATAGCGAGTGCCTGCTATTTTGAGTGACAGAATGAGGCGTATGTGGGTGGTAACAGGGGAAGGTGCTTGAAAATGGGGAGTGGAGATCCGATCGCAGGCGTGCTTAAAGGTCAAAACGGGCGTTTTATGGGTGTGTATATTTAAAACAGCAGCGTCATTGACCACGTTACTGGGTTATTTTATAGCCAGAACTGCACGCAAATTTGTGGTAGCAAACACCAACCACAAGAATAGCGAGCAGTTCATACGCTGGTCGATGTACTCGATTAATCTAATAAATAGCGGACATGACGTAGGATGCGTGCGGCCAGGGGGCGTTTTTAACAAATAAACGAGCGTATGTTTTGCTCGTTCGTTCAGACTTAGAGGTGTGAACACACTGCAATGTGCGTACGGATCATTTAAATAGCCACCCCTTGATTTTAAACGAACGACCGCAAATAGCGTGCGGCTCTGAATGAGGGCCACCATTCCATGCTTAGATGGCTCCACATTTTGTAATAAATGTTCTTCAAATTCCAAAAGTTTTTTTTCAACTTTTTGGAAGAGATTTGTCTTTCTACAGTATTTCTGCTTACAAACTTATTTTTTTCTTTCTAATACTGGGGTTGATGTACAGTATGAAGCAGTGAAAATAATGGAGAAATTGCCCATAGCAACCAATCATCATCTACCTATTATTTTATAGAAAGTACTTGATACTGTAAATGCTTCCTGATAGGTTGCTATGGCAATTTCCCCACTGGTCCAGTTCTCCACTCTTATCACTGCCGGATACATCAAGCCCACTCTATATTAAATACTCATACTGGTGATATTACCTGTTGTAATTTGCATGCGCTCTGGGCCACTTATAGTTATCTGGATGATTTAAATATGTATGGTAACTATGATTATTTTAGCAGTGTGTAAAGGTGATACAGTCCTATATACTGTACATCCACAAATTATCCGCATAAAGGGCCTGATTCAGAGCCGGATGCTCTGACCAGAGCGCTCACTCTGAATCAGGGCCGTCCTACCTAAAATTGGTGCCGCCTCCTGGCCGCTCGCATAGCTGTGGGTGACCAAAGGTAAGTAACCTAACCCTCCCCTCTCTCCCCCTAACCTTAACCGTCCTTTTTGGGTGCCTAACCCTAACCTCCCCCTTAGTGCCTAACCTTTACCTCCCCCCAGGGGTGCCTAAACCTAACCCCCCTCCCCACACCCTAAATCTAACCCTCCCGGTGGGGTGCCTAATCCTAACCTCCCCCTAGTGCCTAACCCTAACCCCCCCTTCCCCTAGCCTAACCCTAACCTTCCCCGGGGGGGTGCCTACCCTAAGTCCCCCCATCCCTGAGCTAAGTGTTATACTTACCCGAAGGAGGAGGATCGGGATGGTGGGGGTCAGTCTTCCAGTGTCGGGATTAAGATAGGCGTTGGCATTTCAATACCTATCTTAAGTCCCTTGTCGGGCAGGACGAGTTGGGAATTAGACCGGTGGCATCGCATCCGCCGGTCTATTAACTACATCCCGATCATATAAATCCCAGAACAAACTGATGTAACTTTTGTCTTTGGTTCATACAGTCTGTTGAATGGGTGTCTCAGCCCTCTTCACCTTTCCTCTCCACCTCAAATGTAATATTATGCACAGTGTCAGGAACTTATAAGGACACTATTGATGCAGTTTAGGTAAGTGATAATGTACTTACTCGGATAGTGTGATATTCCTCCCACTGGTCCTCTCAGTCCCGATGCTTCAGGTGGTGGTGTTTGGGGTTTACAGACTGTATCACCATGTATAGTGGTATATTACCATATAAACCGAATGTTTAGTACAACACATTTATTGGTACAATAGATTAGTCAATAGCTCACTGAGTCCCAAATTACTGGTAAAATAAGTGGTCCATAAAAACTCTCTACTGAGAGTATATAGAGCTATCTCTTAATGTTCATAAAGTCCAGCTCATAAATGTTCCATGATGCAAGTAGGTATGGGGCTTGAACAGAGGGCCTGATTCATAGACGGACGCTCTGAATCAGGGCATTTTTTTTTGTGCGGCCTCCTGGCCGCTAGCTTAGCTGTGGGTGACCACCCACAGCTATTGCGAGTGGCCAGGATGATGTCGCGATGGTCAAGACCATCGCGACCATCGGGGATTGCGACGAGACCCTTGTGGTAGGGTCTCGTGGCCGCAAGCCCCAGAGAGCTTCTGGCTCTAATAGAGCTGGAAGCTCTCCCAGTTACATCACTGGTGATGTCAGTGGGGCCGCCCACAAACGGCAGGCGTTCGCTTGGGAACGCCTCCGTTTGTGAAGCCACCCCCGACACGCCTACAAAACGGGCGAGCTGTCGATCAACATGGACAGCAGCCCCTTTTGTAGTGAGCCACGGAGTGAGAGAATTTCTCTCTCGCTCCGGGGCTTGCACACGCACAGTGCGGCCGCTGCGCATGCGCAGAGTCCACCATCGACCCGCTTGCAAGTGGGTCTGAATCAGGCCCACTGTGCATAATATTACATTTGAGGTGGAGAGGTAAGCTGAAGAGGGCTGAGACTTAATAAGAACACCTATCAGAACTCGTGAAGCAAAGACAAATCATCAGTTTGTTCTTGGATTTAAAGGAACACCTTACCTACAGAAATTTGAGGACATTTTAGGACCAGATAATTTTAAGTACCCCAGAGCGCACCACGTTATATTTATTCAAATAAAATTGTCTAAACAGAGGCATGGATACCTCTGTATGTGGAGCTGCTAAGGACACTGACAGATTAACCTAGAGCGCTGTAACCCCCTTTTCTATATTCTCTGTAGTTTATACTGTAGGTAGTGCCACTATTATACAAACTAAAAAACTCAGTATGATTTTAATTTTCAAACATCCAGTGAACTCTCTCATCAAGAAGATTTAACTTATTTTTGTGCAGCTCAATAAACCTTTGATCAGCTGTTCCTAAAATATTAGTGGAGTTGATGTCACCAGCAATACAGAATCGGAGATTTTACAGTAAAGGATTGTGCCATGGTTTGCGTTAAATTGAGAACAGGACTACATACAACAGGGGCATGCCATGTGAAGAAGGGGAAGGAGGCAAGGAAGATGCTTCAAAGGGTTACATCATCTGTGAGAAGACTAAAGTGAGGCTCCTATTACATTTGTTCATACATCCAACTTGGTTTTAAATGAAGATATGGATGCCTCAAATTTCAACTGCTGCAAATCTTCTCTTACTTTACATCTGAGAGTGACATGTTTTTCCCCGCTGTTATCACCTGTCATAGTTTCTACAAAATCCACAAAACTATGACGAGATAATGAAAGCTCAGAATCACAATTTGATAAAGATGATGATAAGGAATCCAGTATTACATTATCTCACAATTGCCAACATCAGCTATGCTCCCTAGGAGTTATTAATTTGTAAGTCACAACAGCAAAAGTTTAACTCTGACCTACAGTAAAGGTAGTTTGCCTATTTATTTATTTATTTATTACTATTATTATTATTATTATTATTATTATTATTATTATTATTATTATTATATAGTCTGTAATCCTGTTTGAGGTTAATATCTGTCATTAGTAGGCCCTGTTTTTTTAGGATCTAAAAAATAAAATTAGTTTTTTCAATCCATTTAGGATTTTATAGATTTTAAAAATGTAAATTTAGGAATTTACCTGTTGTATGACAATGAAACAAAAACCACACAACATATCATTATACTTGAAACACTGCACTTTTATTATATATGAATTACATATGAAAACTACTCATTTCAAACTAAGGGTGGTATTCAATCATATTCGCACCCGCAATACTTTTTCGCCTGCCGGACTTTTCGCCTACATCGCGTATTTTAGTAGCGGAAACTTATCATGCGTGTACCCATGATTCGCCCTATTCAATCGCAAAACACGTGAAAACGCAACCCGGCGAATGCAAACCAGGTGACAAGTGCTGAAAGAATTGGGAACACCCCCTAAAAGATGCATTAACTTTGGGGATCAATGTACATGCCCCCGAGTAGCCCTTATAAAGCTATTTGGGGTACTTAAGGTGTGTCAATATCTTCTAATTAGCGTCTTTGCACAAGTGGTGAAGAATAGCATTAAGCGGTTGTTTTTGAAGAAGTAAGTTCTCCTGTCAAATTTGGTGTACTTGAAAATGGGTGTTAGCATGGTTTAAAGTTGCTAAAATAAAGTTTTAAGAAACGTAAAAAAATGCACCTGCAATAAAAAAACACCTCACCCTTACTTGCAGACCCCCAAATGTCTATTTCACAAGTTTTTAAGTTTGTACCCCCATTTTGCACTTTTTTGCTCCCTTTTTTGGGGTGTTCCTCAAAGTTTTTAATGCAGTTATCCTTTGGGGGGCTGTCCCAAGGGTGCTGTGTGGTTTCCCCACCTTTGCACTCCTAAATAGTGATTTTAGACTTTTTTTTCTCCACCTATTCATAGGCGAATCATTGCATTGTGTTTTCGTGCACGCAAAAAGTGTTTGCAATTGAATACGGAGATAAGTTTCTACCTGGCAAAAGTCACAATCAGCGATACTATTTTGTGGATTCCGACTTTTCGCAGCTAAATGAATATGGGTCTATAGAACATTCCTATAACATGACACTGAGCAATAAAATACTTTGACAGGTTTTCAGGATTAAAACCTCTGCTGCCTTCCTTTAAAATTAGCTTGAATGCACTAAAACTGCACTCCACATCATATGAGGTAAGGGGTGCTCATTTCATGGCTGCTATTTCCACAGGATTCCAGGCAGTGTTTCTTGCACTTTCTCTTCAAAGAGAACAAGACCCACTTTTTCAATCTTCTTGAAATCGGGATTGTGTCCAGCACAGCCTCCAACCTATTGTCTATGGATGCCCCAACTGGTCCAGGAGCTACTTTGTTCCTCACTTCCTGCATGACCTGATGAGCTTCTGTCATTTCGAGAGTTGCTTCTTCCAGATTCTTGATTGCACATTCTAGGCTGGCAAGGAGCATAATGCTCTCTTTACATTCACAATAGCAATAGATTCACGTTCATCCAGTGCATCAATGACCCCCATGATGCTCTCATAGTTTTCTACATAATACATTGCAGTTGAGAGCCAGCCCCCCACCATGTCACTACAGGTTGTGGAGGGAGAGGTATTGTTGGAAGCTTCTCCCTGAATATAACGATTCAACTCGGTGCTGTCTGAAAGATCTTCTTCACTGAAGAAATTAGATCAAAATCCAAAAACATTGTTTAGATTTCCAAACAAAGTGGCATGAATAAAGAAGGAGCAGAGGACCTAGGATGGAGATTTGTGGTCCTATAACTTGCAACTGAAGTGGAGAGTAGGAGGATCTAGATTCTAAAATTTGGATGAGTACCAGGAAAGTCCAGTGTCCTGTAGACATAGGGAATGTATCCTTAGTATGAGAACATAGTGGGCCACATTGTCAAATGCAGCAGAGAAATCCAGGAGAATTAGAAGCAAGTAATGACCTTTTGACTTAGCAGTGATCAAATCATTCACCTCATTACTGCAGTCTCTGGGGAGTGTTGGGAATTAAATGGGTCCAGTAGGATGCAAGAATAAATAAAGCATATGAGGTTAGTGTAGACAAGTCTCCCAAGCTGCTTGGAGGGGCATGTGAGCTGAGAGATGGGGACAGCAACTTCATAGAGAATTTAGGATAGCATTTTATTTTTTCAAAATAGGGGTAATCGCTGAATGCTGGAATAATGATGGAAAGATACCAGTAGAGAGATATGGTACAGATTTTAGTTAAGGTTAATGTAAACAAAGGAGACAGGGATCAAATGATTTTTTGATTAATAGGAGAGGGAGTAGAGTAGGAAAAGAAGAAAGAATATTCTGTACTTCATTTTTAATTGTGGAAATAAATGAAGAGGAGCCAGAGGGTACAGATAAGGAATTGATTAGGTATTTGGTTGAGGAAGAAGATAACATACTAGACAATACTACTTCTTGTGATATTTTATATTTTTTTTTAAAAAGAAAGAAAGATCAAGGGCACTGATTGTAGCTGGTGGGTTTGCCATAACAGGGTAGGGAAGAGATTTAAATGTACTAAAAGGTATTTTGGATTAGAAACCTGAGCAGAGATGAGAAATCAGAAGTAGGTTGTTTTCTTAGTGTCCAGATTATTTTGTTGTGAATGCCAGACAGCTGTATATGTTAGGAAGTCATGAAAAGTATGAGATTTATGCCAATGACCAGGGGCGTAACTACTGCCAATGCAGCTGGTGTGTCACGATCCGGTGCAAGTTTCTTCTGTGGAGAACGGTTAGCCAGGGGGTTCAGGTGACTAGGGAAGTGACTGAACTAGGTCCCCTAATTGCAGCCGAACCCAAGTTTGGCTAGACCAGCCCAGAGCCGTGGAGTCTAGCTCACTTGGTGGTTTTCTCCAGTCACCCCTCCAATTAGGATTTGGTTTTTGCTGCACCAAGTGAGCAGGTCATGGCCCTCTGGACAGGTACCTGGGAATGGCAGAAGACCGGAAACTATATAAAATTAAGTAAATGCTATAACACAGGAGGTGAACCGAATGCTTGAATATTGGAACACTGTAGAGATCCTAATCACAGGCTTGCTAGAGAATACTGGAAATTGCTAGAAATGTTGGTGATGATTTGCACAGACAAGACACAGAGCAGAGTGGACACAGGCATATACTGGAATGCTAAGAGATGCAGCTGGGTGCTAATTAGAAATAGCAGGTAATATGACACCTCAGTAACACAGGGAAATTGCAGAAGAACTGGCAGAACATTACAAGACACACAGGCATAAAAACATACAAGACAGGAGTACTGGGAGAGAACAAAGTCTCAGACAGAAAATAGGATGGAAGCTAATGCAGGAAAACTAGAGAACTGTAAATGGGCTGAAGCAATACTCTGAAGGGAAACACAGAGCAACACTGGTGAGAATCACAAGTCACTGGAGCAGCGAAGTTTAACAGCAGTTTCCTGTTCCTGGAGTCAGACTTAAATACCCCTGGGTAGCTGATCATTGGATCATAGGATCAGCTGAGTGACCACAGAACTACCATTGGGAGTGACTAGTCAGGTGATATGAGCCAACATGGCTGCTCCCATGCCCAGCACCCCGGAAACCAGGATGCACGCATGGAAGCCCTAGCGGACCCCAGGGAGAATACTCAGTCACCACTCACCTCTACTCCCAGCATCTGGATACCTAAGACCAAGGACGCCAGAGCAGAGGTGAGTAGCGGCCGATTCCAGGCCGCATCCTGACAGGGTGCTTCACACTGGGGCCCCTGGGCAGTAAATAACCCACCTAACCCCTTGCTGTTGATAAGATCATCAAACATTGATAATCCGCAGCACCATCAGCCATCAGACTGATGGCTGTTGGTGGCTGCTACCCATCCAGGATTGCTGGATAGGATCATAAAAACTAACTGCTGGTCCTTCACTGTAACTTAGCATAGTGCTGCTGCAAGTGTAATCAGCCCAGTCCAGCACCTGTGTGAGGAGCTGAGATGGCTTCTGCTGGTGACAGCTGTTCATATAATGCAACAAGTGGTGTGACACCCGCTACTGCTGCTGCATGGTCAGCTAGGTCCCAGGAAGCCTGCCTGACCTCCATCCACCAGCCGCTTGTCATACAGAGCAGCTAGCCAAAATACTCTGTCTGTGGCTTTCAAACCCTGGTGACTGGCCTGGAGTGTTGTTTATACAGAGGGACCCCCCAGGCTAATGCAGAGCCATAAGGATGACTATGTAAGAATGCTTTAGATTCCCATTTCATCCACCAGAAGTCTTATATTGCAACTGCACTTCCCTTTATCTTTAGTCTTTTTGCTAACTATTATTCGATTATACCCCATTCCTCCCCGACTGTGTTGTTTCCCCATTATTATTCTGCTTGTCACCCTGCATGCATGTCACCCTCTGGTCATCACCTTCTGCCTCTCCCAGTCACCCTCTCCCCATTACCCTGTGTCTCTGCCCATCACCCTCTGCCCATCACCCTCTGCCTCTGCCCATCACTCTCTGCTCCTGTCCACACCCTTTGGCTCTCCCAATCACCCTCTCTTCATCACCCTGTGCCTCTGCCTCTGCCCATCATCCTCTGCCCATCACCCTCTGCCCATGTCCTTCACCCTCTGCCTCTCCCAATCACCCTCTCCCCACCCCCTTGTGACTCTGCCCATCACCCTCTTCCCATCACTCTCTGCCTCTGTCCATCACTCTCTGCCTCTGCCCATCACCCTCTGCCCCTGTCCTTCACCCTCTGCCTCTCCCAATAACCCTCTGGCCATCCCCCTCTGCCTATTACAAATTGCTTCTTCTCATCATGATCTGCCTGTCACACTCTTTTCATCACCCTCTATCTCTAGCCATCACCGTCTTTCTGTCATCCTCTTTCTCTCCCCATCACCCTCTGCCTCTCCCAGTCACCCTCTCCCCATCACCCTCTGCCTCTGTCCTTCACCCTCTGCCTCTCCCAAATCCCTCTCTGACCATCACACTCTACCCATCATGATGTGTTTCTTCTCATCACACTCTGCCTGTCACCCTCTACCTCTGGCCATCACCGTCAGCCTCATCCTCTGTCTCTGCCCGTCACCCTCTGTCCGTCAACTTGTGCCTCTGCTTGTCACCCTCTGCTCATTACCCTCAGCCCATCACCCTCTGCCTCTCCCCATCACCTTCTCTCTCTGCCCGTCACCCTCTGCTTCTCCCCAACATTCTCTGCCTCTGTCTGTCACTCTCTACTCATCATCCTCTGCCTCTCACTGGCACCCTATGCCCTCCCTGCCAACCTCTGCCTCTCCCTGTCACCCTCTGCCTCTCCCTGTCACCCTCTGCCTCTCCCTGCCACCCTCTGCCTCTGCCCATCAGCCTCTGCCTCTCCCTGTCATCCTCTGCATCTACCCATCACCCTATGCCAGCAGACCCATATATTATTATTATTTTTATTTGTTTGATTAAAGGGGCCCTTGGATACTGTCTGGATTTTTTGGCAGTCACATGGCACACTACTGCGTGGCCTATTACCTCAGCATGGGGCCTAGTAGAAAGGGGGCCCAAAGCCTATTTTTACAACTGGGACCACCACTCACAAGTTCCGCCACAGCCAATGATGTTCCACTTCAGTGAACCGTTAAGGTCACTTTAATTTCAGTAACAGAGTGTAAAGTATTTGGACCTCTGGATCTTGTAGTCTAGACTGCAGCCTTAGAATTCTGAGTATTCTATGACTTTGCTACTGTACATCAAGGCTGAATAATGTCTTTCCTATCTGAGTTATAGCCTTCACAGTAGCACACTCCCACTTCATTAAATTCTGACTGCTTCCAAGTTTTTCTCAAATGCAATTATGGTAGATATTTACCGCCTCTTGGGAACCCACACTCTCAAAATTTGACTTATATAATGAGAGCAGAACCTTGTACTAACCTCATCTCATGGTCTGCTTTGGTGCTTTGGTTTCATATTCTGTCTTATAGCTCTCAGAATTTCTCTATCTGTAGCTTGTCACTTTGGGGCTGATTCCAATATGGGAGTAAAGCAAAAAAACCAAATAAACTTTGTATCTGGAACAAACCATGTTGCAATTAAATTGTGCAAGTACTGTACACTGTATACTGGCTGCTTTTATATGTAGCCCACAAATGCTGGGCAGATTTATTTTAAAAATCTAAATCTCACTGCACATTTTAAATCTGTCTTTCATCCCTGCAATTCAACATGGTTTTGCCAAGGTGCAAAGTTACTGCCTCATTTTTGCATTGCTTCCAACTCCGGGCCTGATTCAGAGCCGGACGCTATTTGCGCTCGCTCGTTCAGAAAAAGGGGCCGGATATTTAAATAGAGCACTGGCTCTTTGCGGTCTGTTGACGCCGCTATATCTGAGCGAGCGAACGAAATATGCGCTCGCTATTTTGTAAAACGCCCCTGGCCACTCGCATCCTATGTCATCTCCGCTATTTATTTGATTAATCGAGTACATCGAAAGGCGTCTGAACTGCTCGCAGTGCTTGTGGTAGGATTTTCCTACCGCAATCATGCGAACAGTTCAGGCTAAGAGACAACCAAGTGACGTTTTCAAGCACCTTCCCCTGTTACCACCCACAAACGCCTCATCCTGTCACTCAAATTTTGCGAACACACGATTTCCGACCGCAATGACTGGTTGGCGCATGCGCATTACTACCCATACGCATGCGCAGATGTGCGAACATCGCTCGGAGCGAACGAGCGGCCGCTTACGAGCGGCTCTTAATCAGGCCCTCAGAACACAAGCATATATAATGCATATAGGGGTGATTCAGCTTGGGACGGAAATGCAAAGCTGCACGCAAGCACTTTTGCAATTCAGTCCTTGTAAATATGCAAATGTGTCAGGAGGTGCATGATACCCCCTGCTGCATTTGCGATTTCAGCACTGCGACTGAGGTCGCAGGCTGGAATAACCATCGCCAGGGGCAGAACTATGGGAGACAATGGAGGCATCTGCCGCCGGGCTCCAGCACTGAAGGGGCACCTCCTCCATTGCTCACAATATATTCACCCCACTTAGGGCTGTAACTATGTATCCAGAGTGTACCGTCACGGCCGCCCCTTCCCGGCACCTGAGAAGCCACCATACACTAGTGGAGAGCTCCGTGTCAGCTGCCGCCTCTGTCTATCTATAGCCTGTCCCTGCTCATTGGTGTTGCAGCTTCTTTTGTCAGTGTGACCTGTCCGGCGCCCTCCTCACCCACAACTCTGTCTCACTCCTCCATGGCATGCCTATATTCCGTGTGCAACTGCGGGTGTATCTGCATGCAAAATGCTACATTACAGTGTCAGCGGCTGTGACGGGGGCACCAAATTATAACTTGCCTCCGGGCGCCTGGGATGAAGTTACGCCACTGACCATCGCGACTATCGGTCGCGATGGTGGACAGTGGTGGGTCACCACCTAGCTGAGAAAATGTCAGCTTACTCAGTTTTGCCTCCTTGCCGGGCCAGGAGACTGCATCTGTGGATGCAGCCCCTGGCCTTGCTACTACCAGAAAACGGGGCGGACACTCCCCAAATATCAGTGAACGCTGCCTGCCCCTTAAAGGCATTAAAGTGGCTGCGTGCAACCATGCAGGACCCGTTCTGCACATTTGCCGAATGGGTTCTGCGCATGTGCAGATTCCCGATAATCGGTAATATGCATTCAACAATTAGCCTCATAGTGCATTCACAACTCAGTTCATCTCTGAATTCGATAGCATCTCTCAATTTTCACTTATTCCATTGGATAGGCAACGCTGTGCTATAGTCTAATGATCACAGAATCAATGACTCCAGCCACATCAAACTTTTATATATATTACAATCTAATGTTCCTATTTATAATCTGTACAAGAGAATATTTTATTATTTATATATACCTGCATACAGTATATGTACTTTGTCATGCAGTCAATTTTATTGCAATATGTTTAAATGTATTCATGAACACACTTAAATATTTATTTGATGGAACTGTGATCTATCTTATATAATGATATACTGTATCCTTTTAGCACTTTTTATTGTAAATAATTATTCATTTTGTATTAGTTCATTTTAAATACCTAAAAGATATGACAGCTACATAATATCAGTTAATTAGTAAGTACAGTACCAATGATGCACATACTATATATATATATATCCATTAGCTGATTGTAGTGATTAAGCACTGTAAAATGGATCATGTCCCCGCAACATACAGTAGCTGCTATTTTTCTTTATCCTGTAATAAACACACTTTTTTCAGGGAGTTTTTTTGCTTCTTTTCTGTGTGCAGTTCATGATATATTTTGTGTACTGGCCCTTTCCTCACTAACATAATTAGACAACTAGTAAAATCACTGCCTCCCAAAATGGGGTATATTTACTAAGAAGCGGCTTTTCAAAGCTGCGTATTGTTGGCGACTGAAGTGCAGGATTTAAAACACCAATAATGTTAAAAACAAAACACGCCTGGCTTTGCATTTAATATTATTGACGATTTAAATCATGTGGCTGGAACAGTCGACAATTGGTGGCTTTGAAAAGTCACATCTTAGTAAATATTTAATAAAATATCTGTGCACTCTTCTCTTGTTATTAGCTCAGTGACTAAGTTGAGAACATGACTTTGACTGGATAATAATTAGAGATGTGCACTGACCCTAGTGTTTTGGTTCTGGATCTGGATCTCCCCTAGTTTTGGATCTGGATTGGTTTTGCCAAAACCTCAGCTCCGTGTTTTGTTTTTCAATTTTGGATCTGGATTTTTTCTTAAAAAATCATAAAAACAGCTAAAATCACATAAAATTGGCCTTTTTTTGTTCCTACAGTATTATTAACTTCAATAACATTTATTTCCACTCATTTCCAGTCAATTTTGACCACCTCACAGCTCACAATATTGATTTGTTCATCTAGTTTAGGCCCAAAATTTGCACCAAGATAGCTGGCTGACTAAGCTAAGCTGAAGCAGTGGGTGGCATAAACACATGGCAGTTCAACTTCAAACATGGCACATCAGGAAACACTTTTATTATTTAAGAGAGGCCTTAGGGAGTTGGAGTATGTAGTTGAAGGCAGGGCAGGGACAGGAAGGGTTGATTGGTAATAAATGTAATTTCATTTTTTGATTCCAAAGAAAATTTATGAGGGAGAATGGGAGGGGAGGATGCATTTACAAAAAAATGTGATACATTCACATCAGCCCTTGCCACAGAAGAATCCTTGAGCATGGCTGCTGCTACTGGGAGTTGATATTCTCATCCCAGAAGGGGACCAGGAAGAGTGCTTTCCAAAAAAAAAAATAAGCAAATGACTTAATTAATCCTTTGCAAACCTTCTATAAAGGCATTTCCCAACTTGTACAGGGACATACAAAAAACATAGTTAGTGGCATCAAAAGTGCCACTTAACCAGCACAGATATGTGGACAAGTGTAAGATCTATGATTTAAGGCAGGGGTAGCCCACCCTGGTCCTCGAAAACTACCAAGAGTACATGTTTTCCAGGTCTCCTCACAGAATCACATCTATAATAATTAACTATACCCGTGGATCTTTCTAAATGTTTTGGTGAGTAATGAATACACCTGTGCACCAGCTAGGTCATCTTGAAGACCGTGGTTGGCTACCCCTGATTTAAGGCCTTATGTTGCATCTTTCTTGAGAATCCTGTGCCTGCTTCTGTGGCTAGGAGTGGATTTTCAACCCAGAAGGGGGCCAGGAAGAGTGCTTCCAAAAACAATTGACTGAAATAATGATTTGTATTATCTTCTATAAAGGCATTTCCCAACCTGTACAGGGACATTTAAAAAAGTTAGTGGCCTTAGTTCAAACTGTCGTTGCTCCCACTGTCCACTTAACCATATTAGATATGTGAACAAGCGGAACAGAGCATTAAATGCAACATTTCAGATTTAAGGTTTAAGTCTTACTTTGTGTCTTTCTTGGGAATTCTTGAGCGCCATACTCGATTGCAGGGAGTGGATTTTATTCATCCCAGAAGGGGACCAAGAAGCGTGCTTTCCAAAAAGAAATAAACAATTGACTTAAATAATCCTCTGCAAACATTCTGTAAAGGAATTTCCCAACCTGTACAGGGACATTAAAAAAAACAGAGTTAGTTAGTGGCCTTCAAATTGCCATTGTTCCCACTGTACACTTAACCATATTTATTACTTAGATATGTGAACAAGCGGAACAGAGCATTAAGTGCAACATTTCAGTTTAAGGTTTAAGTTATACATTGTGTCTGGAGATCATTTAGAAAGGAAAAAAAGAGCTCCACCACAAGCGCCAGATGACTAAACTCACACACAAAGGTTTAATAGAAATACATACAACACCAGATCAGATGTTTACCCTGGAGGATCTGTCAGATTCATCATGGTGCCCCCAAGACCAAGATTGTGCAAATTCTGCCAAAAGAGAGACTGACACCATTGCTAAACATGAGAGTCACTTTCTGGATGTGAATTGTCTCGTTTGCATGGGGAAAACCCAACCCTCAGATGAGATGGATCTCAGCCAGTGGACAACATTGAAATCACTATTAAAAAGTACTAGAGTGTGGAAAATCTTTCTTCACTGTCAGAAGAGGCCTCAGAGAACATGAAAAAAGATGGTCTAGGTGCTGAACTTCAAGGGATTTCTCCATCATGTTCTGCAGTGTGGAAAGATTTCATTCACATGTTTTCTATAAAGCAGTTCAAATTTACAGCCTTCGAAGTGTCTAGCTATAACACCTACCTTTGCCAGGAATTACCAAAGATTATTACAAGCAAAGGGTTCATCTGTCTGGAATGTGTCTGGGAAT
The DNA here is from genome assembly GCA_031769625.1 of Taudactylus pleione. Classification (NCBI taxonomy): domain Eukaryota; kingdom Metazoa; phylum Chordata; class Amphibia; order Anura; family Myobatrachidae; genus Taudactylus; species Taudactylus pleione. Next base: position 281,256 of record JAUIMM010000205.1, read on the forward strand.
TCATGACTCGTATTTGTCCTGAATGCACTAAGACATCCAGTGATTCTGTGTTCTGTAGCTGACTTTATTCCTACCTGAATCACAAACTGAAATACGGAATAGTGAGCACAGACAACATGGAGGCCTTTGTTATTCTGGTGCCTGCATGCCAACCAATACCTCCCAGACTACACCCACTGGGGGGACCAGGTCTTGATAATGACCATCCCCAACTATTGCTATGCCTTCTTCTTCCAAACCATCCATCCTGGACTTCCTGTCCAAAAAGGGTGAACAGGGTACAGAAAGAGGAGCTAGATGTCCCCCATTACATTTTTTTTTCATCTATAATAAATGATATGGAGAGATAAGAGATTCAGATGTTGGAACAGGGGCTCCCACCGATTTGGCTTCCCTCCAGAGAACAGAGCTCTGTTCCTCAGGAAGTGTCTATGCCTGAGCTGATAGGTAGGTAGTCACTGTCTGTTGGTAAACACCCTTCAAGAGATGTCAACCCAAAATAACAACAACTATAATAATAATGTGTCCACTGATAACCAGCCTGATCCCTAACAGCAACATACCCCATATGGCCAACTCATAACATGACACCCAGTTTGCATCCTCCTCTTCCTTATGACACTAATCCAGTCGCCTTGGTTGATCAATCAGCAATGTGTGGTCCACCCAATTTTTGGCCTTCTACATTCTAACATCATAATAACACACTATAACACACTAGACTTATAATCTTTGCTTGTGTTTACGTTTTTGAATAGAACAGTTTTAGAATTTAGGGCGCCCACTCTATATAGGTTTGTAAATAAATATAGGCTTTATTTTTTTTAGAGCATATAACTTTATAAGCTGTTAGGATAAAATTTCTGCTATGTTTAAGATGAAAAAACAACAACTTTTTGTAACCCAATAACTTAAGAAAAAAGTTTTCATTGCAATATTCATGCAGTCCCTTCACAGACAGCAGAACAGCACCCCTGCACAGCTACGCCAATGACATGTGTGGCTAACACGCACACAAAAACTATTGTTTATTTTTTGGGCAGCAGCCCTTTGGCAGACAGGAGCACAGCACTCCTGCGCACCTACACCGATGACAGTGACATCCAAGTGTTGCTGACACGCACACACAAAAAATGTTTAGTTATTATTTTGGGCAGCAGCCCCTCGACAGACAGGAGCACAGCACCCCTGTGCAGCTACGCCGATGACAGTGACAACCAGGAGTGGCTGACACGCACACAAAAATAATGTTTAGTTATTATTTTGGGCAGTAGCCCATTGACAGACAGGACACAGCACCCCTGCGCAGTTACGCCAATGACAGTGACAGCCAGGTGTGGCTGACATGCACACAAAAAAAAATGTTTATTATTTTGAACAGCAGCCCTTCGACAGGAGCACAGCACCCCTGTGCAGCTACGCCGATGACAGTGACAGCCAGGTGTGACTGACATGCACACAAAAAAAATTTTTTGTTTATTTTTGGCCAGCAGCCCTTTGACAGACAGCAGCACAGCACCCATGCACACCTACGCTGATGACAGGTGTGGCTAACACACCACACAAAAAAAATTGTTTATTTTTTTTTTTAACACTGGGGTGAACTGCTGAAGAGAGGCAGCAGCCCCTTAACAGACAGCAGCACAGCACCCCTGCACTGATGACAAGTGTGGCTAACACTAATTTTTTAAATTTTTTTCACACTGGGAGTGGGTGAAGAGCACCCTTGAAGGACAGAGCACCCCCTGGACAACACAGCACTACAGCCAGCGAGCCCCCATGGACAGGACAAGTACAACAGCCAGCCCCTCTGGACAGGACAATGACAGCCAGCCAGCCCCTATGCACACGACAACAGCCAGCCAGCCAACCCCTCTATAGACAACAGCCAGCCAGTAACAAGTATTAAGTATTGACAATAACAACAGCACAGCACAGATCCCAGCTCCCTCTCTCTTCACTCTCCACAGCCGGAATGAAAAATGGCAGCGAGTCCCAAGACCTTTATAGAATCCAAAACCCACGGGAATCTGACAGCGGGATGATGACATTTTGCCTCTTCAGGTCCAAGTCAGGCAGGAAAACCCGAGCCAACCTGTATCTGCATCCGATCCCTGAAGTTCAGGTGGGTCCGGTTCTCAGGGAACCAGACCCGCTCATCTCTAATAATAATCTGTGTACTCACAAATTTGCAGCAAAGTAAACAAAAACCCTTATACAGTTAGTGCATTCCTTATAGCAGTGGTTCTCAAACTCGGTCCTCAACCCCCCACATAGGACACGTATTCCAGGTCACCCAGCAGGTGCGCAGGTGCATTCAATACTCAATGCCACATTTTAAAAGATCCACAGGTGGAGATAAGGAGACCTGGAAAACATGCACTGTTTGGGGTCCTGAGGACCGAGTTTGAGAACCTGTGAAACTTCCAATCTTTTTCTTTACATCTTGCATCATATTCGCATCACAGGTGCTGCGAAAACACCACTCACAATGAACTAGAGGGCTGAGACTTTGACAGCACAGCAGTTAGTTTTAAAAACACACAAAGATGCAGATGAAGCACAACAGAGCTTGTTGTGAGAAAAAGCCGCGGCCGCTGCATCGGAGCCCTTCTCACACAGATTCAGACTCATTCGCACACCGGTGTACAAATGTCGCCCATCACATTGATCAGTGCAATCTAGCAAAGTAGTTTTGTATAATGCACATTTTGAGTGAAAACGACGCTCAGCGTGGCCAAGGCACTTGGAACCTGGCGCATTGAGAGGGGCTGTTTGGCATGACTGAAGCCACAGTGTATGAGGACATATCTGTACAAGGCCAGCACACTTAGAATTGCTCCCAGGGCATGGCTGGCACAGGGTGCAAAATCACCCTGCACCGACACTGATTCACACATAAAGGGGCTAATTCAGTAGTGGATGGAATTGCCAAGCAATTATGTTAATGCAGCATCATGCCTTCTGCATGCATTACTTATCCGAGCTGCGTCCAAGGACCCAGCATCAGGTAATCTGCAATCACCCATGCAGCCACACAAGCTGGCCGACGCAGATACAACAAAGAAGCCAGGTAATCTCCATCAGCCAATGGAGATCTTGGCCGCTTCCCCCCCCCTAATGGTGGCGACACTCCCGTCCACAAACGGCAGCAGACTGTCAATCACTGATAATCTGTTGCCGGACTGCGTGTGACCACGCAGGACCCGTGGTACACATACGCAATATGGGTCCAGCACCTGCGCAGATTCCTGACCATCTGTGTGCACTGCTGAATAAGGGTCAATGGCCCTCATTCAGACCCACTCGCGAGCGGCTGTCCGCTCGCAAGTGGGTCGATGGTCCGCACTGCGAATGCGCACGACGGAGGGAGCTCCGTCGTGCGCATGCGCGAGACCCGACGAGCGAAGGACTTTCCTTCGCTCGGAGTGTCTCATCAAAGGGGGCGTGCTGTCGATGTTGACTGACAGCACGCCCCCTTTGGTGGGCGTGCCGGGGGCGTGCCTGCCACTGAAATCACTCCTGGCCTTGCGGTTGAAAAACTCAAGCGCAGGCTTTTGCTCGCAGTTTCGATGGTCGCGATGGTCAAGACCATCTCGACCATTTTCCTGCACGCTCGTATATGCTGTGGGTGGTGACCCACAGCTATACGAGCGTCCAGGAGGACGCTCCATATTAATGGAGGTGGGCCCTGATTCAGAGCGAGCGCTCTGGTCAGAGCGTCCGGCTCTGAATCAGGCCCAATGTTCACTACTTTATCTGTAATGAGGAATCCTCAGGGGAGTCTTGAGGAGGGGGGGGGGGTTGTGAGCCATTTGTCTATGACATTCCTGATGTCTTCTAGCAATGCTATGTTGACAGAATGAGGAGGAGGATGACGCTAGCGGCCCTGCTCTTGCTGAAGTGCATACACTAAGCCATTCCGCTCATGTAGATATTTGTTTGACAAGTATCGCTTGCCAGATATCCATATTAAAGTGGGTAGTTGGTACAATGAAATTTTTCTGGAAATTAATGACTTTGGGAACTATGTAATAAGCCTTGGAGAGAGATAAAATGGATGGAGATAAAGTACCAAGCAATCAGCTCCTGTAATTTTTCAAGCCTGTAAAGTGACAATTAGGAGCTGACTGGTTGGTACTTCATCTCTCTCCACTTTATCTCACTGCAAGGCTTTGGGCCTGATTCAGACCCGCTCACGAGAGCACAGCGCTTGCAAGTGGGTCGATGGTCGGGCGTGCGCACCACGCGTGCACGTGCCCCTGAGCGAGTGAGAAATCACTCGCTCCGGGGCTCGCTACAAGACGGGGCGGCTGTCGATGTCATGGGTTGTCAAGGGTCTTGTCGCAAACCCGAAGGTATCGATAATCGTGACCATCGCCAAACCGCCCGCACAAGCTGTGGGTGGTCACCCACTGCTATGCGAGCGGGCTGGAGGCAATTTTTTTTTTTTTAAATCCGCCCTGATTCAGAGCGAGCGCTCGCAAATAGCGAGCGCCTCTGAATCAAGACCTTAGTACATAGACCCCTTTGTCTTTAATCTCCCTGAATTTCTGTTCTGGAGAAATGAAACGGAGATGGTATTTAGCAGTGGGGACACATGACCTCAACTAATCTGTGCAACATTTTTTTCATAGACGTTTGTTGTTTAAAACTACAGTATGCACTTCTTAGTCTTCTTGTTCCTCTTCTGCAATTAAGTTTCACCCACAACAGCAGCAGCAGCCCAAGCTTCAAGGATTCATCCTGAGAATCATGGATTGTATTAGGGGAGTAAGGGCCTGATTCAGAGCCGGACGCTATTTGCAGACGGTCGTTCCAAAAAAGGGGCCGGCTTTTCAAATTGAGCGCTCACTCTTTGCAGTTTGTTGATGCGTCTATGTCTGAGCGAGCAAACGAAAAATGCGCTCGCTATTTTTTAAAGACACCCCTTTTCCGTTCGCATCACACGTCATCTCCAGTATTTATTAGATTAATCGGGTACATCAAAAGGCATCTGAACTGCTCGCAGTGCTTGTGGTATCTTTTTCCTACCGCAATCACAGCGAGCAGTTCAGGTTAAAAGACAACCAAGTTATGTGGTCGATGACGCTCCTTTACTAATTACGCACTCCCATTAAACGCCTTTTTGACCGTTTGGCACGTCTGTGTTCGGATCTCCACTCCCCCGTTTTCAAGCACCTTCCCCTGTTACCACCCACAAACAGTACATTCTGTCAATCAAATTAGCAGCCCCTCGCTGTTTTGCGAGTGCACGATTTCTGACCGCAATGACTGGTTTGCGCATGCGCATTACGACCCATACGCATGCGCAGTTGTGCGAACATCGCTCAGAGCGAATGAGCGGCCGCTTATGAGCGGCTCTGAATCAGGCCCTAAGTTAGCATTTTCAGTTTGGATGCAGGACTACAAGTGATTGATGATAATGGCATTTGTGGTGAAGTTTGCATGGAGTATCTTTTCATAGTGCAGGTAGCTGACGCTGGAATCCTTGCAAATGTAGATGATCCTCCTGCTTGTAAACAACTGGAATGAAATACAAATTAGTATATACAAGAGGAATAGAATAAACTATTCCACTTGAGGGTGTGCGATAACATAGATTAACTGAAATATCCCCACTAATAGACGTATAAAATATATCTAGAGACCACTAAAGCAAGCAGCTGATCATATTCTTACACAATCTCACTCTAGATAGCAGTAAATCAGTGCTGCAAAGATTGTTCATATATCCTATCCAATGTTAATTGATGATCTCCTATTCATTTATGGAGAAAATATGAAAGGTCTTTCATCAGGTGAGGAATATTACCTCTTTAGTGGCTTCTCCTTATAAAAAAGCAAACATCAGTTGGATATAGTAGTAACAACTGCTCCGATGTTATAGACCTCTCACTGGCAGTATCCCGTTTTTCAATCTGACATCAGTCGTCACCGCTGATAATGCTGCACCCGCCGTTAATCGCCAAGGAGTAATGGGTATTCACTACCATTCATAGGTCATGTACCGCCCTGTATGGAATAGTATTGGGCGTACTCACAATCTTGTATTGAACGCTCCTGGCTGGCTCCGGTGCTATTCTTTTTAGCATGTAGCGTGTAGCGTGTGGCGTGTATAGAGGGATCACATCCAGCATCTGAGTCTCCACAAATATCATCTGGTAAAAATCCACAGGTGTGCAGGGGGTCAGGACTAGTTCAAACAATGTCCCTATAAATGTCCTTGATGTTTTTCTCTGCCTGTTTAAAATGGGAGTTTCTTCAGAAGGTATGTAATAGAGGGGGACTCTCCTCCAATTTTTGAAAGCACTCACAACCAATAGGGTGTTTTCATCAATCAATCAATTAATTAATTATAAAATCTGTGTCTCAAAAATCCAGTGCATAATCACACCTAAGATTTTCTAATAAAACAAACATATCACTTTATCAAAAAAGATCATTCAGATCATAGAAATACATTCTGTTACATACACAAATATAAAAAGAAAACTCTTTTCTAAATGTATTCATATATAAATAAATGGCATCATTCAAGAGGATCGCACATAAACCAACATTCTGCAGGAATGAACATAAATAGACCAATAATATAACACTCTGTTGTCCGAACAGAGACGAGGATATAGAGGATGTAGAGGAGGCCTCAAAAAATTCCTCAAAAGATGCAAAAATAAGATAAGAAATAAAGGGATATTTAACCATTCCTCTCAAAAATTAAGTGAACATGAAAAATCTATATTAGCAAAAGGTTTAAAGTTTGCCCCGACCTCTCAACCTGATTTATTTGATTTATTCATATCACTAAATAGATATGTGAGAGACCTTTGTAGAAAAAGGTATTTTGCCAGTAAAACACTTAAAAATAGAGACATAGAGGGTAGTGCTATAATTTTAGATGATGGAGATTCTTTTGCCCTACAGACCCTAGAAGAACTACATATTGAGGGTGAAATAGAAAATAGAGAGGGCGAGTTATTAAAACTTTTTGAGGTAAGTGAAGGAAAAAAAGTTTTCAAAAAGAAATCGGAGTTTTACCCAATACAAAATAAGGGTGCTTATATTGAATTCTTTTATACCTCTACGTTGGAAGATTTTAGGGTTTTATGTGATAAGAATTCAAAAAAATTTAACATAAAGAATGGAAAAAGAGGTTGTTATGATAACCTTAATAAAAATGACAGGAGGGCACTAAAAAATTTGATGGAGGATAAAATGATTATGATAAAGTGTGCAGATAAAGGTGGAGGCACGGTCATTCAGGATACACCTGATTATTTGAATGAAGCTTTAAGACAGCTAACAAATGAGAAATTTTAATGAAAGCTTTCATCTGATCCTACCAAAAAATATACTCAGGAGCTAAAATTACTTTTGGAGAGAGCTCTGATAGAGAAAGCTATAACCAAAGAGGAGATTTTGTTTTTGTTTATTAGTTTCCCCATTGTTCCCACATACTATCACCTTCCCAAGATACACAAATCACCTCCTGGCCATCCCATTATATCTGGTGTAGGGTCCCTCACAACTAACTTTTCTGCTTTTGTTGATTCTTTTTTGCAAGCCCATGTTGTGTCCCACATCAGAGATACCACCCATTTTCTTCCGATGGTGGGGGACGTGGAATGGCATGAGGGGTACCAATTGGTTACCTCTGATGTGGAGGCACTGTACACCAATATTCCACATATTGGAGGTGTGCAGGCCTCTCGTCACTACTTCACCTCTGATGTGGGACTGGAGACCAAGAGAAGTGAGTTTATTTTAGAATCCATTAGTTTCATTTTGACACATAACTATTTTTTGTTTGATTCACAGTTTTATCTTCAGACACATGGTACTGCCATGGGCACCAGATTCACCCCGAGCTTCGCCAATTTGTACATGGGTTGTTTTGAAGATCAGTACATCTGGGGAAGACCATTCGGGGCAAGTCTGGTGCTCTATGGCAGATACATTGATGACCTTTTTATTATTTGGGCTGGGAATTCTAGTTCTATTTTATCCTTTATCACATATATTAACTCTAATTCCTTTGGTTTGCGGTTTACACACATTTCTCACCCTTTGCACATTAATTATTTGGATATCGCTCTCTCTGTTAGTAATAATGAGTTAATTACTAGAACATATAAGAAAGAGGTAGATAGTAATGAGTATTTGAATTTTTCTAGTCATTTCCATAAATGGAAGAAAAATATACCGAAAGGCCAATATCTATGTCTTAAACATAACTGCTTGGATATAACAACATTTAAAGAACAAGCAAGGGAATTGACTTTAGCTTTTTTAGAACAAGGTTATCCATCTACACTTTTGGAAGAAACAATGAAGGGAAGTGGAAAAATATAATTGAACCTCTCTGTTGACAACTAAGGGAAAAGTTAATAATAACCAAAAGTATGCATTATCCTTTGTTTCTAAATTTAATAGTTGTTCAGGTCAAATAAAGAGAATTCTCCACAAGAACTTTCCGTTATTGAAGATGGATAAGATTTTAGCACCACTTGTTGGTAGTCAACCGACGATAACATTTTGTAAAGCTAAGAATCTTAAGAATTATTTAGCACCGAAGGCACCGAGTTGAGAACTTGGTTGACAACAAAACTTAAAGGCTGCTTTAAAAGCGGCAAACAATCTTGTACCACTTGTCAGTTTATTCTACATAGAAGTACCATTTTTGGATCTATGTCATTAGAAAAAAGGTACGGTATAGATAAGTTCATTAATTGTCAAGCCAAATATGTTATATATCTAATCACATGTAAATGTGGGAAGCAGTATGTGAGCCGGACAATTAGAAGTCTTAATACGAGGTTCCTGGAGCAAAGAAGAAATGTGATTAAGAAAAAATGCCAACACAGTGTATCGAGGCATGTTACCCAGTGTCATGGGGGTGATGTTAGAGTACTCTCGGTACAGGGGATAGAGCAAGTGTCACCCACATGTAGGGGGGGGACAGGTTCGGTCTCCTATGCACGAGAGAGGCATATTGGATTTTTTTTGGGGGACCCTGGTACCAGGGGGATTAAACAAAAATATTGAATAAAACAGTATTCATTGATCTTCCATTTTCCATATATATAGGTATGTTTATATATACTATTTGTCATTATAATACACTGATCGGATGTCTCTATTTATGGATACATTTCACATTTCAAGTATATATGTGAGCATATATAATGTATCTTTATACTTGATATTTTTATTTTGGGGGAAGAAATATCTATTTGGATCTATTTTGTCCATTGTGCTATCTAATCAGGACTTGATGGGGAAGAAAGTGTAATTATGATTGATATTATTATTTTTGAAATCAGTTATTTAATTACCATTGTATTTAGAGAACAAAATGTATAAAGTAGTAAATAAAAAATGAAAGTCAAGATCTGGAGCTGATGGGAGTTGAACCTGGGACCATTGGGTTACGGTGGTTGACGTTCTCCCTGGTGCACCACACGAGCGGCTGTACAACAGAGTGTTATATTTTTGGTCTATTTATGTTCATTCCTGCAGAATGTTGGTTTTTGTGCGATCCTCTTGAATGATGCCATTTATTTATATATGAATACATTTAGAAAAGTGTTTTCTTTTTATATATGTGTATGTAACAGAATATGTGTATGATCTGAATGATCTTATTTGCTAAAGTGATATGTTTGTTTTATTAGAAAATCTTAGGTGCGAATATGCACTGGATTTTTTGAGACACAGATGTTTTATAATTAATTAATTGATTGATTGATGAAAACACCCTATTGGTTGTGAGTGCTTTAAAAGATTGGAGGAGAGTCCTCCTCTATTACTTACCTTCTGGTGAACCTGCCATTTTAATCAGGCAGAGAAACGCGTCAAGGACATTTATAGGGACATTGTTTGAACCAGTCCTCACCCCCTGCACACCTGTGGATTTTAACCGGATATTTGTGGAGACTCGGATGCTGGATATGATTCCCTCTATACACGCTACATGCTAAAAAGAATAGCACCGGAGCCAGCCAGGAGCGTTCGATACAAGATTGTGATTACGCCCAATACTATTCCATACAGGGCGGTACATGACCTATGAATGGTAGTGAATACCCTTTACTCCTTGGCGATTAACGGCGGGTGCAGCGTTATCAGCGGTGATGACTGATGTCGGAATGAAAAACGGGATACTGCCAGTGAGAGCTCTATAACATCAGAGAAGTTGTTACTATTATATCCAACTGATGTTTGCTTTTTTATAAGGAGAAGCCACTAAAGAGGTAATATCCCTCACCTGATGAAAAACCTTTCATATTTCCTCCATAAATGATTAGAAGATCATCAATTGACATTGGATAGGATATATGAACAAGCTTTGCAGCACTGATTTACTGCTATCTAGAGTGAGATTGTGTAAGAATATGATCGGCTGCTTGCTTTAGTGGTCTCTAGATATATTTTATACGTCTATTAGTAGTTAAGTGGGGATATTTCAGGATATTGTTTAATTTTAATTATGTGTATATGTATTATTGGAATTGTGTGGAGTATGGTTTTATGAAAGCCTAGCTGAGGACTAGGTATTCTTATATCATATTATTAAATACAAATGGTTTTTTTATATCTGTGTCTCAGTTAATCTATGTTATTGCGCACCCTCAAGTGGAATAGTTTATTCTATTCCTCTTGTATATACTATCTTTAATCCATACTGTTAAGTAGTAACAGATCTACTTTATTGGGGAGCAGCATACTATAGATTACGATAATATTAACAATTTAACATTATCACATTTTTTTTTCATGCTATATTGTGCCTGGAGACTGAGGGCCTCATTCAGAGGCGGTCGGAGGATGCAAGCGGTCGCTCAGAAACTGGGCGGCCACTTGCATCCTGACCAGCCCGCCTCTGTTGCCGTCGTTAGGCTGTGGGTTAACACCCACAGCTCTAATGACCGCTCGGGTGATGGTCGCGATGGCGGGGCTTACGACGAGACCCTAGGGTAGGGTTTCACTTGTCGTAAGCCCCTGAGAGCTTCTGCCTCTGTCAGAACTGCAAGCTCTCCACTGACATCACTAGTGATGTCAGTGGGGCCTCCCCCAAATGGCAGGTGTTCCCATAGGAACGCCTCCGTTTGGGCTGCCACCCCATCGGCCCGCCTTCCAAATGGGGCGAGCTGTCAATCAACATCGACAGCTCGCCCCCTTTGGAAAGAGACCAGCTACGACCAGCACTGTCGGTCATAGCGGGTCTCATGCATGCGCACGTGGGAGCCAGCTCCCTCGTGCGCATGCGCACTGCACAAACATTGAGGCGGCTGTGCGGTCGTAGACCGTACGGCCGCCTCTGAATAAGCTCCTGAGTTTGTGGTTAAACTTGTTTTGGTTCTAAATTGAAATACAAATTATATAACAGGGAGGAGGTGCCTAGATGGTAAACATCTCTACCTCTACTTTCTGTGGCATGACAGAGGATACATATGCCTTCACAAATGTCTGGGCTCATCCCTAATTATTTATTTATTTACCTATCTATCTATCTATCTATTTGTCTTACCAGCTCCAGCGGTAGCTAGTGCGGACCCCGGTGTCGTGCCTCAGGGCCTGTCATCTTTGATGAGCCCTGCGGCGGCTCCCTTCGGAGGTCACGCGTCGGGGGACTCACAGCGCCGTGCCCCAAGTGCACGCGCTGCACGGCTCCGGACCCGGCACTCTACTAACATGGCCACCTCATCGTCTGCCTCCAAGAGTGATGCAGGCAGTCCCAATGTGGGCCGCGGTGGAGGCGCAGAGGACGCTACCTTCTCTGGCTCCCATATCCTGGTGAGCGGCCACATTGGAAGGGATGTTATGTGGATGTATTCTCCCTTACAGATAACATGCGTAAGGAATTGCGAACCGCTAAGCGCAAAGGCGGTATTGGTTTGGAAGCTTTCCAGACTTATTCTAATTGGCAGGCTGGGATATTTGTCTTCTCGGCCTGCTATTTGGAAACTTGCCCCGCAGAACACCCCAATATCATTCGGTACTTTCACCTTATTCATAGTATGCAAAGGTTAGGACGAGGGGCTGCATGGTGCTTTACGACGAAGAATTTAGTCGTAAGCAGGACAGGCTCCCCATTATTGATTTTGGGTGCAAGGATGTTGAAGTTTGGCTCGACGTCACTCAGGGCCCCAAATTTTCCCCAGCTGTGGTTAACCAGCAAAGAAAATTAGGCGCTAGCTGGCCTGGCCCGTCCAACAGTAGTAAGGGTAGGTGCTTCGCATTTAACTCAACTCAGTGTCCGTTTGGCCAGCGGTGTCATTTTCGCCACCTCTGTAGCAAATGCGGCGATGCCCACCCAACATCCGGCTGCTCGAAACCTGTTGTTTTCCCGGCCCCCAAAAAGCCTGCCGGCCCCGGGCCTGCAAGTTAAAGCTTTCGCCCCTGTTAACCTGGATGCCATGGCCAAATGGCTCACATGTTACCCTGACACCATTGCAGCGCAGTTTTTGAGTGACGGTTTTAAGCTTTAGTTTTCGTTTGCCGACAGCTTCAGTCGTGCCTGTTGGTTCTCCACGGAACCTTCGATCTGCAATAGAGCTGCCGCACATCTTTAGGGACAAAGGACCTCATTCAGAGTCGGTTGTAAGCTGCCACTCGGTCGTACGCATCTGATGTTTCCAAACCACGCATGCGCACGATTAGTTGTGCACATGTGCGTACGAGGCTTTGCGATCCAAAATGCTGTAGATCGTATGGCTGATGGGCAGGAAGTGGCTTCCAAGAGCTTATTGACATGAAAGGCCGTTTGTGGGTGTTGACGGGGGTGGTGGTCTGAAAACGCAGGCGTGCCTCAGCGTTTTGAGGGCGTTTTAGGGGCGTACATAAATTGCCTGCTACGTCCAACATAGAAGGTCGGAAGTAGTACAACATCACTCTGCGAGCAGGTACGAGGCCTGGCTGATCGTCCAGCTTGAGATTGGGTACGTGCTCTCGCAAGCCCCAGAGTATAATCGATACTATCAAATGTTATTGATGTTAGGATTGATGTTTCTATTTTGAGCCACACAATGCAAGCAGCTAATAATCGTTTGTTGAAGCTAATAACACTGCTAATTGGCTTGTGATTGATTAAGCTGCATTTGCATTAGTGAATAATAAGAATAAATATATTTCATGGTGATTGCTAATTCTATGCGTTTTTTTTGTAATTTTTGGTGTAATTTGCACACAACACAAGCGGCCGCAACCATCAGAAGAAAATTAACAATACAGTGACTGACAACGACTGACAACGATTGACTCGATCGCTAGCTGTTATCACTCGCTAGTTAGAGGAAGTGCATTGTTCATGTATGGGCGTCACTTTGGTTGCGACCGACCGTGCGATTGCTTCATTTTTCAGTTTCTTGGTCGTTAGGCGTACGACCGAGCAGACGCTTATGACCGACTCTGAATGAGGTCCAAAGTCCTTAAGGAGGTGTGGCTCGGTCGCATCATTGGTCCCTTTCTCGAACCACCAATAGCAGACTTGGTATTGTCCCCAGTCGGCATGGTCCCTAAGAAGAAGCCGGGTTCTTTTAGGCTCATTCAGCATCTGTCTTGCCCATCTGGCCGTTCAGTTAATGATGCCATTCCGCAGGAGCTTTGCTCGGTGTCTTATCAGTCTTTTGTTGAAGCGCTGGAGCTAGTCAGGGCTCACGGACCAGGCGCATTGATGGGTAAGGTAGATGTTGGATTGGCTTTTCGCTTGTTGCCCTTGCTCCCTGACTCGTTCAGATACATTGGTTTTTGCTTGGACGACGGATACTACATAGACAAGTGCTCGCCTATGGAGTGTTCCATGTCCTATGCTTATTTTGAAAGGCTCAGCACCTTTCTGCATTGGTGCATCGAGGCTGGTACCGGGGGACATGGCATAGCACATTACGACTTTCTGTACGTCGGCCCTGCTGATTCCCTACGTTGCGGGGTTTTGTTAGAATCTATTCAGGCCCTTTTTTCATTTTTTGGGGATCCGATTGCCCGCGAGAAAACCTTGGCCCCGTCTCCCGGCTGTCCTATTTGGGTATCGAAATCGATACCTCGGATGGCTGCTGCAGACTTCCAGCTGAGAAAATTCTCAAATTAAAACATGCCATTCAGGATTGCCTGGCTACGGGTAAGGTGACACTGTGGCAAGCGCAATCTCTCCTGGGTTTGCTCAATTTCTCATGCCGGGTGATCCTCATGGGTAGGGTATTTTCCAGGAAGCTCCAGCGAGCCACCGCGGGTGTTCACAGGGCACACCATTTTATTCGGCTCTCTGCAGAACTAAAAAGGGATCTAGCTATTTGACTCTCTTTTCTAACCGACTTTAATGGCGTTCTCTTGTGGCTGCCCCTTCTGGTCCCCATCTATCAGTTACAGTTGTTCACTGATGCGGCTGGCTTGTCGGGCTTTGGGTGTTACCTCCGAGGGTCATGGTGCGCTGCCCCCTGGCCGGCGGAGTGGTTTTCCAAGGGTTTAACTAAAGACCTGCTACTCCTGGAATTGTTTCCCATTATGGTGGCGCTGGAACTGTGGGCCCCTGAGTTGCGTGATAGGAGTATTGTGTTTAGATATGACAACCTTTGCATTGTGCATGCTGTTAATGGACAGTGCGCCTCTTCCTTGCGGGCTTATGCTTGTTCAGACAGTTAGTGCTGTGTTGCTTACAATTTAACATCTTGTTTAAGGCGATTCACATTCAGGGCTCGGACAATAACATTGCTGCGTGCTCTCCCGTTTTCAGAGGGACAGGTTTAGGTCGCTTGCTCCTGAGGCTTGTTTAGTTGGTGAGCCTTGCCCCCCAATGTTTGGCAGGTCATCGAGCCGGCATGGAAGGCCTAGCCGAGCAATCCCTTGCTCTGGCTACGTTGTGGGCCTATCAGAAGGCTTGGTCCGAATGGGAAAGCTATCTCCATCACCATGGACGCAGAGGTGAGAGCACATATTGCTCAATGCTTTCTTTTGTTTGGAGTCTTTATGTCTCTGGTCAGTCCCGTGCAGTAGCTTCGCGTATGCTGGCGGGCATTTCTTTCTTTTCGCGACTGAAAGGCCATCCAGACCTTACAAAGAGCTTTGCAGTTATTAAGGCCCTTAAGGGATGGGCTCGCGCCACACCTTGGCCAGTTGTTAAGAGACGGCCGATCGATATTCCCCTATTGCTTAATCTTCTAGCTGCGGTGCCTGCGGTTGTAGTTCTCATTTCGAGGCTAATATTTTCTGTTTAGCATTTTCAATGGCGTTTCATGGCACCTTCCAAATTTCGGAACTAGTAGAAGTTGGGTAAGGTGCGCTCTCTAGTGGGTGAGGGAGTGTGTAGTGTTGGTATATGATCAGTGAGATGTGTAACAGAGAGACTGAAGCAATGGTGCTGGGTCAAAGGCTTTATTATGTAGGCACAATGCTGCTTGAGAACAAATGACCCAGGGGCAATGGGGTAGATCAGAGTGGTGGCACAGGGGGGAAGGTGGGTGGACCCTTTAAGGGGGCTCCTTGCCATGCAGTTCTGGACCAACACGTTGTCCCTGCTGGACCTTTGGTCAACAGTCTTGACACCCGGCAGTGTGGTGGTGGAATTCCTTGGGGTGGATGGGGTAGCTGCATCCCGCAAATGTACAACTTACCTACTGGTAGGTGCCTGGGTAGGCATTGCGATATATGAGGATGCTGAGGATGATCGGCAGTCTTTTGTAGTTCAGAACACCAGGTGACTGTGCTCGCTGGCTGCTCCTCATATGCTGCGGCTCCTGGTGTGGATGTGCCCGTGCTAATGAATCTGGCACTCCGTTTGTTGTGCTGGCAGACTGGTGGTGTCTGGGTCAGTGATGTAGCCGGACCCGGGCTGGGTCTGTGGATCAGAAGGCTGCAGTGGGCTGGCGGCTCCATGGTGTGGGATGCGCGCCTAATTCCCCTGTGCGTATGCCGCGTGGGAAAGCGGGACGGCTGGGGGTGTGTGTCCAGATCGGGGAAGCCACTTGCTGGAGGTGTTGAGCGGCTTCTCGTGACTCTCCTGTGTGTGAGGTCACCGGATCTGGGCGGGAGTAAGTGGGCTGGGTGCCGGGAGTGCTGTGGTCACAAGGTGGGGATGCCGCTCGCCGGTGGTGCTGGTGGCTCCTTGTGGAAGGCAGTCACTGCTGATGGCAGGGGGGATCTCTGGCAATCATGTGGTGTTCTGGATCACGGTTCTGTGACGGTGGCTGGTTTGAGTCTCCAATGCGTTTCGGCTGTGCCTTAATCATGGTTATGCACAGCTGAAACGCGTTGGGACCCACACCAGCCACAGAACCGTGATCCGGAACCCCACGTGATCGCCAGAGATAATCATGGTTAAGGCACAGCCGAAACGCGTTGGAGACCCACACCAGCCACCATCACAGAACCGTGATCCGGAGCCCCACGTGATCGCCAGAGATCGCCCCTGCCGTCAGCAGTGACTGCCTGCCAAAAGGAGCCGCCAGCAACTCCGGCGAGCGGCATCCCCACCTTGTGACCACAGCACTCCCGGCACCCAGCCCACTTACTCCCGACCCAGATCCAGTGACCTCACACGCAGGAGAGTCACGAGAAGCCGCTCAACACCTCCAGCAAGCGGCTTCCCCGATCTGGACACACACCCCTGGCCATTCCGCTTTCCCACGTGGCATACGCACAAGGGAATTAGGCGCGCATCCCACACCATGGAGCCGCCAGCCCGCTGCAGCCTTCTGATCCGCAGACCCAGCCTGGGTCCGGCTACATCACTGACCCAGACACCAACAGTCTGCCAGCACAACAAAGGGAGTGCCAGATTCATTAGCACGGGCACATCCACACCAGGAGCCGCAGCATACGAGGAGCAGCCAGCGAACACAGTCACCTGGCGTTCTGAACTACAAAAGACTGCCGATCATCACCACCATCCTCCCATATTGCAATGCCTACCCAGGCACCTACCAGTAGGTAAGTTGTACATTTGTGGGATGCCGCTACCCCATCTACCACAAGGACTTCCACCACCACACTGCCGGGTGTCAAGACTGTTGACCAAAGGTCCAGCATGGACAACATGCTGGTCCAGAACCGCATGGCAAGGAGCCCCTAAAAGGGTCCACCCACCTTCCCCCCCGTGCCACCACTCTGATCTACCCCATTGCCCCTGGGTCATTTGTTGTCAAGCAGCATTGTGCCTACTTAATAAAGCCTTTGACCCAGCACCATTGCTTAAGTCTCTCTGTTACACATTTCACTGATCATATACCAACACTACACACTCCCTCACCCACTAGAGAGCGCACCTTACCCAACTTCTACCAGTCTTTATCTCAGGTAGGATCAGGTACTCCTACCATAGGTGCAGCACTCTCACACTCCCCAACCCCATCCCTTCAGATACACGAACACTTCCTCTTCTGACCCCTCCCCCCACACTCCTCCCCCCCACTCCTCTCCTACAGTCACACCAGTGAGCGCGGTTCACCCACCTTTATCCAAATTTCGGAACTAGTTGCCCCTTCTAAATTGGCGGTTTCGCCCATATCCCGTTTGGATGTAAGTATTGGGGAGTGAGCTGTGTTGTGCAAAATATGGTGTTCTAAAACTCATCAAATGGGTTGTGGCTGTTTGGTCTCCCTAATGCCTTGCAAAGATGACCGTGTTTGCCCAGTACATCTGGCAAAACTTTACCTGGCATTGCAGCCTGTAGTTGGCGGCGCATGGTTGCTTCATGCTGACGGTTTGCCTCTTAGCAAATATCAGTTGCAATTCATTTTTAGACACTGTTTGCTTCACATTGGCCTCTCCCCAGGGGATTTCGGTACCAATTCTTTAAGAATTGGCGCAGCTACTTCTGCTGCCGCGGCTGGCTTGTCATTTCTGCAGATAATGCCACTGGCTGAAACTACTGTTGCATTTTTCCTGATGTTTTGTCTGCCTATGTGTCATGTGTTTGTACATTTGGTTCTTCTTGTTCTATATGTTTGTCGTTTGTGTTGTTATGTCTCCCCTGTCCATCCTACTTGGGTAATACTCGCCACTTGTCGCTTGTAATAAGTGGGGGTCTTGAGAGATTTATTTTACCTGACCAGGCGGACTAATTCGGCCAAACATACAGTGCCTCAGCAGGTTTTTGGTTTACCTCTCGCTGAGTTGTTTTCGTTTTTTCCTCTCTCCAACCAAATCCCCCCCTCTACCCTCCCTGGTTTTTCCTTATCGTTCTCTACTGTTGTCCAAGTAAATTTAGATTAAAAACTTAAAATTAAAATTCGTTTGTTCAATGTTTCATTAGGCAGCTAAAATTTAACTGGATATAAAATATTACTTACTTAACTTTAATTTTATAGTTTAAAGTTTGTTATTTTGTTGATTAGTCTATTCAAACTAAACATTAATTACTGCTTAGTTTGGAATTTTGTTATAATCAGTTTCCCATGGCTACTAAAAAGTTTGTGTTACGCGCCAGTCTGTTTCTTTCCTGTTAATTACTCTATCTTAAATTACTAATTTTTCTTTTACATTCCTTCACCAGCTGTTATAGGTTTGACATTTGATGTTAGGGATGTCTGGATCGTGGGTCACTCATTTGTATTTTGGGCAGCTAAGTTCACCCATGCCAAAAACCAGCTGTTATGGCCTGTGTCTGCGAGGATTTGCTGGCTAGGTTTTAGGGGTCTGCGTTGGGAGTTCCTCAAGCCCAGATTGGTAGCCACAGTACGGCAATTTGGTGTCCCCAAAGTGCTGGTAATATATCTCGGTGGGAACGATATTGGTTCCAGGATTGCACTTGTTTTACGGCTTAACATTGTGTCAGATCTCCTCCTTATTGTGGACGCTTGGCCTTTCTGTACTGTTATGTGGTCCTGCATTACCCCTAGGCAACAGTGGCGTGACGCTCATTCTCCTAAGGCTTTGGACGAGGCTCGTAAGAAGATCAATGCTGCAGTGGTGAAATTTATGCTGTCTCATAGAGGTTTTGTAATTACCTGACCTGACCTGTCTTTAAATCCATTACTGTCTCTGTGTGTTTATTCTTAGATAAGTTTGAAGTGTTTATATTGTTATGGTATAATGATCACACACACTGGGCACACCTCAGCCGTTACTAGGTTTATAGGATAGGCTACATAGCAGTCTGTGCACAGGGCACACAGTGACATTGGTGTGAGTGGTGGGTGAATAGGATAGGCTACATAGCAGTCTATGCACAGGGCACACAGTGACATTGGTGTGAGTGGTGGGTGAATAGAATAGACTACATAGCAATCTGTGCACAGGGCACACAGCGACATTGGTGTGAGTGGTGGATGAATAGGATAGGCTACATAGCAGTATGTGCACAGGGCACACAGTGACATTGGTGTGAGTGGTGGATGAATAGGATAGGTTACACAACAGTCTGTGCACAGGGCACACAGTGACATTGGTGTGAGTGGTGGGTGAATAGGATAGGCTACATAGCAGTCTGTGCACAGGGCACACAGTGACATTGGTGTGAGTGGTGGGTGAATAGGATAGGATAGATAGCAGTCTGTGCACAGGGCACACAGTGACATCGGTGTGAGTGGTGGATGAATAGAATAGACTACATAGCAGTCTATGCACAGTGGGTGAATAGGAGAGGCTACATAGCAGTCTGTGCACAGGGCACACAGTGACATATGTGTGAGTGGTGGATGAATAGGATAGGCTACATAGCAGTCTGTGCACAGGGCACAGGGTGACATTGGTGTGAGTGGTGGATGAATAGGATAGGTTACACAACAGTCTGTGCACAGGGCACACAGTGACATTGGTGTGAGTGGTGGGTGAATAGGATAGGCTACATAGCAGTCTGTGCACAGGGCACACAGTGACATTGGTGTGAGTGGTGGGTGAATAGGATAGGATAGATAGCAGTCTGTGCACAGGGCACACAGTGACATTGGTGTGAATGGTGGATGAATAGGATAGGCTACATAGCAGGCTGTGCCATACTTACCTACCTTTATAAATCTCTTCCCGGGAGAAGTCCGGGTAAGAGAAGCAGCAGGGGGGAATTGGGGGCGGGGCCTAATGATTCACGTCATTAAGCCCCGCCCCCTGATGGCAAAACTGCCGCGATTGGGTCAAATTTACATAGGGGGCGGGGCCAAATGCTGTGATTCATGCAGAATCACATCGTAAGCCCCGCCCCCTTCACGGAGACCCGCGATCGCCGCGGGTATTCTCCTCATTCTGCCCACTTCACTAGGAAGTGGGCAGAATGCGGGAGAAATGCCTACCCTTCCGGGGGTGTTCGGGGTTACCCGAAAAATCGGGAGCCTCCCGCGAAAACCGGGAGGGTAGGCATGTATGGTCTGTGCACAGGGCACACAGTGACATTGGTGTGAGTGGTGGATGAATAGGATAGGCTACATAGCAGTCTGTGCACAGGGCACACAGTGATATTGGTGTGAGTGGTGGATGAATAGGATAGGCTACATAGCAGTCTGTGCACAGGGCACACAGTGACATTGGTGTGAGTGGTGAATGAATAGGATAGGCTATATAGCTGTCTGTGGACAGGGCACACTGTGACATTGGTGTGAGGTCATTCCTGCCACAAGACCCTTATGCAATGCAATACAACTAACAGACCGTAAAAAAAAATGTTGCCAGAAGCAATTCATCATGGGTGAAGCTGCAGGCAACGTCTAGAACATCTATACATTTCAGGGACGAATCAAGTGAGGGGAGGGCCCATGTGCAGTCTTCGTACAGGCCGCCTGCCCCCTCTCACTGGTGGATTTCCTCAGTAGCTGTGGCACTGTGCCAGAGTGTACTGCAAATTGGCCGTTCCCGGGGAAAGTGGTGCGGGCACCATTTTCCTGTTGATTGCTGTAGTGCACTTGCGTAGATCTTCGGATACCATGGCGCTTGTGCCATGTTCCTGGCAATATATGCGGCACTGAACAAAGAGATACTGTATTGTGAACGGGTGCATTATAGCTGTGTATAAATACAATACATGATGCATTAAATATATTCACCAAAAAAGTATTTATGCTGTCTGTCAGCCTACAGCGTAGTTAGACTTAGAAGGTTTATTATCATTTTTATAAGCAGATATTTTTCTGTACTGAAAAGATGAGGTAAGACCAGGACTTATGTACACTTATCATTGTAAAAGTTTCCGTGAAAAGTGTAAGTGAACAGGAGAAAAATAATTGTCTATTTACATATTTAGAAGAGTGTATTCCTTGATTTTGATGTACATATTGGCAGGAAGAGTGGAATGAGATGACAAAGACGGAGCTCTTCTTCACCGAGTTCATTCTAATTGATTCACTTTGCATAATGGGAGATAATTATCCATATTGTTAAACTTTTGGAAGGCATATCTCTGAGAGCAAAAAGAAGATGGACAGACATGCTGTTATAATATTGCCATCAAGATATTGTGCACTTAATGTAAAGTCAAACTATCGGTTTTGTTAACTGAACTGAATAAATATACAGTGGAAACAGGATTTTGTTTTTGGATCTGAGGGCCTGATTCAGACCCGCTCGCTAGATGCGTATGCAAATCCGGCCAACCAACAGTAAGGCAGGCGATCGCACGGCAAGGCATTAGCATGCCCACTATATATTGGCGTGCGATCGCTCTGTGTATGCAGACGCCCACCCACCAGCCTGTCTTAAGATGCCCACTTATGCAGGTCATCTCCAGGATGTGTATGCAACCATCGGTAGCATCAAGTACCATCGGAAGCGAATGTAGCGCTTGTAGTCGACCCTACCCTACCGCAAGCGGGAAGCAATCGGGAAGCTGACTGCCTAAATACCGGCAGCCGGCTCCCGGCATCCCGATTGAAGTGATGCCGGGCGCCGCAAGCGGACAGCCGCGGGGGGGAGGGTTAGGTTTAGGGCTCCCGGGGGGGACTTAGGGTTAGGCACCCCCCCAGGAGGGTTAGGGTTAGGCTAGGGGGAGGGAGGGATAGGGTTAGGCACCCCCCAGGGGACTTAGGCTTAGGCAGCGGGGAAGGGGGTGGTTAGGGTTAGGCACTTTGAGGGGGGATTAGGGTTAGGCACTTGGGGGGGAAGTTAGGGTTAGGCACCCCTAAGGAGGATTAGGGGGGTTAGGTTAGTGGATACTTACCTATCCACGATCGGGATTTCCAGCGCTGTCAGGCTTCCGCTGCTTCGAACTCTGCTCCTGTCGGGCTGCCGATGACGGGAATCGAACCGCCGACCGGCGGTATTTCATACCCATTTCCCGCAAGCACTGTAAGCACTTCAGTGTAAAATTCAGCCTCTGCAACGGCGTTAAGACGTTCGGGCACGCCAGCATTTGCACTTCCACTCCCCGGTTTTCATCGACCATCCCCTGTCACCACCGACAAACGGCTTGTCCTGTCACTCACTCAGCTGGGCAGTCTATGCGCAGCGAGTGAACGCTTCCCGATTACTCGCACTGGTTTGCACGCGATCACCGCGATGAATACGCATGTGCAGAATGCAAACATCGGCTGGCTGCGTAGCCTGGCGAGCGGGTCTGAATCGGGCCCTTAGTTCTTTATAAACATTTTTGCCACGTATTTCGATTTTCATATAATCCTGTAGGAATGGACCACACATAACACATGCATTAAAAAATTATGGTATGTTTTCTATTTACTTTAGTCTATTTTTTATACAGTACATGCCATGCAGATCAATCAATGAACCATAGTTCATCTGGATGGACAGGATCAGTAGAAATAGACACATATACATTTTTGACTGCAACCTTGTTGTGCTGGTAAACTATAATATTATCTCTTTTTTGTATTTGGTGCCTATCCATTATCCATCCCTGATTGGCCCCTGATAATTAAGCATCCAACTCACTATGATACTCTGGGCCTGATTCAGACGCGTTTGTGAGCGCAGAGCACTTGCAAGCGGGTCGATGGTCCCCCACTGCACATGCGCACGCCAGAGCCGGCTCTGGCGTGCGCATGCGCGAGACCCGGTCAGCGATGGGCGATCCGTCGCTACTGGTCTCGCACCAAAATGGGGTGGCTGTAGATTGTGATTGACAGCTCGCCCCATTTTGGAGGCGGGCAAGGGGTGGCTGGCCAAATGGAAGCATTCCCGAAGGAACCTCTGCTGTTTGGGGGCGGCCTCAGTAGTGAGCTTCCAGCTCTATTAGAGCTGGAAGCTCACTGGGGCATGCAATGGACAAGACGCTACCACAAAGGTCTCATCGCAAGCCCGATGGTCACGACCATCGCGACCATCACCTGGCTGCTCGCAAAAGCTGTGGGTGGTCACCCATAGCTTAGCAAGCGGCCAGGAGGCCGGCTCTCAAAAAAAAAATGGCGCCCTGATTCAGAGTGTACGGCTCTGAATCAGGCCCTCTATTTGCAGGAGAGCTGCTATGAAAAGAAGTCCTAACACTGACACTTTTGCCATTAGTAAGTAGCTGCAAACGATTACACCGCTGGGCAGTGTACATAAGTGTGCCTGCATGGACTGTGAGTTCACACATGCGGATGGTAAAGGTCGGGTCCGGGTGGTCGGATCCAAATGGATCCCTCATCGCAACACGTATCTCCTTCTCGTAGGAAGGAGCAGGGCTCTGGGAACTAAAGCCATCTCAAGATGCCACTCATGATGAATGGGCATGTTACTAAAAAAAAATATGCGGAGCCTACTGTACCAGGCCCTTTCGGCATAATGAATAGGCCCCTTAGTCTCATTACTTTCTAGATAATGACTACATGAGTGAACAGTACCCCATTATGTAAAGATTATCCAATTTTTACATGAGCGAATGCTTGCTAGTGACCGGGTCTGAATCAGGCCCTCAGACCCGTTCACTAGCAAGCGTTCGCTCGTTGCTGGCGATGTTTGCTAATGTGCGCATGCATATGCATCGCAGTGCACGTGCGTGACCTATTCCGAGCGATCGGGAAGTGCTCGCTCGTCCAGCAAAGACAGCCCAGTGGAATGAGTGACAGGAGAAGCTTTGTGGGTAGTAACAGGGGCAGGTCAGTAATAACGGGGGAGTGGAGGAGAGAATGCAGGCGTGCCTGAGTGTTTCAATGCCGTTTCAGAGGCGTGCATAATTAATAGGCAGCGTCATAGTACATGTCACCTGGATGGTTTTAACACTGAAGTCCTTGCAGTATTTGCAGTAGGGTAAAAACAACCGCAGGCGCTGTGAATGCTAACGATGGTACCTGATGTACCGATGGTTGTATACACTTCCTGGAGATGATGTGTGCAATTGGGCGTCTTAAGATAGGCTGGTGGATGTCTGCATACACAAAGTGATCGCATGCCAAGACATAGTGGGTGTGCTTATGCCTTGCCTTGCGATCACCTGCCTTGCTGGGTGAGTTCCAAATTTGCATACGCTGGTAGCGAGTGTACGCATCTAGCGACCGGGTCTGAATCAGGCCCTGTATTCATACTTGTGCTCAACTCTGCAACAGTCCCTCAGTGTTGACTTCATACACCGATAAACAGGTATATATTTGTCATTAGGCAATATAATACAGTACATCAGAAGTAGAATGGGATATCTATTACATGACATAACATTTCAAGCTACTGTATAGTCTTCATTAAGACCCATTGGTTTCCTAATATATAATTAACCTATCCAATATATATCTCTTTGCAGATAGAACGCTTTGCAATTACAACCTTATGGAAAATACATATTTCACCTAAAGGCAAATATCTCAGTTTCACTGTTAAGATCCATAAAATATTCAGTTATGGATCGTGACATGCATTGAATAAATATTTCTGCTCCTTAAATTAGATTTAACAATATGTATGCCCTTTGCATTAATAGGCAAAATAAAGAAATATAAAACAACCTGACGATATTATATATTTACCAAATACAGTACATACACTACTGTTCAAAGTTTGGGGTCACCCAGACAATTTCGTGTTTTACATGAAAACTGACTTTATTTATCAAATGAGTTGCAAAATTAATAGAACATATAGTCAAGACATTGGCAAGGTTAGAAATAATGATTTTTATTTGAAATAATAATTTTGACCTTCAAACTTTTGCTTTCGTCAAAGAATGCTCCTTTTGCAGCAATTACAGCATTGCAGACCTTTGGCATTCTAGCTGTTAATTTGTTGAGGTAATCCGAAGAAATTTCATCCCACGCTTCCTGAAGCACCTCCCACAAGTTGGATTGGCTTGATGGGCACTTCTTGCATTCCATATGGTCAAGCTGCTCCTACAACAGCTCAATGGGGTTGAGATCTGGTGACTGCACTGGCCACTCCACTACAGACAGAATACCAGCTGCCTGCTTCTTCCCTAAATAGTTCTTGCATAATTTGGAGGTGTGCTTTGGGTCACTGTCCTGTTGGAGGAGGAAATTGGCTCCAATCAAGCGCTGTCCACAGGATATGGCATAGCATTGCAAATTGGAGTGATAGCCTTCCTTATTCAAAATCCCTTTTACCTTGTACAAATCTCCCACTTTACCAGCACCAAAGCAGCCCCAGACCATCACATTACCTCCACCATGCTTGACAGATGGTGTCAGGCACTGTTCCAGCATCTTTTCACTTGTTCTGCATCTCACAAATGTTCTTCTGTGTGATCCAAACACCTCAAACTTTGATTCGTCAGTCCATAACACTTTTTTCCAATCTTCCTCTGTCCAATGTCTGTGTTCTTTTGCCCATATTAATCTTTTCCTTTTATTGGCCAGTCTCAGATATGGTTTTTTCTTTGCCAATCTGCCTAGAAGGCCAGCATCCCAGAGTCACCTCTTCACTGTAGACATTGACACTGGCGTTTTGCGGGTACCATTTACTGAAGCTGCCAGTTGAGGACTTGTGAGGCATCTATTTCTCAAACTAGAGACTCTAATGTACTTGTCTTCTTGCACAGTTGTGCAACGGGGCCTCCCACTTCTTTTTGTACTCTGGTTAGAGCCTGTTTGTGCTGTTCTCTGAAGGGAGTAGTTCCCACCATTGTAGGAAATGTTCAGTTTCTTGGCAATTTCTCGTATGAAATACTCTTCATTTCTAAAACAAGAATAGACTGTCGACACCATATGTTTAAACAAAACTACAATAAGTCCCTACCTTACAGTGTCTCCAGATGGCAAAATTAATAAAAAATAAATAATATATGTGTTTTTAAATTGCAGGACAGAGCTGTGTTACAGTTGATTGCAAAGTGTTAGAAATGCTAATTATAGATTGATATTTTGTTACATCTACTACCATAAGTAACTGATACATTTAGTTGCTGAAAGATCAAAATTTGATTTATTTTCTGAATAAGGGATCTCTATATTAAAGAATATATAAAATTGGTTTTATGATTGAAGTGTTTAAATAACCTGACAAAATATCCTCTTTAACAAATTCAGCACCATTTTCTCCATTTATTCCACACATCTCATTTTAAATATTATGACAGCTTGACCAGTGAACCAGTTTTACACAACTTCTTTAGACGCTGATTCCTATTTAGATTCTGGTATTCTATAGAGATTTAGGTTAACTTTAACCCCTGGTTCAATGATTATGTCATGTTTAATGACTATTGTTTTACCAGGTACTGTATGTCAAAAAACAAATTTAGCTTCATGCTGTTGAATAGTTGAGAGAGTGATGGTTGCTGGAAATGGGCCTCTATACACCTATGTAGATATTCCTTTAAAAACCAGATATGTGCAGCTAGTATAGTCATTTACCACATTAACAATGTATAGAGTGTATTTCTGATTAATTAAATGTTATCTTCATTGAAAAAAACTGCTTTTCTTTCAAAAATAAGGACATTTCTAAGTGACCCCAAACTTTTGAACGATAGTGTATATAATATCATTATTATAGCATATCTATCATAGCATCAAGGGACAATATGGCAGGTAAAAGTAGATGAAAGCTGAATAAGCTTAAGGATATATGAGTCCTTGTTTTTTGGATTATTGGCTGAATAATAGAGCCCTGTTGCTGGGCGGAATTGTTGCTAGTTAGTTATGACTAACATATTGTTATCCAATTAAGTTTGAGTGGTGTGTGTTAGAGTAGTTTCTAAATAGGCAGTTTGGTATTGTACAGTGTTCTTCTTTTCTATTGGATGTCTCACCCTCCAGCCCAAATATTGCTCTGTTATATGCTTTTTGTCTCATAACCAAACATATGTTAATTCAGAAAACTCACAGCTAAGCAGAAATGTGCTACAACTCAGTGGCCAATTGTGGCACAAATCATTGTGAGGCACTTACCCTTTGCTTTAGGTGTGAGTTTGTCCTACTTAGGTAGGGTGGCCTGGACGCTACTTTGCTGAGGTGCTCGGACTGTGCTCAAGAGGTTGAGGTGGGTCTTCATTGTGCAAGTTGTGCCTAGGGCAGTGGTTCCCAAACTGGGTGCCGTGGCACCCTGGGGTGCCTCAGGACACTTGCAGGGGTGCCTTGGGTTGGTGGTCAAGTACCAAATAAAATTATTTTTAAGTCAGTGTGATAGGCAAAACCAGTGCTAATGGCTGCCAATCAAAAAATATGTGGACAAAAAGTAGCACAGCCCTGTCAACCACCACATAACTGAACCTAAGGGTGACATATAGGCACAATTTACTTCATTTAATTTTTGCTGAATTTCTCAATAAGAAACTTTTGGCTCAGTGGTGCCTTGGAAAAAATGCTAATCCTCTAGGGCGCCGTGATTCGGAAAAGTTTGGGAACTACTGGCCTAGGGGGCAACTTAGGTATCTGCCATTTGTGTAGAGTATTGGGCTAGAACTGAGAGTTTGTAATGCCTTCTTAGCCACCCATAAGGTTAATTCAAATTCAGTCAAACAATAAAAGCTGTGATGTTTTTTCTAAAGCTAGAGTATCAGTGTCTTAATTTCAATTTAGCCTAAGTTGAGGCTTTATCATTGTTGATTAATTGACAATAAACTAATGGATGTCTTATTATTTAAGACCCATGTGTAAAGTAGTACAGTTTGTCATGATCCTGATGCCATATCACATAAATGTAGAACAATATAATCTTCATAAATATAATAATTGTGAGTCAATTTAAAATTACTTGAATTAACTATGAAGGAGGCAGGGTGGTTAAGGCAACATACAACTTTGTCCTAATAAATAGTTTTTTACCTTTCAATCTTTTTGTGCATCAATCACAGGGCAAAATGGGACCACATAAAGAATGTCCAAAATTCAGCCAGTTTTATATAAATTAGCAAAAATGTGTATAAATACATTATCGTACAGTACATCCTGGTACCTCACCCTTTTCCCCAGGACTAGCGACCAATGAACTACATTTTGTGAATGCAACTCTGGCTACAGATACAGCTACGTAATTTGAGTACCTTGCTTATTTTACTGCCACCACCGATGGTATTGCTCAAAAATGACAAAGTTACCTTCAACGCCTAAAAATCCTTTTCTGCCTCAGGATTCCACTTAACCATAACTGACTGTTTACATTTGATAGGGTCAGTCAAAGGGACAGCAATGGTGGCAAAATTAGTTATAAATTCTCTGTAGTACCCTGTGATTCTTAGGAAAGCTCACACCTGCTTCTTATTTAGAAGTCATGGCCAGTTTTGTATTGCCTCAATTTTATTTAGTTGGGGCTTTATAAAACCTCTGCCTATGGTGTAGCCAAGATACTTAATCTCTTCCATCCCTAAGGACAGCACCATGCAGGTGGGATATTCAGCTGACCCACCATACCTGTATTAAGACTGTTGTATTATTCACAAGGGAGGCACATCATTAAGGGACACCATATGTTTAAACAAAGATATGATAAGTCCCTCCCTTACAGTGTCTCCAGATGGCGAAATTAATTAAAAATAAGAAATATATGTGTTTTTAAATTGCAGGAGAGAGCTGTGTTACAGTTGATTACAAAGTGTTAGAAATGCTAATTATAGATTGATATTTTGTTACATCTACTACCATAAGTAACTGACGTATTTAGTTGCTGAAAGATCAATATTTGATTTATTTTCTGAATAAGGGATCTCTATATTAAAGAATATGCAAAATTGGATTTATGACTGAAGTGTTTAAATAAACTGACAAAATATCCTTTTTAACAAATTCAGCACCATTTTCTCCATTTATTCCACACATCTCTTTTTAAATATTACGAAGGGGGTGGACCCTCCTTAATGGAGTAGGCTGTAGAATTATATCTAGGGACAGCTTGACCAGTGAACCAGTTTTACACAAATTCTTTAGACGCCGATTCCCATTTAGATTCTGGTATTCTATAGAGTTTTAGGTTAACTTTAACCCCTGGTTCAGTGATTATGTCATGTTTAATGACTATTGTTTTACCAGGTACTGTATGTCAGAAAACAAATTTATTTTCCTGCTGTTGAATAGTTGAGAGAGGGTTTTGGCTATCGTTACTACAGGAACCAAAGGTAATACAGTTACTGGAGTGACTGGGGTGGCTGACAGAGCTACTTTACCCTTCCAAGGTTTTATAAAATTTACATGGTAGATCTGTTCTGGCTTTCTTTTCCAAGGCTGGTACATTTTATCAAACAGGTCTGGGTTATTTACTTCTGTAACAAATTGGGCTTCCCACAGCTTCCAGAAGTGAGTAAAGAAAGATACTCTATGATTTACATAAGCATTATCACATTGTCTAGGTTAAGAGGTAAATGGACAATTAACAGCAACATGACCCAAGCCAACAAATATAAAACATCTGATCATATTTTTATCAAGTCTTATACAAGGCAGGAACCTTCCTGGCACAGATGGCCAATCTCCAGGCTGCAAGCCTACAGACTCTGGATGTTTAAGTTCACTGCCCAGCACCCTTTTTTCCTGGAACAGTCTTACCAGAAGTCACTGGAGATCTCTCTGTAGGACTAGTGACAATTGGGGTACACTCAACTGTTCCTCTGTCACCACATACCTCAACACCATTTCCAAATGCTGGTCTGCTGTTTTAGGGTCCCTGTGGCTCACCCACCTGCACAGAATTGCAGGCAGTGACCATAGATATCAGTCCATAATAACCTTTTCCATGATCTGTGGCCTGTTAAAGTCTCTGGTTGTAGCCACTTCTTGGTGAGATGGATGAGGTCATGCATTTGAGAGTGGGAAGAATTATCCACATGATATCCCCAGTGATGAAATCATGCTCAAACAGACATTGAGACACCCAAAAAAGTTAACATTACAGCTTATAGTTTGTCATAGTCCTTGACATCTGGCTCAAGTAAAAATATGCCTTTTGTCGTACCCCTGATAGGAAGGGTGCCAAAAAGCAATACCTTTGGCCACTTGTACCAAGCTCCTGGACTGGTGTACTGCTACTACATGACAAGTACAACCACTTACCCCAGGAAATGGTACCATACCCTAATCTTGCCACAAGAAAATGAAAAGTGCTTTTGTGCCTTCCAAGTAGTGGATCACATTGACAAACAGAAACAGCAAAATTCAGTGGCTCTAAAAAACTTCACAAACTTTTTAAAGATACCTTAAATGTCCCAACATTTCAGTTTTAATGTATAAAACTTTCCATGAGTAACCTTTTATAAATGAAAACTGAAATGTAGCAACGCTTTCCTTTAACCAGCCTGTGAAGTCCTGATTTTAGCTATTGCTATACTGTAAGTATGCATATACTGTATATATTTTCCTTTTTCTTATACTGTACACCTGTCTAAATTAAATTAAAACTATTTATCTAAATAAAAAAATAAAGTAAAGATGTTTATATTATTCTAGAACAATGTATTATGGTTGTGACATGTTGGGAGATGTGTTGCACTATATGGATCTATAGTACCCTGTACAGCAGGGGCATTTCTAGAGAGGAGGGGGCCCATGTGCAGTCTCCGACACGGGCCCCCTCCTCTCTGTCCGGCGGCCGGCTGCGCACTGTTTGGTGCACGGCTAGCGCCGCACTTATAGACTCTGGGCACTAGAGTGTGCCCAGAGTTAATAGCGCATGTGCAGGTCACCGGGAAAATGGCCACGGCGGCCACTTTCCCTGTACTGCGCATGCAGAAACAACAGGAAAATGGCCGTGGGGGCCATTTTTCAGCCGTTTTTACAGGCGCAGACACCGAAGCCGACGTGGGACTCCAGAGAGGTACGTTTTATGGGTGCAGGGTGTGTGGGGCGGCTTGACCCGCACTCCCTGCACCCATTATAAATATGCCCCTGCTGTACAGTGTACAGAGTGTAGGTGTAGATATATCCATTAACTTACTGCAAATTTAGTCAGCTAACAATTCTGTAAGTATGCTTATGGTACATTGCAGCAAGGACTGAGAGACATTTTACATAAACCTATGAACTTTGAACTGTTACATTTTAAAGAACCATCCAGTGTCTGTAATTCCACCTTAAATGCTGCTTATTTACCATACAACTGTCCATGGTAATAATTTACCAGATTTTGTCACATAGGTCACAGAATGGGCTAAATGTACATCGGCTGCATTGAAAAGCAGATTGTAGAGTAGCCCTGGGTCTTTTAACTAAAACAGATAGCACATAATGAAATGTTTAACCTTTATACTGAGGTGAAGGTCTGTTTATGGGAGAGCATTATATCAAGTGTTTGATACACACAGTGAGAGACAATAAATTCTCATTTTTAGTTAAAACGGATCTTTCAAATTTATGCAGCAGGATGCAATTGTGTGAATAATAGCTGAGCGCAAATCACAGCCAGCATAAAATTTGTTCTTGCAGCAGAGTGCACTTTGTGACAGCGCCAAATAAATATGTTAACGTTTTCAGAAAGGCCTTAAAACAAATACGCCATTTTAATATAGGATGGATTTCCTTTTGGAATGCAACAAATGAAAATACATATATTAAAAAGACGACTTAGAAGTACACAGTAACCTTCTACCATACATCAGAAACATCCAGGAGATAGTGAACTGCTCTTACTGTTTCTCGCTCATAACATCTCCACATTGTCATTCAGAGGCAGATGCATTGGCGATATGTATGGAGTTGACCAATTTTTTTTTAATGCAGCTCTCGGTGGAACCAAGTTCTTTGGATACACAGGTATTAATTGGACCAGTGGCGTAGCTAGGGCAAGGCGAGTGGGGCACGTGCCCTGGGCGCCATAGGACAGGCGGCACGCGGGGTGGGGGGAAAGAGGGCGCCGCCGGACACGGTCCAGCCTGTCATAGTTAGGCAGTGTAGCACCGACTGCAGTGTGTATGGTCAGCGCTACACATTAAAACAGGACCGGCGCTAGGCTTCCCTGCGCCCAGCGCCGGTCCTGTACTGCACAGCCGAACCCCTTCCCTCCCCCTGAGCGCTTACTCAATAGCGCCAGCAGGAGGGTGGGAGGCGGGCTCACACTGTGCAGTTTAACACACACATCACTGCCAGCGAACGCCTGCCGTTTGTGGGCGGCCCCACTGACATCACCAGTGATGTCAGTGGGAGAGCTTCCGGCTCTATTAGAGCCAGAAGCTCTCTGGGGCTTGCGGCCACAAGACCCTACCACAAGGGTCTCGTCGCAAGCCCGATGGTTGCGATGGTCTTGACCATCGCGACCATTATCCTGGCCGCTCGCAATAGCCGTGGGTGGTCACCCACAGCTATGCGAGTGGCCAGGAGGCCGCACAAAAAATAACAAAATGCCCCGATTCAGAGCGAGCGTTCTTTCAGAGCGTCCGTCTCTGAATCAGGACCTCTATACCATAAAAGACACCATTTTGTATTCATATGACAACTGCGCAGCTCTGCATTGTACCTTGCTTTGGCAATCGGGTCACTCCTCCTCAGTGGCACTATCTTCCCAGTGATATTTTGGAAGATGGCACATGCGCACAAGAGGGCAAGCTTCTGACATGGTGCCAGAGTCTGTGCTTTCACTGTATGGTGCCACCTTCCCAAAAATTGGCACTGGGAATATGGCACTGCGGAAGAGGGGGGATCCACTGCCGCAGCAAGGTAAGAATACTATGGGTGCACGGTGTGTGATGCAGGGCCTATGCTCTTAACCCTCATGTCTGCAGCCTAACCCTAATGTTGAGATTCTGACAACATCAACGTTTCACATGTCAACATTCTGAGAATGTTAACATGTTGCTTGTCAAAATTTTAACAACGTCAACATCATAACTATCGGCATTGTGGTGTTGACATTATAAATGTCAATATTGTCATTGTCAATACTTTACCACATCCCTTAAATAATATAAAACAGTGGGCCTGATTCAGACCCACTCGTGAGCGCTCGCAAGTGGGTCGATGTTGCCCAAATGTGCATGCGCACGATGGAGGCGGCTCCGTCGTGCGCATGCACGAGACCCGAATAACGACGGCCAAGCCGTCATTATGGGTCTCACACCAAAGGGCGCGTGCTGTCGATGTTGATTGACAGCACGCCCCCTTTGGTGGGCGTGCCGGGGGCGTGGCTGCCCTGATGAAGGCGTTCCCATGGGAGCGCCTACCATCTGGGGCCGGCCCCACTGACATCACTAGTGATGTCAGTGGGAGTGCTTTTGGCTCTGATAGAGCCAAAAGCACTCCAGGGCTTGCGGCAGCGAGACCTACCACAGGGTCTCGTCGCAAGCCCGATGGTCGCGACCATCGCGACCATCATTTTGGCCGCTCGCTATAGCTGTGGTTGATCACCCACAGCTATGCAAGTGGCATGGAGGCCGATCCAAAAGGTAGGAGGGACGGCCCTGATTCAGAGCGAGCGCTCTGTCAGAGTGTCCGGGTCTGAATCAGGGCCAGTGTACATTGTATCATTTTGTGTTTGGTAGGCAGGGGCGGATTGGGCCGCCGGGACGCCGGGCCGGTTCCCGCTGGGCTAGCCACATTTTTTCCTTTAGGGGCTGCCACCCTTCATTCACCTCTACAGCTGGCCCGCTGCCGCGAACAGAGAACATCTCCGGTCGGGCAGCTCACACATGTTAACTAACAAAGTGGCCGACGGGGGAGCTGCTGCGCATGCCCAGCAGCAGCTCCTCCCACAAGCATTTGCGGAGCCCGTCAGTTAGCACAGACGGCTCCGCCCACAGCTTTTCTGCGTCCTGCTCCCTCTCCGGCACCTGCCCTGCACACACAGGACACGGCGCTTACCTGCGATTCAGCCAAGACCAGCCAA
This sequence comes from Taudactylus pleione, assembly GCA_031769625.1. NCBI lineage: Eukaryota > Metazoa > Chordata > Amphibia > Anura > Myobatrachidae > Taudactylus > Taudactylus pleione. The sequence goes on from JAUIMM010000205.1 coordinate 315,300, forward strand.
TTGCGTGAGTTAGCCCTTATATATAGTATGGGCCAGTCCCTTTGGTGGCTGGTGCCCGCCCAGGTAGCCGATCAGTGACTCACCCTCCCCTGGGCCTCCACTCCCCGTCCAGCTGTGTATATACACACTGTGTGTATATATACACACTGTATATATATATACATATATATATATATATATACACAGTATATATACACACACAATGTGTGTATATATACACAGTGTGTGTGTATTTATATATATATATATATATATATATATACACACACAGAATATATATAAATATATATATATATATACACACAGTGTGTGTATATACACACTGTATATATATATATATATATATATATATACACAGTATATATACACACACAATGTGTGTATATATACACAGTGTGCGTATATATATATATGTATATATATATACTGTATATATATATATATATACTGTATATATATATATATATATATATATATATATATATATATGTATGTATATAAAACAAACAATGGCAGTTATTTTCTGTCAAAGCTCTTGATTCTGAGAGGACAGTCGCCAGACCCCGCCCCTCAACAGGCTCCACCCCCATTTAGGGCTGCTTCCAAAAATTTCCCGTGCTGGTTTTTTGACCCAATCCGCCCCTGTTGGTAGGGTTACTTTATTTGCAAACATATACAGTAAATTCATGTAAATATTTTGTTTTATGCTTCAAGCAATGTTCTGAAGACATGGGGCCTCTTAAATTATTTTTGCTTTAAAAATATGGATTAACTTGCTGGAATCACGACTGTGCCCATGAGGTAAGTGTTCTGAGCCAATAGTGCACTCTCGTACACAGTGGACCTACAACATAATAAGTTCAAAAAATACACATCTGAGAAAACACAAGTGACCCCACTATATTGTGCATCTATTGCAAAGCAGCTGCTGTTAACTATCCCCAATTCAGTACATATGTGCATCATGTAGGCCTTTTGCTGCAGCCGCATCTGCATCTTTATGCAAATGCTGAATCCTACAGTATTATCCTTTTACTGATAGGCCCAATGGCAGCAATGCTAATACGTCTCGGTGTGTCTTTGAACGCACAATCGGTCGCAACATCACAACAGGCACAGTTTCTCCATCTGAACATGATGTCCTGGGGCCCCTGCCAAACTGGTATCAGCCAGACGCTGGCCAACTGCTCTAAGATGGAACCTCACACAAGCCACCAGATCAGCCCCCCACAGTGGGTAAAGATAGAGGGTTCTGGAATTCGGAACGCCTGTGCCTTGGATTTATTTGGGCTGCTGAGACTGATGCTGCATTTTTTTTGAGTGATATCATTGTGACACACATAGGTGCATATTCAATTGGGTGCGGGTTTTACCTGCATATGCAGAGTTTTTGCTATTCAATTAGGTGCAGGGTTTTTTCATTTTTGTGCCCCGGAGTTTTTTTTCAGGCACCCCCAGAGCACCAAATCACTGGGACTTGCTCTGGGACCCCAGCGGCACCCCTCCCCCTGAGGACTAATTAAGCAATTGGAAGTATCCAATTAGCTTAATTAGTCCATAATTACTCAACTTCTGCAGCGCTGTCTTCTGCATCTTCTTCTGCATCCAGCGTCAGAAGCCAGGGCCCCTGCTGCAGGGTGAGTGTGTCAGTGTGTGTGAACTACATCTCCCAGCAGCCCTTGCCCCTCCCTCCAGCCCCTCCCTCCAGCCCCTGGAACCTACTAGCAGCCCCCGGGGACCCCAGCAGCCCCTTCTCCAGTGAGAAGATAGAGAGGAGGCCACCGGGAGCTGCGGAGACCTCTGGAGACCCCCAGTTTGAATAAACTGTATTTGTAAGTGTAGATTTTTTCTTTCTCACGCCACGGGGTTTTCAGCTCTGACCACTTTTTTTTATTGGATACTGCGGGTATCGGGAGCACGCATAGCCGCGGTATTCCAAAATTGGGCGTGAGGTTTTTTACCTTGCCAAACCTCGCACCCAATTGAATATTCCCCATTGTGTAGCTGTGACTATCACTGTGCTGACTTTGATTTAACTACATGTTCCTGTGTCGGCCATACCGATTCCGCTGGGAGTAATTCAACTGGAGGCATTAACCCATGACTGAGTGATTAACCCTTATTATATATTCTTATATTGTTGAAGTTCAATCTATTTACCTGATTTTTAGATTTGTTATTATATGTTTGATATTTGTTGCCTCTTTATTATACAGTAGAAATCGTTTTAAAGGTGAAGTATGTTATTTTGTTGCAAACTGTTGATTTTTGTGGACACATAATTTATTACACCAGCTGGGTGTATCCAGGAACCTTTACTCTTGGTGCAAAAGGGTCCTTCAAAAAATAACCTGGATTGAGTTACCCAGAAATCCACTACCAGGGTCGAACCACGGAAGGACCCGGGTAATAGTGCGGTGTAATTGGCATGCCCAGGTCACGATCATCTGGGTCATGCCTGAAACGAGAGGATTGGCTGGCTTGAGTAGTGCTTTTAGATGACATCATCTCAAAGCGTCCTTTGTAATGCTGGAAGACCCATGTTCAGTGTGAATGGCTAGATCAGGGAATAACCTGGGTCCAGCCACCGGTGTAAAATGGATAAATCCAGGCTCCGGCCCATGCTCAGTGTCCTGGGTTGGAGCTGGGTTTTTGGTGGAAAAGGGGTATAACTAATAACTCTTTCTTCCCATTATCAGATCATTTCCAATGTTTAATATTTATAACATTTCTAACAATAATTATTTAAAAGAATTGCATTTAATATTTACATAGTCAACAGCAGAACTGGAATAGTACAGAAAAAACTTTTCTTGTTACTAATATAGACGAATGTATTTTATATAGCCAATCTTGCTAAGTGACATCACCAAGTTGAAAATGTAAATCAGGAAACATCTATCAGAACACCTGCAGGTGCTTATAAAGGCAAGGCTGATTCTGAGTTGCAGGCAAAGTAGCTGTAGGTTTGGGCAGCCGTGGAAGCCTGTTTTACTACTTTATGCTAATGCGAGAATCCGTTTACTTAAGTTAGGGAATCGTACAAGTGGAAACCAGTATAGCTATGTTGCGTTAACATCCGCAAGCAGCTGCGACCATTATAATTAGTTTCTGCACTTGCACCAGTCCAAAGCTAGATGCAAAAGATCCGTCAGAAAGAGGCTTCCCTTCACTGTGCGCATGACTCAGAATCACACAGAGCTTATGATTCATCCCAAGACAATCCCACAGGTCAGGCTGATTCAATGCAATCACTTTGCCACAGCACAGTTCCAGGGGTGCAGCGAGGGTGGTTCCAGTGGAGCACGAGCTCCGGGCGCCAAAATGGACAGAGGGTGCCATCCAGGGTTCCCGAATTCATGGGGCGCTGCACAGTATGACGGCCACCTGATAGTTTTATTTTGGTTTGTTTTCTTTGTATCCCAAATAACTTACGGATCTGAGATGCGTTTTTACATTTCATGCTCCCTCAAGCTGCCCAGATTGTCTCCCCTCTGGCCCTGCCTCTTCTGTTATCATCTTCTGTCACCTCCCCTTTCCTGTCAGATTGATTACATTCACTTCTCACCTCTTTCATTTCCTCCCCTCTCAGCCCTGTGATCTGCTCTTTGCCCCTGTCCTCTCCTTTCTTATTGGCTTCTGTCACCACCCCTCTCTGATCAACTCTTTGCCCTTCCCCTCTCCTTTCTTATTGGCTTCTGTCACCACCCCTCTCCTATTCTTATTGGCTTTTGTCACCACCACTCTCCTCTCCTTATCTTATTGGCTTCTGTCACCACCCCTCTCCTTTTCTTATTGGCTTCTGTCACCACCCATTTCCTCTCCTTTTCTTATTGGCTTCTGTCACTGGCCCTCTCTGATTGGCTTTGCCCTTCCACTCTCCTTTCTTATTGGCCTCTGTCACCTCCCCTCTCTGATCCCCTCTCCTTTTTGATCCCATCCCTCCTTCTCTCCTCATGCATTCATGGACTTCAATGGACTTAAAAGTGACACATCTGAGGTAAAATCCTAAACTTCAATTATAAGATATGTGTTTAAAAAAAGTCACTGCTTTGCTATTTAAAGTAATGGAGGTGTTCCAAGGCATGTCAACAAAGTGTTATTTGAAAGGTCTTTTAAAAAATATTAGGCAACCTGAAATAATAATAATGGTGGTAGACAGAACATGACATGGTTAGTAGTACTCACATTAATATAGGTGCAATGTATATTTGTGAAGTAGGAGCATAGCTGAGAAGGGAACTTCCCATAGATGTTTCCACTCCAGTGAAAGGGGCAGTAATTGCAGTCATAAGCTGTGCATCCTGTGGAATCTCACTCTAGCACATGTATTCTGTCAATTTAAGTTAAATGATCAGAATATATAATACAATTTCCTCTATTGACTAATAACAATGATTCAAAGGAGATAAAAGTCAGATCCTAGGTGCTATACATAAATAAACAGTGCCAAGGAGCTACCCCTTCATGTCAGATAGTGCATCACCAAAACATTCTATTCCCCCAATGGGACCTCCATGCCCCAGCGTGATACTGCTACAGTTTGATGTTTTTCTGTTCATTCAGTATTCCCCTGCAGGCTGGCCATACCCCACTGGCACAGTTCAGTTCAGGGAGGGGGCGCTATGACATGCACTCTCTCCAGATGCCATGGTTCCCACCCCTAGAATCACCACTGGATATTTATAATAATTTTTTGTGTAAACTTTTAACCATGAAGGAGTAAACCTTAAGCATCAATTAAAATATGTCGCACATACAGCATATCGCTCATCTATAATAAGTAAGAAAGTATGTCTGTCTGTCTGTCTGTACTTTTGTCCTTTATGCACGGCCAGAGTTTTGGACTTAGCTCCACCAAATTTGGCATGGTGGTGTAGTTTGAACAGGATTAGTTTTTTGCCTAGGTTTGAACTTCATTAGGGCCACACACTGTCACACAATTGCTAAATATGGGGAGGACACTCTTAAATTACACAGGTTCCAGTGCTGGCTCCAGTGGAAATTGGCAGTCTGCCAAAAACTTGTGAAAAAGCTACAAATGTATCCTTTTAACCTCAGTCTGAGCAACTTGATGATTCATGCAAATTCATATTAAATACAGAGCCTGTTTTTTCATCGAAGGGTGTAGCTAGAACTTTGTGGGCCACATACTGTAGCAACATCTTAAAAGGACCCTCCCAGAGGTAAAGACACATACATTTGCCCCCACACAGAGTCCATTCATGTTATGCCACTCAGACCCCATTCAGATTATTCCACACAGTGCCCATTCAGGTTATGTCCCTTACACTACACAGTATTGCCCCTTACACATTATACCACATAGTAATGCCCTTTACAGATTATGCCACATAGTAGTAGTGCCCCACACAACACATTATTCCACACAATAGTAGTGCCCTTTACACATTATGCCCCCACAAGCAACTCACCTCCCCATATCCCTCCAGCAGCCTCTCACGTCCATCTGTGTGCCATAAGCAACCAACAGGTGTGAATTTGGGGTCAGACTGCCAGCTAATTAAAGCTGGTGCACTGGCAGGAAGCAGCAGACATGGACAGACAACGGTGGCACAATTTGAATCTGGTGCCAGTTGCGAGCAAATAGGAGCTTGCGGACCAGCAGCCAACCTGGAGCCACCACTGCTGATTGGCTGCAAGTCTGTGAGCTCTGATTGCCTCACAACTGGTGGTGCTGTCTCACCATGACTGCCTGCCAGTGCACCAGCTGTAATCAGCTGGTGGGCCAGCACCAAATTAACATTGCTGACTGACTCCTAGGCCCTCCACGAAGACCCTGACTGGACCACCTTGTGTGTGTGACTGGGTACAGGGGGAGCAGCGGGCCACAGAGGCAGCCTGGGCACCAGAGCAGCCACACCCGTTGCACCCATGGTAGATACACCACTGTTTGCTTTGCAAGCAAACAATGGGGTCCATTTCAGGATACATGGAATGGACAATGTAAACAAATAAAGGCTGCAGGTGTACTTCAGGGTCCAGTCTTCAACCCGGGCAACGGCGGGTATCCCAACTAGTGTGAAATAAGTACTGCTTCAATGTCCCCTTGGCTTTCATTAGTAATATATAGTACTACAGAGAAGCCAATGAGGAAATCTGAGAAGTAAATAAATATGAATGAGGGTGGGGACTTCAAGTGTAAGTGGCAAGGCCGGATTATAGTTTCTAGGGGGCCCTAGGTCTACTTTAAGCAATATAGTTAAAAAAAATATTTAAGAGTATACTGTGTAATTAAACATATGTCTTTGTTTCCAGTCCCTACAGACACAAAGGGACAACATGATAAGAATTCTCACCTTCTCCTGGCAGGAGACTCTGTAGTCCTGAGGAATGGATGTCTGACACAGAATCCCATCTAAGCTCTATTGCTGCCAAGAGGAAATGTAGGATTCTGAAGGTGGGGGGTTTCCATATGTTAGATTTGGAAAATACAAAGCAAAAAAAACCACAGTCCGCTATCAAAATAGACTGTTTTTGTGTTGTTTTGTAGAAGTCCTCAAAGCCATAGTGCATATTGCATATAAACAGAATTAGTATTTTCAAATTAGGACAGAATTTATCACCATCTTGTAATCATACAATATCACATTACATGTTTCTAATTACATTTAAATACCACGATTGAAAATACATTTCTAAAGGCTTGCAAATGTCTGCAATACCTAGACAGATGCCAGGTACCTTGAAAGTTGTTCTCCAAATCAAGAAATAGTATCTAAAACAGTTTAAGAAAATAAACAGTTGATTAAGTAGGGAGAGTAGTAGGGGCTCATGTGAAGCACACCCTGTGGTCCAGTGGAAGGAGAATTGAGCTGTAGTCAGTATGTTCACAGAAAAAGGCTGTATTGACTACAAAGACCAATATACATGAGCGTACCTTTGGGGGGTTTCCTGGTGTCCAGCAACACTCTCTTCCCAGGTGCTGAGAGCTCTCTGTCACTGAGTACTGAAAATAAGTTTACAATACAGCTTGCCTGAATTGGGATGATAACAGAGGGAAGGGTGGAATCAGCGACCAATCATGTGCTGATTGTCTTCTCTATGCCACCAGGAAACTCACAGCATACAGCTCAGGAAGGAGGAGAAATTCTATAGCTGCCTGATCCACATGGGAAAGAGGGTGAGAACTGTCAGTGTGTCTGTCTGACCTGGGAGCCTGTCTTCCAGTACAGTGTCATTGTGTCTGTCCTGTTAGACTGTCCTCCAGTACTGTCAGTAGCCTCTGTACAAGATAAGTTGCTTTTATGATGCAGAATGGCATAATAACCACAAAGCATGGGTATGTGTAACATGTCTGTGAATGTAAATTTAGTTTACAGTATTAGTCCTAACGGCTGACATGTACTAAGCAACCATGAAAAGCTAAAACAGTAGCATTTTAGTTGCAGTGTAGTTAATGGCATCAATAACATGGTGGATGCAGCCAAAACTACAGTCTTTATAGTAAATGTATCTTGCTGTATACTTACAGCAGTTCTGAACGTACCGGAAATGTACAGGGCCTGAATCTGAGTCACTTGCAATACTGATATTCGTGCAGATGTTCAGTGTGTTCAAAGTGGGCATCTCAGACCTTCAGATGAATGCATGTACACCAGGGGAAGGGCAGATATTAGCATTAGCATAAAGTCTCAGATGCTACTTTGGACGCATCTGGGGGGTAATGTGCTAGTATTGCAGGAGGCGTTTTGTGTACACAGACACCTCCTGCTGGCTTCTGTGATCCAATGCTGCGTCCAAGGGTGCGGCATCGAATCATCTGCAAAAACATTGTCCATCTGAGTAACCTCAGCACGTCTTCAAAACCGGGCCGACGTGCAGTTTTCACGAATGATGGCCATTATGCCTTTTTCCCTGCCCCCAAATGGTCACAGCATCAATCATGCTGTGGCTCAAGGGGGACAGCACCTGCGCATGCGCTGATCATAAAACATCTGAGTTTTGCGTAAACCATCGGGTTTATGTACAGTATATCTCTGAACCAGGCCCTTAGTCATTGTCTATCATAGTAACTTATGAGTTCCAAGACATATTTGTACCTTATGCTGGATATTGTGTCATTTAAAATAAAATAATCTTTCACACTTAAACTATTGTAATGGACAATTCTCCTTTTCTTGTCTGCACAGCTCATGTAAAGTGAGCAAAGAAGGAAGTTGTTCATTATACAGACAAATTGCTGGCCATACAGGGTACTGTACACCCATTAGCTATAACATTAAAACCACCTTCCTAATATAGGTCCCCCTTGTGCTGCCAAACCAGCTCTGACCCATCAAGGCATGGACTCCACAAGACCTCTGAAGGTGACCTGTAGTGTCTGGCACCATGACGTTAGCAGCAGATCCTGTAAGTCCTGTAAGTTGTGAGGTGGGGCCTCCATGTCTCTGACTTGTTTTTCCAGCACATCCCACAGATGCTCAATCTGATTGAGATCTGGGGAATTTGTAGTCAACACCTTGAACTCTTTGCAATGTTCCTCAAACCATTCCTGAACAATGTTTGCAGTATGGCACGGTGCATTAACCTGCTAAAAGAGGCCATCAGGGTGTACCGTTGCCATTAAGCGGTGTACTTGGTCTGCAACAATGTTTCCATATAGGGCTGCCATGAGAAATTGTGAGGCCCAGTACAAATGAAACAAGCTAAGCCTCTCACCTCATTGACCCAGTGCCGGAGCAGGGCTCCCCAGTGCCCTGTGCCAGCCCTGCCCCTGAACATGTGATCAAGAGAGGAAGCAAGGGTGGCAGCAGGAGAAAGTGTGGAGCTGCCTGGAAACACTGCAGGTGTCTGCCAGGAGTGTCCTTTGGATGCTGATCCTTCCTTTGACCAGTTTTGGTAGGTACTGACCATACCAGGAACACCACACAAGACCTGCCGTTTTGCAGATGCTCTGACCCAGTCGTCTAGCCATCACACTTTGCTCCATTGTCACAGTCACCCAGATCCTTACGCCTGCCCATTTTTCCTGCTTCTAACACATCAACCTCAAGAACTAAGTGTTCACTTGCTGCCTAATATATCCCAGCCCTTGACAGGTGCCATTGTAACGAGATGATCAATGTTCACCTGTCAGTGGCTTTTAACGTCATGGCTGATGTGTGTCTATCCACATTTTAGGTGTGTACACAGTTACATTTATATACACTAAAGTCAGCATCAGAGATTATCTTGCATTGTCTAAACGTCTTCGGTAGCCATTTGGGAAACTCCAGTTTATCTCTGTGCATACCCATATGTGCATTTTACAGCAGAATCAACGTGTCCAAACTGTATATACGATATTTTTTTTTCCTGTTTTCTCTATACACCATGGGACTCATAGTGATGGATAACAGCACTGTACCTAAGACAGGTCAGCTCTCCTTTAATCCATTGCGATGACAGGTCGAGATCCAGTAAAAGTGGGAACAAGGATTTCAATCCTTCCTTGTTCTATAATTGCTCTGTAATATCAAGGTGAGACCCAACGCTGGCATGTGCCTTCCATAATTATATTATACAGGCCCTGTTGAGATTGAGTTATTAATGACAAGATGATAAGAATTTTAACAGTGAAGTTAGATCAGGTTACTGCGTAGATGAAAAATAATGAATCTAATAAACCAGGTAATCAACCTTCATGTGTTGCGTCGGATGAGCTAGTATATTGTGTTGAATGAAGGATTTAAAAATTTTTTTTTATCACATCTGTTTCTACTTTTTGCCACTCTGTTTCCTTGGTTACCAGAGTTCTAAAACTATAGTGTGAATTCCTTAGCTCCCCCTTCTATAATTCTGAATGCACTGTGTGGTAGCACTCTTACAGATACTGTATATCTGTACTTGAATGAAGTGTTCTAGTTTTATGTTTATTTGTAATTGCACCAAAAATAAATATAAATGTTTTTAATTTTCTCTTATGCGCACGCACGCACGCAAACACACACATGTACACACACATTTATATATGTAATACATTAATTATCTTACGTTTGCTGACTGTCATATGCAGTTCTCAAATCTACTGTATTACTACCACTTGGCTCTTTCTGGTGGTTTTTACAAAGAGGTCTAGGTTCTCCATAATGTATGCAACAATAAAACATAAGCATCATAATAAAATAATAGCTATTATTAAAATTGTGCATTATTTCTACTAAAATATTTCTATTAAACTTTCAAATATTATTAGGTTTATCTTTATTTTAAGACTAATTTTATCTATTTAATAAACAAAAAAATATTTCAGTCAGCATTTAAGCTGGAGAAAGCTAAAGTTCTGTTTTCTCTATATTTAATTACTTGAAAAGTGTGCAGAGATCACAAATTTCTTAGCCTTTTCATTTGTCATTTCATATCAGGCAACACCCATAGGTTTTAAAGGGGGATGTGCAGGAACAGTATTTATATAGATTATACCTTTTTCAGATATAAGCAAAAACTCAGGACTCTGCAATTGACCAGGGTTATTCCTGGGACTTCCAACCCAGGTCAGTGCCCCATCTTATGTCTGAAAGGCATGACTCGGGTCCAGGGCCGGTGCTAGAGTGTTCGTCGCCCCCCCCTGCAAACTATAAATTTGTGCCTTTCCTCCCATTTTTTATAAAGGGACAGTTGTTTCACAAGGAAGAGTCATGGCCACACAATAGTACCCCCAATTCAAATTATGCCACACAGTAGCACAATCTTATTCACATTACACTGCACATTGTGCCCCTGATTCATCTTACACCACATAGTAGTGTCCCTTATTTACAATACGACACACAGTATTGCCCCTTATTTATGTTACGGCACACAGTAGTGTCCCTTGTTCATGTTATGCCACTCAGTAGTAGTGTCCCTTATACATATAATGCCATAGTAGTTATGCCCCTTATACACATAATGCCCACAGTAGTGCCCCTTATACACAATATCCCCTTATACACAACGGACACATATACACATAATGACCACAGTAATGGTGCTCCTTACACATAATACATTCAGTAGTAGTGCCACTTATACACATAATGCCCACAGTAGTGGTGCTCCTTACTTATAATACCTTCAATAGTAGTGTCCCTTATGCACATAATACCAACAACAGTAGTGCCCCTTACACATAATGCCCACAGTAGTAGTGCCCCTTACACATAATGCCCACAGTAGTACTGTCCCTTATACATGATGTCCACAGTAGTAGTGCCCCTTATAAAAATGGCCACAGTAGTAGTGCCCCTTATACAATGCCCACAGTAGTAGTTCCCCTTACACATTATGCCACACAGACAGACAACACTGTACTTGCCTAATGCCACGCTCCTGACCCACAACTGTTCAACAGGTCTTTGCGCTTGGCACTATGGGAGAGATGTCATGACGTCTCTCCCTACACACACTGTGGCGGGAGCCGCAAGGCACAGCTCAGAAGTGGCCTTCATCCTCCGGCTGCAGGGAAGCAGCCACTGGGTGCCCACTGGTAACAAAATCTCAACAGGCACCCAGCAAATGGAGAAAGCGGCATCTTTCCATCCCAGCGCCTCCCTGATGCACAGGGCCAGCTTACCGTGCCTGTATCTTTATGACCCGGGTCATACCTAAAGGAACTTGATTGACAGGCACAGTAGCACTTGGAGATGACATCATCTTCACATGTCTACTGTTAGATGGAAGACCCAGGTCACTGGTATACCCGGGTCCAGTGTGAAGGGTGATGACCCGGGAATAAACTGGATCCATCACACAAGTGTGAAGAGTGGTAAGTAGTGAAACTCCGCCTTCAACCTGTGTTCAGTGTCAAGGGTCCGAGCTGGGTTAAAGCTAGGGTTTATGTCTGAAATAGGTATTAGAGTGAGAAGGGAAAATTATCTCATCTTTTCTGACAAACAACACCATCACTAGATGGCTTTATGACTCTTATTCTCTTCCTGTTTTTCTTCATTGCCCATGCAGGCTCCCTGTTCCTTCTGCCAGTTCACCCTTTTTTCAGTTCCCCCGCCTGCACCCCATTCCCACGGCAGGCTCACTCTTCTCTGCCTCCCCCAGCTGGCTCCCCTCTCAGCTTCGGTCTGACTTTGCCAATGATGAACCAAGCACCATGCATGCAGACATCTTTCGGAGATGCAATATAATTGAAAAGTCAACTCGCAGGGAGGATACTTTACCGCAATGGTTGTCCTGGGACTTCAAAGATATAAATATGACGGTAATTTCAAAGCAATAAGCGGCAATTAGTTGTATGCTGCTTTTTGCTTTCCTTTTTAAAGAGACCTTTAAATCTCACTGTAAATCTAGTTTCAATGCACTTAGTAATAGATTTGCATTGGATTGTAGGTAACCACCCAGTACTAATATAGTAAAGTAGAGGTTAGTTATATATTTTAATAATTGTTTTATTGTTTTCCATTTATTTTTAATTTATGTAAAACAAAATTACCGAGGCAGTGAAGCAGTCAGGTTGAATTAAAAAAAAAAAAAAAAAAAAAAAGTTATTGAATTATTTTAAATTACTTTCATAGTTATTGGTGTTAATATACTAATAATGCGCCATATGCTGTAAATTATTACTGAAAGTCACCTTAGATTTCAATGGCCTCCATAGAAGCAAGTGGGGGGTTACTTTGTGCCTATATTTGGTCACTAAACTCCTCAAATAATTTTATAATGTTACAGTAGGGAATAAATCATTTCATATAAAATGCTCAATTATTTTTAAAACAAATATATTGTGTAACTTTCCTACAGCATATCAAATTTAAATGTAATAATGGATATTTGCTAAGTCAAAAATGAGGCTAGCAATGCTTGTGTTAATGTACATAGTCCCTGCTGTCACTGACTTGCAGGGGTTCAGCTGTGCAGCGAGACCTACCACAAATTAAAGATGTGTGCAGACCCCCATGTTTTGTTTTTGGCAAAACCACCCTCAATTGTTTTGATTTGTGATTTTTTTTTTCAAATTGCTAAAAACATCTAAAATCATGTAATTTGGACCTGTTTTTTTTTCCTAGAGTATTACATTAATAACATTTATTTCCAGTCATTTCCATTCAATTTTAACCAACTCACAGCTTCAAAGCTCACAATATTATTTTCATCAATATTGAGCAAAGGCTACAGCAAGCTGGTTGGTTAAACTGAGCAACAGAGCAGCGGCACAAACACATGAGAGTTTAAAAGAATTAGAGATGAGCGGGTCCGGTTCTCTGAGAACCTGACCCACCCAAGCTTTGCATTCCGGGCCGGGATCCAAGTCTGGCTCAGGTTTTCCCACCTAACTCAAATCCCAAAATGAGGCAAAATGTGTTCGTCTTGCTGTCAGATTCTCACAGGTTTTGGATTGTATATACGTCCCTCCCTGTGGCGATCAGCACAATTTGCTTACTGAGTCCCAAACTGTCAGGGCTGTGCTTCGTCCAACAGGGAGGGGAGTGGCTGTGTTGTCCAGTACAGTGGTGTGCAGTGATGGGCTGTGTTGTCCAATACAGGGATGTGCTGTGCTGGGTTGTGTTGTCCAATACAGGGTTGCGCTGTGCTGGGCTGTGTTGTCCAATACAGGGTGTGCTGTGCTGTGTTGTCCAATACAGGGGTGTGCTGTGCTGGGCTTTGTTGTCCAATCCAGGCAGGGTGTGCTGTACTCTGTCCAGGGGGCTGTGTTATTTATCATTGCTTTGCTAATACAGGGGTGTGCTGTGCTGTCCATCAAGGGATGTGCTGTCCAGGATTGTGCTGTCCATCTAGTGTGCTGTCCGTCCATGGGCTGTAAAAATAAGTAACTAAAAGTTCTATAAAAATTAAAAAATTAAGTTAAAAATATTTTTTTTGTGCTGTACCCCTCACTGTGACACTGTATGCCGTACAACCCCCCCGGTGTATCCAAAACACTGTGACGATGCTGGTCATATTGTGAATGATGCTGTAGGTTCATCAAACTGTAGTGTATAATTCGTAAAGTATTGTGAGTGGCGCTGATGGTCAGTAATACTGCAGTGTAATATTATTCATACAAGTAATGTGACACTGTTGGTCAGTAATACTGCAGTGTAATATATTCATAAAAAATATCAACGCTGATTGTGACACTGTAAGTGGTAGTGTAGTGTATTCATACAAAATATTGCACTGTAATATTCAATATGTATTGTGACACTGTAAGTGGAAACAGTGTAATATTCAACACGTATTGTGACACTGTAAGTGGTAGCGCAGTGTATTAAAAAAATATTGTGACACTGTAAGTGGTAATGCAGAGTAATATTGAACATGTATTGTGACACTGTAAGTGGAAATGCAGTGTAATATTCATTGTGACACTGTAAGTGGTAGTGCAGTGTAATATTGAACACGTATTGTGACAATGTAAGTGGAAATGCAGTGTAATATTCATTGTGACACTGTAAGTGGTAGCGTAGTGTATTCTTAAAATATTTTGTGACACTGTAAGTGGTAGTCCAGTGTATTCATAAAAAATATTGTGACACTGTAACTGGATATACAGTGTAATATTCTTTGCATTATGTGCTGTTTGGGGCATTGCTGCCTGACATTTTTAATTTTATAGTTTATTAAACTGCCATCCTGTCTGCCACTGCAGTGCCACTCTGTGCCATGTTAGTGCACCCCCCCCTGCTGTCGCTCAGCTTATTCAGCAAGCTAGCGTGATGCAACCTTTTGGCCTAAACTGGATGAAATTAATTTTGTGAGCTGTGAGGTAGTCAAAATTGACTGGAAATGACTGGAAATAATTGGTATTGAGGTTAATAATTCTGTAGGAACAAAAATAGGCCCAAGTAATGTGATTTCAGATGTTTTTAAGGTTTTGTAGAAAAAATACAGATCCAAAACCAAAACACACAAGGGTGGTTTTGTAAACCCATATTCATATCTAAAACCTTGAAAGAGATACAGATCCAAAACCAAAACCAAAACATCCCTAAAAAGAATATAGCAGATCTACTGTATGAAAAATAGTGGCACTGTATTGGCAGACAGGATGGCAGTTCAATAATCTACAGTATATGACCCTATAGAATGTTTTCATTAATCAAGAACTGATAGCCTAATAGTAAAATATCTAGTAGAAAATATAATATATTACCAACACACTTATTCAAATAGCAAATCACAGGCCTCAGGTCTATACAGACGATTTAAGCCAGAGTAACAGCCTAGTAGAAAAGATAATAAATGTATGTTTATTAATTAATAACTAACTTCTTCAAGCAGCAAATTACTGGCATCAGGCCAGTAATTTGCCGGCCAGTAATTTGCTGAAGTGTATTCTAATAGAAAACTAGATCAACATCAAACTTACTCCAAACAGAAAATCAGAGACATGAGGCCAGCACAGGTGATTGTAGGTAGAGTTTTTACTGAAAGGTAAAGCATTTATTACTATAAGGAAAAGTACATTAAATCAGAAACAGAGAAAAAAATATTAAAAACCAAGCTTACATATGTGAGTTTTCAAATGCAAACTGAGCAATGGTCGCCAGAAGCAGCACAAGCATATTGTGCTCTATTTGTGGGAAATGATGTGTCTATCACAGCTCAGGCTGCAATAGATGTTAAATACTCTGTATCTGTATATAAACTGCAGGAAACGGGGCCTATACGTCTGGATGAGAAGCTGGTGATTATTGGTGTTGCAAGATACAGAACATTATGCCTGTGACAAGTGGCTGTCCAGAATGTATGCTGCTGTCATGACCCACAGGAGAGAGCTGAAACTAATACTTCAAGATCTACTGAAGGTGTAAAAGCTGAAATGAGCAACTCTGACGTCTCCATCATTATTAGCATTCATTGTATGGGAGCATAAAGGTGAAAATGGCGTGAAAACTTGTAACCTTATATTCATGCTGTCTGAATTCTGCTTTGCTCAAACACACACAATCTTGGCAAAGCTCATAATGACATGTGGTGCAAGATGGAAATGTCCTTGGGCCCTCCCACCCACCATTATATTCTATTAAAAAGGACATGCACAGTTTAACAACCCAAGCACTTCAGTGACAAGAACTGACACTTTTGTGGCTGAACACGGGGACACAACACCCAGTAAGTACAGCAATATATATGCTGCCTCTGAAATATCACAAAGTCTTCCCTTGAAATATCTAAAATTAATTAAAAGATTTGAGAATTTATTTTACTAGAAAAAAATTTTTTTTCAACTTTTATTATTTTGGGGTGCAGCTGATAGGGACACAGCACCTAGTAAGTACATTAATATATGCTGTTGATCAAAAGCACACCATATTCCCTTGAAATACTGTATTTTAATTGAATTTTATAAATGATTTGAGATTTTTTTTAAACCAGAAAAAGAGGGCTTCTTTCGGGTGCAGCTCACTCAGACACAGCACAGTATTTTTTCTGGTAAGCTAAGCTTGAAATCACAGTACTGTTTTTGCTGCTAATGCTCAAGATATAGATATAGCCTTTAAAAGTGTACAAAGTAAGTGCAGCTCAGACTCTCAAATACAAGCAGAAAGAGCCTGTATAGATTGCTAGCTACAATGTCTGTCCATTTATCTCCCCTTGATATGTACAGTGTAAAAGACTAAAAAAGATGTCTTCTTTGGGGTGCAGCTTATTCAGACATGGCACAGTATTGTTTGGTAAGCTAAGCTTGCAATCACAGTACTGTCTCTGCCTCTAATGCATTATATATATATTGCCTTCAAAAGTGTACACAGTAAGTGCAGCTCACACTCTCAAACAGAAGCAGGAGGGGCCTGTGCATATTGCTGGCAATAGAGTCTGTCCCTTTATCTCCCCTTGATATGTACTGTACAGTTAAAAACCATGCTTTTCTGTCCACCAATATACCTTACCAACACTGAGAAAACTAGATCCTTGGTCAGCTAAGCTTGAAATCTTAACACAATATTGCCTCTGCTCTCATACACAATATATACTGCAGTGCAGATAGAGATATTTCTGTGAAAAACAATTGTAAGTACAGCTCACTTCAACAAACATACACAGGAGGCTGTATTGCAGATTGCTTGCTACTGTCTGGCCATAACAGACACATAGACTAAAGATGCCTTCTTTTACAACCCGTTTTCTACCCACTCTCACCACCTGCATCTCTCTCTAAACGTGACTATTGCAGCACAGCTACAGCCCACAATCCTCTCCATGCACTCTACTGAGGGAGGGACTAATATGCAATCCTAAACACACAAAATCTGAGATTTCCAGTAAAGTTTTGACAACCAAATTTGGTGGGAGGACCCAAGCCATGACTTGATTCGGCTAGGAAATCCCCCATTTGGTTCTTTTTGATCTCTCCATATCTGAACCACCCATCTTTAGAAAAAAAGGCATAACAATTGTAGAACAGGGATAATCAACATCACCAGGCACATTGGAGAATAAAGGGAGAGATAGAGCTACAAGGCTGAAGCCATGTATGGACTCAGAGGTCATATATTTGTAGGGAGCGACCATGATAGGGATAAGGGAGCAGAAGTGTGGGCTTTTTGTGTGTCATAAAGGCCCTGAATTGGAGAAAGGGCTCAGGAGAGCAGATCCCAGTGATCTGGGCTAGAGGACATAGAGCCCATAGTAGCAAGTGAGTGGTGCTCAGCAGTACAGCAGGAGAGACCATTTGTGAGCACTCCAAATGAGGATGAGATGGAACTCAGCAGTAGGAGTAACTAGAGGACTGCATTCTCAAGAATTAGCAGCTTGTGGAATTATTGGTCTCATTATGGCATATGGCAAGCATTCTTACTAACTCAGTACCTAGCAAAAACTGTATACGAATGAAGTCTGAAATTCCTAGTTCTCACAGTCTTCTCTATGTACCCAACCTAATTACATCCAGGCTATATACTGTACACAGCACGATGGATAGCTTCCACCCTTTTCACACAACCAGTATTGTCCTCAGGCCCCACCAGCTCTGGACACACAATGGTGTGATATCAAATCCTGTATCTTTTAATCACACAGTGATCTAATCACCCACATTAACAGTTTGCTGGTTGTCTTTCTGGTGTCCAGCAACACACTGGTTGTCTTTCTCAGGGTCCCGCAACATACATAACAGCTGTATTAGGCAGCACAGATGATGTAATGGTTAGCACTACTGCCTCACAACCCTGAGGTCATGGATTCGATTCCCACCACGGCCCAAATGTTCTCTCTGTGCTTGCATTGGGTTTTCTCTGGGTGCTTCAGTTTCCTCCCACACTCTAAAAATATACTGGCAGGTTAATTGGCTCCTGACAAAAATTAACCATAGCGTGTATGTGTGTGAATGTACTTGTGGTAGGGAATATAGATTGTAAGCTCCACTGGGGCAGGAACTGATATGAATGGCTAAATATTCTCTGTAAAGTGCTGCAGAATATGCGCTATATAAATAACTGGTACAAAATAACTCAATATATTATAATTGTTTTACTGCTCCTAATACATTAAAACTGTATTTGAAAACATAGAAATGTAATATTATGCTTAGTAAAACCAAGTGTGAGTTTCCTCACATAAACACAGGAAACATGATTATGTTATTTGGAATCTTTGGAAAGATACCGTACATTGAGGATCATCCTGAGTTGGGTGTACTGCTTTTTGCTTACAGTGAAATATATATTAAATAAATAAATTATAAAGAACATGTCAGATTTCTACTTGCACCTCTTTATTTTTATGTAGAGAATTTTAGAGCTTGCTTATGTAAAATATAGGTGTCTAACTCTGTCATCTGTCCCATAATATCCATAACTTCTATATTGGGCTCGTATCTGTCGATGACACATTTCCTGTGGCTGGTTCCACTGGTTACAAAGTTGTACAGAAGTCTCCCCAAAAATGGAATACCAAAATAATTTTTTGATGTATTTTCCTATAAAAAAAATGTGCCTGCCCAAGGAAGGACATAAACTATTGTTCTCTGAAGTGAAATCATCTGTGGGCTTTACAATAAACCATGATCATCAGACAACTATTCATCTGTGATCGCAGGCATCTCTGGGTAAGCAATCTAAGCTAGTTGATAAAAAAATAGGCCTCTGACACATACTGTAAACAGTGTTGTTGAATCAAATCCATCTCTTTGGGACGGATCAGCTTCAAATTAATATATTACGGTCATAATAATCCTGATTAGGCAATAACCATGACAATTCCTTACAGATGCCACCATCTTGATGTAGAGATCCTGGTGCTTCAATAAAAAACAAACAAAAAAAAAAACTGTTTTTCAAAAATTACCCTTTCTTTCAGACACACATCCAAAGAGAAACAACACCAATTGGGCAATAAATATATAAACCTACCAATCCAAAACTCAGAATAGGTACAAAGAAAATCCAGATACTAATTGAGGTGGACACAAAAAGTAAATAAAGAACATAAATGATGAAGGCTGGATCAGTTGCAATTCTATTAAAAAAAATAATAATTTAATAGTAAACATAAAAGGGAACACGTAATTAGAGGTAATGAGGCAACGCTTTTAATACTAACAACGGTCTCTGTCTTGTAATTACTAGAGATGTACACTGACCCCCGATTTTGGTTTTGGATCTGTATTCATCTTTGTGTTTTGGTTTTGCAAAACTACCCTCAAGTGTTTTTTGTTTTGTTTGGGATCTGTTTTTTTTTTTTTTTTTTTTAAACAATTGATAAAGATTTTCAAAAAAAGGCAAATTGTTGCAATCCAAAACCCAAAATTCAGATTTAAAATATGAATTCCAAACCACAAGAAGATCAGAACCAAGACTCGGATCTGTCTGGATTTACGAAATTCGAGTGGATTCGGATTTCTGGAGAACAGAACTGCACATCTTTAGTAATTACCAAGTAAAAGTTAATTTCTCCAACCAACACAATACAGTATGAAAAGCTAATTTCAGTTTCAAATATTCATGGTAGCCGTCTGGCTTATAACAATAAAGTCCACAGTGAGGTTACTGTATACAGAATAATAATAGCTCTCTAATTCTCCAAATAATATGGGAAATGCTTTATGTAGGCAGTCATCCATAATAGACCTGAAGGGCTGAAAAGGCAAAGTGAAACATTGCTTCATAAATATCCCAATCACAGCTCACAAGGTAAATATAGCTATGAGCTTCCAGCAGTGCTGCAGCAATTTCTCCCCATACTTACAGTAAGTGAATAATCTTCATTGGAAACTAGAAATAATAACCAGGTTCGTTACAAAACAGATGCACAACATAAATGATCAGAACCAATCTTGATAAGGCGTTCAACTTTAGCAACCACCGTTCCCATAGGACACTATGGGCCTGATCAGAGGTGTGTGCTATTGCAGCCACAGCTGTGTCACACTTGCCTACCTTTTAAATCTCCTTCCCGGGAGAACCCGGGGAGGAGAAGCAGCTGGGTCCCGATGGGGGCGGGGCCAAACGATTCACGGCATTAAGCCCCGCCCCCTCTGCGGCAAATTGCAGCGATTGGCACATATTTAAATAAGGGGCGGGGATAAATGACGCGATTCATGAAGAATCGTGTCTTTAAGCCCCGCCCTGTACAAAGGGACCCGTGATTGCGGCGGAAGTTCTCCCCATTCTGCCCACTTCATTAGGAAGTGGGCAGAATGCGGGAGAAGTGCCTACCCTTCTGGGGGTGCGGGGGGTTACCCGAAAAATCGGGAGCCTCCCGCGAAAACCTGGAGGGTAGGCAGGTATGAGCTCTGTGTTTTGCAGCAGAGCGACTACGTGTTTATGCTAATGCTGTAGTTGTTGGACTTCATAGAGAGACACCCACCGGCTGCGTCGTTAATCCACCACTGTGCGTACTAAGACTCACCATTGGCTACACGATCGATGTCACCATCGAACATTGCACCAGCCCTATGGAGGCACAGGTTATTCATCTGTGATGTACTGACTGGTGCACCACTAGCACTGGGTTCAGGTGTGTTTAGAAATGTTTAGGTGGCCGAGTTCTTCATAGCTTATATAGGACACACCGTGACAGAGAGGCAAGTTTGCTAATGTTCCCTTTTTTTTTTCCAGACACAGTGACCAGACCGAAAGGAAGGTACAACACAATTTTATTGTAACCAATCAAAGATTAACACTTGACACAATAAATGTTTACCATTCACAGATTAAATGAAATTAATTACACTTTTTAATATCAAGATCTTTGCTTATTACCTCCCTGTCCTCTACCGGTGACCCCAGCTGGCTAGCGAGTGTATACAACAAGAACCACAGTATCTGCAGACTTTTAATTTATCTAAAACAAATGAGAGACCTAAACATGAAACCTGCTGGTCGAGCTTGTATCAATAATGCATCAGCAACTTATACCTTTAAAATACAGTCTGTGCTACGCTTAATTTTGCTAAGAAAAACGTGGGAAAACACATGCAGGTTAGGCTTGGATCAGTAGTGCACCAGCAGCCTATAGCTTTGAAACACAGTCTGTGCTGATAGCAGTAGTTCCCAGGCAACTTGCAGTAATTTACACAGTCTTTGAGCCTTGAGAAAAATAAGGACAACACTGAGGCTATGCTGATAGCAGTAGTTCACCGGCAGCAATAATGTAAAACAGTCTTTGCGCCTTGAGAAAAATAAGGACAACACTGAGGCTATGCTGATAGCAGTAGTTCACCTGGCAGAAATAATGTAAGACAGTTTTTGGGCCTTGAGAAAAATAAGGACAACACTGAGGCTATGCTGATAGCAGTAGTTCACCGGCAGCAATAATGTAACACAGTCTCTGAGCCTTGAGAAAAATAAGGACAACACTGAGGCTATGCTGATAGCAGTAGTTCACCGGCAGCAATAATGTAACACAGTTTCCCTAAATGCCTATGCCACAAATTACTACCACCAGAATTGCCAGCCGGGGTTACACAGGGCTAAATAAAACAAGTAATATACATTACATCAGCATGAATGGACTTTGAAATGGATACCGGGCCAAACAGTGTATAAGAGACAATTTGCATTAACACCAGTACCAGTAAATATTCAAACATTTCATGCAAGCAAAATATTAATCAGCATTGACAATGATAACACAGCGAGCAGTGGACAGCTTTACAGAGTATTATAACAGATAAAGGTCCATGGAGGGCCACTATCAACCACTTTAGCTAACACATGATTCAAACAGTAAACAGAGCCAAATACATATCACATGGCATTACATTTAGTTTAAAGCTAGATATAAAATCCTTTATACATCACCCACAGTGGCTTTGGACATACATCACCCACAGCGGCATTGGACATGAACCGACGCCCATAAGTCACGTCCCCTCCTGGACATGAGCCAGAGGTTCACAGGAAAGAAAATGACCACCAGTACAATTCTTGGGGAAAAAAGGCGGTGATCTATCTTTTACTTCCCCCTATTTCATCACTACACACACACTTTACCTAATTTAAGACACTATGACCCCTTTCTACACCCAGTTGTGTGGGAGACTAACCCCCGGTTCCAGCTTTTACACAAAACCTAGTCTCCCAGCCTAATCATGGTTAGCCGCAAGGTAAAGGATAATGCAATAGACCCAGGGGACCCAGATAGGATAGGTGTACAGAGGGGCAGGGCCTAAATGGAGGGAAGATAGGAGCTGTGGAGGGACAGAGCATAGGGAGGTTCTGGTATGATCTCACCCCTGGCAGTGGCTGTTCAGCCTCTCATGATGTCCAGGGAAACTCCGGGTTGCTAGGTACCGCACCAGAGTTCCCAGCTGCAGACCTTCGGCAGGTATTTTACAAGGAGAAACAGGTGCAAAACCCCTTTCCACATTAGCTCTGTCCGGCAGACAAACAAACACAGCAGCAGGAGGGGTCCTGAAGCACTCTTCCTCTGGGACTGTCTTTTCTTCTGCCCGTGCGGGTGCCAGCAGGGTTTTCGTCACTGGCGGGACCTTTTCCTCAGCTGGGGCTTTATCTGCGACTATGGAGCGATGATACCTCCTTCCCAGGCACATCATCTTCTTTCCCAGCATGCGCAGTCTTCCACATGCGGTGCCTCCTGATTACAGGCACTTAGGAAGGCAGTCCTTTATTCAGAGGGGGCTTCTTCCAAAGCAGGGTGCTCTTTGTAAATGGTTAGGACTAGACTATACAGAGCTGATGGACCTGTGATGTCACACCCACGTGACCCTGCCTGAAAGGGGGAGGGGCGGGGATGCTAACGGGGGACCAAAAGTGTCCCCTCGCGGGCTCGCTACACTCGCCACGCTTCGGGCATGGTGGCTCGCTGCGCTCGCCACAAATATTTATTTCCCCTCTATGCCCTAGTGGATGGTAACGCAGGAGCGGTCCAGCCTCCTGCAGCGGTCACGTGGTGGATACATCACAGAGGTCCTTTAGCCACATAGGAAATAGCAACAACCCTATGTAAATCCCCAGGCAAGCTTCTTCACATCCAGCATCAGAGCACCTCTCCTGGCAGATTGGATAGGTAGCCTTCCGGGCTGGTAATTCAGGGCAAACATAAAAGTTATAACATCCTTATGTTTACAGTTCCAAGGGCAACTCCTTACAGACAGCACCAAGTGCAGTATTTGTAATCCAGGGTAAATGAGAGGGGTTACTGCACCCCTATATGTACAGATCCAGGGACACTCCACTGCAACTCCTTACAGACAGTATACCAGGTGCAGTTGTTTGTAATCCAGGATAAATGAGAGGGGTTACTGCACCCCTATTTGTACAGATCCAGGGACACTCCACAGCAACTCCTTACAGACAGTATACCAGGTGCAGTTGTTTGTAATCCAGGATAAATGAGAGGGGTTACTGCACCCCTATTTGTACAGATCCAGGGACACTCCACAGCAACACCTCACAGACAATCCTATTTTCAGAAATTCCTCCCAGACTCCTTTTTACAGAAATTCTCCCCCAACTCAGCACTGACAGCCCTGGGGATGGTATTTTATAAGCTCTCCCTCACTCTCCTCCCTGTTGGTCTGACATCTGTGAGTGGACAGGGAGACCCAGCAACAGGCCGCCTACAGGGATCTCTGCCTGGACACTAGGGCTGCCTATCAATGGGGTAGGATTTTCCCTCCAAAAATGGGTTGCTGACCAAGGGCCACTTTCTACCTCCCTGTCTGCACATGCTTAGTAAGGTCCGAGGGAGAAAGGTCAGCAAAAGTTCACTGTATTATCCTATGGGACCAATGGTGCTATATGAGCTATTAAAAAAAAATCTGACAGGGGCTTGCAGGGTAACTATATCCCCTAACTAGTTAAAGGGGTAACCCCATAACTATGGGGGTACCACACATCTTAGCGTGGCTAGTACTAGTACGAAGGCAAAAGATTTAGTCGCTGACTGTGACACACTAGAGAAACGCCCACCTCGGGCTAGCCACACACTGTTGCCACCCAGAAACACTCACTGACATTGTCTCTTTCTGCATACAACCATCGCGACACATGCGCATTGTGGTTTGGACGCATGCACAGACTAAAATCTTGGGTTGCTTGCATGCGGCATTGGCACTGCATCCACCTCCGCATCAGGCCCTATGTGTTCGCCACAACTTGATTGTCCCCAGGACCTAAATTCAAATTTGTACTCTGTTGTAGTTTCACAGGTGATTGGAGACTAGAAAACACAATGGGGTAAATTTACTAAAGTGAGAGTTTTTAGAAGTGAGTTTTAAAAGTAATGTTGCCCATAGCAACCAGATTCTAGCTACTATTTTCTAAAAGGTGCTAGTTAAATGTTAAGTAGAATCTGATTGGTTGTCAAATTTGTACTCTGTTGTAGTTTCACAGGTGATTGGAGACAAGAAAACACAATGGGGTAAATTTACTAAAGTGAGAGTTTTTAGAAGTGAGTATTATAAGTGATGTTGCCCATAGCAACCAGATTCTAGCTATTATTTTCTAGAAGGTGCTAGTTAAATGTTAAGTAGAATCTGATTGGTTGCTATGGGCAACATCACTTTTAAAACTCACTTCTAAAAACTCTCACTTTAGTAAATTTACCCCAATGACTAACCTGAAGGTAGCTCTCCAAGGTACCAGTGGAAAGATCTAGAGTGCAGTACCAGCAGATACTTTTCAGTAGTTGAATGCAGAATTGCCATGCACTAGCATACTTTATCCTATGGTATTCGATGCATGCAGGATGTAATGCACAACAGCAACCAGACACACAGTTTGGTAATATATATCAGAACAAGTGATGATAGCAGTGCAACAGGCAGAAGTTGTTAGTGTGAGTTGCAAGCAAATGGTAAAATGGAGAAATAGCCAAGGCAGAGGTCAGTCCAATGGAGGACAACTACTGCATATGGTATAGAGGGTGGGGTAGAGGTCACAAGCACTATATCAGTCTAAACAGAGAAAGTGCAGAAAAGGTGTACAAAGCAAAAGGTCAGGACAGGCAGTGTTCAGGCAGGCAGTGTTCAATGCAGAAACGGGTTAACAAGCAACAGTAAGGGTAAATTCAGGCAGCATACATAGCAGAGTCAGGGTCACATGCCGTAATGTCAGCCCAGACAGCATATAGAGCAATGGTGATGTTACAAGTTCAGGTCAGGAATACAAACTGAATAGTAGATACAGAAGCATGGGAATGACAGTGTGTAAATATTATAACTGGCAAGGAACTGCTGCTGATGTCTACTATTTAAAGCAGTAATAGCCAGTAAAAGTCCAGCATGAGTCCTGTTCCTATTGGCATATGTGTAAGATGCTTAAGAACAAAAAAAATACATGAGCAAGGAAAGGAAACTGCACACAGTAAACAAAACAATGCAATTAATAGGTTTTAGAGGATAAGCAACATCACATTCAAAATGTACTGATGCATTTCCCCATTAACTGATAAGACATTTCATTCATGAAAACAAAATTCTTTTAATACTGGACACCAATGGTAATAGTTCTAAATCTGAGATTATAACATAATCATTACTATAAAAATAGTGGCAGTTAAAGGGCATTTTCAGCTGCCATATTATTAATGTATCCAGAGACAGAGTTAAAGCTCAATTGACGATGTGCTGTCTGAATGATATTTGTGAAAGATCACCCTTAAACTTTCTGTAGTGCAGGACAAACAATATTGGAGGGTTAGGCTTAGGGCTCCTGGGGGGGAGTTCGGGTTAGGTACCCCCCCGGGAGGTTAGGGTTAGGCTAGGGGAAGGGGGGGGTTAGGGGTTAGGCAACCCCGGGGGGAGGTTAGGGTTAGGCACCCCCCGGGGAATTAGGTTTAGGCGGCGGGGAAGGAGGGGGAGGTTAGGGTTAGGCATCCCTAAGGGAGGGTTTAGGGGGTAGAATACGGTTAGCAAATACCTTGGACGATCGGGATTTTCACCCCTGCTGGGCAGGCGCTGTCGGGGGTAAATCATACTGAATCCGTATATATATATATAGCTAAAATGTAAGAAATTTGGCACAAATTCTATAAAAGAAAACCAAAGAGAGGGCTTCCACTTATTAAAATACCATAATAAAATGAATGCTGCTTTAGGCTATAATGTTGTTTACCCTATAAAACCTGGTTATTATTTCTGTTCTCCATTGAGGATTATTTTTTGGAAAAGAACAGCTTGAAATTGCTGCTGTAGTACTGCTTGTAACTCACTGGTATTTTAACATCTGAGCTGAGGCTGAGATATTTGTTGTTTCACATGCCTGTCCAGCCGTTCAGGTCCACTATGAACAACTGCCTCAACTAAATATTTCCCATATTACTTAGGGAGTTAGAGAGCTATTATCCTAATCAGTACCTCACTGTGGACTTTATTGGCTACCGAGAATATTGGAACATGAAATAAGTTTTTTTGTCCTGTTGCTTGTAGGAAAGGACCTTTACGGAGTTATTCAAGAGAGGGACACTTGATCTGGAACTAATCATTGCGACAGGGGACATGTATCCCAGGACTGGGTTAATTTATTCTCTACTATGGATGTTTATTGATATTATGCTGGACCAGCCAGATGGTTGATACATCATTTGTGATTTGTAATCATATCTAATTAGTTGAGCTATTATAGCTAATTTCAGAGTTATTGCTTATTCAATTGTATTTCTTGTTTATTGTATTACAGGTGGAGTCTCCCATATCCAAATATTCCAAAATACGGAATTTATTAGCATGACTGAGATAGTGAAACCTTTGTTTTCTGATGGTTCAATGTACACAAACTTTGTTTGCTGCACAAAATTATTTAATATACTGTATAAAATCACCTGTGGCTGTGTGTATAAGGTGTATATGAAACATAAATGCATCCTGTGTTTAAATTTGGGTCCCTTTGCCAAGATGTTTCATTATGGTATGCAAATATTCCAAAATACAGAATATTCCGATATCCAAAATACCCCTGGTCCCAAGCATTTTGGAGATACAGGAGACTCAGTAGTTTGCATTTTAAGATTCCTAAGAGTTGTTGATGATCTTTAATATTGTTCATATAAGCATTTTAAAACATTTATTTCAGGCGCACATACTGTATCTATTGTTAGTGAGAATCAGGACCACTGGCTGAGAATATTGTCAATTTATTAAGGGTAAATGGCGTGAGCCAGCTGCACAGTAATTTACTTTCTCGGAGGTGTCACTTCCCGCTCTGTAGTATCAGTCACACTCCACTGCTGCTCTGCCTCTGAGCTCCTGTTGAGACCGCACCACCCCCTTCTGATCATGTTGCCCAGCTCAGCCTATGAAATCATGCCACATCATTGAAGAGGGTCCTTGATGTCATATTGTGACTGCTATCGATACAGGGATTGGATCACAAGGCTTGCCAGATGCAGCACTTTCCTAATCCCCCACCACCACCAAAAGCAGCTGAGGGAGCCTGACACCCCCCACACCCCTGTGGGTTGTTCATAGCGAGAAAAAAAGTGTCTAGGCCCCTGGGGCCTCTCCTGGCATCTTACAGGTGCACTGCCTGTACCTCCCTGATGGCAGCCCCACATCGTATAGGAAAATGTACATAGGGGTGGCTTGGTGCATATAATTATGGGAGAATAGAGTATGGAGCATATGAAACAACCCTTCTCTCCTTTACCATAATGCTCCCCATCATTCTCCCTTTGTCACAATGAGGTGATAGACGAGGAGCACCTGTGACAGGGGAGAGATGTACTAAACCTTGGAGAGTAATACATTGGAGAGAGATAAGGTATTATTTTACAGGCTGTGTTTGAAAAGAAGCAGTTAGGAGCTGATTGGTTGGTACTTTATCTCTCTCCACTTTATTACTGTCTAAGCTTAGTACATCTCTGCCAAGCAGTGTCACTCTAAGCCACTGTGTCTTCTCCACTGACCGCACTGTGTATTCCACCGCCACCTGCATTAACCCTCTCCTGGCTGGATCTGTCTAGTACTTCATGTCCCTGCATTATGCTGCATTAAACTGTGTTGTCTCACTTCCCGCTGTTCTATCTGGTTAATAAACCAATCCCTGGTTAAGCTATTTGACATGTGGACTGACTTCCATTACACACCACTGACACCTACTGTATCAACATAGATTCTGCCAATGAAAACACCCAGCTTCACTATGTATGTGCCATCCCACACAGAACACTGGCTAGGCTGGCACACCTTGTAAGGAAGGACGAGCATGGCCAAGCCTTCACAAAATTTGTGATGGACTTTGCTCCTGTGTTCTGTAGTATTACTGCATATGGAGGACACGTCACTGTAGGTCATGATGTGATCACAATAACTCCTGACATGTGCATTACAACATTTCCATGGACATTCTCACCAAAAAGCCACCACTGTGCCCAACAAGTCAGAAGTGAAAAAGGAATTTGTGTCAAGTGTGACTGAGTCTAAAGGCTGCACAAATATTTTAAGATGCGATGGAGTTTAGAACCTTTTTTATAGATGTATGTGGTACCCCAGATCCAGAGTGTATCATATGTGTTACTTTGCTTATAGAAATATCTGTTTATATACAAATTGGTATGAATATGTATATATGTATTAAAAAGTACTACAATAATATCCTGATTTTCTTATGAGATTGAATGGAGGTTCTGATCTCCCAGAGATTCCACCCCTTAAAATGCCTCTTATTTGGGAGTCAGGAACTGTGTGTACAGACTCTGCAGCAGGTGACAGGGTTAAGTGCTGCTGACATATCTGAGGCAGCTCGAGGACACTGGAGGGGACAGTTAGAGGTGCACTGGGTGGGAAGTCAGCTGGCATGCGCAGGGACAAAGGTCGTCTATAAAAGAGCCGTTATCCTCAACGGTCGGAGAGACTGCGTGAGGTAACCATCAGAGGAGGCAGAGCAGGTCTGCGAGCGGTTTACCTGTGCTCCTGAGGGGACTGGCGAGTGGCAGCTCTGATGCAGAGGTCCAGCTGTAGCAGCCTAGCAGGAGCAGAGAGTCGGGAGTTTCCTCAGTATGTGCAGCAGGGGGCGGGGACAGAGCAGGCAGTCCCTCCTCCCAATAAGGAGGGCCGTGGGTGGTGGCTGTGCAAATGAAGGCAGGCACTGGAGAGACTGACAGATGGAGCTATCCTCTGAATAATGCTGATCTGCCTAATGAAAGGAGAGGAGCTCCGTGAGTATTACTGCACAATCTTCACTGCTTCCCTCTGCAGCAGCAGCAGCAGCAGCAGCAGCACCAGATAAAAAGAGCCCACTTCCCTCTCTGACAGGAGCAGTGACATAATTAGATAATTTAGGGGAACAGGCTAAGGGTCCCTAAGTGTTGTGCAATTCATGACAACCAGAGACTCAGGATTGTATCTATTAAACACACAGTTACTGTACTACATAAACACTGAGCTCAAGGAGTTATTGAACTGGTAAAAGCTATCCTGCTAAAACTAAGGGCCTCATTCAGACCCACTCGCAAGCGGCTGTCTGCTCGCAAGTGGGTCGATGGTGTGCACTGCGCATGCGCACGACGGAGGGAGCTCCGTCGTGCGCATGCGCCAGACGCGACGAGCGAAGGACTTTCCTTCGCTCGTTGTGTCTAATCAAAGGGGGCGTGCTGTCGATGTTGATTGACAGCACGCCCCCTTTGGTGGGCGTGCCGGGGGCATGCCTGCCAGACGGAGGCGTTCCCAATGGAACGCCTACCGTCAGAAGCCGGCCCCACTGACATCACTAGTGATGTCAGTGGGAGTGATTTTGGCTCTGATAGAGCCAAAATCACTCCAGGGCTTGTGGTCGAAAACCCCGACCACAAGCTTCTGGTCACACTGGCGATGGTCGCGATGGTCAAGACCATCGCGACCATCATCCTGCACGCTCGTATGTGCTGTGGGTGGTGACCCACAGCTATATGAGCGTCCAGGAGGACGCTCCATTTTCATGGAGGACGGCCCTCATTCAGAGCGAGCGCTCTGCTCAGAGCATCCGGCTCTGAATGAGGGCCTAAGTCTAGTAGTGAGAATAAGGGAATTAAACACAAGTCAATCTTACTGAATGTACATATAAAGACTCTTCTGGAAATCCCTCTTTACCAAAGTTATAGTCTCATCAAGCTTGCACTCTTAGGAAGTTTCAGTAACTCATATTATTACTAAAGCTGTGTCAGGATACATAAAGACTTCTACAGGGATAGCCCCTTATCAATAGGAATACAGACAGTGCTATTCTCCTACGCTACTTCAGGATAGGAATTCCTTGCAGAGTAGTGCAGTAACAGCACACACACAGCGAGAAATAATAGGAGGACTAAATTGGCTGCGCTGAGACTAAACTGGTACAGTCTGCTAAATCTTCAGTAGATATTATATATTCAGCAGCGTATGTGGCCGGAGTTTGCAATCTTCCCTTATATTTGAGTCAGCCAATCCATGAATCTTAAAGACAGGAGCCATTAAACTCTATTAAAATACCAGCAGCAGATTTGCAACAGTATTTCTTAAAGGGTATACGCAACTAGTATTGCCATAGTAAATAAAAACAGTTTATTTCACTAAAGATACCAGGTCAACCAGCATGTTAGCTCTCTGGACAGTGCACCACCTGTAAAGAAAGTGCTGGACTTTATGGTAGCCAACAATTTATATGCATGTAACAAATGTTTAGGTCATAGAAAAAATGGAATTATACACTTAGTTGCCAGGTAAATTGTAGCGCAACCTTTTAATGTGTTTTGATCTTACCTATCTGGAAATTTTGACAGGTAAAACCCTAATCTTGTGTGAACAGTTGTATTTAATTTCTTCTTCATATACATGTATAGTTGTTATAGTAATCAATTAGTATACACAGTTTCCCTGATTGCTGTTTGCTTGGACACAAGCAGTACACAGCCTTTTCCAGTGTTCCAGTAAAATAAAACTAAACGTTCTTTCTTTTGGAAATGTGAGTTCCTAGCAAATGTATAACTGGTAACATTATTGAATGTCGTAACATTGTTTAACCCATGTTAGGTCTCTATAATAAAATGTAACTTTAACTGAAAACCTGTGGTGGTAACTACCTGTGCTAATAGTACCCTCCTTACCTCTCTGAGCAACCAAGAGGAAGTAAGAAACCTATCCTACCTTGGTGAGATTTGAACACTTTACACTACACTTGTCGGGGTGTCACATGTACAGGACTCTTATATTGAAACCTGTTATTCAGTAGAACAACAATCAGAAGAACAAAAATCATAAACAAGAGAGAAAATAGTAATATGATATGTATAGCAAACCTAGGGCCTCACTTAGTAACGAGTTTTATCACCAAAACGAGTGATAAATGTCACTGTGTATGATAAGTGGTGCTCCAGCCAATCAGCTCCCAACTGTCAACTTTTAGAAAATTTACAGTTGGGAGCTGATTGACTCGTTTTGGGGTTAAAACTCGTTACTAAAAGTGGGGCCCTAAAGCAGCTTTGCAATTCTGTCCATCTCAGATACAAATGCAGAAGGAGGTGTCAGACTATACCATGCTGTGTTTGTGATCCCAGCACTGAGACCGATGGATTCGATGGATGGTCCTCTGGTTAGGCTGCAGGAGCTGAAGCTTCCCGTAGCCTGACCGGGTGCTGGTCACTTAAGAGGTCAGGAATTTGCGTCCATCGACATAGACCCTGGCCTCGTCCCTCCCAGAAAATTGGTGAGACTAGTGGAGGCTCCAGAGGTGGGGCTGCAGCACAGTCCAAAATTAAAATAGGGGAACCACACCAACTGACCTTCCAAACACTGCCAAAAATCGCCAGCCAGGACTCACTTGCAGGTTGTGTGGCTCCCCTATTTGAATTTTGGACTGCGCTGCAGCCCCACCTCTGGAGCCACCACTGGGGGAGATACACCTCCATTTCCGGGAATGGTGACCAGACATGCCGCCGATCCACCCCCCAGTTGCATGTCAATCATGCTGGAGTCTGGGAGGGAGGGGCTGCAAGTGAGATCGCAGGACGCAGTCTGCACATGCGCAGAATGGGACCTGTGCAGGCACAGACCCCTCAACATCGGAGATGCATGTTAATCATTGGATTAATGTAGATATCTGAATCAGACCCTGAGAGCCCTGAGTAACATTGAAAGCCTATTGAGTATAAAGGCTAACCCATGCATTGTCCAAAGAAAAATAATATTCATGTTTTTTTCCATAGTTGAATAAATTCCTCCATGGGACAATATAGGTTGAGGAACAGATACAGAGAAAGTATAAACCACATGTTTTACATTTGTGAGATTTACAGTATTTCAGGACCATTTCTGTTAGAATATGTTGTGCCATCTAGTTTGTATGCTACTGCCTGGACATTAAAGGTCTGTGTTTGATTTTTGCCTTCAAAAGCTGATGTTGAGGTTAGGAAGCCAGAGGGAAGAAAAGGACAAAGCTAATCAAAGCTTTCTCCCTGCTAGGGAATTGAACTCTCAGGTCATTCATCATAGCTCAGTGAATTGTCTAATGTGCTTGACTACATTCTTCTTTTAGGGCAGGTAGGTGAATGAGTCGAAGAGCATTCAAACATACCTGGTCTCATAAGACATCTGCAAATATAATAGAGAATTCCATTTAATCGCATCACATTCTTTAAGAAAATAAATCCATTTAATAATGTGTGATATATTAATTATAAATAGCTGATGCTGAATATTTATACTTAATGGAACGGGAAAGGTAGCACTCGTTATGTTATATTATAATATATTTTAACACAGGGCCGTAGCTAGGGTAGTGCGGCCGGTGCCATCGCACAGGGCACCACAGGTCAGGGGGCACTGTTCAGGCCTGTCAAATCTCTGTTTATTATAATTCTTGCTTGTAGCTTCCTCGTATTTCATCCCCAGCATCTCCTGGCCTCTCCTATCTCTTCCCTGGCCCTTCCCCATGAGGTCATGGCCCTTTTTTGGGTGCATTATGTCCCTTTGAAAAATGAGGGGGGTGCAAATGCTCTTTCTGGCACAGGGCACCAAAAAGTCTAGTTACGGCTCTGTTTTAACATAACATATTCTACCATACATAACAAGGCTTTTCAGTTATTTTTTTCAGTCCTAAACATACTGTATTTTGGAGTTTCAGAATATACATAATTATTTATAAGCACAGAGAGAAGTGCTAAATTAATCCGTAGAGCATTAAATTCAGCAAAGGAAATTTCTATTTAACACATGGGTTGGTCACTACCTTTAGTCAATTTGTGGAGAATAGTAGGACTTTCATGAAGCACTCTGAGACTGATTCTGAGGGGTAAATTTACTAAAGTGCAGGTTTTTAGAAATGTCCATTGCCATAGCAACCAATCAGATTCTAGCTATTATCTTCTAGAAGGCGTTAGTTAAATGTTAAGTAGAATCTAATTGGTTGCTCCACTTCTAAAAACTCTCACTTTAGTAAATATACCCCTGAGTTAGGAGCAAAGCAAGTAACTATGCACATTGAAGTCAGAGAATAAGCTTCATGCCAAGTGAAGTTAGTAGAACGTTGCATTGAATTATACTAGAGATGTGAGGTTCAGTTCTCCAGAAATCCCAATCCACCCGAATTTTGTGAATCCGGACAGGTATGAGTCGATGTTCTAATCTCCCGAGGAGATCTGGACAGATCCGAGTGGTGGTTCTGATATTGCCCCAGTTCGAAATTTGGATTTTAAACCCGAATTTCAGGTTTTGATTACAAAAATTACGTGTTTTTAGCTGTTTTTTAAAACATTTTTTATTAATTAAAAAACAAAAAAAACAAAACCCAGATCCAGAACCGAAACACAAAGATGAATCCAGATCCAAAACCAAATCTAAGCACGGGGGTCAGCGTGGGATACGTTTAATATGCCGGCAGATGGGATCCTGGATGTCGATATACCTATGCCGGAATCCTGATGTCCGGAATAATGCTCTTACCGCTATCCCGATGACATCAGGATACTGACGTCGACATCCTGGGTATGTTTTACACTTAGCCCGAGGATGGGGGGGTTAAGTTTAGGGACCCCCAGGGGGAGATTAGGGTTAGGTACCTCCTGGGGAGGGTTAGTGTTAGGCTGCAGGGAGGAATGGTTAGGCACCACTGGGGGTCGGTTAGGGTGGGGAGGGTTAGGTTTAAGGTGCAGGTAGGGGGGGATTAATGTTAGGCACCACCGGAGGGAGGTTAGGGTTAGCCAACACAAGGGGAGGTTAGGGTTAGGCTCCACCAAGGGAGGGTTAGGGGGGATGGGGGAAAGTTAGGGTACTTAATGCTCCTGTCAGGATTCTGCACCTTCATGTTTCCGGCATCGGGATTTGAACGGGTGGCAATTTAGCCGATGGTTATTCATACCCAACCCGGTCAGCGCACATCTCTATATTATACATATAATTTAGACATGTGTAAGACACTTGTATTTTGTTATTGGTTTTGGCTCTGAATCCATTTTGAAGTTTTGGTTTTGGCTTTGCCCAAAATTCTTTGTGTGTTTTGGTTCTGGTATTGGTTTTGGTTTTCACTAAAAATGGTCAAAAACAGGAAAAATCATGTAATTTGTAGGTTTTTTTTTCCCTTCCTACATTACTATTAATATCAGTGTTCGTTTCTAGTCATTCACAGTCAATTTTATAAACAAACACCTAAAAACTATTATAATTGTTCATCAATATTGTCCAAAGGCTGAGGGTGCTGTCTAAATTTAGTGATAGACCTGTGGCACAAGCACAAAGCAATTTAATAATTTAATATCATATAGATCACCTGTAAAATACAATATAAATAAATAGGAGCAAGGTCCTTTTATGCAACACAGAAATTAAATGTTGGCAGATTTAGAGGCAAGTTTCTTTTAAAAGAAGATACTGATGACCAGGGGGCCACTGTGAGCAGACATGGGCCTGTGCACTGGGGGTGTGGCCAAGTCTGGAAGGCATGTCCATGTCTCCTCCTCCCCAAATTTTTTAAAAAAATCCTATGCACCGTGGACTGCAAAGAAGGACTTTTGTGCCCCTCAGCAACAGACCTGGGCCTGTACTGACAATGGTAGCTTCCCTAGTCTCAGATTCTGTCTTAGTGCAGAGCAATGTGTCCCCTGACACAGCCCCAGCTCACTCTGCTGCTCTACTCTGACTGCTGGACTCAGCAATCAGGAAAACACTCTGGCCCAACACACTGGAATTAGACATGTCATCCAATTGGGTCTCAGGGCTGCTGATCACAGGTGCACAGGAGTCATACAACCAACATGCTGCAAAGGGATCCCCCCTCCAGACCTGGGCCTCTGCCAGGCCCTCCTGACAAGCCTGGGACTGTGTAAAGAGTACCTCTCCCTCTCAACGTCTCTGATGATGATTTTGAAGAGATCTCATAAGATAGAATTAATCTTAATAGCTAGAGTCCTCTGTAGTGTGTTAGGATGTTAGGGAAGTGGGAATAGTACTACATCCTTAACAGAATATGTTAGCAATATGAAGTTTAGTTATTCATAGTTAGATATATTAAAAGCTTTGAGGTGACATTTATCAAGTATATTCCATAAAATGATAGGTAGAGGTTGATTGGTTGTTGTGGGCAACTTCTCCACAGGTCCACTTCTCCACTCTTTTCACTCCTTTATACTATACATCAACCTCTAAATTTAATAAAATATAATATAATAACTAAGAATTAAAATGAATTGCTATTTTATTGATGAAGAGTAGAATATAAGAAATAATAATTAAAAATATAAATAAAGTATGAAGGGGCCATATATTATTATATGGATTTTCATGAAATTGAGATGGAAAGTAGAGCTTCAGATCAAACTTTTACATTAATGGATTTTTTTTTTAAAAAGAAATACAAGATTAAATTTGATTAAAAAGATTATAATTTATATTTGAAGGAGACCCTGAATATAAAGCTCTGTAGCTGATGGTGGTTGTGGTGAGAAAGAGGTGTACCATACAGTGAGCTTCTATCCAATATTTTTTGGAAAAATTGATTCAAGACTTATTACAAATTAATAATTATGGCAGTGGCAACTGCTATTATACCCTGACATTTAACGAGGCAAAATAACACCTGTCCCACTCCCGAAGTCTGGGCATGCAATGAGGCAAAATAGCACCTGTCCCATTCCCAATGTCTGGGCACCGCATGGCCACAAAGACCAGTAATCGGAATTAGGACACTTTAAATCTGGTGTTATAGGCTTGCGGCAGCAGCAGCCTTCCTATTGTTTGGCTGTAAATATGGTTTATCTCCTCAAGGGATCGGACTTATGTGAATAACCAAAAATTCTCTGCATAATATAAATGGGTTGAGTACGGGATGCTGGCACTTCTGACGCCAGCATCCTGACAGGGTTAGGATACCGACACCTGTTGTTAAGTACCCTAACCCTACCCCTACCTCTAAACCTAGTGCCTAACTTTAAAACCTAATCCTAACCCTCCCCCTAAATCCAGTACTTACCATCGGGATTCCGGTGGTCTTGATGGTGCTTCGGGATCCTGACTGATGTTGGGATTCTGATGCCCGAATTCTGAGTGCTGGCACCCTGACAGCTGGGATTTAAACTATATACCATATAAATAATATACATTAATACATATTTAAAAAAAATGATAAATGATCATTGATGACAAGAAAGAAGATTGAAATGGTGGCCCAGTCTCCATGGAATGACAAGGAAGAAAAATAAAATGGTGGTTCAGACTCCA
This sequence comes from Taudactylus pleione, assembly GCA_031769625.1. NCBI lineage: Eukaryota > Metazoa > Chordata > Amphibia > Anura > Myobatrachidae > Taudactylus > Taudactylus pleione. The sequence goes on from JAUIMM010000205.1 coordinate 352,303, forward strand.
TGGTACAACAAGGGCAGCCAGAGATTGACACCTCATCAAAAATACAGGCCAGTCATTGGAATTAAGACACTTTAAATCCTCTAAAGAGCATTACTTTAGTGGTCCACAGCTGCTGGTGATCCTTGGATGCTTTCTATTTTTTGCTGTATGATTTATGTTATATGTTATTTTTCCATAAGGGGTGGGACTCATGTGAAGAACAAAAGAACAGTCAAGCAACAAATACACATACACAAGGTGCTAAGACAGACCGTGTGCATTACCATTAATTGTTAATTTTTTTTAGTAAATTAAAAAATTAAAAAAATGTAAAACATGGATTGGCTTGATGATCTTATGGTTAATATTTTTTTCCCTTTTTTTAAAATCAAATTTCAAATGATAATTTTTTTATTTACTAGTACTACTTATACTTTGAGAATAATTTACCAGATCATCATTTTGAGGACACTGGGCTTGATTGGTTACGGAGCGCAACTGCGTTTACGCACACAGACGGACGATTGTGTGCACATTAATCACAGTGTGTGAAGTCTCCACTGCGATCACACTGCAATTGCAGTGTCCACGCAGACCCATTGAGGAGTGATCGACAGGAAATGACCATTTGGGGTTGGTGACGGGGGGTGGGCAAAACGCAGGCGTGTCATTGCGTTTGAATGCTGTTACAGGGCCATGCATAAATTAGCCATTGCAATGGCATATGCAGCTTGAGCTTTCACTGCGTGAGATGAGGTTAGCAAATTCTGAGTAAGATCAGCCCTGTTGTAGTTGTGCGTGAGGCTCCCATGGTACTTGATGTTACAGTTGTTTTCGCAGACTTGCAATGTATTACATATGTGAGTATGGGGAAGTGGACATCCTTATGTTAGGCTCCGACGGTTTTGCGATTGCAAACATTAGCATGTTTTTGTAGTGAGTCTGCGTACGTAATCGCAGCTGCAATCGCAAAAGCGATCTGTAATTTATCAGGCCTACTGTCTGTACACAGTAACAGTATATGTCTTGTCTTTGTCCAGTTTGTTGTATACCTTTTGCTTAACTTTCCATCGGCAAGGATTAAGAATGTTTGGCTTTGCTGCTTGCCCACTCACTTTGCAGGCCCACTCCTCACCACATTTCTTAAAAATTGAAAGCTTCATGCTGCTTGTGCAATGCTTTAACAAGCAAGAATTTACAAATTCATTATCATTGTCGTAGGCAAAATCCTCCTCATCATTGATGTCAAGAATGTTGTCATCTTCTTCCCCAATATCAGTTCCTACCCCCTGGAATCTAGAGTTGCATCATATCCATTATTTTAAAGATGAATATGCTGTTTCTCAAACAATTTGTAGCTAATTTTGATGAATACCAATTTCTCTACATTTTTTGGTAGTAGTCTCCTATGATGATTACTCACAATGTTCCCTGCTGTGGTAAACACTCTTTCAGTGGGTGGGCAGTTAAAGTACTCCATAGTGTGTACAAGCTGCTCCAAATTTCCTTATCTCCCTCCCAAAACTCCAATGGACACTCTGTGATACTAACTTGTGTATTGTGATTAAACTTAGTAGTCCTCAGTGGGGTCCCAGGTCATTTTACAAATATACACTGCATTACAATAAGATGTGGTAGAGTTGTCACTGTCAAAATTGGGCCTTTCATTATGCCAGCCTAGATGTTATAATAACCTTCTGATCATCATCTGCAAATCTGTGAAAATCTAAGTTTTTTGCTGGCATTATTATTACTACTACTAATAGCAGCATTAATAGAAGCAGAGGATTTGGCACTTGAGACTTGGTCCGTCAACTTTTTCACAAGGATCTCTTTACATGAAATAACACTTAAGATCTGAAACATTTGGAAAAAAGACATGACATTCTGTAAGACTTAAAACTAGGATCAAGTATGGTTGAGAAAGTATAGTCATCATTCTGCAAGATCTTGCACACCCATGGGTCTTTGCAGAGGGAATGTAGACATTGATGTACTAGGCCAACATATTTTGCAGAATCACTTGCTTTCATCATAACCTCCTTTAGCTGCTCTAAATGCTTTTTGAGTAGTTTGAGTAGTATGACTTGACTCTGGTTGGGAGTTTCAGAACTCACTTTGTTTTCTACACTTTCAAATGGCTTTAGTAGCTTGCATACAACTGAAAGGATTCTCCAGTGTGCTGCAGAAAGGTAACATGACTCCCCCTCTACTTAAATATTGGCTAGATGTGTAGATCTTGATGGCTTGCTGCTGTTCCTCCATTCGCTCAAGCATATAAAGTGTGGAATTCCACCTTGTTAATACTTCTTGCTTTAGTTGATGATATGACAGGTCATATTTTTTTGCTGATGGTGCATTTTTGTACAGGCCATTGCGGAATGCCGAAAATGCTCCAAAATTGTACGGATCATGGATGGCATTGCCTGCACAGACCTCTCTTTTTTAAGGAAATTTTGAAACACCAAGTGTATTGTGTGGGCAAAGTATGGCATGTGTTTAAAATTGCCCATTCAAATTACATTTGCACTTTTGTTTCCTTTATCAGATATGAGAATCCAGAGGAGAGTTTAATTGGGTGAGCTGTTTGAATAAAACATTATGAAGTTTATGTAACTCGTTTACACCGGTATGTGTCTTTGTGAAGCTAGCAATACATAAATTAGCTTGCCTGTGAGTGAGTTGGCATCGTGTGCGAACACTACTGTGCTGAGAGAATGAGGATGATAATGAAGATGATGATACTGCTACTGCTGGCGCTACTGCTGAGGGTGATACACCTATTCAGTGGGCTGTCACGATCATGTAGTCTTTTGTTTAACCAGTGTTGCTTTTCCAAATATCTGTAGTTAGGTGGATAGTTGGTACAATGTTCTTTTCAAGGGAAGTAATGACTTTGGATTTGAACTCTCTGTATCGCTATGGGATTACTGTTTGAGAGAAATGGAATCTAGATGGAATTTGGTAGCGTGGGTACATGACCTCTACCAATTGGCTGAAACCTTTTGCATTTATTGTGGATATTGGATGCAGATCAAGTGCCAACATGGTTGTCATGGCTTTGGTGATCCGCTGTGCAACAAGATGATGGCTGTCATACTTGCTTCCCATTTCGAACAATTGTTTGACAGACAATTGATGGAAACTAGGCTTACTCTGGTTCCCCTTCTTAAATGATAGTCTACTCCTCAAAGCAGCTGCCCTAGCACCCAAAGAGACTTCATGGGAATAGTGGTTTGCATTACAGGGGTCAGATTACATTAGAGAACTACTTACTACTGTTCCCGAGAAGGCCAATGATGAGGGTGTTGGCGGGGAAGATTCCATGAGGAATTTAATCATGTTGTTGGTAGTTATTATTGGACTGCTTATTGCAGGGGATTTTAGCTTTTTGGGATAAACTACTTGCATGGATAACATATTAGCAAAGAGGTGCCAGTTGGATAACATTCATAACTTGAATTGTTTTGGTTTAACAAAGGCTTAAGATAATTTGACAAACATTGTCTGGCTTGAGGTAGAAATAGTTTCACACCTGACAGAGAGATTTTATTGTGGTCTTTTGGCCACGCATAACAATAATACGCTTATAATAGGAATGATGTTGGAACACTGTTGGATGCTTTACTTGGAGACATTCACCACCACCACATCATCATCATCATCATCATTTTTTCATGTACAACATACAGTAGTCATCATCATCTTCCTCAATGTCAGATACACAATTATCGCCATCATCCTGTTGCAGATTAACTTTCATATTCTATTTCTAAATCTTCATCTATACTACTCTTCCTCACTTTTTCAGATGATTGTGGGAGGATGCAGCCAAGAGATTATCACAGTTTTAAAATGCTTCTCATGGACACCCAAGCACTCTCCTCTGGATTTTTCAGTATACACTAATTTTGTTTTTTGGTCTCAGGGTTATTAATTTCAGATATGGACACAGATATGTCCAGTTGCATCTTTGCCTCGTGTGTGGCAAATCATACCATGTATGGTGCAAGTCGTGCGCTTGAGAATGTGTATGCGCATTGCATCTGCACCTGCTACCCCATAGGATTGCATGATGCAAACAGCACACGACATGGCATACCGTGGCGCAAGCAGCTGCAGCAAATCGTATGACGTGATGCGTGTGCACATTTGCAGCGAGAGTGGCAAGGATGCAAGAGGACACATCTGTATGTCTGTTTTTGAGGTGACACCAGTCACACCACTATTACTAATCTAGGCTGAAGGAGTCTTTTTGCCTTCTAATGTATATACCTATTTATCTTCTATACTATGTATTTGTACACCACTAGTACTACAAGTTGCAGGAGAAGCATGACTGTGTTGGCCACTCACTTTTGATCTGGACTTGTTTCTTCTAGCATCATGTTGAGCAAAAAGTGGCCATGGCCTGAGCTTTTATCTGCCACTATGGGTGATGTATGGAATGTTAGCTATTTTACTTATTTCGGCATAATCACTACTGTACATTCATCACCAATGACATTTCCACTAGAGATGAGCGGGTCCGGTTCTCTGAGAACTCTGCGATCTGGGTTGGGATCCGAGTCCGGCTCAGCTTTTCCCACCTGACTTGGATCCCAAAACGAGGCAAAACATCATCCTCCCGCTGTCGGATTCTCGCGGGTTATGGATACTATAAAGGTACCCGGTCATCGGCACCATTTTCACTCCAGCTGTAGAGAGTGTAGTGAGCAGAGGGGTGCTGTCTCCATCGAGGGGCTGCTGTGTCCGTCCAGGGCAGAGGCTGCTGTGTCCATCCAGGGGTTGCTGTGTCCGTCCAGGGCAGAGGCTGCTGTGTCCATCCAAGGGTGGTTGTGTCCATCTAGGGGCAGTGGATGCTGTAATCATCCAGGGGCTGATGTGTCCATCCAGAGTAGGGACTGCTGTGTCCATCCAGGGGTTGCTATGTCCATCCAGGGGCAGTGGCTGCTGTGTCCATCCAGAGGCTGCAGTGTCCATCAAGGGCAGGGGCTGCTGTGTCCATCCAAGGGTAGGGTCTACTGTGCCTATCCAGGGCAGGGGCTGCTGTTTCCATCCAGGAATTGCTGTGTCCATCCAGGGGCTGCTGTGTCCATCCATGACAGGAGATGCTGATGTCCATCCTGAAGTTTATATGTCCATCCAGGGGCAGGAGCTGCTGTGTCAATCCAGGGGTGCTCTGTCTGTCCAATGGTTCCCAGTGTTAAAAAAATAAAATAAATGCAAATAATATCATTTAAAAATAGATTTTTTTTGTGCTGTACCCCAGTATACTATATATTTTTTTTTACTATGACACTGCCTGTCAGAGCACAGTGTAATATTCATACACGTATTGTGAGTTGTGACACTGTAAGTGGAACCGCAGTGTAATATACATGTATTATGACACTGTAAGTGGTAGCGCAGTGTATTCACGTATTAATACTGTGACACTGTAAGTGGTCGCGCAGTGTATTATTCATAAAATATATTTTGACATTGTAAGTGGTAGCGCAGTGGATTATTCATAAAAAATATTGTGACACTGTATGTAGAAATGTAGTATAATATTAAATATGTATTGTGACACTGTAATTGGTAATGCATTGTATTCATACAAAATTTTGTGACACTGTAAGTGGAAGTGCAATGTATTCATAAAAAATATTATGACACTAAGTGGAAATGTAGTGTAATATTCAACATGTATTGTGGCACTGTAAGTGGTAGTGCAGTGTATTCATTTAAAAAAAATTGTGACACTGTAGGTCATTGATACCACAGTGTAATATTTAAAATTGGTACAAATTGACGTGTGCGCTGTACCCCACTTTGTTTATGTTTGTTGAAATGGAGAATGATCAGTTGAGAGGAGAGCAGGAATCACATACTAGTGCTGACGCTGCTGCCAATGCCACCAGTCATGACAATACTAGTCTGTCTACGTCATCTCCTAAAGCTGATGCACAAAGGCATACAGGGCTTAAGTCAGGGCATCTAAAATCAAAGAACCAATCTTTTACATTGGTAAAGAAAATACAGTAACATCAAAGAGAAAGTTATCTGCAGAAAGACATAGAATTGGCAATAAGCCTTTCACCACACAAATTGGTAAGGAATGGCAACGGCCTTGACCTTTATTTACGGCTGGTGGTTCTGCCTCTTAAGATGATGTAAGCCCTTCTCCTGTAGACATTTAAAAATAATGAAAAACTTTAAGGCATAGGAACCAACTGTGTGCTCAGAATTGTCACAAATTCCTGAGGAGAGTTTAAGTGTGTCAGAGGGTGCCATGTGTGAGCCTTTCCAAAACTGTAGTCGAAGTGGAGCTTCCATCCAATACTTGTGCATCCTCTGCAAATGTGGGGATGAGCAGCACAAATCAACATGCTAACATAGAAATCACGGATGCTTCTGTGGAAGTGCAGCAGGATGAGGAGGATATTTGAGTAGCTGATGCCAATAAGAATGTTAATGATGAGGATGCTGATGATGAGGATGTTGTTGATGAGGATACTTTTTGTGTAAATCATGCCCCAGTGGAAGCACAAAAACTAAAAATACACAAGGGAGTGCTAAATAAAAAGTTACAAATTAATTTAATATGACATATTTAGCAAGGTATACATTACCAGTGGAAACAGTTGTTACCCATGATAAGGAAAAGCCTATTGCCATGCCTTGGCATAAAACAAAAAAATCTGCTTCTTTTGTTTGGAATCATTTCTACCCAAATCTGGACAACAATTGTCAAGCCATCTGTACACATTATTATGTCAAAGTAAGTAGAGGTAGCGACCATAACCATCTTGGAACCTTCTCCCTGTTACATCATCTACAGCGCTTCCATCCAATGTGTTTGCAAAATTCAGAAACTTTGGCTTAACAAGTAACAACAAGCAGTCCAGCATCAACTAGCTCCATTCTCTCTGCTAGATCAAAGCACTTGGCATCTTCACCACCAACACTTTCATCAACAATATCCTCAATCATGATCGGAAGTAGTCCTGCATCCAATTTGATAAGGCTAACTCAGTCCTCCCCTATCCTGGATTCCTCAGAAGAATCCTTGATCACTATGCCTGCTGCTGCTGTGAGTGGATCTTCATCCCAGAAGGGGACTAGGAAGACTACTAGTAGTAGTTCTAAAAAACAATTGACTGTTAAACAATCCTTTGCAAGGGGGAGCACGTACGACAGCAGTCACCCAGTTGCACAGTGGATCACTGATGCCATAACATCTATGCAGGTATTAGATGTGCGTCCGATATCTGCCATTAGTGCAGCGGGTTTTAGACAGTTGATTGAGGTCCTGTTTCCCCAATACCAAATCCCATCTGGGTTCCACTTGTCACGACCCTGTCTAGTTGTCACCTTTTTGCCTTGAGACTTACCCCTGTCAGCTGCCCCATGGATCTGTGTGCGTAATTTGCCTGGATGATTTGCTCTGATTATTGTACCTGGCCTCTCCTCTGTCTGTGAGCACTGCTAGCCCTGATTGGAATTGCAGGTGTGGTTCTGATTCTCAGAGCTGCAGAGATGAATACTCCCTCTGCATGTTGTGCCTTCCACCACTCAGAATGCTACTGCCAGACCACCTGTCCGTATCCACCAATTGATGCCAGACCCATGGTATATATATCCTCTCCTGATAGCATTCTGGGCCTGAACATCTCGTCTTCCCGTGGTGTATGGTTCATGCTGTTTCTGCATTCAAGTGTATTCCTGAAACCTGCTACAGCAACCCCTGGTGCAATCCAGAAAACCTGTTACAGCTATACCTGGCAATTCAGTAAACCTGCTGGCAGCAACCCCCCATGCATCCAGAAAACCTGCTACAGCTAAACCTGGCAATCCAGTAAACCTGCTGACAGCAACCCCTGGTGCATCCCAAAAGCCTGCTACAGTAATACCTGGCATCCAGACATCCTGTTACAGCAATACCTGGCCTGTGCTCTGCTGCTAGTACTACTGCTGGTTGGTCCCTGGCACTCTGTAAACCTGCATCGTCTCACCCTGCCTTGCTTCCTGCTGTGGATCAACTCCTGCTCCTTTTACCTACCTACTCCCTCCGTGAACCTAAAATTCCCAAACCTACCCATTCCTTCCTGAAACCTGTTATTCCCAATTATCCAATCCAGCCTGCACCTGAGTTCCAGCCTTTGTCACAGAAATTCCAGATTACCCTGTTTAGCCCTCATGTCAGCATTACCTGACTTCCTTTCAGCCATTGTCACATTATTCCAGTCCAGAGTCAAGTTCCAAACTCATCAGTTCAGTCCACGTTGTTCCAGTCCAGAGTCAAGTTCTTACTTCATCAGTTCAATTCAACAAGTCTTCCTGCCGGTCCCAGACCAGTTCCTCCAGTTCCTGTCATTTATCATCAAAGGCAATTTTCACTGCTACACAAGTCTTGTAAATAGAGCTATCTACATCACCCATGGTTCCAGTCCAGCCGGCCTCCAGAGAATCCAGTTCATCACCTGAGACAGGTAACTCACAAGCACCATTCATGACACCACTTCAATAGAAAAGTAATTCCTTCCCTGTACATGGACATTAAAATAACATAATTAGTGTCCTCCAAAATGCCATTGTACCCACTGTCAACTTAACCTCAGATATGTGGACAAGTGGAACAGGACAAACACAAGATTATATGACTGTAACAGCCCACTAGGTGGGTGTATTGCCTTCAGTGGCAACAACAGAAGCAGTAGCATCTAAGAAACAGCAGTGCATTCAAAGGCAGGCTACTCTGTGTATCACCGGTTTCACTAAGAGGCATACTGCTGACAACCTCTAATAAAAACTCAGGGAAGTCATTGCAAAATGGCTTACCCCACTTGGACTGTCCTCTTCATTTGTGATTCCTGACAACGCCACCAATATTGTGAGAGCAGTACAGCAGGGTGAATTCCAAAACATCCCATGTCTTGCTCACACAATTAACTTGGTGGTGCAAAAATTGTAAAAAAAATTACAGGGCCATGCAGGAGATGCTCTCTGTGGCCTGCAAAATTTCTGGACATTTTCACAATTCAGCAGGTGCATGTAAAAGATTGCAGTACCTGCAACAAATGTTGAATTTGCCCTGTCACCAGGTGAAGCAAGAAGTAGTTACAAAGTGGATCTCCACCCTTTATATGGTTCAGCGGATGGAGGAATCGCAAAAAGCCATCCAAAGCTACACAACAAACTATGACATAGGAAGAGGAGGGGAAATGTACCTTACTCAAGCTCAGTGGAAAATACTTTTGGTGTTGTGCAAAGTACTGAAACCCTTTGAAGTAGTCACCTGTTCAGACACTGCCAGCTTGAGTCAGGTAATTCCCCTAATTAGACTGTTGGAAAAGCAGTTTGAGATAATGAAGGAGGAACTGAAACAAAGCAATTCCAGTGTGTATGTCGGACTTGTAGATCAAGTCTTTTATTCGCTTCACCAGGATCCAAGGGTTGTTAGGATCTTACAATCAGATGAATACATTTTCGTGATCATGCTGGATCCTATGTTTAAGTCATAAGTTGTGTCTTTCTTAGCATGGGACACATATCTGAACAGATGCAAAGAGCTATTGGTAAGGAAATTGTCAGCTCAAGAGGCTCGTGATGCAGCGATGGCTCCTCCTTCAGTTTCTCCAGCAAGGGCGGCTGCCAGGAAAAAAAACAGACTTTCCAAAAAGACCCACTGGTGATGCAGATGTGTCAACCACAACCAAGTTTTGAAATTTGGTCAGGTCTGGAAGAATTGCCTACAATCAATGAGACTTCTACCGTGACTCCATCTGATATGGTCACCATTCAAAAAATGGTTGAGGATTATTTTAATGATAGCATCCAAATAGACATGTCAAACTGTCTGTTACAAAAATTACAGAGGCACTTGAGGCTGTAATGGTGGAATCCAGCGGGGACAAATTAATATTGTGTGAAGATGATGTCCACACTGATGAGGGTGAGGAATTGGAAGATGATGGTGACAACATCTTGCCTCTGTAAAGCCAGTTTGTTCATGGAGAGATCATTGCCAGTAATGTCAGCTGCCCATTGGTAGCTTGTTTTGTGGGGGCCCAAACAAACCAATTGCTTCATGATTGAGGATATTGTTGATGAAGGTGTTGGTAATGAAGATGGCAGGTGCTTGGATCTAGCACAGAGAAGAGAGCTAGTTGACATTGTAACAGCCACAAATATCAGTCCCTGTCGCTGAAGTGACTGGTTTGTTAAACTGTGCATGTCCTGTTTACTATATACAACATAAAGGTGGGTGGAAGGGCCCAAGGACAATTCCATCTTGCACCTCTTTTCTTTGCATTATCTACTGTTTGGGGCATTGCTGCCTGAAATTTTTAATTTTAAAGATTATTAAACTGCCATCCTGTCTGCCACTGCAGTGCCACTCTGTGCCATGTTGGAAGCCGAACTGCCACATGTTAGTGTTGCTTAGCTTATTCAGCCAGCTACCTCGATGCAACCTTTTGGCCTAAATGGATGAAATCAATATTGTGAGCTGTGAGGTGGTCAAAATTGACTAGAAATGACTGGAAATAAATGTTATTGAGGTTAATAATACTGCAGGAACAAAAACAGGCCCAAATTATGTGATTTCAGCTCAAAAAATACAGATCCAAATCCAAAACCAAAGCATGCAAGGGTGGATTGTAAAACCAAACCCAGACCCAACATCTTGAAGGCGATAACTGCAAATGATGGGTTAGAACTGCTCTCTGCTGTATGGGCAGATGGGATGTGTGATGTATTGTTTGTGTCGAGGTGCTGCACCTGGGTCAAGCAGGCGGAGTGGTGATCAAGAGGGGTGCGCAGGGCTTTGCTAGGTGTGATTCCCAGCGCGGACCTGCTGGTGGTGGGTAGAGAGGGTTCTGGAAGCAGCAAGGCTCGACCGAGTTCTCCACGGGAATGAAGAGCTCTGGTGTAAGCTGGCTGTGGTGTCAGAATGTAGGGGGTCTCCGACGCATTTTGGCAGGGGCTCTGCCTTCTTCAAGGAGGTAAGAGAACAGGATTAGTACTGTTTTTTCCAATAAACCTATTGGCCCCCATTTCTGCCTCTGTCTTCATTTCCTCAGCCACCACCTCCAGTCCATTAGACCCCCTTCCCTCACTACACCCCATCACTCCACACAAAACATCGAACACAAAAGAACACGACATACTAATACTCCAGCATTACACCCATAGGGCGAGCGCACCCTCCAAACCCTCTACCCCATTCTTGAAGGAGATACAGATCCAAACCCAAAACAAAAACACAGGGCTCTGCGCACATCCTTTATTTCCACTGCCAGTCGCATTACCAGGAGCTGATTTTTATTTGATATACTGTAGAGCAAGATTTTTTAACAGTTTCGTCTACATTTTCTTCTTACCACATGAACTTTGGGCATGAATCAGTACAGATTGCAAGGCTGCGTTCACACGCACCCGGTCGATGTTTGCTTTCTGCGCATCTGGATGCAGTGCGCGTTCACAACCCAAACCGGCCGCTGCAATCGGGAAGTGATCACATAGAGCACGCAGTCCCATCGCACAGTGATTGACATGAAGTGTCTGTTTGGGGGTGGTCAGCGGAACGCAGGCATGCCTCTGCATTTGAACGCCATTACAGGGGCGTGCATAATTAAACCCCAGCGACAACATACGCAGCCAAAGGTCTACATGGTGACAGGAAGCTTCGCAGGTTGTAAGGCATGTCAAGCTGAAACACAACTCTGCGTATGTGTCCGATGTTACTCAATGTTACCAATGTTTTTGCTGACTTGTGGATGTATGTAATGGGAAGTGGGATCTTTATACAGTGATGGGTGTCTTGATATAGTGCTGCAGTTGCCGTGCAATCTCATTCATTAGCATATTTTTGCAGCGAGCAGGTGCATGCGAACACAGCCTTGCAATCTATGCTGAATCAGGCCCTTTTTTTCCACTAATAGAAGACATTGAATTACTAGTAGCGCCAGTGCTGCTAGTACTAGTATGGTCATCCAGACCCATAGACCGAACCATCACTGAATATAATATACAGTAGTCTGATTTTACAATTAAATGATAACAGGTAACAGTACATTATTATTACATACAGTGAGATAGGGGAAGGGGGACTGAAAAACCCACAGACCAGGGAATAGGATGGAAGTTATTAGAACTAAAGTTTAACAGTGTCTAGATGCAGTAGAAAGAAACTCAATAGGTCGACACCAGATGGTCATCAGGCAATAGGACGACTGTGACAAAAGGTCGACATGGTACAAAGAGTCGACTGACAAATGGTCGACAGGAACAAATGGTTGACAGAGCCACACAAATGGTCAACACAATAAGGGTCAACACATTTTTAAGGTTAGGGGTTAGGTTTAGGGACTTGTCAGAGGCTTAGGGTTAGGCTGCAGAAGAGGACGTTTAGGGTTTGGCACTAGTGGGAGGGTTAGGCTAGGATTAGGTTTAAGCACTTGGGGGAGGGTTAGGGTTAGGCACCAGGGAGATGGTTAGGGTTAGGCACTAGGGGGAGGATTACGGTGAAGATTAGGCTTAAATTACAAAAAAACATGTCGACTATTTTTGTGTCAACCATATGTGTGTTAACCATTTGTCCCTGTTGACCTTTTGTACCTGTTGGCCATTTGCACTGTTGACCATTTGCATCTGTCAATCTTTTTTCCTTGTCAACCTATTATCTGTCTACTATCTGTTGTCGATCTATTGCGTTTTATATCTAGACACTGTTGATTTCTATACCACATCCAGGATGGAGATGCTGTTGTTTTTGGATCTAATACCTGAATCTGAAGAGGAAACAAAGATGGCTGCAGAATGTGGTGTTTGCAATAATGTAATTTCCTGATGGATTAGGAGTACTCTGTGCTGCCTCATATCCATAGAGCAGCAGAGCTGGCTCAGCAGGAGGCTGACCTCTGACATGAGCTACTGCTTAAGAGTACCCTGTTGGTGTGTCTTTCCTTTTTTGCATTGCAGGAGACTGGACGTGCCCTATAAGACTCCAAGCCATAAGAGCCACATACTGCTCTATAGACTACCGTAAGTACCATATATCACCACCACTATTACTAAGGGGCATAGCAACACTAACCACTGGGGCATATACCATCCTGCCACTACAACACCCAAAAATACCCTTACTCTCCAGGCTGCTCCAGCATTGGGTTTGTACCTGTTCATCCCTGTGTCTCTATGTCACCATATTGTTCTACCTGGGTAAATAAACCTGCAATACAATCTGTACCAGAGGAGAGATATATTGGATATCCCAGAAAGTAAAATCATTGCCTTTCTCTTCACCTGGGACTAACATATCACACACTCTCTCGTCCCCTGTTTGATTTAGACAGGGGACAGTAGAAGTGTGTGTGCGCAATTATATCCCAGGCCTTACTTTCTTCTGTAAGTTTGAGTTCCCAGCATGTATTTACAGCATCAACCATTTTATTTATTTATTTCCTAACACTATTTAGAGATTAAAATTACATTAATCTGGTAGTGCCAAATATTGTATTTTAGTGGATGATATTTGTATTTTGCATTTATTGCACTATATATTCATTTTGTGTGTGCTATTTGTTTCTCTATTATCGAATATAATTATCAACAGAGGTTGTGCGACAGAGTCAATATATATGTCATAACAGATGTTTTTCTGTGACTATAATTTGTTAAAAATAAGCTTCATTAAGAAACTCTGGGCCTGATTCTGACCCGCTCGCGAGCGCTGAGCACTCGCAAGCGGGTCGATGGTGCCCAAGTGTGCATGCGCACGACGGAGGTGGCTCCATCGTGCACATGCGCAAGACCCAAATGACGAAGGCCAAGCCGTTGTTATGGGTCTCGCACCAAAGGGGGCGTGCTGTCGATGGTGATTTACAGCACGCCCCCTTTGGTGGGCATGCCGGGGCGTGGCTGCCCAGACGGAGGCGTTCCCATGGGAACGCCTAACATCTGAGTCCGGCCCCACTGACATCACTAGTGATGTCAGTGGGAGTGCTTTTGGCTCTGATAGAGCCAAAAGCACTCCTGGGCTTGCGGCAGCGAGACCCTACCGCAGGGTCTTGCCGCATGTGTGATGGTCGCGATGGTCTTGACCATCGCGACCATCATTTTAGCCACTCGCTATAGCTGTGGGTGGTCACCCACAGCTATGCGAGCAGCCAGGAGGCCGCTCCAAAAAGGAGCAGGGATGGCCCTGATTCAGAGCGAGCGCTCTGTCAGAGCGTCCGGCTCTGAATCAGGGCCTCTATTCACGCCAGGTATCATCTATCTACTCTTATTAATCCGGATTGGATGTTCTTCCAGGTTGGATGATTTGTATGTTTAGCTGTCATATGTGTATGTCATTTATTTGTTGTACGTCATTTTTTTAAGGTTCATAAATAAAAGTTAATTTTTATTCTGTTATTATCTCATCTATTATATTTCATTACACTTTACTTAAGAGTGCCCCAGTATAGACAAAATTTGTCTTTCCCCCTGTCTTTGCCTAGAGCAAAGGCACTTTTTTTGCATGTGTACAGCACAAAGTCTATGGGTGCACCACCAACTCTAAATTATCCAGGATTCTCCAAAGTGATATATCAGTATGTAGGTCTTTTCTAATGTTTTGATTATTCTATAGCTATCTTGTATAGCTACCAATTTAGATTTCTTTACTTGTGCTGACTCATCTCTGTCTGTTTTGCATAAATAAACCTGAAACCTGGTTAAACTGTGCCACATGTGGACTAACTGCCACCAGCACCTCTGCTGCGCAACTCACTTAACATCCTCTACAATCAGGGCCAAGTGTACTGCCAGTTTACTGTCTTTGGTAATATACATTAATTTACATAATACCATCTATCAAGCTACATACCCCAGGGTCCTTCCCTGGTCACTCTGCCAGTAGGTCATATGCCCAGGCACGCTCTGCTATTCTCTGTGAATTATGGGCCCAGGACACTGCTCTACTAATAGGCTACAAACCCAGCCATAAGTTCAGCTTAGCACAACTGGGATCTAAACCAATGCCATCACTGTGCATGATTCTGGCTGTCAAAGTACACATACCTTGGTGTGGAACAAGTCGGTCCCTAGATCAACAAGCTGCAGTGACATAGAATAGAGGATCTGAGTGAGTAAAGACAGGCCCTTATTCACTTGTATAAATAATATACAGTGCAAGGATCAGCATGAGTTTTGAGAAGCTGACAGATGCAGAAAATTATGGTACATGGAAATTTGCCATTGAGTTGCATTAAAGCAGGAAAAGCTATGGAAGGTTACTAGCAATCCTGGTGATAATCTAAGCTTAGAAGATGTAGAGCAATTGGGACATAGGTCTAGCTGTGGAATTACATTTATATTCCATCAGCCACGGTGGTTGACTCTGCAGATGTTGAATGAGGATAAAGGGCTAATGAGAAGAATTAACTTGAGGAACATGTTATATGCCACAAAGTTTAGTGCAAGAACATGAAGGGCTATATTGATAGAATGTTAACCATCGCTCAGCAATTGATTTCAGTGGGTATCATAGTAGACGAGGAGGAGGTTGCCATGGCAATGCTGAAAAACCTTACTTAAGAGTAGCATTGGAGTCTAGTACTATGAACCTAATCACAGAGATAGTACATGTTAAATTATTGCCATTTCATGAGTGCATACCCACAGAAACAAATGCTGAAAATTCTGTTCTACTGTCTAGAGCCTGGTTAAGGAAGGAAAGGGATACAGAAAGACTACACATCATCCCTTGAGATGACCATTTAAACCCTAGGAAGAATTTTTCCTTTTGTTACAACACATCGTGGGTCCATTTATAGTCCAGAATATTTGAGATCTGATATATAAAGTCATCCTGTTTATCTACCTCTGTCTTCTTTAAGATGAAACATGTTGGGTGAAGGGGCAGGATATACCAACACTAACTACAGTAAGTGAGGCAGCTGTCACAAGCTCACAACCTCTCCTGGGGTGAGACAAGAGGTTACCATACATCTCTCCCTAGTGCAGTTGACCTGGATCTTTAAATTAACTTTTATAAGTAGATTCATTTAAATACATTTATGGAATTGTCATCAATAAAATACCTTTATTACGTTTCTCTTGGCGCTCGCCTTTTTGTTGGGTGTTTTGGGTGTGAGAGTCTGATTACAGGATCCAAACAAAAGTGTTATACAACACCAGGATATGGTATTTTACCAGTGACACCTGTTCAGAGCAATTTTGGGTTGGACTCGTGTCATCTCCATGACTGCAAGAAAATTGGCTTTTTAAAGACCTTTTTGATGGTGCCTATATTCTTACAAACTATATTCATTTAAAACCTTATTTGGGTTTCTAATTGTGGAAATTTTGATAATCTATTGTGTTATTTTAAGTGTTAGCTTCCTCTTGGGGTCCAAAGGTATATTTCATCTGCAGAGTATACATTTTGCCCTTTGTAGATTTCATTCTTTCTCCCATGTACTAATATTTTTCATTGTAATCAGAGATAACTACTGTTCATACTCAGCAATATACACTAAATGTACACTAAGGGGTGTATTTACTAAAGTACGGGTTTGCAAAAGTGGAGATGTTGCCCATAGCAACCAATCAGGTTCTAGCTATCATTGGTAGACGGTATTGGTTAAATGATAAGTAGAATTGAATTGGTTGCTGTGGGCAACATCTCCACTTTTGTAAACTTGCACTTTAATAAATATACCCTTAGCAGTCATTGGAAAAAAATTGTACCTCATTTACCAGTAAATTTACAGATTTACTCATTTTTGATTGGTCTGCTGACTGTATTGGATCTGCTCAACTGAAACTATGCCTGAAACTCAAAATTCTGGATCTGTCTGCTAAATTTTCAGTCTTGTATAAGTTGCGACTCACCATCTACTCCATGAAACGGAATGGACCCAGTTGTGGTTGTCCCCATTTTGGTAAATATGTTTAATCCCACTGTTTTATTTTCCTTCTGGCAAAAAGGCAACAAATAATTTCCTATGTGAGAAAATATATTAAAAATATAACTAAGAGCTTTATGAAAAAAAATTAAATTTCAACATTTTACATACAGTATGACGAGTAATCCACATTGTTTTCTACATTTCATACAGAACAAATAATTAAAATTTCCTGAGCTATTCACAGCTAAAATAATCAGAGATCTGTCCCAAGATAGTATAGATTATCCACTTAATGCTTAGCCATAATGGATTGTTTACTGCAATATAGTCTGCTACATCTGCACGTTGAATAAAGTAAACTGATTCAAGCTGTTAGCATTAAATGCTTTATGCCAAGGCACAGGAATTTTTATATAAAATTAAAGTGTCTTCTCACTGGAAGGTTTCAAGTCTCATGTTGCACTTTAAGTGTGATTGAAGCCAAAGACAAAATAAAAAAAATAAAAATTCAATTCAATTAAAATAAAAACATATATATTTTCATATGAAGCCTTAACATCATTATTGTAATGATAGTACTTATCAGTTATCAAATACTTCTCTTAGATCAGCATGCCCAATATTTCTGTATATAGCTTGGTACTGTATGCAGAAAATCACGGGACACAGCAAAGAACTCAACATTGTTGGTAGATTTAGAAAATTTTCAAGAACAAATACAAATTAGTTGAACTACTGTATAGCAACCCGTCTACAGCGACATGCAGTCTAGTCAGAATGTTTCTACCTGGAACATTTCATTTTTACTAATAGCATACTTGGAACAATTTTATCTGGAATGTTTTATTTCTATTAATAGTGTTGAGTTTGCCTGGAACAGACTATAGAGCCAGATTCAGATGTGGACGCAGAAGTGGCCAAGGCTGTGTCTGTTGGCGGTTACCTGTCTGTTATTTTATGCATCAAAGCTGCAGAGTCCAGCCTTGTGTCCTGGAACTCCTGCCCGTCCGTTCGCCCACTCACGTGTGCGGAATGCCAGGCTGCCGCTCGGTGTCAGGTGAGGGAGGGGGCTGGAGGATGTTGCATTCTTACAGGGAGAGACTGGTTTGGGACATAGAGGCCTCTGGGCTAGTTGGTGAATGTCATTATTTTAGTCAACAGTGAATCCACAGCTGCTGTATCTGTCTGAAATGTATCTGATGTATAAGGTATCAGCAATAACCTTCATTATTATAATCCTTTATTTATATGAGGTGTCTGGTGAGGGAGGGGGCTGGAAGTGTCTGGTGAGGGAGGGGGCTGGAAGTGTCTGGTGAGGGAGGGGCTGGTAGTGTCTGGTGAGGGAGGGGCTGGTAGTGTCTGGTGAGGGAGGGGCTGGTAGTGTCTGGTGAGGGAGGGGGATGGTAGTGTCTGGTGAGGAGGGGGATGGTAGTGTCTGGTGAGGGAGGGGGCTGGAAGTGTCTGGTGAGGGAGGGGGATGGTAGTGCCTGGTGAGGGAGGGGGATGGTAGTGTCTGGTGAGGGGGGGATGGTAGTGTCTGGTGAGGGAGGGGGATGGTAGTGTCTGGTGAGGGAGGGGGCTGGAAGTGTCTGGTGAGGGAGGGGGCTGGTAGTGTCTGGTGAGGGAGGGGGCTGGAAGTGTCAGGTGAGGGAGGTGGCTGGAAGTTTCAGGTGAGGGAGGGGGCTGGAAGTGTCAGGTGAGGGACGGGGTGGAAGTGTCAGGTGAGGGACGGGGATGGGAGGAATCAGTGGAGTGAGTGGGGAGTCAGGAAATCATGGTGTGAGGAGTCAGATAATGGAGGCTGTTTGATCTGTCAGGTTTTGAAGGGAGATAAATAGAGACAGGTGGTGGAGGGGAATGAGAGGACTCAGATGACTCAGATAATGGAAAAGGTGGGAGGAATTAGTTAATGTGTTGGGGTGTATGGAAGTCGGCTAAAGGAAGGGGATGAGCAAAATAAGATAATGGCACAAAGCCTCTGAACCACCGCCCGGCCTCTTGCGTGTGTCGGGTGCCCACCTGCCGCCTGCCCGTGCAGGGCACTTGGTGCCTGTCCCCCACCAGTAGGTCTCTGCAGTGTCCAGTACATGATGCAGAGTCCAGAATTGTACCTCCGCCGCCTGCCAGGTAGAGGTGTGCTCGTCCTGTGCTTTTAGTACAACTAAAGGATTTATGCTTGCACCCTCCCGATCATGCGAGCAAAAATCCAATTAAAGTGCTGGACGCGATGCTGTTTTTCAGTTTAGCAAGGCACTGACAGCATCGCAGCACTTCAGTTGGAAAATGCACACTTAAACATCTGGCTCAAGGCGCGCTAACCGGCATTTCCCAACTAAGTGTTGGGCGCAGGAGAAACAATTGAATAGCTGTGGGAACTTCTTTTTTGTGTGGCCGAACCCCTCATGACACATAGCCATGCCTCTTATGTCTTGTGACCATGACCATTTTTTTGGGAGCACACCTTCTGCGCGCACACACATTAGTTCTCTATACCCCTACATCAAAATATCCACTTCAACCACTGTCTATGTGTGTATATATATATATATATATATATACACACATGCACACAGCAACTAAAAGCTTTTGACAGTTTTAGTGAAAATATTATAACAGGGGGGGGCCCATTTTGAATGCTCGCACTGGGAGCCAGATTGGCTAGAAACTGCCCTGCCCATAAGGAGGACCATCTCCGTGCATGTGCTAAGCCACCTCCTTGTCACTGCCTAGGAACTCCTACTATATTTTCAATACACTTATCTGTGCATGCAACTGAAATTGCAACTACGACTCTGTATGGACAGAATCGGAGAGCATGCGCAGTGCGACTTAAATGCATGTGCAGTAGCAAAAAAATCCCTCCACCGCGTTCAACATCGGCAGTGCGTCCACCTCTTAATCAGCCCCTTAGTGAGAAAAATCAGTTTAGATATCTAAATAACAAAACAAGTTTTTAACTAAATACCATTTTCACCTTATTCAAAAATGGCAAAAATAAATCATCTTCATCTTTTTTTCGAAACTTTCCAGCAAAAATGATAAAGCTGTGATTAAAACAAATGTTTTCCAACTCCTTGCCTATTCTTTAGAATATGTGTTTTGGCATCCAGCCACAAGAGCTCAATAGCTTGCACATATGCTCCTGTAGCAGTATCCATGTTATTTTATAGGTAGCTGATGGTATTAGAACTCATCTTGTGCACCATTTATTGTGCAGTTATGTGGTTCACCACCGGGGGTTGCTGTCCAGATACTACTCTGTCTAGAATGGTAGGATTTCCCTTTTATGTATCTGATGGGAAGCTATTGTGAAAAACGTATTTGTTGTTGCATGAATTGCTGGATTGGAAGGATTGGGAGTCATTACTGTATGTCTGTATTTAAGTGGAGTCTGACATAGTAGTCACTATGGTGTAAATATTCTTTGAATCGTGTTGGTCCGAGATTGCAATCATGGGGGATAAATTGCCATTTTTCCAAACACAGGAATTTAAAATGAAAAAAATGGTGGTATTTTCTCTTTAGAGGTGATCACGGCTGATTTTGAAGTTAAAATACACCTGAAAATAAAACTAGAAATTAATACACCAACTTCTGAACATGGCATTACTTTCCATAGACAGGAATACAACACAGGAATTTACCAAAATCATGATTAGAATCATGAGTGTAATAAAACCAAACATGGTGTAAAAATAGAATTTACAAATAAACCCCCCTCCTGAGCAGCGTGTCTAGCAGAAACATACATAGATCACTGTGAGCTGTGTATGTTTCTGCCTTTTGGGGTTCAATAAAAGGTTTTTTTTTTTTAAATGACGTGGGGCCCCTCTTCCAAAGCATAACCATCCCCGGGCACCTGAGCCAGTCCTGGTTCTAAAAATACGAGGGCAAATGTGTAGGGTTCCCCTGAATTTTAGGAACCAGCAATGGGATCTCAAAACCAGTCCTGGTTTAAAAAATAGGGGAAAAAAATGCGTGGGGTTCTCCCTATTTTTAAAACCAGCACCGGACTTAAATCTAACATATTTCAGGGGAGGTGGGGACCCGATCGAGTACCTGATCCATGCCGGACAAGTCTGGTATGGATCGGGTACTCATTTTTTAATTTTGCCAAGACCCTTGGACTTGGACCCTAAAGTAGAAGGGGACCAAAACTACGCCAGGAGTTTGGTGAGTATTGGATTCTTTTTCACAGGTAAACATGTGGGCATTCTACTGGAGAAGGTGACGTGAACATCTGGTAGAAGGTAAGTATATGTGAGTGTGTTAGGTATATAATAAACTTTTAAATTCTACAGTGTGTGTGTACTGTCTTTTTTTTTACTATTTTTTTACAGAGGGGGTTCATGTGCGGGCCACCTACTGGTACTTGTAGTTCCACAAATGCCAAAGGGCAGACACGCTGGCACCAGTAGCTCTACTGTAGAAAACAATAGTATTATTCTAATTTTCCCTCTATTACCCCTGCCCCCACCGGTCAGGGATGCGAGGAAGAGCCCCGGGCTTCAGTGTAAGCCTGGGCTGCTCAGGAGAGGGGGACCCCTTTATTGGGGCTTACCCACCTCCCCTGAGATCCACAGCTTGTGCTGACTATCTTGATGTGTTAATTCTTTGGCCGGAGAGACCATGAGAAAGGGTCCCCTGGCTGTGGCATTACACCCTGGCTAGATTTGAGTCCAGTGCTGGTTTTAAAAATAGGGGGAATCCCACGCAATTTTTTCCCTATTTATAACATCAGGTCAGGCTCTGGGAGCCCAATGCTGGTTCCTAAAATATGGGGGAATCCTACATGTTTTTTCCCCATATTTTTTGAACCAGGACTGGTTCAGGAGCCTGGGGCTAGTTATGTTTTGGGGGGGAGGCCCCACGTAATTTTTTTTCCAAACAATTAACCTTTTACACACACAAGTAACCTGCACGTATCTCACTGATATGTGCAGGCTGCTTGTTCAGGAGGGAAACACAGGCAGGAATTACAGGGATTAAACCCACTAACAATGATCAGATACACCATCGGGAGACACAATCCTGACAAACACAGGACCTTGGTAAAATTTCCAAACTTGTTTTAAAGTAAAAACCTCCCTATTCTGATCGTTCCTACCCATGTTAAAAAATGGACAGGCATGGGTCAAATATGATTCTTAGTACATTATGGGCCAAATGTAATAGGGTGAGAGTTTAGAAAATGTGAGAGTTTAGCAGTAAACTCTCACATTGGTTGAGTTTTATCTTCAAAATGGGAAAACATCTGAATGAGATTTTGAATCGTGAGTTTTTTAAGCCTAAAAAAACATGCAAGTTCGCTCTGTTACTTTGTTTTTGGACTCTATTACATTGGCAAAGTTTAAAAAGTGACAGAAACTCTCACTTTTCTAAAACTCTCACTCTATTACATTTGGCCCTATGTGCGTGTTCATGTCTGTACTTAGGGCAGACAGATTTTGCAAAGTTTGCAGCGTTCATCCCTTGAATTTTTTCTTATTTTATACCTTCAGAATAGTTGCAATAGTGTGTTTGTATAGTCCAGGAAATAGCAGGGTGCACACACAGGACTCTATCCTATTAGGTGTGAGTAGCATTCTGCAAGCCTTTCACACAGCGAACTCACACTGCAAATTGCATATGCAATAGAATTCTAAACTGGCAATGATTTTTCAGATGAAAAGATAGGGAAAATCTTTATAAAAGTGGAAAAAATGTCAGACAAAGTGCAGAACCTTTTGTACACCCCTTCTAATGAATAATCATGCATTTGGAGGGGTTTAAATTGCATCATTTGGCCAATAAAGACATGCCAGCTTTCAGGTGAATTGTTCTAAAAAGCTCAATAATGGGTTAAATAATGTGGGACAGGTATGTAGAGGTGTAAATGATGTGGGACCGATAGGTGGAGGTGTAAATGATGTAGCACAGGTATGTGTAGGTATAAATGATGTATTGACTGGTATGTGGAGGTGTAAATGATGTGGGAAAGGTATGTGTGGGTGTAAATGATGTGGGACAGGTATGTGGAGGTGTAAATGATGTGGGACAGGTATGTGGAGGTGTAAATGATGTGGGAAAGGTATGTGTGGGTGTAAATGATGTGGGACAGGTATGTGGAGGTGTAAATGAGGTGGGAAAGGGATGTGGGGGTGTAAATGATGTGGGAAAGGGATGTGGGGGTGTAAATGATGTGGGACAGATATGTGGAGGTGTAAATGATATGGGAAAGGTATGTGTAGGTATAAATGATGTGGGACAGGTATGTGGAGGTGTAAATGATATGAGACAGGTATGTGGAGGTGTAAATGATGTGGGACAGGTACTGTATGTGGAGGTGTAAATGATTTGAGACAGGTATGTGTAGGTGTAAATGATGTAGGACAGGTATGAGGAGGTGTAAATGATATGGAACAGGTATGTGGTTGTATAGATGATATGAGACTGGTAAGTGGAGGTGTAAATGATGTGGGACAGGTATGAGGAGGTGTAAGTGATATGGAACAGGTATGTGGATGTATAGATTATGTGAGACTGGTAAGTGGAGGTATAAATGATGTGGGACAGGTATGTGGAAGTGTAAATGAGGTTGGAAAGGTATGTGGTGGTGTAAATGATGTGGGACCAGTATGAGGAGTTGTTGTATTGATGGGAGAGAGGTTTTCGAACTTACTGATGAGAGGTAGATGTGTTTGTTCCAATGTTTTATAAACTTGTATAAAAACACAGGAAAATTACTATACAGACATTTTTCTGTACCCCAAAATTCTGGGGAGATTTTAATTTGTTGAAATACACTTGCTTGCTTTCATTTTCAGCCATTAGTGCAAAAATCAACCATTTGACACCTTTTAAAAACCAGAAAAGAGAAACAAATGTTACCAAACACACTGCAATAGACTAACAATAAGAATCTTAGGGGTAAATTTACTAAAGGTCGATTTTGGCATTTTTAGTGATTTGGCATGCGATTTTCATTCGATTTGTATTCGATCTTGCATTTGGGTATTTACTAAAGGCCAGATCAAATGTAAAATCGAATTTCAAATAAAAATTTTTGTCAAATTGACCTCAAATCAAGCATCGGGAAAACATTGGTACTTTTAGTATAGCCCAAAGCACAAAAACCTTATTTACTATCATTCGATTTGAAATCGACCTCAAAATAGGACTTCAAATCAAACTTCAAATCACCAAATGAATAGACCTGCTTTATGCTTTCGATTGTGCATGAGCAGGTTGGATTGACACAGATACATGCAGACATCAGTGAGATGCCTGCATGTATCTGACTGTAACAAGCAATTAAAGAGTTAAATGTAAAAAAAAATTATGTGAGGTCCACCCCCAAAACACAACCAGCCCTGGACTTTTCAAACCCAGTCCTGGTTGACTAAGTACAGGGAAAAAAATGCGTAGGGTCTCCCTGTACTTAGTTCAACCAGCACTGGGCTATGGGAACCAGTCCTGGTTCTGGAATTACAGGGAAAATTTGCATAGGGTCTCCCTGTAATTCACAGAACCAGCCCTGGACCCTTTCTAGCTGGGGACTGATGCCACAGCCAGGGTAGCCCTATCACCGGGCCCACCAGCCGCAGCATCAGCCCTGACAGCTAGTCAGCCCAGGCCAGGGATCCCTGGGGCATTGGGGACCCCTCCAATAAAGGGTTCCCCCTCTCCAGGGCACCCCTAGCCTAGGCTGATAGCCCATGGCTATCCCCGCCACCCCTGGGCGGTGGGTGGTGGGTTGATTGTGTTAATGTAGTGTAAAAAAGAATATGTTTAACATTGTCTTTACAGTAGAACTGCAGGTCACAGCAAGCCTCCCCGCATGCTGGTACTTGGAGAACCACAAGTACCAGTATGCGGGCATTAAGGGCCCACTGGGACCTGTAGTTCACCTGTAAAGAAATGTTGAAATAACACACACACACTGTACACAGTAAAGTTTTAATCCATACACACATACACATTCACACATACTCACCTACAATACCTGGAGTGGTCCACTTGTCCTGTAGGCATCCATGGTCTTCTTAAAATAACAAAACGAAAATTGCAACCCTCGCACTAAGTAATAACCATCCTAACCAGGATGATTATTGCTTTCTGAATAAAGCGCTCAGATGTGGCTTCCTCCTTTGAAGGTCCATGTCTGAGCATTCATTGGCTGAGAGTGGTCAGCCCCTGCCTCTCAGCCAATGAACGCTCAGACACGGACCTTCAAAGGAGGAAGCTGCATCTGAGCCCTTTATTTGGGAAGTAATAATCATCCTGGTTAGGATGATTATTACTTAGTACGAGGGTCGCAATTTTCATTTTGTTATTTTTCCCGCACCCATGGATGCCTACTTTGGACCGAAGAGGACAGAACCACGCATAGGAGACAGTGAGCATGTTTTTTTTCCCACAGGTATCCTATGGATTTTCTACTGGAGAAGGGGACCAATGCTACAGGGATACATAGGTGAGTATGTGTACATGTGTGTATGTGTGTGTACATGTGTGAGTGCATTATTAAACTTATACTGTGTTCGGTGTGTGTGTGTTTTTTTCCACATTTCTTTACTGGTGAACTACAGGTCCCAGTAGGCCCTTAATGCCTCGCATGCTGGTACTTGTGGTTCTCCAAGTACGAGCTTTCGGGGGAGGCTTGCTGGGACCTGGAGTTCTACTGTAAAGACAATGTTAAACATATTATTTTTTGACACTACATTAACACAATCAACCCACCACTCACTGCCCAGGGGTGGCGGGGATAGCCCTGGGCTATCAGCCTAGGCTAGGGGTGCTCTGGAGAAGGGGACCCCTTTATTGGAGGGGTTCCGAACTCCCCAGGGATTCCTGGCCTGGGCTGACTAGTGGTCAGGGCTGATGCTGTGGCTGGGGGGCCCGATGATAGGGCTGTGGCATCAGTCACCCGCTAGAAAGGGTCCAGGGCTGGTTCTGTGGATTACAGGGAGACCCTACGCAAATTTTTCCCTGTAAATCCAGGACTGGTTCCCATAGCCCAGTGCTGGTTGAACTAAGTACAGGGAGACCCTACGCAATTTTTTTCCCTATACTTAGTCAACCAGGACTGGGATTGAAAAGTCCGGGGCTGGTTGTGTTTTGGGGGTGGACTCACATCAATTTTTTTTTACTTTTAACTCTTTATTTGCTTGTTATAGTCAGATACATACAGGCATCTCACTGATGTCTGCATCTATCTGTGTGAGAACTAACTGCTCATGCTGAAAGTGAAAGCATGAAGCAGTTCAATGCAGTCGGGGAATTGCAGTTCAGTTTGAAGTGGGATTAGCCATTCGATTTGTATATGAACATGTCAAATCGAACAGCATTTCACTGTTCATAACCAAATTAAATCGATTTTGTTTTGCAAATCGCAAAATAAAAATCGATCATTAGTAAATCTGGGAAAAAAATGGGGTTGTCAGAATGCGATTTGAGTCGGTTTGAGGTGAGCTAAATCACACTTCAAATCGACCATCAAATCGACCTTTAGTAAATTTACCCCTTAGTATTCAAATATTTATTGCTAGTTTATTGCAGTGTGTTGGGGTAATTTTTTTCTTTTTTTCTAGTCTAGATTAAACCCCTCCCTTCCATGGAACTCTGAAAGATTATTAAATTGATCTGAGTAGCCACTATTTTGTATTGCTGTTGTGAGAGGCATGGATGGGATCAGCATTAGGAGAGTGTTCTGGTTCCTGTAGTGCTATTTGGAGGATTCTTGGGTGCCTCCAGGTGATTTGGCTCTCAACTTAGAGATATTAATGTATATGCTATTATCATGTGGAATAACAGTGTGCAATTACATGACCCAAAGTGGGTGCTATTATCATGTAGTGTTAGGGACACTGGTACAGAGACATCTTAACACAGCCCAGATGGATTTAGCATAACTTTGCAAATATATGTAATAAAGATCTCTGGATTTCTATTATCATGTAGTATTCAAATCTTATTGCTGGTCTATTGCAGTGTGCTGGGGGACATTTTATACTTTTTTTCTAGTCTAGATTAAACCCCTCTTCATGCACCTATGAAAGATTATTTAGTTGATAACTATTTTATATTACTTTTTAAAAACCTCCTATACTTATGGCCACTAACAGTCTTCTATATGGTCATAGAACCAGACCCGCCCGAACTTCATGATCCGGGCTGGGATCCGAATCCAGTCCGGGTTTTCCTGCCTAACTCGGATTCCAAAACAAGGCAAAATGTCATCCTCCTGCTGTTGGATTATCACGGGTTTTGGAATCTATAAAGGTTTCCGGTCATTTCACTCTAGCTGTGGAGAGTGTATTGAATGGATGTTCAGGGATGCTGTGACCATCCAGGGGTACTGTGTTTTGCCAGGGATTCTCTGTTGTCCATCCAGGCGCTGCTGTGTCAGTCCAGGGGTGCTCTGTTGTTCATCCAGGGGATGCTGTGTCCATCCAGGGGTGCTCTGTTTTCCATCCAGAGGCTGCTGTGTCCTTCCAGAGGTGCTATGTTGTCCATCCAAAGGCTGCTGTGTCCGTCCAGGGGCTGCTGTGTCCTTCAGGGGTGCTCTGTCGGTCTAGGGGTGCACTGTCTGTCCATAAAGGGGCTGCTATGTTGGTCTAGGGGTAATCTGGGTGCTCTGTCCATCCAAGGGTGCCCAGTGTAAAAAAATAAAAGCTAATAATACAATTAAAAAATATATATATTTTTTTGTGTTGTACCCCAGTGTACTATATTATTTATTTATTTTACTGTGATGCTGCCGGTCAGACCGCAGTGTAATATTCATACACATATTGTGACACTGTAAGTTTTAGTGCAGTGTAATATTCATACACGTATTGTGACACTGTAAGTGGACACGCAGTGTAATATTCATACAGATATTGTGACAATGCTGTAAGTAGTAGCACTGTGTAATATTCATACATATATTGTGATACTGTAAGTGGAAGCACAGTGTAATAATCAACATGTTTTGTGACACTGTAAGTTTAAATGCTTTGTAATATTCATAAAAAATATTGTGACGCTGTAGGTCATTGATACCACAGTGTCATTTTTAAAATTGGTACAAATTTATGTGTGTGCTGTACCATACTTTGCTCGTGTTTGTTGATGTGGAGAACAATCAGTTGAGAGGAGATCAGGAACCACATACTAGTGCTGGAGTTGCTGCCAGTGCCACCAGTTATGATGATACTAGTATGTCTGCATCATCTACTAAAGCTGATGCCCAAGTGCATACACGGCTTAAGTCAGGGCATCTAAAATCAAAGAACCAATCTTTTACAGTGGTAAAGAAAAAAAATCAAAGGGAAAGTTAGTTGCTGAAAGACATAAAATTGGCAATGTTTTTTACTTTTGTTTATGACTGGTTGTTCTGCCTCTTATGTCGATGTAAGCCCTTCTCCCTGTAGACATTTAAAAAAAATAAAAATTGTTAAGGCACAGGAACCAACTGTGTGCTCAGAAATGTCACAAATCCCTAAGGAGAGTCTAAGTGTGTCGACGGGTGGCATGTGAGAGCCTGGCCTTTCCAAAACTGTACTCAAAAAGGAGCCTCCTTCCACCATTTGTGTGTCTTCTGCAAATGTGGGGATGAGCAGAACAAGTGAACATGCTGACATAGAAATCGAGGATGCTACTGAGGAAGTGCACAAGGAGGGGGAGGATATTTGAGTAGCTGATGCTAATAAGGATGTTGATGATGAGAAAGTTGTTGATGAGGATGTTGTTGATGGGGATGTTGTTGATAAGGATGTTGTTTATGTAAATTAGGCACCAGTGGAAACAGCTGTTGCCCATGATAAAGGAAAGCCCATTGTCATGCCTGGGCATAAGACAAAAACATCAACTTCTTATATGTGGAATCATTTCTATCCAATTCCGGACAACAATTCTCAAGCCATCTGTACCCATTGTCATGCCAGAGTAAGTAGAGGACCTTAACCATTTAGGAACATCCTCCCTGTCACCTCATCTACTGTACATCCATCAAAAGTATTTGCAAAATTCAGAAACTTTGGCTAAAAAAGTAACAACAAGCAGTCAAGCTTCAGCTAGCTCCCTTCTCTCTGCTAGATCCAAGCACGTGCCATCTCCCTATGTCTCCGCTATCAAATTCCATCTAGATTCCACCACTAGAAAAGCAATTCCCAGCCTGTACAGGGACATTTAAACAAACTTAATAAGTGTCCTCCAGAATGCCATTGTACCCACTGTCCACTTAATAACAGATATGTGGACAAGTGAAGCAGGGAAAATGCAAGATTACATGACAGTAACAGCCCACTGGGTGGATGTATTACCTTCAGTGCCACAACAGCAGCAGCATATACTGTAAGAAACAGCAGCTCATTCAAAGGCAGGCTACTCTGTGTATCACCGGTTTCACTAAGAGGCATACTGCTGACAACCTCTTAGAAAAACTCAGGGAAGTCATTGCAAAATGGCTTACCTTGTTTGGACTCTGCTCAGGATTTGTGATTTCTGACAATGCCACCATAATTCATGCAGAAGATTGCATGCAGAAGATTGCAGCACTTGCCAGAAATGTTGAATTTTCACCAGCTGAAGCAAGAGGTAGTTACAAGGTGGAATTCCACCCAGTATATTCTACAGTGGATTGAGGAACAGCAAAAAGCCATCCAAAGCTACACAACAAAGTATGACATAGGAAGAGGAGGGGGAATGTACCTTACTCAAGCTCAGTGGAAAATTATTTCTATGTTGTGCAAAGTGCTGAAACCCTATAGTAGTCACCTGTGAAGTGAGTTCAGACACTGCCAGTTTGAGTCAGGTAATTTCCCTAATTAGACTGTTGGAAAAACAGCTTGAGAAACTGAAGGAGGAGATGAAACAAAGCGATTTTGCTATGTATGTCGGACTTGTAGATCAAGTCCTTTATTCACTGCACCGAGATCCAAGTGTTTTCAGGCTCTTCTAATCTGATTAATACATTTTGGCAACCATGCTCGATCATAGGTTTAATGCATACATTGTATCTTTCTTACCAATGGACAGATCTGAAGAGATGCAAATGCAGCTGTCAGGAAAAAACTCAGCTTTTCCAAAAGACCCACTGCTGATGCAGATGAGTACAGTTTTGACATCTGGTTGGGTCTAATGAGACCTCTACTTTGACCCCATCTGTTATGGTCACCATTCAAAGAATGGTTGAGGACTATTTTAATGATAGCGTTCAAATAGGCCATCCGTTTGACTACTGGCAGAAAAAAAAGGAATTTGGAGGCCCTTGCACAAACTAGCTTTTCGTTACTTTAGCTGTCCACCCTCCAGTGTGTATTCAGAAAGAGTTTTCAGCACAGCCAGGAACCTTGTCAGCAATCTGCATTGTAGGCTACCTCCTCAAAATGTGGAAAAGATGATATTCATCAAAATGAACTACAAATTCCACGAGGAAGACCTGTACCCAAAATGACATCCAAAAATTATAGAGGCACCTAAGGCTGTAATGGTGAATTCCATCGGGGATGAATTAATATTGTGTGAAGATGATGTACACACTGATGAGGATGAGGAATCGGATAATGATGGCGACAACAACTTGCCTCTGTAAAGCCAGTCTGTGCACAGAGAGATCACTGCCAGCAATGTCAGCTGTCCATTGGTAGGAGTTGTGGGGGCCCGAACAAACCTGTCACTTCAGCCCCAAACGGCATTCCTTGTCATTGAAGTGATTAGTTTGTTAAATTGTTTATGTCCTGTTTAATATATACAACATAAGGGTGAGTGGTTGTGCCCATGGACAATTCCATCATGCACCTCTTTTCTTTGCATTTTGTGCTGATTGGGGAATTGCTGCCTCACATTGTTATTTTTGTAGTTTATTAAACTGCCATCCTGTCTGCCACTGTAGTGCCATTCTCTTTCCTAGATGTGCCATGTTGGAGGTTGAACTGCCACAGCTTCTGCAATCTTTAACAGAATGTCAAAATTGTCCAAAAATGTTTATGTCACACTTCGGGCTCTCTTGCTATCTGGCTCGTGACACTTACCTCGTCGGCGCGCTCTGGTGCGGTCCCTTCGGCGGTGGTGCAGGTCCTTGGAGAGCGGCGCTGGGCACAGGGGGTCTCCACAGCTTGAGGGGGCCCATCTGGAGAGTCTTGCGTGCTGGTGGAGACTGACAGCGCTTCCACGCTGGAGACTGCTGGGTGCAGCCATTTTGGATCCTGGTCACATATCAGGTTGGAGCCAATCAGCTCACAGCTGTCCAGGGAATGCTGGCAGCCTATCATGCACTACCAGAGGGTACTAAAGGACTGTCAAGAGGTCCTTTGGTTGCCAGTGCAACGTCTATCACAGCATATCTGTGAGCTAGTTCCTGAGCTCCCTTATTCCCTAGTACCACAGTTCCAGTGTGTCCCTGGGTTTACCACCTCATGCTGCAGTACCTCTCTGCCCTGCATCTCCGTTTGCCATCTGTACCCACCATCTGCTGTGGACCGGCCAACCCTGGTCGCTGTGCTCTGTCTGCGCCCCGATAGCTGAGTTTGCTCTCTGTGCACCCGTCACCTCATGAGTCACACTCCATTAAGACCGGCTGCCTTTCAGTTCCAGCAAGTAAGCCTTCATTCCTCATCCGGCTCCACTCCGGGTCCAGAACCACGCCAAGCTGTGACAGCTTGCACTGGCCCAATGGATTCGGCTAGTGGACAGGATTTGAGGGCTGACCTGCTCCAAAGCATTGCCAGCCGTTTGGAGGGTCTAGAAACTTCACAGAAGCAGATGGCTCAATTTTTACGGGAGATGTCGGTTCGTCAAGACACATTACAGGCCTCCCTGGTCACCGTCAATAAGACTGTCGCCACCAATCAGCCGGCAGCTCCTTCCAGTCCCGCACCACCTGCGCCATCCCATCTGCAGTTATGCCGTAGGTTCTTGAACCAGTGCGATGTTCATTTTACGTTACCTTACTGGATAACTACTCTGAGTTCCTTTCAGCCTTTCGGATGATTTTCAATGAACCCGGAAGAACTACATCAGCAGCAGCCGAGATATTGTGCCTTCATCAGGGGAATCGTCCATTGAGCCAATACATCATTCAGTTCCAGATGCTGGCATCAGAGCTAAAATTGAGGAGGCCTTAATTTCTGCCTTCTGGAGTGGTCTGTCGGATCGAATTAAGGACGACCTCGCCACACGGGACCTTCCAGCCACCCTAAACGATCTTAGTTCTCTCTGCAATATGGTGGATCTACGCTATCGGGAGCGTCAGAGCAAAAAGAACAGAGGAGATCATTTCAGATTCCGGTCTACCACTCCAGTCACTCTCCCGCCTGAGCAAACAGCTGATGAACCGATGCAGATCAACTGGGCTCGCCTCTTGGTTGTGGAACGGCAGCGCTGTCGATGAGAAAACCTGTGCATGTACCATCCGGGAAACTCCAGCTCCTAACCGGTTCCAGAGACATCAGGTTGGGAGTTATGCACTCGTCTCCATCTAAAGCTGAGTCCACCTTGTCCATTACACTGGAATTAATGCATCCTAAAAGTGTTCTCTCTCTCCTTGATTCAGGGGCTGCTGAGAATTTTATCACCCCGGAGCTCATCCAGAGACATCAGATTCCGGTTCTTCCCCTTGAACATACACTCACCCTGTCTGCCGTGGATGCTACCCAAATTACCAATGGGTCCATATCCCTCCATACTCAAGCCGTGCAAGTCCGTGTGGGCGCTCTTCATACAGAGACTATCCAGTTCCTAGTTATACCTAAAGCCTCTCACAGAGTCATTCTTGGGTATCCCTGGCTGTGCAAGCACACTCCCAACATAGACTGGGGTTCCATGCAAATTCTATCCTGGGGAGAGGCTTGTCATGTATCCTGTCTTCCTCAAATTTGCCCTATCAATAAAATTCTTACTGCATCGATTCCCTCCCAGTATGCCTCATTCAGTGACATCTTTTGTAAAACAGGTGCCGATATACTACCTCCACATTGAGAGTGGGACTGTCCCATCGACCTGGTGCCAGGCAAAGATCCTCCACGTGGTCGTGTATACCCACTGTCATTACCCGAGATGGAGGCTATGTTGGCATACATTCGGGAGAACCTTGAAAAGGGCTTCATCCAGCCCTCCTCTTCGCCAGCCGGGTGCAGGATTCTTCTTCGTATCTAAGAAAGATGGAGGATTGCGTCTCTGTATCGATTACTGGGGCTTAAATGATATCACTATCAAAAATTGTTATCCGATACCCCTTATATCAGAGATATTCGATCGTGTAAAAGGTGCCATGATATTCACCAAATTAGATCTAATAGGGGCCTATAATCTCATCAGAATTCAGGCTGGAGATGAATGGAAGACCGCATTCAATACCAGAGATGGTCATTTTGAATATTTGGTAATGTCCTTCGGCCTCTGCAATGCCTATGCTGTGTTCCAGAATTTTGTGAATGAGATTTTCCAGGTCTGCTATATGTCTCTGTGGTAGTGTATTTGGACGACATCCTGATATTCTCCTCCGACATCGAAAAACATCGGGCTCAAGTCAAGGAGGTTCTATCTCACTTACGTAGGAATCAACTGTACTGTAAAGCAGAAAAATGCTTGTTTGAGGTACAGACCGTTCCTTTCCTTGGCTACATTCTCTCGTCATCTGGCCTTGAGATGGATCCTAAGAAGGTACAGGCTATTCTGGACTGGTCTCGACCCAATTGACTGAAGGCTGTACAAAGGTTCCTGGGGTTTGCAAACTATTACAGGAAATTCATCAAGGGATTTTTCAACCTCACAGCACCCATTTCTTCATTAACCCGCAAAGGGGCGAACCTAGCTCAATGGCCTCCTGAGGCTGAGACTACCTTCCAGATTTTAAAACAAGCATTTATTTCCGCTCCAGTACTGAGGCAACCTGATATTACCAAACCATTTTTCCTAGAGGCTGTGGGTGCAGTACTCTCACAGAGATTTGAGGACAATAAGCTCCATCCCTGTGGATTCTTCTCAAAGAAATTTTCTCTGACTGAAAAGAATTACCCCATTGGAGAGCAAGAGCCGTTGGCAGTTAAATTAGCTCTTGAGGAGTGGCGCTACCTCCTCGAAGGGGCTACATTTCCCATCACCATCTACACAGATCATCAAAATCTCCTCTATTTAAAGAATATCCAGTGCCTCAGCCCTCGTCTGGCTCGGTGGGCAATTTTCTTTCCCGCTTCAACTTCACCTTGACCTATCGTCCTGGTTCACTCAATCAAAAGGCTGATGCTCTCTCCCATTCCTTCTCCTCAGAAAAGTCTATCAAACACCTTAAGGAGACACCAGTTTTAGAGTCCAAGGTATTTGCAACTACCCGCATTCAACCCCCTCCTGGGAAAACGTTTGTGTCCTCAGACCTACGCAAACAACTTTTGAATTGGGCTCATGCTTCTCGCTTTTCCGGACATACTGGCATCCGTAAGACCCTGGAATTCCTACAACGGTCGTATTGGTGGCCCATCATGAAATCCTCATGCCCACAGTGTGCTCAGCATAATATTTCCAGGTAGGCTCCGGACGGTACTCTACTACCTCTCTCAGTACCGCTCCACCCCTGGACACACTTATCCAAGGACTTTGTAACCTACTTACCTATCTCCAATGGATTCACCACCATCTTGGTAGTTGTAGATCGGTTTTCGAAGATGGTGCACTATAGCCCTCTGAAGAAGTTGCCTTCCACTCCTGAGTTGGCTCAATTATTTGTCATCAATATCTTCTGCCTACATGGACTTCCAACTGAGATTGTCTCCGATCGCAGGGTACAGTTTGTAGCCAAATTCTGGAGAGCTCTCTGCTCCGTCTTTCAAGTTAAATTAAAATTCTCCACAACGTATCACCCTCAATCCAATGGTTCCACAGAGAGGGTCAACCACGACCTGGAGACTTTCCTACGGATCCATATGTCCTCATCCCAGGACAACTGGGCTGATACTCTACCCTGGGCTGAGTTTGCTCACAGTAGTTCCTACCATTGATCTACGGGTCATACTCCATTTTTCACAGTTTTTGGCCTGCACCCTAGAGTACCAGAGTTCAAAGACTTGCCAGTTTTTTACATACCAGCAGTAACCTCTACACTACAGAATTTTTCGCAAATATGGTCCCAAGTTCATTCTACTCTTCAGAGAACTTCTAACCATTATAAATTTGGAGCTGATAAGAAGAGAAGAGCAGTGCCCACTCTTAAAGAGGGTGATCTTGTCTGGCTCTCCACTCGTAACCTCCGCCTTAAGGTTCCATCCATGAAGTTTGCCCCATGCTTCATCGGCCCATTTCCTATCGTGCAAGTGATTAACCCAGTGGCCTACAAACTGAAACTTCCACCTTACCTCAAGGTTCCGAACTCTTTCCATATATCTCTGCTATCTTAAACCACATCCAGAGAGTTCTACCCTGTTCCCCTAGAGTCATTATGGAGAAAGGCATGGAGTTTGAGGTTAAACAGATCTTGGACTCTCGTTTTCGTTATGGTCAACTCCAGTATCTGTTAGATTGGAGAGGTTATGGGCCAGAAGAACGTTGCTGGGTGAAGGCAGAGGATGTCCATGCTCCTCGACTGGTGGCTCAGTTTCATATGAAGAATCCTCATAAACCCAAGAAGTTTCCAGAGGCCACTCATAAAGGGGGGGTACTGTCATGCTCCGGGCTCTCTTGCTATCAGGCTTGTGGCACTTACCTCGTCGGGTGCTCTGGAGCGGTCCCTCCAGCGGTGGTGCAGGTCCTTGGAGAGCAGCGCTGGGCACAGGGGGTCTCCACAGCTTGAGGGGGCCCATCTGGAGAGTATTACGTGCTGGTGGAGACTGATAGCGCTTCCGCACTGGAGACTGCTGGGCGCAGCCATTTTGGATCCTGGTCACATGTCAGGTTGGAGCAAATCAGCTCACAGCTGTCCAGGGAATGCTGGCAGCCTATCATGCACTACCTGAGGGTACTAAAGGACTGTCAAGAGGTCCTTTGGTTGCCAGTGCAACATCTATAACAACGTAGCCTTGAGCTAGTTCCTGAGCTCCCTTATTCCCTAGTACCGCAGTTCCAGTGTGTCCCTGGGTTTACCACCTCATACCGCAGTATCGCTCTGCCCTGTGTCTCCATTTGCCGTCTGTACCCACCATCCGCTGTGAAGCGGCCAACCCCGGTCGCTGGGCTCTGTCTGCGCCCCAATAGCTGAGTTTGCTCTCTGTGCACCCGTCACCTCATGATTCACACTCCATTAAGACCGGCTGCCTTTCAGTTCCAGCAAGCAAGCCTCCATTCCGCATCCGGCTCCACTCCGGGTCCAGAACCACGCCAAGCCGTGACAGTTTATGGCCATAGACAGCATCTCCTGCATGCCCCTTTACTTTAAAAAAATATTCTGAACCACCAAGTTGATTTTGTGGGCAAAACATGGGTCATATTGTTCACCCATACTCTCCCCTCCTACCTCATAAATTTGCTTCAGAATCCAAAACTTAAATTAAATTTACTACAAATCAACCCTTCCTTTTCCTGCCTCCAATTACATACATACTCCAACTGTGTCAGGCCTCAGTCTTGATTAATATTTGTTTCCTGATGTGCCATATTGAAAGCTGAACTGCCACATGTTAGTCGTCTAGCTTAGTCAGTCAGCTAGCTCGATGCAACCTTTTGGCCTAAACTGGATTAAATCAACATTGTGAGCTGTGAGGTGGTCAAAATTGATTGGATATGACTGGAAATAAATGTTATTGAGTTTAATAATACTGTAGGAACAAAAACAGGCCCAAATTATGAGATTTCAGCTGCTTTTATGATTTAATAAAAAAAAAGGCCAGATCCGAAACCAAAACACGCAAGGGCGGTTTTGGCAAAACCAAATTAAGATCCAAAGCACGATGGAAATATATATCCAAAACCAAAACACGGGGGTTGATGCACATCCCTATTAAATATTAACAGCTGCTCTCCAAAAACCTGCTGCTGTGTTGTCCATAAAGGGGCTTAGGCTGCAGTTTATAAAGGGGGGCTTCCTTCAGTGGGTGCTGCAGCTGCTGTGTAACTTGTCCTGTCAATTAACTGTGGCTTCTGCTGTGTTTTTGTCCTATCTATCAGGCTAGTGCTGCAGTGGTGCTGTATTGTCCAGGGGGGATGCTCCGTCAATTAGGGGTGCTCTTCCCCAGTTTAAAAAAAAATAAAAGAGCTTTTTTTGTTTGTGTGTGCATTATCAACTTAGCTGCACTATTATTGTACGGTGATACTGCCGCAGTTTATCGTCCATGTATTTGTGACTCTGCAGGTGGTCTGTCCGCACTCAGCAGAGGTGCTTTGTTGTCCATCAAAATGGGTACTATCTGTATTGTTTATCAAAGGGCTGCTGCCTCATTCAGGGGTGCTCATCCCCAGTGTAAAAAAAAATAAAAGTGAAATTAAATGAATAATATCAATATTAATCCACAAAAAAATATTATTTTTTTTGTGTTTGTGCGTTAGCTACTTAGCTGCGCTATTAGTGTTTGGTGACACTGCCAGCCAGACCGCAGTTTATTGTCCATGTATTGTGATATTATAAGTCGTAGCACAGTGTGTTATTCTTATTCATAAATAATCTTGTGACACTGGAATTGGTAGCGCAGTCTTATATGCAACTTTTCACTTCTTTCCTCAATTGTGAATAAATGATTAGTCTACATGCCGACTACAAGACCAAAACAAAGTGCTAAATAACATGTGTTATATTTTATAAAACATAATGACATCACTGTAAGTGGCAGCGCATTGTGTTATTCTTATTCAGAAATCTTGTGACACTGTAAGTGGTAGTGCAGTGTGTTATTCTTATTCATAAATAATCTTGTGACACTAAGTGGTAGCACAGTGTGTTATTCTTATTCATAAATAATTAATTAATCTTGAGACACTAATTGTTAACGCAGTGTGTTATTCTTATTCATAAATAATTAATCTTGTGACACTGTAAGTGGTTGCCCAGGGTGTTATTCTTATTCATAAATAGTTAATCTTGTGACACTGGAATTGGTAGCGCAGTTGTATATGAAACTTTTCACTTCTTTCCTCAATTGTGAATAAATGATTAGTCTACACGCCAACTACAAGACCACAACAAAGTGTTAAATAAATAAAGTTATATACTGCGCTCAGCTCTAATGTTCTCAATTAGGAACCCAATCCAATATACACTAGTCTTGTTAATAAATAAATGAATATGTAGGTAAATAAATATTTTTAATGATAAATAGACAAAATTGGACTAATTGATTAAATGAATTAGTACACGTAGTACGTACAAATCTAAATGAATAGAAATATCAAAATACATGTAGCACACATAAACTAAATTGTTAAATATCAATTATCAGATTGACACACAAATAAATAAATAAATAAATACAGAGGAGATCAGTATCAAAATCTGCTGATTGTGGAATTGAAAAAAGTCCTTAGTTAATTGATTTATATGTATGGGTCAAAAATCCGGAAAAAGTCAAAAGGAGGGAATTCCTGGTATGCGGAGAATGCAGGGGAAATGCAGGGAAAGTCTTGTTTGCAGAATGGTGATGGTACCAGTGGCGTCCCGCTGATACCTGATAGTACAGTTCTGGTGCTGGTGCTGAGATGCCCAGGATAGGCTTCTTGAGGAAGGGAGTACAGACTGGTCGGCAAGTGAGGGGTTATCTCAAATGGTTTGGCACTCCCAGTGCAAATGCTAGCAGTACGCCTGGTCCCAGGCGCCTGCCAGCACTGCCCTCCGGAGTGGCTGCTACGTTGGTGGGGAGGGATGGTATGGTTAGGCTGTATGAAGCCGATTACCATACGCCCCCTTCACACTAGAGACTTACCTTCCTGTGTCTCGCTGCTGTGTGCTCCTTCCTCCGGCCAGCTATTCTTGCTTGTAGTATGCGTCCTTCCTTCTCCTCGGGTAGTTGCACTGTCTTGTTCACGTGTGGCAGTCATCTGCTCCGTCTGCTACTTCCGGGTTATGATCACGTGATAGTGATCAAGCAGCGGCTTGGTGGGTCCTTAATCCAGCAGTTTTTAGTAATTAAAGATCTCCAAAATGTAATGATTGAGTCTCAATGTCTCCAACGCGTTTCAGCCAGGTTTGGCCTTTTTCAAGGAGGTTTGTGTGAATATTGTAAGTCATGTTCTGTGGGTTTATATGGAGGGGATTCTTCTCATGGATTGGTTGTATGCAAATATAGTTCATTCTGATTGGTCATTCCATTAGTTCTTACTTCTTCTTGATAGACAGAGTTATTAGCCAATTGTATGCTGTGCAAAAGGCTGCATGATATAAGTGCCTGACTGAATGTCTATATGGGCATGTTGATTACACATTTAAATAAGTAAATAAATGATAATAATATATAAATGATAAATATAAATATAAATGACAATAGTAATAAATAATGAATGTAAAAATAAAATAAAATAAATTAAATTAAAATAAAAATAATAAAGAAAAGAGAAAAAAAATAAAAAAAATAATATAAATCAATATAAATAAATAAAAATGAAAATTAATATAAAATGCAATGATAGACAACTGGATAGATATATGGATAGAGAATTGAATAAATGCATGTGCAGTATATGCACTTTATGATCTCAGTAATTAATAGTTGTGATACGTATTGCATTGTGCGCAGATGTATATATACCTGTATATACGTATGTAAAACAATACACATGCGCATACACATATGAACATCAGTATATGCACAACATGTGCATAATACTTTAATCTAAACCAAGAGTTGATCCTTATAGTCTCACAGAGAAATGAAGATAGTGTATGTGAAAATCAATGCGTATGGTAATCGGCTTCATACAGCCTAACCATAACATCCCTCCCCACCAACGTAGCAGCCACTCTGAAGGGCAGTGCTGGCAGGCGCCTGGGACCAGGCGTACTGCTAGCATTTGCACTGGGAGTGCCAAGCCATTTGAGATAACCCCTCACTTCCTGACCAATCCGTACTCCCTTCCTCAAGAAGCCTATCCTGGGCATCTCAGCACCAGAACTGTACTGTCAGGTATCAGTGGGATGCAGCTGGTACCATCACCATTCTGCACACAAGACTTTTCCCTGCATTTCCCCTGCATTC
Organism: Taudactylus pleione; assembly: GCA_031769625.1. Lineage (NCBI taxonomy): Eukaryota > Metazoa > Chordata > Amphibia > Anura > Myobatrachidae > Taudactylus > Taudactylus pleione. The sequence continues at coordinate 392,237 of JAUIMM010000205.1, forward strand.
TCCACATACCAGGAATTCCCTCCTTTTGAATTTTTCCAGATTTTTGTCCCATACATATAAATCAATTAACTAAGGACTTTTTCAATTCCACAATCTGCAGATTTTGATACTGATCTCCTCTGTATTTATAAATTTATTTATTTGTGTGCCAATCCGATAATTGATATTTAATAATTTAGTTTATGTGTGCTACATGTATTTTGATATTTCTATTCATTTAGATTTGTATGTGCTATGTGTACTAATTCATTTTATCATTTAGTCCAATTTTGTCTATTTATCATTGAAAAAATGTATTTGCCTACATATTAATTTATTTATTAACAAGACTAGTGTATATTGGATTGGGTTCCTGATTGAGAACATTAGAGCTGAGCGCAGTATATAACTTTATTTATCCAATTCATGTCTAACAGAGTCAACCGTTAATTATACTGCAGCTTGCTAGCATTTAATCCAACTCAGTGCGCAAGTATTCCCCCTCTTTTTTCCCAAAGTGTTAAATAACATGCGTTATATTATTTAAAACATAATGACATCACTGTAAGTGGCAGCGCAGTGTGTTATTCTTAATCATAAATAAATAATCTTGTGACACTGTAAGTGGTAGCACAGTATGTTATTCTTATTTATAAATAATTAATCTTGTGAAACTGTGGTAGCACAGTGTTATTCTTATTCATAAATAATTAATCTTGTGACACTAATTGGTAGTGCTGTGTGTTATTCTTATTCATAAATAATTCATCTTGTGACACTAAGTGTTAGCACAATGTGTTATTCTTATTCATAAATAATTAATCTTGTGACACTGTAAGTATAGTGCAGTGTCTTATTCTTATTCATAAATAATTAATCTTGCAACACTGAGTGTTAGCGCAGTGTGTTATTCTTATTCATAAATAATTAATCTTGTTACACTGTAAGTGGTAGTGCAGCGTGTCATTCTTATTCATAAATAATGAATCTTGTGACACTGTAAGTGGTAGTGCAGTGTGTTATTCTTATTCATAAATAATTAATCTTGTTACACTGTAAGTGGTAGTGCAGCGTGTTATTCTTATTCATAAATACTTAATCTTGTGACACTAAGTGGTAGCAGAGTGTTTTATTTTTATTCATAAATAATCTTGTTAGACTGTAAGTGGCAGCGCAGTGTGTTATTTTCTTATTCGTAAAATATCTTGTGACATTATACAGTAGGTCATCGATACCGCAGTGTAATATTTAAAATTGGTAGAAATTGAAGTGTGTGCTGTACCACACTTCATTCATGTTTGTTGATATGGAGAACGATCAGTTAAGACTTGAGAGGAGAGCAGGAACCACATACTAGTGCTGGAGCTGCTGCCAGTGCCACCAGTCATGATGATACTAGTCCATCTACATCATCTACTAAAGCCGATTCCCAAGGGCATACATGGCTTAAGTCTGGGCATCTAAAATCAGGAACCAATCTTTTATAGTGGTAAAGAAGAAAACAGGAAAGGGAAAGTTAGCTGCAGAAAGACATAACACTGGCAATATACCAGTTTCACCACATGAAGTGGCAAGGAAAGGCTATGTCAGGATGCCTTGAGCTTGCTGACATAGAAATCAAGGATGCTTCTGTGGAAGTGCACCAGGATGAGCAGGATATTTGTGTAGCTATGCTAATAAGCATGTTGATGATGAGGATGTTGTTGATGAGGATGTTGTTTGTGCAAATTAGGCACCAGTGGATGAGACAGTTGTTACCCATGATAAGGAATAGCCCATTGTCATGCCTGGGCACAAGACAAAAAAACTTGGTTGTGTTGAGTCATCTGCATCACCAGTGTTTTTTTTAAAGGTTTATATTTTTCTCTGCAGATGCACTTGCTGGAAAAACTGAAGGATAAGCCACTACTGCATCACGAGCCACTTGAGCTGACAATTTGCTTACCAACAGCTCTTTGCATCTATTCAGATCTGTGTTCATTGGGAAGAAAGACACAACATCTTCATCCCTTCTGGGATGAAAATCCACTTCCAGGAGCAGCAGGCATAGTTCTCAAGGATTCTTAAGAAAAACACAACATAAGACTTAAACCTTAAATCTTGCATTCGCTCTGTTCGGCTTTTCAACATATTTGTGCTTAATTGGACAGCAGGTACAACAGTATTTTGGTGGCCAGTAGTTACATTTTTTTAATGTCCCTGTACAGGCTGGGAAATGCTTTTCTATTGAAGTGGAATCTTTGCAAAGGATTGTTTAACAGTCAATTGTTTTTTAAAGACTACTAGTAGTCTTCCTGGTCCTCTTCTGGGATGAAAATATACTTCCAGCAGCAGGCATAGTGCTCAAGGATTCTTCTAGGGCAAGGACTGATGTGAATAAGTAAAATATTATTTGTAAATACCTCCCCTCCTCCCCTACTTTCCTCCCTAACAAATTTGATTTGGAATAAAAAAATTTAATTTAGTTTACTATCAATCAAACCTTCCTGTCCTTGCCTTCAACTACATACATACTCCAACTCCCTCATTCCTCTTGAATAATAAAAACATCTGTTTCCTGATGTGCCATGTTGGAAGTTGGACTGCCAATTAGCTCAGTCAGCCAGTTAGCTTGGTGCAAATTTTGGGCCTAATCCAGATGAAAACAATATTGTGAGCTGTGATGTGGTCAAAATTGACTGGAAATGAGTGGAAATTAATGTTATTGAGGTTAATAATATTGTAGGAACAAAATAAAAACAAAATGTGTGATTTTAGCAGATTTGATAAAGTTTTGGAAAAAAAATCCAGATCCAAAACCAAAACACGCAAAGGGCAGTGTTGGTAAAACCAAATCCAGATCCAAAACACAAGGAGATACAGATCCAAAACCAAAACACGGGGGTCAGCGCACAGCCCTAATACATATATATATATATATATATTGATGTGCGCCGACCCCCATGTTTTGGTTTTGGATCTGTATCTCCCCTGGTTTTGGATCTGGATTGGTTTAGCCAAAACATCACCTCTGTGTTTTGTTTTCATCTTTTGGTTTTGGATCTGGATTTTATTTCCACTTGTTTCCAGTCAATTTTGCTCACAATATTGATTCTTTCATCTAATTAAAGGGCCAAAAGGTTGCAACCAGCTTGCTGGCTCAAAACTGATTGATATAATTATTAATAGAGTTGAGGACTGTGCAAAGATGATGGTTGGGATACCCTAGAGGATTGAAGAATTGATAGTTGATAGTTGGTGCAGCCGCAGGCTGTAAAATTGTTAATAAATTAATTAAAAACAATTCATTGGTGCAGCATCAGGCTGAATAATTAATAATAATTTTATTGAAAAAGTAAAAACAATTCATTGGGTGCAGCCCCTGGCTGAATAATTAATAAAAAAGAAATTCATTGGTGCAGCCCCTGGCTGTTAAATTGATAATAAATTAATTAAAAACAATTCATTGGGTGCATCCCCTGGCTGAATAATTAATAAAAAGAAATTCATTGGTATAGCCCCTGGCTATAAAATTGATAATAAATTAATTTAAAAATAAATCATTGATTCCTAAACAAACCATAACATTAATTTAAAATGTTAGGCAGCAATACCCCAACCAGCACATAATGGAAAGGAAAAAGGTGCAAGATGGAACCCAACCCACCCTTATGTTGTATACGAAACAGGACATTCACAGTTTAACAAATCAATCATTTCAGTGACAAGGACTGCCAATTGTGGCTGAAATAATTGGTTTGTTTGGACTCCCATAACACAAGCTGCCAATGTGCATTGGACATGGAAATGAAAATGATCCCATTCACCAACTGCCTTTACATTACAAATTGTCATAGTCCTCATCCTTGTCATCCCCATCTGTGTGTATATCCTCTTCTTCAGACAATATTATTTTGTCTCAGCTGGAATCCACCATAGGCGCCTCTGTAATTTCTTGATGTAATTGTTGGTAGAGGTCTTCCTCATGGAATTTGTAATTCATTTTAATGAACATCATCTTTTCCACATTTTGAGGAAGTAACCTCCTACGCCGATCACTGACAAGGTTGCCAGCTACACTGAAAACTCACTGGAGGGTGGGCAACTAAAGTAATGCAAAGCCAGTTTGTGTGTGGGACTCCAAATTGCCTCTTTTTCCTGCCAGTACTGAAAGGGACTGTCTGACATGTCTATGAGGATGTTATCTCTGAAATTCTGTGAATGGAGACCGCATCACACATAGTCACTGTAGAAGACATGTCATTAGTAGGCAGTTCTCTCAGACCCAACCAGATAAAAAATTTTGGTGAACGATCTGCATGACCAGCAGGCATTCTGTAAGGAAAATTGAGTTTTTCCTGGCAGCTGTTGAAACTGATGGAGGAGATGATGGCGTTTCACGTGCGGCTGCAGCTGACAATTTTTTTAACCAAAAGCTCTTTGCATAGTTTTACATTTCAGTCTGTTGGAAAAAAACTCACAAGGTAGGACTTAAACCTAGAATCCAGAATAGTCACCAAAATATATTTTTCAGATTTCAATAGATTGACGACTCTCGGATCCTGGTGAAGTGAATTAAGGGCTTGATTCACCAGTCCGACATAATTTGCGCAATCGTTCCATTTTACCTCCTCCTTCAGTTTCTCCAGCTGTTTTTGCAAAAGTCTGATGACGGGAATGACCTGACTCAAGCTGGCAGTTTCTGAACTAACTTCACGTGTGGCAAGTTCAAAGGGTTTGAGAACCTTCCACAACATGAAAATTATTCTCCACTGCGCTTGAGTAAGGTGCATTCCCCCTCCACAGACTATGTCATAGGCCATTGTATAGCCCTGGATGGCCTTTTGGTGTTTCTCCATCCGCTGAAGCATACAGAGGATAGAATTCCACCAAGTTACTACCTCTTACTTTAGCTGATGGCAGGGCAAATTTAACAGTACCTGCTGGTCATGCAATCTTTGACAAGCGTTTGCCGAATGTCTAAAATGTCCGGATATTTTGCGGGCCAATGAGAGCATCTCCTGCATGCTCCTGTCATTTAAAAAAAAAAATGTTGCACCACCAAATGAATTGGGTGAGCAAAATATGGGATGTGTTAGGATTCGCTCACATGTAATGCTCTCACAATATTGGTGGCATTGTCTAAAATCACAAATCCTGAGGCGAGTCCAAGTGGGGTAAGCCATTTAGCAATGATTTCCCTCAGTTTTTCAAAGAGGTTCTTAGTGGTATGCCTCTTAGTGAAACCAGTTAAACAAAGAGTAGCCTGCCTCTGTATCATCTGTCTTTTGGTAGATGTTGCTGCTGCTGTTGCTTTTGTAGGCAATACACCTACCCAGTGGGCTGTCACAGTCATGTAATCCTTAGTTTGCCCTTTCCCACTTGTCCACATGTCAGTGGTAAAGTGGACAGTGGGTACAACAGCATGTCTGAGGACATTAAGAAAGGTTTTTTTAATGTCCTTGTATAGACTTGGAATTGCTGTTCTAGCAAAGTGGAATCTAGAAGGGATCTAGTAGCGAGGACAGAGGACCTCAATTAACTGTTGAAAACCCACTGCAGTAATGGTGGATACTGGATGCTCATCTAATACCATCATAGCTGTTATGGTGTGATTGATGTCATACTTGTTTGCCTTTGCAAATGATTGTTTGACAGTTAATTGTTTTTTGGAGGATACTCTACAAGTTGTCTTCATCCTGGTCCCCTTCTGAGATGAAGGTCCACTCACAGCAACAGCAGCAGTAACAGGCGTAGTCATCAAGGATCCTTCTGAGGAATCACAGATAGGAGAGGAGTCAATCATGCTTCGAATACCAACATTGGTTGCAGCAGGACTACTCCCGATGATGAATGAGGATGTTGATGATGCAGGTGTTGGTGTTGGAGATCAAAGGCGCTTGGATCCCACAGAGAGGGAGTCGGTGGGTGACACTGGACTTACGTTACGTTTTGAGTTTTGGAACTTGGTGACATACACTTTGATATTTGATGAATGCACTCCAAGTGACGTAACAAGGAGAAAGTTCCTAGGTGGTTTAGGTCCCTCCCTCTACTCACTTATGCTTGGCAATGGTTACATATGGCTAGACAAATGTTGTGGGGTGAAAAAAATTCCAAAGGTGAGAAGTGGATTTTTTTGTATTTTGCCCTGGCTAGACAACAATGCGCTTTGGCTTTTTCAATCCACGGGCAACAGCTGTTGCCTTACTTACACATCCTCGGCATCAACATCCTCATCACCAACATCTTCATCATCAACATCCTCATCACCAACATCTTCTTTATCAACATCCTCATCATCCTTAGCACCTTCAACTACCAAAATATCCTCCTCCTCCTCCATGTGCAATTCCACAGAAGCATTCCCAATGACTACGTCTGCAAGATGTTGACTGCCCTTTCCCACATTTACAGAGGGCACACAAATGTTGGAACTTGGAGGATCCTCCAGTACACTAATATTTAGGTCTCGCTCACATGGCAACTGCGGATACACTTGCACTCTCCTCAGGGATTTGTGATTTCGATTTCTCAGGGCACACAGTTGTTTTTTCCAGAGCCCTTACTCATCTTAACAACTTTAAATTTTTTAATGGTACCACCACCACTACTACTACAAGAAGAAGGGCTATCAGAATCAGAACCAGTAGTCTTCTTCAAGAAAGGCCAAGGCCTTATCCTTTCCTTGCCACTTTGTGTAGTGAATGGCATATTGCCAAATTTTTGTTTATCTGAAGGCAATTTTCCTTTCAATTTTTTTTTCTTAATTTTAGTAAAAGTAGCTTTACCATATCAATGGCATGACTTAAGCCTTGGGGCATGGGCCTTCGTAGAGGATAAGGAAGTTGACGGCCTTGCACTGCTGGTGGCAGCTACAATATGAGATTCTTGGCCTTGCTCTCCTGTCATGTGACAGCCCTCCATATTTTCTGCGGTCTTGAAGCAGTGTCACAAGCACCAATAGTGTAGCCAAGGTGCGATTACAAAATTCACACAGGTAAATAAATAAAATAAAATAAAATAAAAAAAATAAAATAAAATAAATTGACACTATATATATATATATATATTTTTTTTTTGACAGTCCAGAACTTGGGCCCAGAGCACCGATTGATGACGACTGGAGTCAGGCAGCACTAGGTTGCATTGCTGTATCTTGTGCGGCTAAGCCTAACACGCACACACACAGAAGATAGATTGACAATATATATTTTAATTTTTTTGGGGCGGTGCAAACTTCATCCCAGAGCACCGATTGATGACGACTGGAGTCGGGCAGCACTAGGTTGCGTTGCTGTATCTTGTGCAGCTAAGCCCTAACATTCACACACACACACAGAAGATAAGTTGACAATATATATATATTTTTTTTTTTTGACGGTCCAGAACTTGGGCCCAGAGCACCGATTGATGACGACAGGATTCGGGCAGCACTAAGTTGCATTGCTGTATCTTGTGCGGCTAAGCCTAACATGCACACACACACAGAAGATTAATTGACAATATATATATACATATATATATATTTTACGGTCCAGAATTTGGGCCCAGAGCACCGATTGATGATGACTAGAGTCGGGCAGCACTAGGTTGCATTGCTGTATCTTGTGCGGCTAAGCCTAACACGCACACACACACAGAAGATAAATTGACAATATATAGTTACGTACTGTTTTTTTCTGTGTTTGCAGATTTACCTTTTGGATTGTATAGAAATATATATATATAGTATGTTATGTATACTTTACGAGTTATTTGCAGATTACTGTATGCATGCTCATAAATCCTGCATATCATTTGGCAACAGACAGTGCCCAAAGTTATTGGGAGGATGTTATCACAATAATCACAGTAACATTAACAGTGTATGTGGCAAGATAAAGGCATTAAATAATATTACAGGAGACAGAAAATGGCGACTGTTCTGACAGATGAACTCTGCAATCTGACATACTACTGTAGCACCAATATAGATAATAGAAAGTCATATGGCAAGAATTTATTTATACAGTCATTTCTTAACATTTCTTATTCAGAAGTAAAATAACACAATATACTGTAGTGTTAGAGACCTTTAAAGTATATTACTCACTACAAAGCACTTATACACCCAAACTGTTTTCCAGAAGACACAGCAGTAATGTCACTCAGATTAACGCAGTTACTCAGGTTTGTTTTACAGCAACAAACACAAGAATTGAAAGTGATTTTATATTTGAGTTATCAAAACATTTGTTCACTCTACCTCTACATAAAAGAACAATGCAATACTTAATACATCAAAACAGGTAAAATAAAGCGATAAAAACGAAACAAAAAAAAACATATACAAGACCAATTATTTTTTATTGTCTTCTGCCTTATGGAAAGAAAATGAAATATCTATGTTTTTATTCTGAATTTGGAAGCCCAATAAATGTTTAAAGAGCAATGTTTTCTCAGTTTTAAATAAATTTCTAATATTTTTCCATTGCTAAAAAATGCAAAATGGTATTATTTTAGTTTGGAGTACCAAAAATTGATGACAACTCCAATAAGAGGTACAGTACGTTCCTTCATTTACTGCGTATGAAAACTGTGCATTCACTATTAGATTTCTAATATCAAACAAAATGTATTTATTTTATTTTTGGTATCCTAAGGGCACAACACCGATTTATGCAAATACCCCCCAAAACCACCACCATCTTTTCACTGCTTTGTAGAACGAGCATCTATTGTATGTTAATAGCAGCAACATCATCATAATGACAATACTAATATTTGCTAGGAGCTGCTGTAATCACCTGTCCGATGCTTGCATGACCACTTCTGGGGACAGAGCAGCAAACGCAAGGCCTGTCTACAATATTAGGAAATCACATTATTATTTGTTATGCTTTTTAATACAATTCATGCCATCTTATAAAAGCTTTTTGTTTTTTTAAAAAGTGCCCACTTTAACGTATACTTTTAATCAAGTAATAAAGTATACAACCAGGGGGGTTTCTACAGAGGAGGCACAGGCCCCCTCCTCTCCCTCCGGCAGCAGGCAGCACACTGAGCCGTGCGCGGCCAGTGCCGCACTTATAGACTCTGGGCACTAGAGTGTGCCCAGAGTCTATAGCACATGACATGTCACAGGGAAAATGGCCGTGGCGGCCATTTTCTCTGTACTGCGCATGCGCAAACGACGGGCCATTTTTCAGCTGTTTTTTACAGTGCCGGCCTCCCGCACCGATGTGGGACTCCGGAGAGGTACTATGGGTGCACGGTGTGCAGTGCGGGGCCACCCTGGACCCAAGGGCCCATGTGCACAGCACACTCTGCACCCATTATAAATACGCCCCTTTATACAATAAATATTGTTTTACATGGATATCTTCTAAAATGTCCACAGAAGACCAACTGGCATGAGAATAATAACATATTACACACTACAGGTTGAGTCTCCCATATCCAAAATGCTTGGGACCAGGGGTATTTTGGATATCGGAATATTCCGTATTTTGGAATAATTGAATACCATATTGAAATGTCTTAGGAATAGGGCTTAAATCTAAACACAGAATGCATTTATGGTTCATATACATCTTATACACACAGCCTGAAGGTAATTTTAGTAAATATTTTCAATAATTTTGTGGCTCAAACAAAGTTTGTGTAGATGCATGAAATTAATTTATATGTCATATACACCTTATACACACAGCCTATAGGTCATTTTATACTTTATTTTTAATAATGTCGTGCCTTAAACAAAGTTTGGGTACATTGAACCATCAAAAATCAAAGGTTTCACTATCTCAGTCATGCTAAAAATATTCTGTATTTTGGAATATTCCGTATTTCGGAATATTTGGATATGGGATACTCAACCTGTATTATAATTATATCATGCACATTTGTTATATTGTCGGATAAACTGATACAGCATGCCACAGAAAATGCAGATATTAACGTAGCCACGAAAATGAACATGCCATATAGCGGCATACAGTATCTCGGAGATTTGAAGTGTAATTTTGGGGCATTTTACTAAGGGCTGTCGCAGGGAATAGCGTATCCCAGCAAGTAAATAGTTAAGTGAGAGCTACTGTATTGCTACTTTTATGTATTTAGGGAGTCATTGGGGATGATTCAATTCTTTAGCTGGCGACTATTTTTTTAAGGCACCTGAAGGAGCAATTCAACTGTTGCTCCATTTGAGCGCGATAGCCTCCAGCGCCGGCATTTCTGCTCGCATCCTCAGGAGGGAGCAGGCAAAAATGTGTGAGAAACCCATGGTTAGGGCACTCTAACTGCAATTATTGCGAAATTGCGCAATAATTGCGCAATTATTTATGGGTTTTACATGGCTAAACCCAGTCTAAAAGGGCAAAAAGAGGGCAATAATTAACTAGCACCCAGAACAATAGAATTGCAAAACTAGGCGCTCATTAATTATCACTGCCTATGCAACAATTGAATCGCCCCCATTATGTCTGATAGTGTAGGGGTGTACACGCCCATATGGCACTGGCCACACCCACACAGCACGTGTCACACCTTCTCCCCATCTTACAATAGATCTCCTTGATCATTTTCAGTCCCAGGGCCATGTGTCTCTTAATCCATCCCTGGACATCGCAATTAGATAAAGAGGGATTGCAAGATCCTTCTCCGGGCCAACCAGTTCCATATAGTTATTCGGGCAAAAGCCATCAATGTATTTTTTTCATTATTAGTCCATGGGGAGCAATAATATTAAAGTGACATTCCCACAGACACAGTACTGTATACTGTATATATTACTGTGACTTGAATATAATTACAGCAAACTTCTCAGTAGAAGGATTGTATACCTAGATCTTGTGGGCACATTAAATTGGTAATATCACTGAAAACTCAAATAAATGTATTTGTGTAAATAAAATAGATCACTTATTCTGGTAGAAACATACAGACAATTATGATTAGTTCAGTTAGGAGGCAAGTAAGCAAATAAAGAGAAAAGCAAAGTATCCTGACTGATATATGTCGTTATGGAATGTATGTTCTATCAGGCTCTTTTAATGTGTTGTGTAAGTCCTCCTCCTGCAGGCAAGGTTATAGAGTGCAGGTGAGGGGGGAGGCGTGGCCAAAACCTAGGGCAAAGACCAGTGCGTTAAAAATCTGTGCTAGATAAATGACAGTTAGAAGCTGATTGGTGACTTTCGAACAACTTACCTTTAATACTCTTCAAGGCTTAATGCATCTGTCCCTACGAGTGGTGGTGAACGTCAAGGAGGAGGGCATTTTTTCCCCTGCACAGCTGGCCTGGGCCCCTGCCGGGCACCTTAAGCAAACCGGGGGCTTGTAATTAGTAGTTACAGTACTCTCCAGCATGGAGCAATTACTGACATTTGCACTTCTGAAGCTTTGTGGGTAAACTGGTTGCATGACTGCAGTAATTGTCAAGATTTGTCCTTAAATTCAAGAAACTTCCAGCCTGACCCATCCTGTGTCGGTACCCTGACTCTGGCATATAATTTCCCATTCAGGTGTCATAATGTCTAATGTAGGTTAGAATGTCTACATATTGTCCTTGGTAGGTGAGCGGTTACTTACCTGCTCCCAATGGCAGCGATGCAGCGGCTGCAACGTGGCTTCCGTGTCCCAACGGTCATGTGACTGTCATTTTCAGTGGAGCCATCTGATGCTCCAGAGTTCTGGTAAGTATTTGCCCCTTATTTTCTACCTCCAACCTTCTCTCCAGTGCAGGGATGGGCAATAAGCGGCTCTCAAGTTGTTGTTGAACTATACAAATAGCAAAACTGGGATGTGTAGTTCCACAACAGCTGGGGGATACTTATTGCCCACCCTTACTCTAGTTCCTAACCCTAATCACCCCCCCATAACCTAACCCTAACCTCAACTCCCCATAGCCTAACCCCATCACTAGTGCCCAACTATAAAACTCCCCTCCTGCAGCCTAGCCCTAATGTCGACTTTCTTCAATGTCAACATTTCACTTTGACATTTTGAGAATGTCGAAATGTTTGCTGTCAACACTTTTACAATGTCGACATAATAACTGTCAGCATTGTGGTGTTGACATTGTGAACTAATGACAACATTAAGATACACAAAAAATATTCTAACCCCTGGCACTGCAATCCAGAAGCAGCAACAAAGACTGTAAATTAAGTATTTACTTTAACATCCCTTCCTATTCAGTACTACTAATTTATACTGTGGGTAATCTGAGGACACCAGTGTTTACTGTAGAAAAGTGCTTTAGCTATTGTATCTCGAATTTGTAGAATAAAGTGATGTCTTTATTAAAGTCTAATCAGCTGGAAACTTCTCTTGTTTTCAATTAAATCCCCTGTAATAAAAAATCAATTAATTTGCCTTTGCTTTAATAAATGGTTAGTGGTCAACCGGTTTATAAACAAATTGTTCTACATGATTGTTTGTGGGTATTAAATATAAGTAAGTCCAGTGCAAAAAAAGGAAAAAAAACTGCACTGAAAATGTAGAACTACAACTAAAAAGCAAATTAATAAATAAAAGCGATAAGCACAATTCTGTTTATTTGCTTGTCAAATAAGGTTGAACACCTCCCGTTATAAACACCTCTTGTCTTTTTGATAATGCAGATTAACATTATAACTTTACAAATGCTAGCAATATTGCTGCAGTTTTAGCAGAAAAGATCAAAACAAATGGCTGTAGCAAAGAAATTTGAAACAGTGACATTATTAAAACCATAGGGGCTAGCCATCTTGGGCACCACAGGGAAATCCAGTTTCGCACAGTTGGTCCTTTGAAATACATATCTGACATAATGAGTGTGGTGGAAAGAGTTTCTTACTGCTAAGAAATTTATTACAAATTGAGTCATTAATCTCCTTTATAATGCTGATGTTTATCAACTTGCTGCGTGTGCGGGTAATACTGCCCCTTATTGTGCATGTTGTGCAATTAAAACAAAGTGATTAGGCATTAAACTAAAAGTCAATTTGGTTTCATAATGTTCCAGTTATTTATGTAATGCACACAATGTAGATTAGTTTATAAAGATTAAACAAATTAATTTCTGTTATTAAATGTGTTACTATAATTAGTTTTAGTTTTTGTGATATACCTATGACTGTATGCAGGTATTATAATTACAGTACATACACTTTATTTTATGACATTGTGTGGTACCCCGGTGTGGAAGTTATGTGGAAGTTAAGTATAGATGGTACCTTACAGTAGAAATGGCACCGGCTTTCCCTTCCCAAGCTGCAGCAGAGAGGCTAGGCCTGTACACAGTAAAAGGACTTAACACAACAACCATAATAGGCAGAATATTTTGGCAAATGTATTATTAGCAAAGTAAGAGGATGTTATGTCCAAGTAGGAAGTAATACTGTATGCAAGAACTAATTATCAGCATACAAATGACATGAAGCTTCACACAATAATTATTATGGTAGCGAAAAAGTAGAAAATATTTATTGCCACTAAGCTGTACCTCCGTACTATAGGGCCCATAGTATATAATGGCAAGCTGTTGCTCAGGGGTATCACACATGCAACTAGTGCAGTGAGTTGACAGCATTCATTTGTGGCAGCTCAAGGTCCACATATGTCATCAGTAGGTTGTGAATCACTTTGAGTTGTTTTCTAGCTTGACCATTTAACATTGTTTAAGATAAAAACATATATTGGTTAATTTTCTAACTGCGCTTTGTTTGGAGACTTTGCTGAGATACATAAATTCTCATATACAGCATTGGCAAGACAACAAGGGGTCTATTTACTAAGCAGTGTTAGGAGACTGAGTGAAAAGTGATAAGCTGCCAGCCAATCAGCTCCTAACTGCCATCTCACAGGCTGTGTTAGACAAATGACAGTTGGGAGCTGATTGTCTGGCACCTTATCACTTTTCACTCTGTCTCCTAACACTGCTTAGTAAATAGACGCCTAAGTGCTTGTGACAGGTTAATTGCGCAATCTGAATGTTGTTTGAGCTACAGTATTTCATCTGGCAAAGAGGATTAAAAAAATAAAAAAAATAAATGACATGCCCACCAACAAGTTATAAAAGATAAACTGGCTCATTGCTAAGCAATCTGTACTGATTGCCATTAAAACAGGGAGGGACTGGTACCAGACTTACAGATTGACCTGTTGTAATACTATTAAGTGAGAAAGCATCTCTCCATGTGATAATATAAAAGAGCCAGGTCTGTTCAGCATTAAACTTGGTCCTCTGGGGAGGGGCCGTAAAAAAACAGCTGGGCCATTTCCTCTGCGAGTTTCAGCCCAATACATAGAGGCTTTTGGGTAGAGCCGTAACAAGGGCTCTGAGTGCCATGTGACACCCCCGCCCCTTTGTGCATGACATCATGATGTAGAATAAGGGGCAGCTGTAATTATGGCAGGGTGCTTGCCTGTAGTGTCTAATGGACGCTACAAGCAGCATTGCTGCAGCGATACTAGCCATTCCAGGCACCCTGCATCCAGAAGCAGGGGCCGTGGGGTGTCAATGGTGCCACTCACAGAGCCTTGTGCTCTGTGCGACCGCACCAGTCACACACCACTAGTTATGGCAGTGCTTTTGGGTACCTGGGTAAAAAAGTTTAAAATGATAGGGTCAATCTATTGTGTCACTAAACGCCACCAATAAATACTATACGATAATTATTTCACAAATCCAGCTTTAAATAAACAGAACAGTCTGGTAATTAAAACAATAATAATATTACTGATAGTGAAACTGCTTCATTAACTACTGGATTAATATTAAGGTTCTACCCAGTATATATGATATGCTTCCGTTGGTAATTTTGTGGAAAGGTTGTAAATGCTTCATCTTTTTTTATATGTTTGAGACTTTCTCTTTTCTCATTTTTCTCTTTTCTTTTCCAATATTATAAATAGCAGTAGGTGGGATGAGCATTCTTCAGTGACTCTAAATGAAATCATTTGCTGCGCCAAACATTCATTATTTTGAAATATGTAGGTTCCATGGTAAACAGCTTATTTCAAAATATTTTTTCAAGTTAGTTATGTCACAGAGTAATATTTTGTTTGTTTTATTTATTTTTTTCCTTCTCAATTGTTACTAGTTCACAATATTTTTTTCCTTAATTTCTTAAAAATGTTTATATGCCTCAATATTCTCTACAAGTGAATCTGTTCAGTTATAATTCATTATAACATTATTATTGTTTATATTATTCAAACTTAAAACATTCTAATAATTCACTTGTTAGTTAAATTAAAGACTTAGGGGAAAAGTACTGTCTAAAAGAAAATATAAGCCCCCGGCTTTCCCTGAGCATGCTCAGTGTCAGTTTTCTAATGAGTTTGCTCAATTTGTGCTCCACGCTCTCCAGCTGCTGGATCGTCTCTGATTGTTACCCTTTAATAGAGGTCTATTGCATCAGAGCTGTGCAAAGCCATTATTGTATGTTTGGTGTATGCACAGTTATTTCAGAGCTGGCTGGTATATTTCTGAGTTATTTTACAGCAACCAGACCTTGGGTTTGATCCAGATCTTGTAGACTCCTGGCATCCCTGACCTTATATCCTGCTTCTTCAGTCCTGCTACTTTACATGCACTGCAAAGCATTGGCAGTATTTCTGACACCTTCATTATTGATTTTTTAGAAAATACAGATCCTAAACCAAAACATATGAGGGTGATTTTGCAAAACCAAAACACAAAGTATAGACCGGATCCAAAACCAAAACACGGGATTTGGAGCAAATTTTTAGTTCTGCCAATAGATTACTGGTCCAGCCACCAACATGTGTAGAATACCTACATGAGGAAATAACAGCTGCAGCAACACATAATAGAAGGATCTGTGTGAGTAACAGAAAAGTCCTTTATTCATATTAAGAGAGAAAATGTACAGTACAGGGACTATTATGAGCAAGATGTGTTTGGCTCAGAAAACTGCCACACGGAAATTCGCCATGTGGATGCAGTTAAAGCTGGAGAATCTGTGAAAAAGTCACCAGTGATCCCGGGGAGCACTCCAACCCAGATAATAAAGATAAAACCATAGGAACCAAAGTTCTAGCTATAGAGCAGCACATGAATTCCATAATTCACGAAATGTAGATTGCAATAAATAAAGTCATGTGAAGACAAAGGCTAAATGAGATAAAGTCACACTTTGTAAACTGTACATGCAAGAATATGTATGAATGTATAGATAGAATGTTGTCTATATCTCAGCAGTTGACATCAGTAGGCATCCAAATAAACTAGGAGATGGTTGCAATGGTGAAGCTGCAAAACCTTAAGCCAGAGTTTGATTTTCTAGAAGTAGCTTTGGAGTCAGGCGCTGCAATGCTATCAATGGAAATTGTATATGTCGAGTAAAGCTGGGTACACACTGGCCGATATATTGGCCGATCAATCGATCAGTCAATATATCATGTCCCCTTCGGCCAGTGTGTACAGGCAATATGTCTGTGAAGAATGTCGTTCACAGACATATCACATTGCTGTGCAGCACAGCTAATGAACAGATATTTCTGCAGACATATCTGTCCATCGCCAAGTGTGTACGGGCGATCAGCTGATCATCCATAGGGTGCAGAGAGAGGGGAAGCCGTGACCGGGTTCTACTTAACCGACTCCAGCACAGCTCCCCATCCACAGCAGCCCAGCACACACACTGCTGTGTGCTGGGCTGCACTGAGAGACTGTCTAAGGCTGATCAAAGCAGCAGCCCAAGCAGTCTCTTATGCCAAAGGGGGGAATGATCATGCTGATCGCACCCCCTATTGGCTGTGAGCTTGGCTGAGGGGCACACAGCGCACCCCCCCAGCACCGCAAATGTTTTTTAAGGGGGAGTGGCCATGCAGTCCACGATTAGGCTATGTCCCCTACACGCCCCGGCAACCGAGACCCACTGCAGGACAGATGATGGTTGTTCGGTATGTATGAATGACCATCATCAGCAGATATACCCACCTTTACTGTACTGCAGTTTCAAGAGCACATTCTTGTTGAGAACAATGCTGAGAATTTTTTTCTACTGTCGAAGGGCATCAAACCCAAAAAGCCCTAGTACAAGAGCTTCAAGTGTCACAATAAGGCCACATAATGTAGATCAAGTGAACCAAGTAGTACTTTATTAGGCAAGCATGATAGATAGAAAGAATGAGTCAGCATTAAATGTAGCTTACAATTACTGCAAAGATTGCTGGTACATGGACTCGGAGCCACAAGGCACTTCAGCTATAATGAAAGTCGTCTTAAGTCACTAAAGTCATGTGATCCTATAAACATCAGGGGAATAGAAGATAAAGTATTGACAATTACTAGGCGCTTGAGGATCTAGGTCAAAATAGTTGTCACAGACAAAGAAAATGTCCTATTTGTGCCAGATCTATGAACCAATCTGATTACCATCAGTGTACAGGAGAAGAAGAGATACAAAATTCCAATTCTCAGAGGTACAGTGTGTTGTGTACAAATAAAAGAGGTACTGTAATTGCAATGGCAACCTAGTGTATATCCTTGACACTGAGGAGTGTTGTGCAATGGCAGATTCAGATTCCAACCAGTCCATGGAACTATGGCATAGGAGACTAGGTTACCTAGGATATATAACAATGTACAGAAACTTCTAGATGGCCAGCTGACAGGGATGTCAGTGAACAACCCAGAAAGACCAGAATGTGAAAACTGCGTCATGGGTAAGCAAACATATTGCCCCTTTCCAATATAGCATCCAGAGAAACTGCACTATTACAGTTAGTGCACATGGATGTGTGTGGGCCAATGGAAATGGAGTAAATGAGTAGAAACTGCTACTTCATGACAATCATATATGTTGCTACAATGAGGATGTATGAATACTTCCTGAAAGCCAAGAGTGAAGTAACTAACAAAATTGCAGAATACAAGAGTCTGGTGGAAACTCAAAAAGGCCTACTTTAAATATAGAAGTGCTGAGGTTGGACAACAGTGAAGAATATGAGAAGAGAGAACTTGATATCTTTTTAAAAAGGAATGACATCCAACACCAACTAATGATTGAGGCAAACAGAACAACTGTTGAGAAAGAATCTACTATGTTAAGCGATACAGGTCTGGATAAAAGATTTTAAGCAAAAGCAGTCCTAACTGTAATGTACCTCAATAATTGCAAGAATCTAGCACCTACAGTGGCAGTAAAGCTAAACACCAAATGGAACTGTGGTCCAGTAAAAAGTCAAGCATTAGTGACCTCTGTGTCTGAAGAAAGGAGACACAAACTAGATCCTAAGCCCATCTTATGTGCTATGCTAGGATATTGTCAAGAAAGCAAAGGATATAGACTGCCCATGGGACTTGTCAACCAAAAACTCATAAAGTAAAGAGATGTAGTCTTCCATGAGGGAACTTCAATCAAAGACAAGCTGGATGTTATTACACTACAAAAACTTGTGATGCTAGACATTCAAAAAGTTGTAAACATGTCAGAAACTGAGAATACAGATGCAAGCAGTCAATCACCAAACATTAGCTCTATGAAGAGCAACAAATATAGATAACATAAAAGATACAGCAAAGACAAAACAATACAAAGTCAAGCAGCGATTGAGACAAATAAAAATGAGCCATAGTTAAATAGCTTATAGCTTTGGATGACACGTACCATAGTAAACAAGCTGATCAACTACAAAATAGTTAACAGCAAGGGAGTCTTTTGCAAGAAGCTTAACATCGATAGAAGTCTCTTGCTTGCTACAAAGCCTGACTTGTTGTCAAGGGTTACATCCAGGAATCAGGCTTTTACTACGGAGAGATCTACTCGCCTGTTGCAAGGTACAGTAGATTATGCATGGTCATTGCTACAGTTCATCTTCTGTGTATGAATTACTGCTGTACCAACTGGACTTTGATTCAGTCTTCTTAAATGGTGAGATAGTTGAAGAGATTTACCTGGATCCACCAGCACACTACAATGTTAGTGCACTTCCAAAGGGCAAATTAAGGGTCTCATTCAGACCCGGTTGCAAGCACCGCTGCGCTCGCAACCGGGTCAATGGTTAGCCCTGCGCACGCGCAGCGGCCGCACTGCGCATATGCAAGCCCCGGAGTGAGAGACAAACTCTCTCGCTCCGGAGCTCTCTACAAAAGGGGCGGCTGTCGATGCTGATCGACAGCTCGCCCCGTTTTGTAGGTGGGCCGGGGGGTGGTTTCAAAAACAGAGGCGTTAAGGAACGTTCCTTAAGGAACGCCTACTGTTTTGTGGGCGACCGCACTGACATCATCAGTGATGTCAGTGGGGAGCTTCCTGCTCAATCTCGGTTGCCGAGACCCAACCTTAGGGTCTCTTCGCAAGCCCCGATGGTCGTGATGGTGTTCACCATCGTGACCATCAACCTGGTCGGTCGTTAAGCTGTGGGTGGAAACCCACAGCTTAGCTAGCCACCAGGATGCCGCACTGAAAAAAGGAAGCGGCCGCCCTCATTCAGAGAGAGTGATCGCTTCTTGCGACCGCCTCTGAATGAGGGCCTATGTCTGTTAAATACAAGTAAATAATTGTATGGGCTAAAACAAAGTGGCCACTGCTGGTACATCAAGCTTGACAGTGTATTGCTATAAATTTAATTTGTGCGTTCCAAAACTGATCATTGCCAGGGGCGCCGAGAGGGGGGGTGAGCGGGTACTAATTACCAGTGGGGGCACGTGTCCGGCACCACTCCCCCTCCCTCTTACATCACAGCAGCCCAGCACAGGCTGCTGTGTGATGGGCTGCACTGGGAGACTGCTTGTGGCTGCTAAAGCAGCAGCCAAAACAGTCTCTTATACCTACGGGGGATTGATCACACTGATCGCACCCTCCATTTGCTGTGTGCCGGGCTGAGGGGCACACAGCACCTCCTCCAAGAAAGCAGGACTGCAAAAATGATTTAATTTTATTTTTTTTTGTAAGGGGGCGTGGGTGCACCTCCCGGGATTAGGTCACACCCCCTTGTCATCTGGGCCCTGCGTGGCTGTCGGTAGCCCTGATCATTGCTTATACAATATATGAAAATAAAAATGCTTGTTCATCATAGTTGTATATGTAGATGATCTACTGCTTTCAGGCCAAGAAAACTAGATTGCCAAAGTCAAATTGTTGCTGTAAGTCAGGTTCAGATTTACAAACCTTGGGCCGGCGCACCAACTGATGGGTCTGAGAATTATACAAAATTTTAATTCTGAGTTTGTTTCTATAGACCAACAATGATACATTGAGCCAATGCTTATCAAATTTGAAATGGCAGACACCAATCCTGTCAGCACACCAAGTGACAAAAGTACAAAAATAACAAAAGCTATGTGTCCAATAACAGAGGTAGAGATAGAAGAAATGAGGAGAGTTCCTTATCAAAGTGCCATTGGAACTTTAATATATGCAATCGTTGGCACACATCCAGACATCACACATGCAGTCAGTCATGCTAGATGCTAGACAATTTGCAGTTATTCTGGAAGAAAGCATTGACCTGCTACAAAACATATACTGATATACCTAAGGGGTACAAGTTCCTTGTAAAAAAATGGAAGTTCGGAGTTACAGGCCTTCTGTGATGCTGACTGGGGAACAGACGAAGATGACAGGCATTCCTATACCGGATATATGTTTGTTTTGGTAGATGCAGCCATCAGCTGGGCTAGTAGGACAACCTAGAGTTTCCTTATTCACCACTGAGTACATGGCACCCACAGAAACAGCCAAAGAGTCATTGTGGCTGAAAGAGATTTCAGGGTATCTTTACTAAAGGTAAATTTTGGCTTTTCTGGCACAGCTCTCAGCCAATCAGCACGTAGCCAGTCAATTCTATGGAGAGTGACCGCAAGTGACACTGTCATTTGTTACAGGACTCATCCCATCATGTTACATATGTGACAATTGAGAAGAACCTTGCTGATATGTTGACCAAAGGTCTGAAGTCACATGTGCTCTTCAACAGAAATGTGGACTAGAATGCATTTAAGATGTTGATCTGTCATGCATTGTTGTTTTTTATTTGTGTATACTCTGTGTTCTGGTTACAGGTAAACAATCTAAAATGTGGATTGTTGTGTTATGTAACCAGAGACAGCCTTGAGTCTGTGTGTTGGGGGGTGTTGAAAGGGGAGCGCATCTCCTTTCAGTGAGATCCGGGGCACTGCCAGAGTTGCGTTGCTGCCATGACCACTGACCCGGATCCCAAGTGCACTAGTGCTCATGTGTGGCATCACCGTGCGTCTTCTCTGCCTGTCCTAAATGGAAAGAGGATGTGCCCCTGAGCATCTTACAAAGCGGAGACTCTGCCACATGTACCGGGGACTGTGCCAGATATACCGGAGGCTGTGCTATACACTGGAGACTGTGCTACACAGTGGAGGCACTACAGTACAAACCCCACTGTGTCACCACCAATTACTTATAGAGGGCCACTGCCACGTCTATATGTGTATATATATATATATATATATATATATATATATATATATGTTTGTGCTACTCCATCTAGGCACACCACCTGCATTAACTCTGTAAGCTCCTGGACAAATCAGTCTCTAACTAGTGCTATGAAGCAGCGTCCGCAGCTGTTTTGTTGTGCTTCATCTGCGACTTTGTACTGTATATATATATATATATATATATATATATACACAGTTCAAGAGGTCCGGCACTCCAAAAAATGATACATATCCTGCAGGGGTGCCCGCACAAAAAGGATTGAATATGCCCAACTGCGCATGCGTACGGATCGTTATACACATGCGCAAACCAGTCAGTGCGGTCGAAATTCATGTGCTCGTAAAATAGCGAATGCCTGATAATTTGAGTGACAGAATGAGGCGTATGTGGGTGGTAACAGGGGAAGGAGCATGTAAACGGGGAGTGGAGATCCGATCGCAGGCGTGCTTAAAGGTCCAAATGGGCATTTTATGGGTGTGCATAATTAAATCAGCAGCGTCATTGAGCACGTCACTGGGTTATTTTATAGCCAGAACTGCTCGCAAAATTGTGGTAGCAAAAACCAACCACAAGAATAGCGAGCAGCTCATACCCTGGTCGATGTACTCGATTAATCTAATAAATAGGGGACATGACATAGGATGCGAGCGGCCAGGGGGCGTAGTTTCCCAAAAAACGACCGCAAGTTTTGTTCGCTCGTTCAGACCTAGAGGCGTGAACAGACCGCAAACAGCGAACGGTTGATTTGAATAGCCACCCCTATTTTCAGGACGAGCGAGCGCTAATTGCGTCCGGCTCTGTATCAGGCCCATAGTTTCTTAGAAGATTTGAGTAAAGTAAATGACATGTAAATAAACCATTGCAGTGGGGAATAACCTCTTTTCCTTCAATTATAGTAGAGTCAATTAATATGCAGATTATATGCAGATTATAGTCCCCGATTGACACTGTGTTCTGGACAGAGACAGGGATGTACCTAGAATTTTGTAGGTAATAGCCCTCACCCCAATGCTTTTAGAGAGACACCTCTTTTCACAGCTGTTGCTCATTATATGCCCCATAGTAGAGCCCTAGTTTTATGCCTCATAATAGTACCCCGAGTTCACATTATACCACATTGTATTGTCCTCAGCCAACATTATAAAACATAATAGTGCCTCCAGTTCATATTATACCACATTCTAGGGCCCTCAGTTCAAATTATGCTACATTGTAGTGCCCCCAGGTCACATTATTCCACATTGTAGTGCTCCGGTTATATAAACTACATCCCAATTAGATATTGTCCCATATTTATTATTCTGTAGGAGTTATTTGTCATGTTTAAGGATCATTACCATTTTTTTTTAGAAATAAGGATATCATTAATAAGATCTAGACTTTTGTATTAACAATTGTAAGAATCACTGTATGCTACTTTACTGTTTAACCTTTCTCCTTCCATTTTACTTTATTAAAATAAATAAAACTTGTAGTAATTTCAGGCAAGTCAAATATCTATTTTCTTCAGGACAGTAAAGCAACATTGCAATAAAATTATGTTCATCTTTTTACTTTTTAGAAATATGTTTTACTTCCTCATATCTTTCTATAGTTATTACTTTAAGGATCTTATTCACAGTTTCATATATTTTTTTCACCCTACTTATTAAATTTGATATATGAACTCACGCACTTTCATCATGTCTCAGCACTTTTTGACACTTTAAATGTAATGCTATTTTTTGTCTGTTTTATTGCATACTTTCTACTACTAAGAATCATACTACTTTTTATGTTTTTTTTTTTAAATGACCTTATAAGAACTATATTCTGTACAGATATTCTCTCATAGACTCAGCACTTTATTAATATTTGGCAGTTTTAAATAATGTAATATGCATGTAATTCCACTAAATATATTTATCTTTGTAATCATTTTTTTTTAAACCCCAAGGTATGTTAGTTGCTCCTTTAGCATCATGACATTGTTTTTCATGTTTTTGTACAGTATGTGCAATTTGATTATACTGTTGATAAGTTAAACATAAAACTATATTTTTGCCCTTATACATGTGCTAGGTGATAATAAAAACATGGCCAGAAAGGGGCTCTATGCCATCCTGTGCCAGCCCACCCCCCAAAACCTATGATGTCAAGATGTAGGAGGTGGGGCCACAAGCACTAAGAAGTAGAGCTGCATGGTGGATGCCAGAGCATCTCTTGGACGCTCTTGGCGGCTCTTCAGCATTGCTATTGGCTGTGGATGCAGAGTGCCACTCCAGGCACACTCCAAGCCACATGCCAGTGTGACCCACCCTGTGTAACAACCATTCGCACACCCATAGTTACAGCCAGGACCGGCGCTAGGTTTCCATGTGCCCAGCGCCGTCCTGTGCTGCATAGCCATGCCCCTTCCCTCCCCCTAATAACCCAATAATGCCAGTGGGATGGTGGGCTTTTCTACTGTAGCCAGGTGAGCTCAGGCTGGGAGCTCCGAGGGATGGCCCTACTAGCTCTTTCCTAGAGCCGCCACTAGTTATGGCCCTGACTACAAACATTACAGCGAATTCTGAGTCAGACACAAGTGGCTATGTGGGGGGTTGTCACGGTTTCTAGTTTACTGCTCATGTGCCAAAGACAGAAATCGGTGACTGTGTATGCGTGAAATCATACTAAAGCACATGGACAGAGCTGGCTAGTGCAGTATTGGATTAGGGCATGAAGGGGCCACAAGGGAAATGCAATGGTATGCAACCCCTGAAGGATGGCAACACAAAGTTGAAGAGGTTTGGCCAATCACCAGTAGGGCAGAAGGAATGAAGAATACAGTAACTGCCCATTCACCTCAACTGAGTGATTCTTCTTAACTGCTAGCAGAGTAAAAGGAGCCTGGGTATAATTTTAACTTCCATTTCTGACCACAAAAGCAGCCCTCGTAGGTTTCTATGTGGGCTGCTATGCAAGTCGGATTTACTCATCTCCGCCATGCGATGGCATAAGCCCATAGTAGCCTATGGGCTACTTTTTTGCTAAATTTATCAGAGAAAGACCCTCTGGATCTCTCTCCCATGGCCCTAATGGTGCATGTGTCAGGCGACGGGTGCAGATGCGCAGTATGCGCGCCAATGCTAAGTCCGGAAGCAAAGTAGCTCTCACCTTGTTTCTAGGCATTCGCTGGGACAGAACTTTTTCAGAAGCTCTGTCCCGGCGCCCCAACCTTAGTAAACGCAAGCAGACATGACTGCATTGAAAGTTGGGTCAAAGTTTTCTTACCACAACTGCTTTTAATATGTGGTTGTTGGTATATAGGCCCCAGAGAGAGAGATGAGGAGAAGAGAGAGAGATGGGGTTGAGAGAAACAGAGATGGGGAAAAGAGGGAGAGATATGTGGTTGAAAGCAGGGGCATATTTATCATGGGTGCATGGTGAGCAGTGCAAATGGGCCCCTGGGTCCTGGAGGGCCCACACAGCACACTTTGCACCCATTTTTAATTATACTTACCTTTCCGCAAACTCCAGTGTGCTGCTCCGTAGCATCGAAGCGGCACTGCAGAGCAGCAAAAAATCACAGGGAAATTGGCGGCGGACATTTTCCCGGTGACTTGAGCATGCACAGAAAAGATGTCCTTGGGAAAAGGGCATGGGCACCATTTTCCCAGAGACCTGCACATGCTCAGTAGATTCTGGCATTGAGCCAGAATCTACTGTGCTAACAGAGAGGAGGTGACCCAACAGAGGCTGCACACGGGCCCCCTCCTCTCTTAAAAAAACCCTAATTTTACATATCATGGTCAGCATAAATTACAGTATTCTGTATGTGAATTACAAGTTGCTTTGCACATCAGTTTGCATTTCCTATGTGTCCTATACATGTTGATCAGACAGATATAGCTTAATCCTGCAGTGAAGCAAGACAAGAAGAGGTTCTCTAGCAGCTCAGGTCATACAGACAACAGGAGACTGTACCCCCTGGCCAGACCTGGTGTCTCACTCACCAACCTGGTGTCTCACTCACCAACACCATCACCACTGATACTATCCTACCTGCTCTTCTCAAACAGCCATTATCCCTGCCCTGCTTGTACTCCATTATATCCTACCCTGCAGATAGTGGCCATCAGGATCCCCAGCATTGCGCCTCATCCAATCAAACTATTCAGGTACACTTCAGGAAACATGTCATCCAGACAGGGGGGTAACAGAAGGTGAAGCAGCTATTAGAGTGTATTCCACAATCATGAGCAAGGGGATTGAAATTGGCCAGCAGCCTGTTCCAACAAACGAAGGATACAGAACATGCTGGGTGGGGCTCCCCCCGAACACTCCCCCATCGTGGCCCTATAAATCCCACCCCTCACAGAAAGGGGCAAGATCTTAAAGCAGTGGGTCCCACTGGGGAATTACACACACCCCCACTGGGCCAGTCCAACCTGGGCTAGTGTGTACAGATAGATCTGCCCTTTGACGAACCACACTATGCGGTAACTGGGAGGCCACCATGCGACATGAGCATATCACCCAATCTCAGTGCTTGTTCATAGCATGTGGAGGGAGTGTGATGTCTGCTTCAGATGGACCTTTTGCATCCAGCATGGGGAGGGTGTAAGTCACAATCCAAATGATGATGGCTGAAATTTTTTTATATTTTAAGGTGGATTCTCGCATTACCAAAAGCAAATGGCAAGACGGAAAAGTGGCCCCAGGATGCTTCTGACTGAGAATCAGCCCCGTTATGCTCTCAATGGTGGCATAGCTCTTGATAAATGCACCATTGAGCGCCCACTATGAACAAAAGTAACTTTTTGTAACTTTAAAGGTACGCCAGTTTGTTTCCTCTTACCTACCTACACATTTCCTTTTAAGAATACTGTTTACTATGTGTTTTGCAATTTAAATCTAGATATTGAATATACTGCACAATGGAAAAGAATAGGTATTGCCATTTGACAAAATTAAATAATTCAGGGCTTTATTCTCATTAGAATAAAAACATTTTATAGGATTGAAAAGATTCAAAATTCTGATATTAATGCAATTGAGTAAATTCCATTATGTACTGCACAACTGTAGTTTCCCCCATGTCATCATACTATGGCATTAACTACCACGGCACCATCTAGTTGCAGCTACCTGTATCTGTGAGTTACATCCATTCTCCTGTGGCTCTCACTGCTGCGTAAAGTAGAGTTTTGGATTTGGTTCTGGTTCTAAATCCTCATCCTGTTTTTGTTTTATCAAAACCAACCCCAAGTGTTTTGGTTCAGTTTTGTTTTTTTATGAAAACAGCTAAAATCATGTAACTTAGACCTGATCGTCTTCCTATAGTATTGTTAACATCAATAATATTCATTTCCAGTCATTTTCAGTCAATTTTGACCTCCTCACAGCACCTGAAATCAAGAGGAAGGGACTTTAATGCAATCCCAAACATGTGAAATCTAATTTTTAGATCCAAGTTCCGAACTTGAGAGAAGACCAGAATCAGGACACGGTTCGGCTTGCAACCCTAAAGCTCAGGTGTATTTGGTTTTCATCAAAACTGAACCGCTCATCTCTAGTGTAAAGTAGCTTACCAGTTCCCAAGGGGATCTACCACTATCAAATGGGGTGCTGTGAGTTAAACAAAAATGCTTTTAATAAAAAAAAAATCATTAAAAGTTAGGGGTGTGCACCGGCCACTTTTCGTGTTTTGTGTTTTGGTTTTGGATCTGGATCTTTCTTCGTGTTTTGGATCTGGATTGGTTTTGCCAAAACCACCCTTCCGTGTTTTGGGTTCTGGGTTTTGTGTTTCGGATCTGTATTTTTTTGAAAAAAGCATATAAACAGCTAAAATCACAGAATTTGTAGGTTTTTCTGCTCCTATGCTATTATTAACCTCAATAACCTTAATTTCCACTCATTTCCAGTCTATTCTGAACACCTCACACCTCACAATAGTGTTTTTATGTCCAAAAGGTTGCACCGAGGTAGCTGGATGACTATGCTAAGCGACACGAGTGGGCGGCACAAACACGTCACCCATCTAGGCGTGATACTGCAGTGGCAGACAGGATGGCAGTTTGAAAAACTAGGCCCCAAACTGTACATAATGCAAAGAAAAAAAAGAGGTGCAAGAAGGAATTGTCCTTGGGCCCTCCCACCCACCCTTATGTTGTATAAACAGGACTTGCACACTTTAACAAACCAATCATTTCAGCGCCAGATTCTGCCACACAACTGTGGCTGATATGATTGGTTCGTTTGGGCCCCCACAAAACAAGCTGGCAATTAATGTGTCCCTGCACAAACTGGCTCTACGGAGGCAAGATGTCATCCTCTACCTCCTCATCCACCGATTCCTCACCCTCTTCAGTGTGTACATCCTCATCCTCACAAAGTATTAACTCGTCCCCACTTGAATCCACCACCACAGGTCCCTCTGTACGTTCTGGAGGCTGGTCTCCCTGGAAGAGCTGATAATTCATTTTGATGAACATCATCTTCTCCACATTCTGTGGAAGCAACCTCCTACGCCTTTCTCTGACAAGGTTCCCGGCTGCACTAAACACTCTTTCGGAGTACACACTGGAGGGGGGGCAACTCAGGTAAAATAGAGCCAGTTTGTACAGGGGCCTCCAAATTGCCTCTTTTTCCTGCCAGTACAGGTATGGACTGTCTGACATGCCTACTTGGATGCTGTCACCGATGTAATCCTCCACCATTCTGTTAATGGTGACAGTATCATATGCAGTGACAGTAGACATGTCAGAAATTGTTGCCAGGTCCTTCAGTCCGGACCAGATGTCCAAACTTGGTCCTGCCTGCCCTGCATCACCGCCAGCGGGTTGCTTAGGATACCTAAGTTTTTTCCTGGCAGCCCCAGTTGCGGGAGAAAAAAGGGAAGGAGCTGTTGACGTGTCACGTTCCGCTTCAGCTGACAGTGTGTTCACCAGCAGGTCTTTGCACCTCTGCAGGCTTGTGTCGGCCGGAAAGAGAGACACCACATAGGCTTTAAACCTAGGATCGAGCACGGTGGCCAAAATGTAGTGGTCTGATTTCAACAGATTGACCACCCTGGAATCCTGGCAAAGCGAATGAAGGGCTTCATCCACAAGTCCCACATGCCGAGCGGAATCGCTCCATCTTAGCTCCTCCTTCACTTTCTCCAGCTGCTTCTGCAAAAGCCTGATGAGGGGAATGACCTGACTCAAGCTGGCAGTGTCTGAACTGACTTCACGTGTGGCAAGTTCGAAGGGCTGGAGAACCTTGCACAACACGGAAATCATTCTCCACTGCGCTTGAGTCAGGTGCATACCCCCTCCTTTGCCTATGTCATAGGTGGATGTATAGGCTTGAATGGCCTTTTGCCTCTCCTCCATCCTCTGAAGCATATAGAGGGTTGAGTTCCACCGCGTCACAACCTCTTGCTTCAGGTGATGGCGGGGCAGGTTCAAGAGTGTTTGCTGGCGCTCCAGTCTTCGGCACGCAGTCGCTGAATGGTGAAAGTGGCCTGAAATTTTTCGGGCCACCCAAAGCGTCTCCTGCACGCCCCTGTCGCTTTTCAGAAAATTCTGCACCACCAAGTTTATTATGTGAGCAAAACATGGGACGTGCTGGAATTTGCCCAGATGTAATGCCCGCACAATATTGGTGGCGTTGTCAGATATCACAAATCCCCAGGAGAGTCTAAGTGGGGTAAGCCACTGGGCGATGATTTCTCTCAGTTTCTCTTAGAGGTTGTCGGTGGTGTGCCTCTTACTGAAACCGGTGATACACAGCGTAGCCTGCCTTGGAACGAGCTGGCGTTTCTGAGATGCTGCGACTGGTGACGCTGCTGCTGTTGCTGCGTAAGGTGATACATCTACCCAGTGGGCTGTCACAGTCATATAGTCCTTAGTCTGCCCTGTTCCACTTGTCCACATGTCCATGGTTAAGTGGACATTGGGTACAACGGCATTTTTCAGGACACTTTTTCTGACGTTTCTGTACAGTCTCGGTATCGCCTGCCTAGTGAAGTGGAATCTAGACGGGATTTGGAACCGGGGACACACTGCCTCCAGCAATTGTCTAAATCCCACTGCACTAATGGCGGATACCGGACGCACGTCTAACACCAACATAGCAGTCAAGGCCTCAGTTATACGTTTTGCTTCAGGATGACTGCTGTCGTACTTCATCCTCCTCGCTAAGGACTGTTGGAGGGTCAATTGTTTAGTAAAAGTAGTGGTGTTCCTACTTCCTCTCTGGGATGATGAACGACTCCCAGCAGCAGCAACTGCAGCAGCGGCAGCAGGAGGCGTAGCAATGCAGGATCCTCCGGAGGAATCCGGGATAGGAGAGTCAGTCATGCCAGTGACATGGCCTGCAGGACTACTTCCGATCCTGACTAAGGAGGAAATTGACGAGGAGGGAGTTGACGGTGTGGTTTGCAGGCGCTTGGATACAACAGGACAACGGGATTTAGGTGTCCCTGGACTGCTTACGGTCTTAGCCAAAGTTTCTGAACTTGACAGTAACTTATTATGAACGCGCTGCAGGTGCCGTATAAGGGAGGATGTTCCTAGGTGGTTAATGTCCCTACCCCTACTTATTCCACCTTTACATAAGGTACATATGGCAAGACAGTTGTTGTCCGGATTTGGATAGAAATATTGCCAGACCAAAGAGGTGGAATGTTTGGTCTTCTGCCCAGGCATGACCGTGATGGGCTTTTTCATCCCACGGACAACAACTGTCTCCCCCGGAGCCTGATTTAAACAAACCACATCACCATCAGAATCCTCCTCGCCAACTTCCTCCTCAGCGCCAGCTACACCAGTATCCTCATCCTGTTGTACTTCAACAGTGACATCTTCAATTTGCATATCAGCAAGTGGACTGTGGGTGCTCCTTTCAGTACTTGCAGGGGGCGTGCAAATGGTGGAAAGAGCCACCTCTTCCCATCCAGTGCTGGGAAGGTCAGGCATCGCAATCACCACCACACTTGGACTCTCCTTGGGGATTTGTGATATCTTCTTAGAAAGCACAGTTCTTCGCTGTGCTTTTGCCAGCTTAACTCTTTTGATTTTTTTAGTGGGAGGAGGGCTTCCATCGTCATGTGAAGCTGAACCACTAGTCATGAACATACTAGGGATCGACCTTAGCTGTTCCTTGCCACTCCGTGTCGTAAATGGCATATTAGCAAGTTTACGTTTCTCTTCAGCTGATTTAAATGTTTTTTTCAAGGTCATTTTCCTGAACTTTGTCATTTGGGATTGTATGTGCCCTCTATTATGACATTGGGCATCGGCCTTGGCAAACGACGTTGATGGCATGTTATCGTCTATGTCATGACTAGTGGCAGCAGCTTCATCACTAGGAGGAAGTGGTTCTTGATCTTTCTCTATTTTATTTTTATCGGAGAAAGTTTGGTCTTCCATTTATGTTATATCGATTTGATATATACGTGCGGCTAAACACAGAAAATATTTTTTATTTTTGCTGGAGAGTAGTGCACTTTGAGGGTTACACCAGCCTTTAAGAAATGAGCCAGCTGGCTCTTTACTTATGGGACACAGGCGCACGCTTGGCGCTGCTCCTTTGTTGATGCACGTGCGGCTACCCCGCACACAATTCACAAACACAGAAAATATTTTTTTTTTTGGTTTGGACTGGAGTGTACTTTGGGGGTTACAGCACCCTTTAACAGTCAAGCCAGCCGGCACTTTACTTATGACACAGGCGCACGCTTGGCACTACTTTGTTGATGCACGTGCGGCTACTGCGCACAAAATTCACAAACACAGAAAATATTTTTTTTTTTGGTTTGGACTGGAGTGTACTTTGGGGGTTACAGCACCCTTTAACGGTCAAGCCAGCCGGCCCTTTACTTATGACACAGGCGCACGCTTGGCACTACTTTGTTGATGCACGTGCGGCTACTGCGCACACAATTCACAAACACAGAAAATATATATATTTTTTTTTGGACTGGAGTGTACTTTGGGGGTTACAGCACCCTTTAACAGTCAAGCCAGCCGGCCCTTTACTTATGACACAGGCGCACGCTTGGCACTACTTTGTTGATGCACGTGCGGCTACTGCGCACACAATTCACAAACACAGAAAAAATATTTTGTTATTTGGTTTGGAGTGTACTTTGGGGGTTACAGCACCCTTTAACGGTCAAGCCAGCTGGCCCTTTACTCATGACACAGGCGCACGCTTGGCACTACTTTGTTGATGCACGTGCGGCTACCCCGCACACAATTCACAAACACAGAAAATAATTTTTTTTTTGGTTTGGACTGGAGTGTACTTTGGGGGTTACAGCACCCTTTAATGGTCAAGCCAGCCGGCCCTTTACTTATGACACAGGCGCACGCTTGGCACTACTTTGTTGATGCACGTGCGGCTACTGCGCACACAATTCACAAACACAGAAAATATTTTTTTTTTTGGTTTGGACTGGAGTGTACTTTGGGGGTTACAGCACCCTTTAACGGTCAAGCCAGCTGGCCCTTTACTTATGACACAGGCGCACGCTTGGCACTACTTTGTTGATGCACGTGCGGCTACTGCGCACACAATTCACAAACACAGAAAATAATTTTTTTTTTGGTTTGGACTGGAGTGTACTTTGGGGGTTACAGCACCCTTTAACGGTCAAGCCAGCCGGCCCTTTACTTATGACACAGGTGCACGCTTGGCACTACTTTGTTGATGCACGTGCGGCTACTGCGCACACAATTCACAAACACAGAAAATATATTATTTTTTTAGCACTTGGGGGGAGCACCCCTGATGGACAGAGCACCCCCTGGACAACACTACAGCACCCCTTTAGGACTGGGACACTGCACAGGACTTTGGAGTGGACACAGCCCCTATGGAGAACTGACTGCTCAACACAGTCCAGCCAGCCCCTATGTACTTTGAAGTAGTGGACACAGCCCCTATTAACAACAGCAGCACAGCACAACACAGCCAGCCCCTATGGACTTTGAAGTAGTGGACAACAGCAGCACTACACTACACTACACTACACAGCCCAGCCAGCCCTAACTCCCACCCTCCCTCTTCACTGTCCACAGCCGAGTGAGAAAATGGCACCGACGCGGGTACCTTATATAGGGTCCAAAACCCGCGAGACTCGGAAGGCGGGATGATGACGTTTTGCCTCGATTTCATATCCGAGTCAGGCGGGAAAAGTCGAGCCTGACTCGGATCGGACTCGGATCGGGGGGGCTCGGGGGGTTCGGATTTCAGAAATCCGAACCCGCTCACCCCTATTAAAAGTAACTACGCTCATAAGGTGCCCACACACTGAACGACTCTCAAACGATGCCATGTCATTAACGATTTCCCTTAAACTCTCTGGCAGCTCCCTGGCAGTCCTGGGCTGATGATATAGTGCATGAAGTGTTAATTTTGACTAGGGATGTGCGCCGACCCCAGTGTTTTGGTTTTGGTTTGGATCTGTATCTCCATCAAGGTTTTGTATCTGTAGTTGGTTTTGCAAACCACACTCAAGTGTTTTGGTTTTGGCTCTGGATTTTTTAAATAAAAAATAAATAAAAAGTTTTAAAAACAGCTAAAATCATGCAATTTATGCAATACAAAACCCAAAATTCGTATTTAAAATCCGAATTCCGAACCGCAAAAAGATCAGAACCGCGACTCGAATTTACCCGGATCTCCTCAGGAGATTAGAACCGCGTGTCAGATTTACCCAGGTTCATGAAATTCGGGTGGATTCAGATTTCTGTAGAAACGAACCGCACATCTCTAATTTTGACAAACGATCTACTAATGACCTATCGTGTGTCCTTATCTATTTCCAATGCATCGTTAACGAGATTGTAAGAGCTTACCAGCAGGAGTGTAGATCTGAAGATGTGATGTACGACCCCCGGGTACGCGCATCGGCATCGTTATTATGAGTGGACACTCACGATTGGCACATATTTTGCATGATTTGTCGTTCCGATGTCTCGGAATTGGCAAATCGTGCAAAATATCTGACAGTGTGTGGGCACCTTGGAGTTGTTTTTTTATTTTCCTTACTGGTGTTTCATGCTGAATGACATTATAATCCTGTGCAATTGATAGATGAACCAGAGATGACCCCTTGTGGAGGGCATGCAGAATGTAACAAGAGGTTAATTTCTATTTTTAAAGCAATAATATTTGTAGAAGTGCCACTATTTGTAATATACCAGTAGGATTGCCGTAGTTGTTTTCAGGCTTACAGTACATGGTATATATTCATTATGCAAAGTCATTAAAACTAGCACATTGTAGTAAACTGTCCCCGAAGTTGGTGCTTTGAGTAACCATAGTTAGGATTTAACGTAGTTCATCCTTCCTGACAACACATACTGTAAGCACCTAGCAATGAGAGGACGCTTGGAAGGTCATGCATTATGAGCAGAGGACTCAGCGTTTGAACCCTAGATTGTTGGAAGGTCTCCAGTATGAGTCATTTACTTAAAACACAAGTGCAAAACCACAATACAAATGTTCTTTTGTGATGTCACACTCCTTCTTCCGTACACCTGTTTAATGAGGAAGCAAATGGATTTACAGGCAAAAGATGGTGAGATGGCGAAGGCTGTAAAGAGTCTGGAGCATGCCCTGGCAGTTGGGAGGAGCTGGGCAGATTGGAAGCTCCTTTGTAACAAAATGCAAAAAGAATCATTTGCTTTGAGGGCCATGGTCATTTAAAGTAATAAAATAAACAGGCACAATCCCGCTGTTCTTATCGTGGACTTGTAGCTCTGAGGTTAACTGCCACTGGGAACTGGTATGAAATACCGTCGGCCGCATGGCCGGCGGTTCGATTCCCATCAGCGGCAGCCCGACAGAAGCAGAGTGCGACGCAGCGGAAGCCCGACAGCGCTGGAAATCCTGATTGTGGATAGGTAAGTATCCACTAACCTAACCTAACCCCCCTAACCCTAACCCTCCTTAGGGGTGCCTAACCCTAACTTCCCCCCAAGTGCCTAATCCTAATCCCCCCTCTAAGTGCCTAACCCTAACCACCCCCTTCCCCGCTGCCTAAACTTAAGTCCCCCGGGGGGGTGCCTAACCCTAAGTCCCCCCGGGGGGGTGCCTAACCCTAAGTCCCCCCGGGGGGTGCCTAACCCTAACCCTCCCTCCCCCTAGCCTAACCCTAACCCTCCCGGGGGGGTCCCTAACCCTAAGTCCCCCCCGGGAGCCCTAAACCTAACCCTCCCCCCGCGGCTGTCCGCTCGTGGCGCCCAGCATCACTACGATCGTGATGCCGGGCGCCGGTCTCCCGGCGTCGGGGAAATGCGGGCGTCTACATCTAGACTCCCGGCATTTCGCCCTTGCCGGGATAAGACAGTCGGGAAGCCGGCTGCCGGTATTTAGGCAGTCGGCTTCCAGATTGCCTCCCGGCTATTCGGTTGCAGCCCATGCTAAACCCACATGCTTTACTTACTGTGGACTTCTGTTCAAACGCCCTTTAGGTCTAAACAGAAATCCATGGTAAGAAGGGCTTTCTGCCCTTGCTATTAATGCGTTAACCCATAGCTCCAGGCACTTAACCCAGAATCTATGGGAGGGCACTAGCTGCAGGTTTTCTACGCAAGCAAATGGATTTGTGATTGAATAACTTGAGGTGTTCAAGACCACATTAAGCACCACAGTTAATTAAATCTGGCCCTAATTGTATGTTCATTGGGTCTCACTTTCAATGATCCTGTCTGTATTGTTATCATCTTCCTGTGTTAGCCTTGTAGCTTGTCTCATCTGCTCTGTATTATTATCACTTATTATTATTATTATTATTATTATTATTATTATTATTATTATTATCATCCTTTATTTATCTTATTGCACCTGGTGATCCTGTTTAATATCCTGCACAACATAAATATACGACAACACACTGTGGTGATGACTTTGTTACCTGGAATGTGTGGATCAGTATATTAGTTAGACAGTCATAATGTCGGCATTCATCATGTCACTATTGACTATGTTGACATTCAGCATGTAAACACATCATTTTTGTTGACATTGTTACAATGTTGACATACAGGTTCCCATCTCCTTCTGTTCCTAACCCTGACAGTAACCCTATTGCTAGCCCCAATGACAACCATAACATTACAGGCAACCATAACCCTAATAGAAACCCTTAACTTAATGTTAGCCATAACCCCTACTCTAAGCCTCCTAAAAGTGTCAACATCATGAAAATGTCAACATGTCTGATGTTGACATTCTGCCAGTTTTCGATATTTTGCAGGTGTCATAATTGATGGTGTTGACATTTTAACCATGTCAACATCTTAACTTTCTACTGTCAACATTGTGAATGGTGACATGTTAACTGCCGACATAGTGACTGGATTATGGACTTTTGGCAAGCATATAAAGCTTTAAAGCAAAGACGGCTTAATATAGATGAAAACCTCATGATGAAATTCTAGAGGCCTTATCACCTCTCTATGGCTATAGCAGATAGTAGCTACATCTATTTGCCAGTAAAACCGGTTGCGATCCCATACACACAGCTGACTTCCTTGTACTGCCGCAGCTCAGCTGCATACTACCTTTGGGGACAATTTCTGAGGTTGGTCACTAAAACCATTCAGCTATAAACAAAATTGACTTTTACACCTTATTAGTGTTGAGATACTTTGTCTCCGCTATATTACAGCTGGCCATCAGTACTGCTTGCATGGTTTGCCACAGATGACATCTGCCCAGATACTGTACATGTAACGGCACTCATTTCCAGTGAAGCATATTTATTACAACTATTACACAGAATATGAGTCTCTATCTTGAGTTTGTAGAGCTCCAGTTTCCAGCCTGTGGAACCTATTTGTACTATTTTGTCTAGAGAGGTGCGGTTCCTGCTCCCAGAGAACCGACAACAACTGAATTTAGGGGTTCTGAGTCGAACCGAGTCTGAGTTCGGAATCACTTTGGGGTTTCAAGTCGAACCGAGTCCAGGCTTGTTTTCGTGGTCAGCTCGGAACATTTTTTATTGCATATAAACAGGTCCAAATTACATGATTTTAGCTGGGTTTTCTTTCAATTATATTTTTAAAATAAAGATTCAAAATGAAAACATGTAAGGGTGGTTCTCAAAAACCAAAATCAAAACACGAAGATGAATCCAGATCCAAAACCGAAACAAAGGGGTAAGCGCACATCTCTCATCTTTACGCTTCTTGGACATATTTGGAAGCTTATTACAAGACAAGTAGAAGAACTTTTTTAATGTTTGTTATTTATGTGATACTGTACATGTATCATCTCTATACTTAATTGTTACTGTAACTGTTTTTTATTAGGGATGAGCGGGTTCGGATTTCTGAAATCCGAACCCCCCCGAGCCCCCCAATCCGAGTCGTATCCAACTCAGGCTCGACTTTTCCCGCCTGACTCGGATCTGAAATCGAGGCAAAACGTCATCATCCCGCCTTCCGGATCTCGCGGGTTTTGGATTCTATAAATGGTCCCCGCGTCGGCGCCATTTCTCACTCTGGCTGTGGACAGTGAAGAGGGAGGGTGGGAGCTAGGCCTGGCTGGGCTGTGTTGTGCTGCTGTTGTCCATAGGGGCTGTAACCACTCCATCCATAGGGGCTGACTAGACTGTGTTGTGCTGCTGTTGTCCATAGGGGCTGGCTGGGCTGTGTTGTGCTGCTGTCATAGGGGCTGGCTGGGCTGTGTTGTGCAGTCAGTTGTCCATAGGGGCTGTGTCCACTCCAAAGTCTATAGGGGCTGGCTGGACTGCGTTGTGCAGTGTTCCATAAAGGCTGTAGTCCTAGAGGGGTGCTGTAGTGTTGTCCAGGGGGTGATCTGTGCATCAGGGGTGCTCCCACAATATGCACTCCAAAAAAATATTTTTTTTCTGTGTTTGTGAATTGTGTGCGCAGTAGCTGCACGAGCATCAACAAAGTAAAGCCAAGCGTGCTCCTGTGTCATAAATAAAGGGCCAGCTGGCTTGACTGTTAAAGGGTGCTGTAACCCCCAAACTGCACTCCAAACAAAATAAAAAATTATTTTCTGTGTTTGTGAATTGTGTGCACTGTGGCTGCACGTGCATCAACAAAGGAGCAGCGCCAAGCATGCGCCAGTGTCCCATAAGTAAAGGGCCGGCTGGCTTGTCCGTTAAAGGGTGCTGTAACCCCCAAAGTACACTCCAAACAAAATAAAAAATTATTTTCTGTTTGTGAATTGTCTGCACTGTGGCCGCACGTACATCAACAAAGTAGCGCCAAGCGTGCGCCTGTGTCATAAGTAAAGGGCCGGCTGGCTCGTCTGTTAAAGGGTGGTGTAACCCCCAAAGTGCACTCCAAACAAAATAAAAAAATATTTTCTGTGTTTGTGAATTGTGTGCACTGTGGCTGCACGTGTGTCAACAAAGGAGCAGTGCCAAGCATGCGCCTGTGTCCCATAAGTCTGTTAAAGGGTGGTGTAACTCCCAAAGTGCACTACACAAAAAATAAACAATTCTTTTTTTTCTGTGTTTATGTGCGAAATGTATGCGCAGTAAACGCACGTGCATCAACACCAAGCGTGCGCCTGTGTCATAAGTCAAGGGCCGGTTTGGACATCTGGTCCGGACTGAAGGACGTGCCAACAATTTCTGACAAGTCTACTGTCACTGCATATGATACTGTCACCATTGACAGAATGGTGGAGGATTACATCGGTGACAGCATCCAAGTAGGAATGTCAGACAGTCCGTACCTGTACAAACTGGCTCTATTTTACCTGAGTTGCCCCCCCTCCAGTGAGTACTCCGAAAGAGTGTTTAGTGCAGTCGGGAACCTTGTCAGCGAAAGGCGTAGGAGGTTGCTTCCACAAAATGTGGAGAAGTTGATGTTCATGAAAATGAATTATCAACTCTTCCAGGGAGACCAGCCTCCAGAACGTACAGGGGGACCTGTGGTGGTGGATTCCAGCGGGGATGAATTAATACTCTGTGAGATGAGGATGTACGCAACACTGAAGAGGGTGAGGAATCGGTGGATGAGGAGGATTAGGATGACATCTTGCCTCCGTAGAGCCAGTTTGTGCAGGGAAAGATTAATTGCCAGCTTGTTTTGTGGGGGCCGATACAAACCAATCAGTTCAGCCACAGTCGTGTGGCAAACTCTGGCACTAAAATGATTGGTTTGTTAAAGTGTGAATGTCCTGTTTATACAACATAAGGATGGGTGGGAGGGCCCAAGGACAATTCCATCTTGCACCTCTTTTTTTTCTTTGCATTATATACTGTTTGGGGCCTAGTTTTTCAAACTGCCATCCTGTCTGCCACTGCAGTGTCACTCCTAGATGGGCCACGTGTTTGTGCCGCCCACTCGTGTTGCTTAGCATAGTCGCCCAGCTACCTCGGTGCAACCTTTTGGACATAAAAACACTATTGTGAGGTGTTCAGAATAGCCTGGAAATGAGTGGAAATTAAGGTTATTGAGGTAAATAATAGCATAGGAGCAGAAAAACCCACAAATTCTGTGATTTTAGCTATTTTTATGCTTTTTTTCAGAAAATTACAGATCCAAAACACAAAACCCAGAATCCAAAACACGGAACGGTGGTTTTGGCAAAACCAATCCAGATCCAAAACACGAAGAAAGATCCAGATCCAAAACCAAAACACAAAACACGAAAAGTGGCCGATGCACACCCCTAGTTTTTATACACTTAGAACGTTGCCAGTTATTACTGACTTTTATCTTTCCTATGTTGCTATAGGTTTATTACCTGCTTTTTTGTTGCACTATAAATTGTATAATTTTTGTTAATAATGTAGTTTGGAGCTTTTATATATTTTTTTCTTTTTTCTTTCTTTCGGTAAATACTGTACTTCTTAGGGGTCTATGTACTAATAAGCCTT
This sequence comes from Taudactylus pleione, assembly GCA_031769625.1. Lineage (NCBI taxonomy): Eukaryota > Metazoa > Chordata > Amphibia > Anura > Myobatrachidae > Taudactylus > Taudactylus pleione. The sequence goes on from JAUIMM010000205.1 coordinate 431,432, forward strand.
GGAGAGAGCTTAAGTGGATGTAGATAAAGTACCAATTAATCAGCTCCTGTCACTTTACAGGCTGTGTCAGTGACACAGTTAGGAGCTGATTGGTTGGTTTTTTATCTTCATCCACTTTATATCTTTTCAAGACTTAGGCCCTCATTCAGAGCCGTACGCTCTGAGCAGAGCGCACGCTCTGAATGAGGGCCGCCCTCCAAATTTATGGAGCATCCTCCTGGACGCTCGTATAGCTGTGGGTCACCACCCACAGCCTATACGAGCGTGCAGTTTGATGGCCGCGATGGTCTTGACCATCGCGACCATCGCCACTGCGAGCCGGAGCCTGCGGTTGAGGTTTTCAACCTCAAGGCCCAAAGTGATTTTGGCTCTATCAGAGCCAAAATCACTCCCACTGACATCACTAGTGATGTCAGTGGGCCGGCTTCTGATGGTAGGCGTTCCCTTGGGAACGCCTCCGTCAGGGAGGCATGCCCCCGGCACGCCCACCAAAGGGGGCGTGCTGTCAATCAACATCGACAGCACGCCCCCTTTGATCAGACACAAAGAGCGAAGGAAAGTCCTTCGCTCGTCGCGTCTGGCGCATGCGCACGACGGAGCTCCCGCCGTCGTGCGCATGCGCAGTGCACAACATCGACCCACTTGCGAGCGGACAGTCGCTTGCGAGTGTGTCTGAATCAGGCCCTTAGTACATAGACCACGATATTGTTTTATATTAGGAGCTTTGGTGCTACCACATTTTCTTATAGTGTATTACAACTTTTGCATATCCTATAATCCTGGAAGTATATTGCAATATTTTTAGCAAGCAATTTTTTTGTGAGAGAATTTTTAAACCTATATTTAGTACCTAATACTCTTCTAATGCTAAATGAGGCCCTGTATGGTTGGATCTATTAGATTAGGATGTCACTGAAATATACTGTGTTACAGGAAATTATGTAGAGGTGAGCGGTTTGGTTTTGCAGAAAACTACACTCACCCAAACTTTGGGTTTCTGAGGAGAACTGAGACCTAGCTCAGATTTTCCCGCCTAATTCGGATCTAATCAAAATGAGGCAAAATGTAATTTTCCAGAAATCTGGGATCTCACGTGTTTTGGATTGCATGCAAGTGTCCTGCCCTCATGATCAGGCACTATTTCAAACAGGAAAGTGTATGGAGTGATTGTGAGCTGTACTTTTGTTTCAAATAGACACCATTAGAGCACAATTAAAGAGAGCTGTAGGCAGATGGAGTGAGTGGGAAGGTGTAACAGACTGCAGGCATCTTTGTCACTGTGCATGTTTGTCAGACACTAGCTATCAGCGACTGCAATCTGCATGCAAACAGGCTACTGTCAGTCACTGTGTGATTTTTTGTCAGACATTAGTAGTATCTGCGATCCACTGAAAACAGTCTCTTGTGTATTTTTGTTAAAAGTGATCCTAAAGTGAACTGCACTTACAACTGTTTTCACAAGGACATCTATCTACACTGCAATATATACTATAATTTGTTTATGAGGAAAGAGACAGTGTGAATTGCAGCTGTTGTGTCTGAGTGAGCTGAGTGAGCTGTACCCCAAAGAAGACATCTTTTCCTTTTTTTAAAAAAATCTCAAGTCTTTTATAATTACATTTTAAACATATTTCAAGGGAATACTGTATGTTCTTGAGAGGCTGTAAATATTACAGTATTTACTGTGTGTGATAATGTCCCCGTCTGCTGCATCCAAAAATGTAAAAGGTGCAAAGAATTAAATTTTTTATTGTTGTAAAAAAAAATCAAGTATTTCATAAGTCAATAGAATAATATACTGTATCAAGGGAACATTTTGTGATTTAGAGGCAGCATATATTACTGTACTTACTAAGTGTGATGTCCCTGTCAGCTGCACACCAAAAATTCAAAGTACAAAAATACATTTTTATTCTGGTATCTACAAAAAATATCAAGTTGTTTATAATTCATTTGAAATCATATATCAAGGCAATATTTTGTGTTTTGTAGAGGCAGTGTATATTACTATACTTACTGAGTGTGGTGTCCCTGTCAGTTGCACCTCAAAATTAAATAATGCAAAAAATATTTATTATAATAATTTTTTCTGCTGTCTAAAAAAATCTCAAGTTTTTTATAATTCAATTGAAATCATATATCAAGGGAATGTTGTGTGTTTTGGAGATGCATCGTATATTACTTTATTTACTGAGTGTGGTCTTCCTGTCAGTTCCACCCAAAAAAATGAGTGCAAAAAGATTTTTTTCTGGTGCCAAAAACATTTCAAGTATTTTAAAAAATATGCATAAAGGTAACAGCCTTTCATCTCTCTATCTCTTTGTCCATTCACTTGGTGTAGTGGCAGTTAAGTTCAACTATAGTAGCTTTACTCCTCTCTTAGTGTAAATATTGATCATGTATTAGTTGATAGAAGACCTGGAACAACCCAGTACAGTGCTGGCTGTCATAGTACTTCTTGAACATCTACTTTTAAAGACTGTCAAGGGGTAATAAGGAGTAAGAAAGGGCACTCTAGCTCAAAACAATGTTTTACAATATTTAAGAAAAATCACCTAATTCCTAATGTGTCAGTCTAGCACCTGCAGAGTAAGAGCTGGAGGGAGAACCCACCTCCAATCCTTTCACTGGCTGCTTGACAGACATATCCTCTCATCTCCCCCAGCAACTTGAGCACCCCTCCCCCACCTGAGGCAAATGTGCCAAACCCTCCCACATTCTCCCCCCACACCCTTCCCCCAAATAAGAGAAGAAAACAAACCAGGTTTCCCCTGTCCTTGTGGGAGACAGTTCTGAGTCGGGGGTCCAGCATCCCTGGGATGAAAAGGTTAGAGATAGAGATGAGTGGAATAGATGGCCTGATTCAGTAAGGATCACTATTGCGATCACAGCTCCATAATTGCATGCAGATCTGCTGCGAATATATGCTAATGACTGCAAATGCAATACCATCGTACTGCCAGCATAGAGACGCCCACTGCCTCCCACTACCACTATCTCACATCCGTATTACTTTGTAATCCTCCACAAATATCGGTAACATCGAGTACCATCGGTCCCTCATGCAGAATTAAAGCAGCCCTGATCTTACTCAGAAATTGCCAACCTCGTTGTATGCAGTGATTGTTCAAGCTGTGTATGCCATCATCGTGGCTAATTTATACACACCCATGTTCAAACATACTGGCACACCTGCGTTTCACCAACTAAACCCCCTCACCACCCACCAAATGTTCACTTCCTGTCAATCATTCTATGATGGGTCTGCATGATCTCTGCAATCACAGCACGATCGCAGTGAAGCCTTCATGCACATGCACTGCAATGTATATGCATGCACAGTACACAACAATCAGCCATCTTCACTGAATCAGGCCCAGAGTGAGTGAGGGGAGGTAGATGCAGATGAAAGGGAGATATATATGGCAGGTATAGAGGGATAGGAGTAAGAGTGGGAGAGAGAGATGGTAGTAAGAAGGGTGGGATAGAGAGAAACTGTAGGAGGAATAGCAAGACATGGGAGAACATGGGTAGGGAGAGGTGGCAAGAGGAAGGAGATGTATATATATATATATATATATATATATATGAGAGAGAGAGAGAGAGAGAGAGAGAGAGAGAGAGAGAGAGAGAGAGATGAGAAAGAGAGGGGGGATGGGAAAGGGAGAGAAGTGGGAGGAAAATAAGGGAGAGAGGTGTGAAGGTTGGGGAAGAGAGAGAGAAAAACTGGTTTGGTATGAAATACTGATGGCTTAAAAGCTGCCTGTTCAAATACAGACACTGGAAGCCTGATAGCAGAAAATCCCAATGCCGGCTAGAAAGTATATTTAACCCTCCCCTCTCCTCCCCTAACCCTAACTCTCCCTTGGGGATGCCTAACCCTAAGACTCCAACCCCCCCTTCCCGCACCCTAAACCTAACTCTCCCAGGAGGGTGCCTAACCCATTACTCTCCCCGGTTGTGCCTATCCCTAACTTCCCCATCCTCTAGCCTAACCCTCCCAGGGGGTGCCTGATCCTGAGTCCCCCCGGGGGTGCCTAACCCTAACCCCTCCACATGGCTAACAGCTCCCGACACCTGGCTTACCTACGTATAGTATACCGGGTGTCAGGATTTTGGCATGGGGCTAATGACACCTATCTTTAGTCCCATGCTGGGCTTTCAGTGTCAGGATTCTGGCGGTCGGCATTCCCGCCGCCGACATCCTGACTAAATCCCAAAAAAACTTATGTGCAATGATGAGCACAATAGCTAGCAAATGACGGGCCAAAATTCTAATAGTGATCTTAGTAGAGATGAACAGAAATATCTGCCAATCCTAACTCTTCAACTACACATGGCAGTAGGAATTGTCCATAGTTGTTACGGCTCTATAATAAACTAGAGCTGTGTATTTACCCCCATGTTTTGGCTTTAGTTTTGGCTTAGATCTGGTTTATATTCGTGTCTTGGTTTTGGTTTTGCAAAACCACCCTTAAGTGTTCTGGTTTTGGATATGGATTTAAAAAACAGCTAAAATCATGTCATATTTGCAATACAAAAAATCCCAAAAATCTGAATTTCCAAACTGCTGGAAAATCTGAACCGCAAATCAAATTTATCCAGATCTTCTCAGGAGATTAGAACTGCGACTAGGATCTGTACCGCACATTTCTATAAATCAACACAAAAAAGGTCCAAATATAATGCAGAATGGGATTTTGTATAATACTGAAGAAAAGGTGGAAGCATCTTAGTTAAAAATGAAGGGCTGATTCAGAGATGGACGCAGAAGCGCAAACAGCAAGACTATTGGTTGTCGGCCATCTACGACTTTATGCAAATGCAGCTACAAACTTCTTCCCTTGTGCACATCTGTGTGGCTGAATGTGCAAAGACTGAGATGCCCATTTTCATCGTCTGTCCATGCAGCAGTATAGATTGTATGCCACACCCGTGACACCCCCATAACATGCACACTGAAGAAACCATTTTTGTTTGCACTACTAATCACCTCCCAGTCACGGCCAAGGATGCTCATCACTTTTCTACAATTTTCTGATACCATCTGTCCCAATTGCAACATCGCCTATGTGCGTACACTCTGTATATTGCATGCACCGTAAGAGATCGCCTGCGCAGTTGCAAGAGCAAATTGATGAACAATGTGAACATCAGCATTACATGCAGTTTGCGTGAGGCTCTTAATCATCTCTAGTTTTTAGTTACTTCAAGCAAACTTCCCACTCTTAGTACCACCACTTAGTTATAGAGAGAGATGAAAGTATCTGCTTTAGAATAATCTTAATTTCTTTTTTTTTCTTAAAATAGGGATTATTTGGTCTGGAAAAATTAATTCATTTGTACAAAAGACTTCATAAACCCAACACAGCTGCCTCTACTGCTTACTCCGTGACTCTTCTGGACCTCACCGGAAATTAAGTGGATATGAAGAGCCTGCACATATAAGTGGTTAATAAATTCTGAAACAGCTTGCATGTATTCTTTACACTACAGTATGCTAAATATTGGTATTTGCATTCCTTTTATTGCCCTACCTCTGACCAAGATACCTTCATTATTTTGAAAAACATTTTTAGCACATGTACATTGTAATGTAAAACAGCACAAAATATTATACATTGTCCAGAAAGTTGTTATTTTTATTTGCATTGAATAAAGTTGCATTGAATAAAGTTAAACGGTTGCACTAAGTCATAATGAGGAAATTCACAGACAGACATGGAAAAGTAAAGACTAATAGCAATCGCACATATGAAATATTGCTCATATTATTTTATGGCTTTTCTGTTCTCATTGCATTAATTGCATGTCGGGAACAGCGAGGCAGATGAATTATAGCGGCACTTATCGCGCTGCTATAATGCTTCTTGCTTCACCTCTTTACCGAGGAGAAGCAGGAAGCACTAACGATGAGATGTATTAACATCACATTGGCCGGAGTGGGGGAGTGAAAACTCTGCCCTCCGGTGATCCCTGTTAGAGCACACAGCGCATCAGCCTAGTGCTGATGCGCTGTGGTCTCACTCCCGGCTGGCTCCACTTAGCATTCCCTGGATCTCGCAAGCATCGTGAAATCCCATGTGCAGCCCTTGAGCCGGCAGCCACCGCAGCAGGGATAGTGCTGTCCATGCTATGGTGATAGGGCATCGCCAAGCTGCAGCTGTCTATATTGATAGCTGCAGCTGTTGACACGGTCAGGTGAACTGACCATTCATACTGTACATTGCCCAGACTATCGGCGCTGCTATCTTGTAGATAGCAGCACCAATAATGACAGGGGCACATAGCACCCCTGTCAATTACCGCTCAGATCCCCATTAATAAATGGGGAGAAGCGGTATCAGCGCACATAACGTGCATTGATGTTGCTTCGGTGGTTAATACATCTGCCCCAGTGTAACATCTTTACTATATTTCATATAGATAGAACATAAAACAATTGCTTACCTACGTTAATATTGTTAAGAGGGGAGTGTGCACAGTGCTGTCTCTCCCTCTAGTGCCCGAGTCTGGGACTTCGTACTTGATATGGAGGTACACTATGTTGATGTTACAGTGCAAACTCTGACCCAAATGTGCTAGTTAGCATGTGTGGTCTATCTGCGTGTCTTATCTCTCTGTGTTCCATTGAGACAAGATGTGTCCCTGAGCATCTCACTCTTACGGAAACTGGATGATACAGTGGAGTTACCATAAATATCACTGTCAAGACCACTCACTGCTAAAGGACCACTGCCACCACTGAATGTACTGTATATACAGGTATGTGCTACCTCAAAATGAACACCACCTGCATTAACTCCATAAGCTCCTGGCTGGATCTGTTTGTACCTGTTGTATGTGCATACCTGCATTAACCCTGTGTTACCCTGCATCCTGTTATCTGCCGATTAATCAACTGACCTCCATCGCACACAGTTGGCACCCATCAACACCATAGGTTCTGTAAATAATTCATGTTATGGAATTTTACTAACTGTCAATTTTTAATTCAAAAGTACTGAAGTGGTGAGCTAATCTGATTGCTGACTGGTTTGTGATATTGGGCAAATAATTCTACTTTTATGAATCAATTCAATATTGTCCCACTACCAGGTCAACCAAATGCATTGTTGAAAAATATGATGTAATGGTATAAAAAGTAATTTATATAGTATGGATGGATTTGGTTCTTGATTTGGCAAACTCTTTTGGGTTTTTAACATGACTTGGGTTTGGCCAAATTTCAAAGATTTGGCAATTCAAATAAAAATCCTGATTTTTATGACATGACCATGAATTAACACTTTGCAAAGTTGAAAGAATATTTTTAGGCCACTACTGTTTCATTTTGTTTACACAAATTAATTTTTTGATGAAGTGGTCTTGAAAAAATATAAATCAAAATTTTCAGAGTTAAGCTGGCCAATTTAACAAGTATGATTATTATTATTATTATTATTACATTTTATTTAGAGGGCACCACAAGTGGTCCGCAGCACCGTACATACAGTAAAGGGTACACAGAACATTATATTACAATACAGTAACCAAAATATAAACAGAACACAAGTAACAATTAGCAACACAATTCTCCATACACAGTACAGCTCTGAAGGTGAAGGCTGTCATAGAAGTGCTAGAGAAGAAGGCTGTGAGACAGTTAGGAGGAGGACCCTGCACAATCTAAGGGATTCAGTTTAGCTATAAATTTAGGGGACAAGTATGGGCTTGAATATGGCCCCAAAGTGTGACACACACTGATGAGAAAATCATGCTGCATTGCCCCTTGTGGAAGAGATACTTTGACGATGTGCCTATTCTCCAGCATTACAGCATGAAATCCAGTGTAATATTCACTAATAAACTCCATATCACACAATACCTAATACTCTATATTCTCAAAACTAAAAATCCTAATATAAGGTTTATAATGACACTGTTTCACTTGCAGTTTTATTGATGTTTGCTTCATCAAAAGAGAAGACCATCTAGGGAAATTATATTTTATAAAAGTAGTCAGTATTAGTGATTTGAAATACAGTACTCCATTACATGAGATGGCTGGGAAATTCGGCTGAGATGGCAACATTTTTATTATCTGCAGGGCTTTAGTGCTTTTAGAACAGCTCTGTTTCCTTTTGGGTGGGAACTTATTCTTTTTGGGTGGATACCTTTTTTAAAATTGTTTATTTAAGAGCCAGCAATGTACTTGATGATGATGATGATGATCATCATCACAGAAATTGCACCTTGTTGTTAGACTGTAAAATGAGTAGTAAAAGGTGGTTTTGTTTAGGTGTTTGTTTAATATTATTATTATTATTATTATTATTATTATTATTATTAATTATTATTATTCTTTTGAGTCATTTCCTCTGATAGAATTGCTAGAAAGAGGAGTATGAAATTAAATTGCTGTTCCTCAGTGTCAGTAATAGGCTGGGAACATGGTGTTGCAATATAATATGACATCTCATTACAAAGCCACTGTGCTTCTGGCGCAGAGTAGGAACAGTCGGGAGCATTGACACCACCTCCCTCTACAGGATTTCTCCACACAAGGTAAAGACAAGGGGGTGCTGGCATTGGCTGTTTCTCATATATATTTTATATAAAAGATTGAGGTATGTGACCAAAAATGTACATTCCTTATTGCCGCATATCGTGGCAATAAGGTATATTTATTTGTTATTGGGACATTGGGCTGATAAGAGTCAGTCTCAGCAATGAGTAAAAAGCAAAATGATTCCTTATGCAACAGCCACCCAGCCACTCATGTGCATTGCAAAAAACTTTGCACCTCCTGACCATCGGAGAGAGATCATGGAGCCCTTCATTTTCAGAACGGCTGTTCGATTAACTTAAGTGGCTGACACATACAAACTGAAAAATTAAGCTTTACTGAGCTTTTTACATTGTCCATTCATCTGACTCCTGTGATGGCTGCTGGTAAGAAAGTTGTTACATACTGGCGACACTTACATCTGTCCTTAAAAATGTGGAAACAGCCATTCCAACATGTTTTAAGATCAGAAATTGCCTGAGAAATATTAACATTGCCTCTTAGCAACTTTTTCTATTGACCTCATATAACATTACTGTTATAGATTTAGACAGATATTTTAATTTATCTACAGTAGTTTCATGATGGTAACTTTTGCAGCAGTGAGGGAAAATGTATACACTCTAGGGGGGTATAAGTGCAGGTGTTTTAGCAGTGAAGATGTTGCCCTTAGCAACCAATCAGTGTCCACTTAACATTCTAGCACCTTCTAGAAGATAATAGCTAGAATCTAATTGGTTGCTAAGGGCAACATCTCCGCTTTCATAAACCCGCACTTTAGTAAATATACCCCTTATTGCAGCTCTACGCTGCACTCTATGAATGATCTCTTCTGTCTGTTAAGCATTTAAATAATGTTAGCTTTTCTCAAAATATTTGACATTTGCATTTCATGTATAGTGGTGTTCATATAAAACTGTTATTCTAAATTAACAGTGGTATGCATAAAATAAACTAACAGCAGCCATGACTCAAACACAATAATCATCTTAGAAATATGAGAAACTTTTGAAGAATTAAAAAAAAACATTTATTTGAGTTCTCTATTTTCATTTTGACCACCTGCAGCAATTTACAACCTGCCGATTCAGCTGTAAATAACATTTATGTCAAACATCCAGTTAATAGTTCACAACTCTTGCCCAGGGACAAACTACTTGAATATATTGTTATACAATACATACAGTATATTGCCATTCTCCTTTTTTTTATTTTGGTTCTGTAAAAAAGAAAAAAAAAAAAGTTTCCAGTCAGCTAAGCATGGAATTAATGTGCCCTGTATAGATATCTGGTATAGCCTAGTTTTCAAAAGATTTTGTATTGTTTATCACGCTCAATGTTTCCAACTATTTGTGAGATCGCGTGAGACAAATTTGAAAGTTGTACAATAAGTCACAAAAGGCTGACATGTGGAACTTGGCGACAAATCAGTGTCACATTATAGAATATATTACTTAGGGGATTTCATAAAGCGAAGGCTTTTGAAACATATCATGCACTCAAGCTTTCAAGCAGGTCTAGACATTTGATCAAATTAGACCCTGAATGGCCTATTCTTTTGAACACAGAGATGTAGATATTATGATGGGGACAAAATTGTCAATTCATGCAGTTAGCTAAATGCATTTCAATGGACTGGAACATTTGAGTTTAATGGATGTCAAAATACACTAATCTACTAAATATTGACAATGTAGAACCTGACATTCATCAAATAGGAACAAAAGAATGTGCATAGGACTATAATGAAAATAGCTTTGTGATTTTTCTTTTGGTTCAACTAAAAAAAATTAAAAGAAAAAAAGGATTGTTTTGCATAACATTGCTTAAAAGCATGTTCAATCATTATCATTTTTAACCTAAATTTTTTTTTAAATATTATTATATACCTTAATATAAAGCACATTAAAGCATATTAAAGTAAAGTGATACAAACACAGTATACCACAGTAACCCACCCACTATATAAATAATACAGTTTAAATTAACAAAAATAATATCTCTTTATCTGTTGGTCTTTCCAGGAGGCAGCTAATTTTCCAACATTCCCAGTGTCATCAAGCAGTTTGTCGGCAACATGATGTCGAGCACACTATGCTGACATGACACTAACGTTACTTAAACCATTGTGGAACTGTGTTTTGCAGTATAAGATTACCATCAAATTTGCACTTTTAAAACTACTTACAGTGTAGTGTGAAAAACCATTTATGCTGCGTCATTTATTGTTTATTTAAATTATTTGTTCCATTCACAGAAATTTTCTAAAAAAAATACATATTAACCATTTATGCTGCATAATTTATTGTTTGTTCTTTTTTTGTTCCATTCACTGAAATATAATTTTTTTTTAGCAAATTATGAAAATTATGGTAAGGAACAATTGTTACAACATGTCACTCTAAGAATCGAAAAGTTTTTGCATTTGCCATATTTACAAAGAGCAAAACCACTGAAGGATTGAACAAAGTACTCTTTGGTGACACTGTGCCTCTTGATTTCCCCCAGAGCAGATGGACTGCAGTGCAAGATGGTGGAATCTGCATAGTGAGAAGTAGATATTTGCATCGGCAAATGGGAAGGGTTGTGCGGAGTGAAGGCATTTCTTACTAAGTATGGAATGGATCACCTTAGTTTTATGGAGCTATGAAAAAAAGAGAATTAACTTTGTGGAATGATATTATAAGACTAAATCAAAGGGATGGAGAACAACCCCTAACCCAGAGATTCCCAAATGTGGTTCTCGAGGCACCCCAACAGTTCAGGTTTTAGAAATATCCATGGCTAAGCACAGGTGACTTAATTAGTACCTCAGTCAATTTAATTTAACCACCTGTGCTCAACCATGGGTATTTCTAAAACCTGAACTGTTGGGTAGCCTTGAGGACAGCGTTTGGGAACCTCTGCCTTAAAACCCTTTGCAGATAATACCATTTAATGGACTGGGACTTCTGTGTTTTATTATACCATTTTATTAAGACAAAGTACTCTTGATAGTTTATTGACGGCAAATGTCCGTAAAAATTAGAGATTAGCAGGTCCGGTTCTCCGAGAACTGGACCCACCCAAACTTTGAGATCTGGACCAAGATCCAAAAGCGGATGTGCTCTTCCCCAGTGTAAAAAAAAAAAATGCTTTTTTTTGTGTGTGCGCTATTATTGTTTGGTGACACTGCCAGCCAGACCGCAGTTTATTGTCCACGTATTGTGACACTATATGTAGTAGCACAGTGTGTTCTTCTAATTCATAAAAAATATTGTGACAGTGTGAGTGGTAGCCCAGTGTTTTATTCATAAAAAAGCTTGTGACACTGTAAGTAGTAGCGCAGTCTAATATTCAACTTTTCACTTTTCTCAATAATAAATGATTAGTCTACACACTGACTACAAGACCACAACAAAGTGCTAAATAACATGCATTATATATAAAACATAATGACATCACTGTAAGTGGCAGCGCAGTGTTATTCTTTTCTTACTCATAAAAAATCTTGTGACACTGTAAGTGGTATTGCAGTGTGCTATTCTTATTCATAAATAATCTTGTGACACTGGCATCATAGTGTGTTATTTTTCTATTATTCAGAAAATAATCTTGTGACATCGTAAGTGGCAGTGTAGTGTGTTATTCTTTTCTTATTCATAAATTATCTTGTGACACTGTAAGTGGTAGTGCAGTGTGTTATTCTTATTCATTAATAATCTTGTGACACTAAGTGGCAGCGCAGTGTGCTTTTCTTTTCTTATTCATAAAAAATCTTGTGACACTGTGGGTCATTGATACCACAGTGTAATATTTAAAATTGGTACAAATTGATGCGTGTGCTGTACCACACTTCATTTGTGTTTGTTGATATGGAGAATGATCAGTTGAGAGGACAGTAGGAACCACATACTAGTGCTGGAGCTGCTGCCAGTGCCACCAGTCATGACAATACTAGTCCATCTACATCTTCTATTAAAGCTGATGCCCAAGGGCATACAGGGCTTAAGTCAGGGCATCTAAAATTAAGAAGCAATCTTTTACAGTGGTAAAGAAGAAAACATCAAAGGGAAAGTTATCTGCAGAAAGACATAAAATTGGCAATATGCCTTTCACCCCATGAAGTGGCAAGGAAAGGCTAAGGCCTTGGCCTTTATTGATGACTGGTGGTTCTACCTCTTATGATGATGTAAGCACAAGTGAACATGCTGACATAAAATCGAGGATACTTCTGTGGAAGTGCACCAAGATGAGCAGGATATTTGTGTAGCTGATGCTAATAAAGATATTGTTGATGAGGATGTAGTTTGTGTAAATCAGGAACCAGTGGAAGAAACATGTATTGCCCATGATAAGGAAAAGCCTATTGTCATTCCTGGGCACAAGACAAAAAAATCCACTTCTTACATGTACAGAGTAAGCAGAGGTACAGTAGGAACCTTAACCATCTAGGAATCTCATCCTTGTTATGTCACCTGCAGCGCATCCATCCAAAAAGTTTTTGTGTTTTGAGTTTACTCATCTGCATCAACAGTGGATCTTTTGGGAAAGTTTAGTTTTTTTTCTCGGCAGATGCACTTGCTGGAGACACTAAAGGAGAAGCCATTGCTGCATTACATGTCACTCGAGCTTACAATTTGCTTACTAACAGCTATTTGCATTTCTTCAGATCTGTGTCCATTGGGAAGAAAGACACAACATATGACTTAAACCTTATATCTTAAATCTTCAGTTTGCTCTGTTCAGCTTGTCCACATATCTGTGGTTAAGTAGACAGTGGGTACAAAGGCATTTTGGAGGCCACTAATTAAATTTTTTTAATGTCCTTGTACATGTTGGTAATTGCTTTTCTAGTGAAGTGGAACCTTGATGGGATTTGGTAGTGGGGACACAGGACCTCAATTAACAGTCTAAAACCAACTGCATTATTGGCAGATATTGTACGCACATCTAATACAATCATAAATGTTATGGCGTCAGTGATCGGCTATGCAACTGGATGACTGCTTGCTCCCCCTTGCAAAGGATTGTTTAACAGTCTATTGTTTTTTTAAAGTACTACTAGTAGTTTTCCTAGTCCCCTTCTGGGATGAAAATCCACTGCCAGCAGCAGCAGGCATAGCGCTCAAGGATTCTTCTGGGTCCAGGATTGATGTGAATGATTTAAATATTTTTTTTGTAAATGTCTCCCCTCCTCCCTCATAAATTTGCTTCAAAATTCAAATCAATTAAATTTACTACTAATCAAATCATAATTTCCCTGCCTTCAACTACATACATACTCCAACTACCTCAGGCCTCTTGAACAATAAAAAGCATTTGTTTTCTGATGTGCCATGTTGGAAATTGAACTGCCACAGCTGCTGCAATCTTTGCCATGCAGTTACTGAATCCCAAAAATATCCAGAAATGTTTATGGCCACAGACAGCATCTCCTGCATACCCCTTTATTTTTTTGTTGGCAAAACATGGGACATGTTGTTCACCCATGCTCTCCCCTCCTCCCTCATAAATTTGTTTCCAAATCAAAAATGTAATTAAATTTACTACCAAACAACCCTTCCTGTCCTTGCCTTCAACTATATATATACTCCAGCTCTTTCAGGCCTCTTGATTAATGAAAACATATGTTTCCTTATGTGCCATGTTGGAAGTTGAACTGCCACGTATTTGTGCCACTAACTGCTGCCACTTAGCTTAGTCAGCCAGCTAGCTTGGTGCAAATTTTGGTCCTAAACCGGATGAAAACAATATTGTGAGCTGAATAGCCTAAGTTTGGTTTGCAATATGACAAGGGAACTACACACTCATGGTCTCTGTCCAGCTACTTGAGTATTTGGAGGTATGGGCTTCTGTCCTCTTATTTTAATATTGTAAATTTAAACAGTGCAATTTGCATGGGTACTGGCATGTCAATTTAAACATTATGGGGCACATCAAGTACAGCATAAGACCCAATCACTTGTGGTTTTAAACTAGTACAAAACTCAGGTCAGGGCGTTCCACTACAAAATTGTGCCATTTTTACATCTTTTCACAGTTAAAAATCAATATAAACAAATGGTGTTAGTAAATATGTAACTTAGCCCCTGAAACACCGATTAAAATCAACCGTTAGCAAATTAACCCCCAGCTGCATTTTCATTAGAGAACATCTATTTCATGCTTTGTAAATTACTGTACATACAATGTTTTTTTTTCTTTTATTTTGTGTCTACAAATAATATGGCAATTTCCTTAAACAAAACTGTTTGCATTTCAAGTTAAATGGCGTTATGTGTTAAATATACAGTGATGTAAATAGTATACAACAAAATGGCGATGTTTAAAGTTGCCCAAAGAGTTGTTCACACAACTTCCCCAAAAATATATTTGAATCATGAAGTGTAAGAAACTTTGAAAATGAAAAAAACCCAACATTATATGCTTTTTTTCTATTTTCACTTTGACCATCTGCAGCAGTTTACAATGCACCTATTCAGCTGTAAATAATATTTATGTCACATATCCAGTAAATAGATCACAACTTTTGCCCAGGGACATATGACTTGAACATATTGTTAAAGGTGCATATATACACTGTCATTCCTCTTTTTATTTTGGTTCTGTAAAGTATCAGTTTCCAGTCAGCTAAGCATGGAATTAATGTGCTCTTTATAGATCACTACTATTTGCTAGTTTTGAAGAGAATTGTATATTGTATCATTGTGTTTCCAACTATTTACGCTACAATACTGCATGTGACAAGTTTCCTGATGGCAACTCTACAACATTATAAAAAAATAGTCATATAAGCTTTAATGAGGTGAAGAATTTTGAGATATGCAAATTCAAGTACTGAAGTTTTCAAGTCTATAGTGGACTTTTATTTATTAACAATTATTTGTATAAGACACATGTAACACAGCATCTCAGCCATTCACATCAGTACCTGCCCAAATAGTGCTTATAACTTATTTTCCCTATCACATGGAAACACACTTGTACACTTGGGTTATTATTAAGCATGTGAGTAAAGCAGAATACCCAGAGGAAACCCACTAAAACACATCAAGCACATACAAAGTTGACATAGCTATGAGGAAGTAATACCTCACTACACCAACTGTGTTGTCCATTGTCACAAACCTCTTGTCAGGGTTCAGCCTAGGATCGGCTATCTCTTAACTCTGTGCCGGCTTCCCCTGACTTCCTTGTGGTCAGACGCCTGGTGCAATGAGGGGTGTGATGCTGAGTATTCTACCTTAGGCGCTTTTGCGGACTTCCATGGTTGGCTGTGTGTTTTGGGGATCGGAGTTCCCATCATGGGCGCCGCCATGACAGTTCCTCTGATGTGACAGTCCTCCTAACCAATGGTAGCATGATCTCTGTCAGCTGACGCTGTGCTCCAGTAATCTGCTACCCCTGGGTATAAATCCGCCTCCAGAACTCCAGGAAGTTGCCTGATCAACAGTTGTCAATCCTAGTTTACTAGTTGAGTTTTGTTTCAGGTTCCCTCGGATCCCAAGCCTTTGTTCCAGTGCTTTCCAGCGAGCAGCAGAGCTATAACATTCCTGCCTGTGTTCCAAGCCTCCAGTGTCATTCCTGTGAGCCACAGAGCTATAACATTCCTGCCTGTGTTCCAAGTCTCCAGAGCCATTCCTGTGAGCCACAGAGCTATAACGTTCCTGCCTGTGTTCCAAGTCTCCTGTGTATTATCCTGTGAGCCACAGAGCTATAACATTCCTGCCTGTGTTCCAAGTCTCCTGTGTATTCCTGTGAGCCACAGAGCTATAACACTCCTGGCCTGTGTATCTAGCCTCCAGCGAGCTACAGTGCTTTTATAGCTCTGTGTGTGTTGGAGTTCCAGTGTCTCCTTTCAGCACCAGGGTGATTAATATCTCTACCTGTGCATGCTGTTTTGTGATTCCCAGCTACAAGGTTATCTTGAGTTTTTCACAGCTGCACCAATTACAAGCTACAAGTGTTCCTGTGAGCAACAGTGCTGATTACATCCCAGCCTGAGAGCTTTGTTTTCAGTGACACTGCAATGCCATCTCTGCCTGAATATTTGCTACCAGTGTCTCCTGTGAACTACAGTGCTATTCCATCACTGCCTGAATATTTGCTACCAGTGTCTCCTGTGAGCTACAGTGCAATTCCATCTCTGCCTGAACATTAAAGTTACCAGTGTCTCCTGTGAGCTACAGTACTATTCCATCTCAACCTGTGTATATTACCAGTGCCATTCCGTGTGGCTAAGTGTGCCCACACACCGTTCCCTGTGTATCCTTTGTGTGCCACCTGACAGTTCAAGTGCTATTTACAAGTACCTCACAAACAGCATCTCCTGGTGAATCTCCCGGTGCAATAGTGCCTTGGTTAAGCACTTCCCTTGGGCCACTGACATTCGAGTCTCTATTCCCATGGGGCTTGGATACCTGGTCAAAGGACCGCGACCTGCCTGCAGCGTGCAGCTAAGCCCATATACCACTTGGAGAGGTCACTGGTGAACACCTCCCTGCAGGTTAGACTCCGCAGCTTTGACCAGGTCTCGTCAACATCCAAGACCTGTGGATGAGGAGTCCTGATGTCCAGGCCAGTTCCCCGAATTCTTCCAAACTACCATCACAACCCCTCACTAGGGGATTCCAGTACGTCAAACCTGACACCTCTTCACTTGTTAAGTTATCAGAACTGAGCTTGATGACCAATTCACCTATAATAATGCCCATTCCTACTAGAGATGTGCGGGTCCAGTTCTCTGAGAACCGGACCCACCCAAACATAGGGGATTCAAATAGGATCCGAGTCCAGCTCGGGTTTTCCTGCCTGACTCAGATCCCAAAACGAGGCAAAGCATCATCATCACGCTGTCGGATTCTCACAGGTTTTGGATTGTATATAAGTTCCTCCCCGCAGTTTTTTTGCTGAGTTCCGGACTGTCAGGCTGTGCTTTGTGTTGTCCAATTACAGGGGTGTGCTGGGCTGTGTTGTCCAATACAGTGGTGTGCTGTGCTGGGCTGTGTTGTCCAATACAGGCGTGTGCTGTGCTGGGCTGTGTTGTCCAATACAGGGGTGTGCTGTGCTGGGCTGTATTGTCCAATCCAGGCAAGGTGTGCTGTGCTCTGTCCAGGGGGCTGTGTTGCCCATCCAGAGGTTTGCTATGCTGGGCTATGTTGTCCAATCCAGGCAGGGTGTGCAGTGCTATGTCCAGGGGGATGTGTTATTTATCATTATTTTGCTAATCCAGGGGTGTGCTGTGCTCCATCAAGGGGTGTGCTGTCCAGGGTTGTGCTTTCCATCTAATGTGCTGTCCATCCAGTGTGCTATCCATCCATGGGCTGTAAAAAAAAGTTATTAAAAGTTTAAAAAAATAATAAGTTAAAAAAAGTAAAACATTTTTTTTGTGCTGTACCCCAAACTGAGGCTGTATGCCATACCCCCCCCCAGTGTATCCAAAACACTGTGATGCTGCGGCCATATTGTGAGTGACACTGTAGGTTCATCATACTGCAGTGTATAATTCATAAAGTATTGTGAGTGACACTGTCAGTCAGTAATACCACAGTGTAATATATTCATTAAAAATATTGTGACATTGTAAGTGGTAGCACAGTGTAATTTTCAACACATGTTGTGACACTGTAAGTGGTAGTGCAGTGTATTCATAAAAAATGTTGAGACATTGTAAGTGGTACTGCAGTGTTTTATTCATAAAAAATATTGTGACATTGTAAGTGGAAATGCAGTGTAATATTCAACACATAGCATGACACTGAAAGGAAAAAAACTATTTGCAGTCAAAGCTGCAAATACCCCAGCGCTCAATACCTTGACATCATCACCCAGGCATCTGAGATTTTTCCACAGCATATCAACTACTTGCCGCACGCCTATTTGGAGGTTTTTTTTTAGCATACCGCCAGCTGACACACAGCTACCGCTCCACCAGCAGCACCTGTCTTCGGCTGAGCTCACCTCCAGCTGACACACAGCCACCGCTTCACCAGCAGCTCCTGTCTCCGGCCGGGCTCACCGCCAGCTGACACACAGACACCGCTTTATTAGCAGCATCTGTCCCTGGCTGTATGGCATCCGGCTTCATCCAGCCGCGGAATTACAACGTCCAGACGGGCTGAGCTGGGACGGATATTATTGTGATCACGGATTTCCAGGGGTGAGATACTCCAACTGTCATTACTTACCCGTTTATCCTCCAGCGTGACTGCATTTCACACTGGGACGCCAGTAGTGATTGCAATCTAAGCAGTGCAAGTGAGCTGCCTCACCATTGGAAACTTATTGCTACATTTGTAGCCATTGGTGTAGGAGCTGAACATTAGAACGTTATGCTGTAGAATCTCAGTGATACAGTTACTTTCTCCTAGCAATGCACTTAAGCTAGAGAGCCATTTGATCCTTGCTACTATATGATTGATTCATTCTGTTTGATTTTATATATGTACATTTGATTATTAGTGTCTATCTGTGGACCATTGTATTAAAGTAGATTTATTTCATTTTATTCAAGCCTCCTGTTTAATTAAACAGACAGCAAACCTTATATAGAGTTTTCTAAATTTGTAAATCCAACAGTGCATAGCGCAGTAAAACAATTCTATACACATAGCATGACACTGTAAGTGGTAGCGCAGTGTTTTACTCATAAAAAATATTGTGACACTGTAAGTGGTAGCGCAGTGTAATGTTCAACATGTATTGTGACAATGTAAGTGGTAGCGCAGTGTATTAAAAAATATTTTGACACTAAGTGGTAGCGCAGTGCTTTATTAGTAAAAAATATTGTGACACTGTAAGTGGTAGTGCAGTGTAATATTCAATATGCATTGTGACAATGTAAGTGGTAGCACAGTGTATTAAAAAAAAATGTTGTGACACTGTAAGTGGTAGCACCATGTTTTATGCATAAAAAATATTGTGACACTGTAAAGTGGTAGCGCAGTGTATTGTTCATAAAAAATATTGTTACACTGTAAGTGGAAACGCAGTGTAATATTCAAAACATATTGTGACACTGTAAGTGCTAGCGCAGTGTTTTACTCATAAAAATTATTGTAACACTGTAAGTGGTAGCACAATGTACTATTCAACACGTATTGTGACACTGTAAGTGGTAGTGCAGTGCATTCATAAAAAATATTGTGACACTGTAAGTGGTGGCACAGTGTATTATTCATAAATATTATTGTGACACTGTAAGTGGAAATGCAGTGTAATATTCAACACGTTAATGATACTGCCTTTGAACCTCTATATACTCCTGCCTATACCTTCTAATATCATGCCTATAAACCTCTAAGGATGACGCTAATTTGAGTATGCAATCATACAGTAAATAAAGACTCCAGACCTAGAACCTGTGGTTCCAAAGCACAAAGTATTATTCAAGTAAAAGTACAGCAGTTACATGCTATGATCC
This sequence comes from Taudactylus pleione, assembly GCA_031769625.1. Lineage (NCBI taxonomy): Eukaryota > Metazoa > Chordata > Amphibia > Anura > Myobatrachidae > Taudactylus > Taudactylus pleione. Next base: position 451,384 of record JAUIMM010000205.1, read on the forward strand.
TCATATAATCTTAGCGCAAATAAATTATACAGACCCAAGTACAATTATACATACGCAGTGCTCTCTGGTCCAGATGTAGGCATCAGCAAGAAACCCCCATCAGTCAGCATTCAGCACACAGACTAGGAACCCAGGGTCAGAGCACACATATTTATACCCCCCAGGAATAAACAACACAATAGAGAAGTTTGTTGCTAATACCATTGGTCCTAAAGGAGAGGGCATATGTTACAAGGCATTTAACAGGTTGGTTCCAATAGACAGAGTCCAGCCTCTAACAACTGGTGGTCTCTGTTTCCCGCCTCATGCAAATCCTAACAGTTGTTCATATAATGTACATTTTGTTGCTTGAAGTCTGTGCCGTCCATAAGTTGAGAATGCATGTTGCGATCTCTCCATCGGTACTACCGGAATACTGTTGAGAGAGTACGCATCAGTACAATACCAAACATGGCTTACTTATCACGTATAAAACCTTAGTTACGAAATAATCTTTATTTCCTAGCAATTATAATAAATGTGCATACTTGAATCTTATACCTTAAACCTTATGGAACCTTGTATGTGAATATGTAATGTGTGAGTATGTGGGGTTTGATATAAAGATGCTAGTTAACTTGGGGCAGATGCATGTGCATGTAGCTAATATTCAGCGTTTTCATACAGGATCTTATGCATTCGCTAATATGCGACTAGTTAACAGCGCAATTGTGCGTATTAATGTGTGTATGAGAAATGGTGAAAGATGCAATCGCATGATGCTAATAGTAATATTGCCACATGTACTAAAGTGTGAGTTTATCTAAAATGGCGCTTGGACGGCCGTTCACAAAATGGCATCTTGCGATCTCATTTCCAAGATGGCTTCTTGCGGCCAGTCGCAAGATGGCATCGCTGCGATCCAATTTTAAGCTGATCTTGTCTCAGCCAATTATCCAGCTTCAACAACGTATTGTGACACTGTAAGTGGTAGTGCAGTGTATTATTCATAAATAATATTGTGACACTATAGGTCATTGATACCGCAGTGTAATATTTTAAATTGGTACAAACTGACATATGTGCTGTACCCCAATTTGTTCAAGTTTGTTGATTTGGAGAACGATCAGTTGAGAGGAGAGCAGCAACCACTGCTGCAAGCTTCTACATGCTCCTGCTGAATGACGAAAATGTCCAGAAATGTTTCGGGCCACAGAGATCATCTTCTGCACAGCCCTGTCATTTTAAAAAAAAATTGCACCACCAAGTTGATTGCATGAGAAAAATATAAGACGTTTTGGAATTCATCCAGCTGTAATGCTTTCACAATATTGGTGGTATTGTCAGAAATCACAAATCCTGAGGAGAGTCCAAGCAGGGTAAGCCATTTTAAAATTAATTCCATTAGTTTTTCTAAAAGGTAAAAGGTTTTCAGCGGTATCCTCTTAGTGAAACTGGTGATACACAGAGTAGCCTGCCTCTGAATGAGATGCTGTTTCTTAGATGCTGCTGGTGTTGTTGGTGCCGCTGAAGGCAATACACCCACCCAGTGGGCTGTTGCAGTCATGTAATCTTGCATTTGCTCTGTTCCACATGTCCATATACATGTGGTTGAGTGGACAATGGGTACAACAACATTTTGGAGGACACTAATTAAGTTTTTTTTACGTCCCTGTATAGGCTGGGAATTGCTTTTGTAGTGTAGTGGTATCTAGATGGGATTTGTTAGCGGGGACACAGGACCTTAGTTAACTGTCTGAAATTCACTGCATATTGGTGGATATTGGACACACATCTAATACAAGTATAGATGTTATGACATGAGTGATTCGTGCAACAGGGTGACTGATGTCATACTTGCTCCCCTTTGCAAAGGATGGTTTAACAGTCAATTGTTTTTTTGTAAACTACTACTAGTAGTCTTCCGGGTCCCCTTCTGGGATGAAGATCCACTCCCAGAAGCAGCAGCACCAGGCGTAGCGCTAAAGGATTCTTCTGGGGGCAAGGACTGATGTGAATGATTTAAATATTTTTTACATTTTTTGTAAATGCCTCCCCTGCTCCCCTCCCCTCCTCCCTCATAAATTTGCTTTAGAATCAAAATAGGATATTAAATGTACTAGTAATCAAACCTTCATTTCCATGTCTTCAACTACATATATACTCCAACTCCCTCAGGCCTCTTGAATAATAAAAATATTTGTTTCCTGATGTGCCATGTTGGAATTTGAACTACCACAGCTGCTGCAATCTTTGTCGAAAATGTCCAGAAATGTTTATGGCCATAGATAGCATCTCCTGCATGCACCTTTAATTTAAAAAAAATATACTGAACCACCAAGTTGATTTTGTGGGACATATTGTTCACCCATGCTCTCCCCTGCTCCCTCATAAATTTTCCAAATTATGTGTTTTTAGCAGTTTTTATCAATTTTTTTAAAGAAAATCCAGATCCAAAACCAAAACCAAAACATGCAAGGGCGGTTTTGGCAAAACTAAATCCAGATCCAAAACACGAAGGAGATACAGATCCAAAACCTGAACACGGGGGTCAGCACACATCCCTAATTTCTACTTGGTTGCAATCGAATAGCTAAAATGTCATAGGTTGTGAAGGAGGAAGGGGATATATGTTTGAGAAGTGGTATTACATGCTCTAGCTACTTGGTACATTACATCACATTTTAGTGTGCCGTAGCATGCCATGGTGCACCATGGCACACATATAAGATGCTCCATGTATACTGTGCTATGTGGTGGAAAAATGATAGGTGGGCACATCTGTACAGTATGTATTCAGTTAGAGAATGAGTCAAAGGTGGTGTTTGGGTGGAGGTGTATATTATATAAGTGGTGTACTGTAGCTTTGTTTGGCAAGTGAAAGTTGTAAGATCAAAGGATGACATTATAATGAATGAAGTCAGCATTGGAACAATATTCTCTGATGCTCAGCAGTATGGGAGCACAGTTTGGTTGCAGTTTGGATCACCAGAGACTAGATGTGGTGGCTTAAACTGCATTCTCTATGTGGATTTGAATGTGTTGTTTTAGTGCGAGGCAACAAGACCAGGCAGGGAAGGATAGTATTAAGAGAGGTGAGTATTTCTAGTAAAGATGAGAAATGGATTAGATTAAGAGTAGTGATGTGTGCAGACCCCCGTATTTTAGTTTTGGTTCTAATTCATCATCGTCTTTTGGTTTTGGCAAAACCACCCTCAAGTGTTTTGGTACGGATTCGGTTTTTGTTCGGTTTTAGATTCCTTAAAAATAGATAAAGAACTATTGAAAAAATTGATTAATACAACTAAAATCATGTAATTTGGACCTGTTTACAGGCAATCCAAAACCTGAGTTCGATTTTTAAATCCGAATTCCGAACTGACAGCAGACCCGAGCCTGGACTTGGTGCCATTAGGAACATTAGGAAAGTGTTTCCAAACTGGGATTCTATTTGACTCAGACTCCCTAAGTTTGGGTGTGTTTGTATTTCAGTAAAACTGAACCACACATCTCTAGTTGAGAGTAAGAATGCAGAGTAAATACTGGTTCTATGATACATTATAAAGTGATCGTTAGGTGCAATGTGAGTCCATTATAGTGGTATCACTATCACTCTGGGATCGTGCTTATTTGTCTTTACCATCCTCTATAATCTCTCACTTTATTATGATGTCTGGTAGAGTAGAGGGTCTGGTATTTGGTGTTGGCCTAAGCGTCACTGAGCGATTTGCAAAATAAACATAAGCAAATGTGGCAAAGAAGCAATCAAACAATGTAAAAGCTATATATATATATACACACAAATTGATGAAAGAGTATATATATATATATATATATATATATAGTGTAATAAGGATATATATTGTTTTAGTCTTTTGTATTCAAACATCTATGAAACAATGGCCCTCATTCAGAGCCGCTCGTAAGCGGCCATACGCTCGTAGCGGTCCGATGTTGTCAAACCACGCATGCGTCGGTGTAACAGTGCGTTCGTCGAATAGTGAACAGGAAGTGACATGTTAAATGTGATTGACAGAACTGTCCGCTTTGGGGCGGTGACGGGGGTGGAGATGGGAAAACGCAGGCGTGGCGAGGCGTGTTTTGGGCGTACATACATTATCTGATGCGAACGACCAATGTGAACGGAAAAAGTATTACGTCACTGTCTGATCAACTTTCCATTCAAACTGCTCGCATAGCTTGTGGTCTGGAATTCTCTACCACAATGACGATATTCTCTTCGTTCCTCCCGCTGCTCATCGATGGTTTCCCGATTGATCAATTGAGGCCTCAAAAACAATCAGTTTAGAATTGCAAAAATGCTTGTAAGGTGTTTAGCAAATAGCCTTTTGTTACTAGCAAAAAAACATACGCAGGTGAACTACTCAGCTGATAATTTCTGGGTTAGACAATCAATTAGCTTACAAATGTATTTTACCTTTGCGTGTTTTTGCCAACTTTCTTTTTTTTTTTTTTTTAGGGCAACAATAGTGTACGCAGGTTTGTTGTTTTTCTTCATTTTTTAGGGGCCAAGAAAACAATCTTTTTTTTTTTAGATAAGTGTTAATTAAAACTCCTACATGGTTTTTAACCCTTGTTTTTTTTTTTAAAAAAAATAATGTTTACATTTCCGTTGTATTGTTTGTAATTTTTTTAGTGGGATTACCTTTTAACCAGTTTTTGATTGAATTAACAATAGATTTTTTCAGTTTTTCAAATTATTTTATTTTGATACACAATTTTTTTTAAGTGTTTTTTTTCAAAAATAAAATACGGATACCTCTAAAAAAAAAAAAAAAAAATTATAGAAATGCACAAACAAAAAAATTTCAAACCATTTTCAAACCACAAACCAACAAACAAAATTTAAAAACAATTCACAAGAAGGAAGAGGGAGGTTTTGTCCATTAAGGAATATGGGGCAAACACAGAAGGAATGTGGGAAATTTAGCCAGTGCTGTCATCGTCTTTTGGCCCGTTTGGCCGGGGTAGGGAGGGAGCCTGAATGGGTCCAGGAGGTCCTTCGGCTGGCCTGTCCAGAGGCAGATGTTGGGGCCTCTGGACTAGGCATAGGGCTAGGCACATCTGGAGGGATGGCTGTTGTTGTGCCAGAGGTGGAGGATCCTGATGTTCCGGCAGGAAGGGAGGCCGGCTCCAACATCAGCTGGCGAACAAGCTGCTCCAGGGCATTTGTAATCCGGATGTTGGTCCCAGTATTTGCCTCCAGGGCCTGAGCAATGGTCATGTTGGCCGCAGCACTTTGCTCCAGGGCCTGCGCCACCCGTAGCAGACTGGCATCCAGCTTCACCAGAATCTCAGTGCAGATCCATTTTAATATTGAGATCAGTGAGGAGGGCCACTGCCTGCGAGGGTGATTTCCCTGGACTGTCTTCCACAGGGTTCCCAGCCGGACCTACTGGTTCCTCCCCTGCAGAGCCAGCAGAAGTTCTGCGGCCAAAGCTCCCCTCTGGAGCAGACTCATCCGCCTGTGTCTCTGTGAAAAAAAAGAGAAAACAATAACATTATAATCTAGATATTGTCCAAAACACATTTTGGAGTTATTAACATTACTACATTTACTTGAGGCAACATGAGGAGCCGCAAAGTCTGGCATGTCGGTATCCATCTTCGACACGCCAAACACCTCCTCATCCTGCACACAGCCCTTGCCATCTCCTCCAAATCAGTGAGCTCCAGTGCCACAGGGGTGGGACCTCCACCTGTCCCCCCTGCATGCCTAGCCCTATCAGCCAGATTTTGCTTCAGCCGATATTTGAAATCGCTCCATCTGTGGGTTAAAAAGTTGGCATTATTCCTGCAGTATTTGGACCTGTAAACACTTTTTATTAAAATGTAGTTTGTACGTACCGGCGTTTGACGAACTGGGTTGATCGTTCAAACTCACCAACCCTATTGACAGCACTGGCTCTGTCATCCCACATTTTCCATTTCTGGCTTGCACCCATATTCCTTGCTGCCTGGGGCAGGGTGTCAACGCACATTTGGACCAAAACCTCCATCTCCGTTCTTGTGAATTGTGGCTGGCGTTTATTTTTGGTGGCTTTTCTTGGCCTGCTAGGGCCAGCAGCCTCTTCCATTACATCCTCAACACCTTTTTGGTTTTTGGAAATAAAATTTTTAATGTAAAATGTGCCTAAAATGTTGGTTCTACAAAATCCTTTAGGGCCAAAAATACAAATACTTACCTGGCGCCTCTTGGCCAGTGCTTTGTTGCTCTGTAGCCATTTTGGAGTTTCAGGTCTCACTACAGCAGACCGATTGGGGTTTTCAGTGATGTTTTTATACATGCGTCAGCATTATTCGGCCGCATCATTGATTGTGATCTCCTATTGTCCGTCCGTAATTTGAGCGGGAAAATAGACTATTTATGGCTTGGTGTGACTCGAGTCGAGGTGGCGGGTGAGGAATGTTGGAGGTTTGACGGAGGAGGTGTTTGTGTGCGGTTTTTGTAGTGCGGAGTTTGGAGTTTTCGATTATGATTTTTTTTATTTTTCATACTTATTTTTTTTACGTTCGCTTTTTTTATTGTTTACCTTTTTATTTTAGAGTTTTTAAGTAAGTCTTTTTCCAAACCACCATAAACAATAATAGTAAATATTTAAAAAATGTTAGTCCTTATGTTTTTTTTTTTTTTACAGTTATTTTGGCCTTGACGTTTTTGGACTATGGGTTATTTGTCTGTTTTTGGTAAGTGTTTTTATTTTCATGAAGTTACAATTTCGATGTGTTGGTCATCGCTTATGTTTTGCTAAGTGTTTTTTTTTGGGTTGGAGGACCAATCATGTCTTCCCACTAAATTAAGCGTACTCTTTTGCGAAATATTGTTTGAGTTGTTTTTATTTTTAACTGAATGTACTATTTAGCGCACTAATGTCTCCTTATTGAACTGTAAAAGTAGCGTAATATTTAACGAACTCATGTGTCTTGTTTTAACTGTAAAAAAGTGCATACTATTTTGCGCACTAATGTGTTTTTATTATTTCAGTGTAAAATCATGTTTGACCACTAAATGTAGCGTGTGTTTTCCCAAACTAATGTGTGCTCCCTTCTCTTTTTTTTAGGCCTAAAAAATTTGATCACAATCCAAGTTTGCCCAATAATAACTAAATATATTTTCAACTTTTGAAATGTAGGTTGTTCTACTCATGACAAGACCCCGGCCTGTAAGCATCTTTGGATTTCTTAAAAAAGATAAGTATATTTTTCTTTTAAAATTTTTGGAAAATAACTACCTGGCTTACCATTTCAGGTTGATGTTGGTCGTATTATCTTGGCCATGGTTCCAGAACCCGACCAACCTCAACTTCGTCCCGGGCGTAGGCCTCATAGGCATGCAAGGCCCCAGATATATAGAACACGTGTCACCATTTTTGGAATGCCTGATGATGAGGTTTTACGACGATACCATCTTCCTCCACAAATCATCCTAGACACTCTCTCATTAATAGAGAGTGATCTTGAACGGCAAATTAACAGTCCTACAGCAATACCACCACTTACGCAATTAATGTCGGTGTTACATTTCTGTGCCTCAGGATCCTTTCAAACCACGGTGGGAATAGTTGCCAGAATCTCCCAATCCTCCTTTTCAAGGATCCTGAGGGCAGTGATGGAGGCCATTTTCAAACACCTCCATCATTTTATTAATATGCTATTGGATATGGGTTCCCTTAGTGTGGCGAAGGACAATTTTTACCAAATAGCTGGCTTCCCACACATCATAGGGGTTGTGGATGGCACTCACATACCACTTCAGCCTCCAGCAAGGCTGGAGGCTATTTATAGGAACCGAAAACACTTTCATTCCCTGAATGTAATGGTGGTATGTGATGCCTCCCTCCAGATCCTGTGCCTGAATGCCAAATTCCCCGGGAGTGCACATGATTCCTTCATCATCCGGCAATCAGGGATTTGGCCCAAATTAGACAACCTACAAGCTGGTGATGCGTGGCTTCTGGGTAAGTTGACACCTTCAGTTGAAACCAATGCAAAGCTTGTTACACAATGGTCCTGATTGTTGTATTTGTCTTTTCACAGGAGACAGTAGTTACCCTTGCATGCCCTGGCTGCTCACTACTTATTTGGCTCCCACACCAGGGCCACAAAGTGAGTTTAATTTCGCACTTACAGCCACCAGGCAGGTGGTGGAGCACTGTATCGGCCTTTAAAAAGGCCGATTCAGATGCCTCCACCGCTCTGGTGGCGAACTCATGTATTTGCCAGCTATGGTTTCTAAAATTGTGGTCCTGTGTGGGATATTTCACAACATCAACCTAAGGAGTGGTGTCCCAATGCAGCCAGAGGAGGCCTTGCCTGAGGAGGGCCCCCCCGAGGTTGGTCGGAGGTCAGTATGTGGGGGGGCCATACGCGATGATGTGGTGGACAGATATTTTAGGTAATTATTGTTGAAAATTTAGTTAATTGACACAATGTAGACATGTAAGATTGTAATGTGCAATTGTAATTTTTTTTCATTGTTTTTTCTTGTATTCCCTTAAATTCCACGGAAAAACGATGCCTACTACCTGATCCACAAAATTGTCTTCATGTGGCCACATTGGATATAACTTCGGGAACAATTAATTCCTCGTCTCATTTGTGGATTCATGTTGGCCTGCTACTTCTTCCACCAGTTCTTGATTGATGTTTTTTTTTTGTTTTGGGTGTAGGTTTTTTTGGTAGTGTGTTTTCACTGTGTGAATTGGTTGTCACAATTCACTTTTGGTTTATTATTTGTGTGTAATAAATTTTTTCTTGACGTTAAAAAGACTTTTCCTTGGTAAATTACAAGCACGTGTAACGTGGGCCAAAACAAACAAACAGTATATCTTCTAAACTAGGCCTAAGCAGGTTTGAATTTATATTTACATTACCCACCCAAAGGTAGCAAAAAAATGCTGGTATTTCTACAAACCTATTGGTATTGTTAGGTGTTTAATGTGCCAGCTTTCATACTTACTAGCGCTTTGTCAAATCTAATTTACCTTACTTTAAAAAACATGCTCAAATAGTCGACTTAGGGAAGGTTAAACAATGTAATATTTACAGACAAGGAATGAGACTTGTTAAAAGACAACGCAATTATAATTGAACACACATTATTTGTGGGTGAAAACAAAAAAAACAATTAACGACGAAGGTCCGCCGACATGTGGTCAAGGACCACAAGCATGGCAATTAGATTTGCCCGCAAGGCTTGCAATCCTGCCTGCATTGATTGCAGCCGCCTCTGGTCCTCTGTGGGAAATAAAAAATGTGAGGATTAATAAAATGACACCTTATATTAGATGTTTAAAAAAAAAAAAGACTATAGTTTAAACAAAGATACAGTTTATTTGACAAAAACAAAGTACTGGCAAATGCAAAGATGGGAGAAATACAAACTTAAAAATTTACACACAAAAAGCTAACCCAAAAAAGAGAGGGGGGGGGGGAGGGGAGGTTTAATTTTGCGGGTTTGGAAACTTGGGAGAGGGAGGGTCCTCAGGTACTGGCCGGTCTGGGATGGAGGGGGCATTGGGGTAAGGTTGGGGAGAGGTGTTTTGGCTGGGAGTGGGTGATAGGGGACGAGACAGTCGTCTCCTTCGAAGTCTATGCCGGAGTCTGCGCTCAGCCCCTAAATGATGGATGAAAAATGTTTAGGTTTTTTTGGGGGGGGGGGATTTGGGAACAAATGTACCACACCAAAAATGTAAAAACAGTACAACAACTGGAAACATGCACACGCAGGTAGGAAGGCAAAAAATGACCACAAAATAAAAAAAAAACACTTACTTGCTTCTATCTGCATCCGCAAACATGCCAGCAGGTGTGGCGTGCGGCAGCACAGATCCGACCACCTGCGCTCTAACTGCCCGATATTTAGGCGACAGCCAAAGGAGTGCAGGCGGTGGCGAACCTCCGCGTAGGCCATACGCTTCAGGCGGTTGGTGATGGAGGGAGGCTGGCTTGTAACCCGCCGGTCCATCTCCTCGGTGAGGACCAATAGCTCCCGCCTAGTAAATGCGGAGGCTTTCATGATGGCAATGATTTTTTTAACACAAAACAGTTTTAATAAAGGCCATAGAAAAAATTTGATTGGCTAATGTACTTTGTAAATTAACAGGAACCATTCTATTGGTTATTGTATGAGTCATGCGTCCTACAGGCTCAAAAATATAATGTGAGTTATGATAGGCTTCATGCAGTGACATGCGTAAGCTAATTTAAATAAACAAATTAAAACACTAAAATATGCCTATCACAAACACAGGAAAACAATAGTATCCATCGTAAAAAGAAGTAATTTTGATAAAGTAAACCATTGGTGAAACCGTACGTATTCTGTGGGAAAAATGACACACACTGACAGGGCTGCCATCAGAAATTGTGGGGCCCGGGACTGACAATAGGCAGGCCCCCCCCCCGTTATTGAATGCAGCTGGCTGTGCCCTTCCTTTTTTTTTTAAACCCCTCACTCTCCCCCCCACCGTTACTGAATACAGCCAGTCTGTGCCCTTCCTTTTTTTTTTTAAACCCCCCACTCCCCCCCCCATTATTGAATGCAGCCAGTCTGTGCCCTTACTTTTGTTTTTATCCCCTCACTCTCCCCCCCCCTCCCATTACTGAATGCAGCCAGTCTGTGCCCTTACTTTTTTTTAAACACCCACCTCACTCCCAAAAGCCAACCCCCCCCCGACCCCCCCCCCCCCCCCGACCCGGGACACGTGCCTTTTTTTTTTTTATTAACTCCCTCTCCCCCCCGGTTGTTGTACGCCACTTACCTTATGAAAAGGATCCGGCTACTTCCTCCATGGTCCACTCACTGCAGCTCCTCTTAATCTGCGGCTCCTCCGACAACGACCTCGCCCTTCAGTGATGTCACACGCACGCTGACTCCAAAACAAGCTTTATTGAAAGCTTGTTTTGGAGTCTGTCGCACTGTAAGCTGGTGGAGGAGCGGCCCGAGTGGCCGAGCAGCCTCCTGCAGCTCCATAATTTAGTCACAGGGACCGGGTCGGCGGGCGGCAGCAGCGCCAGCAGCAGCTGGGCCCCCTTTCCTCAGGCTCTCTTCAAGGGGGTAGTTCAGGCTGCAGGCTCTGCAAAGGTTAGGTGGTAGTAGCAAGCACCGGGCGGGCGGGTGCGGGCCCCCTCCCATTCAGCCAGGGGTCGGGCCCGGGACTCCAGTCCCGGCAGTCCCCCCCTGATGGCGGCCCTGCACACTGACAAGAATGAAGTTTATTGAAATTGAATTAAAAAAAAGATTGAAAACATGTGAAGAGCAATTAAGCTAATTAATATATTGATTGGCATGAAACGATTCAAGTATGTTTGCAGAATGAAAGAGCAGGTAATCGAAATCTGACAGGCCCACTTCCGGAATTGACTTGTGCGAGCGTCCAAAGCAACCAAAGAGGAGACGAACGGTCGCTATTTTGAATGGTCGCAAGCTAGAGGAGGGGTTGGGAGAATATGGGGCGGAAGGTTAGCTACGAGTGAACATACGAGCGAGCGCTTAAATTTAAATTTTTTCGCTCGTACGGCGGACGAGCGAACGGTAACTTGCGTCCGGGTCTGAATCAGGCTCAATGTTCACAGTAAAGATGAGTCCATATTAGACCACCCTTAATTGGTGTTATGGTAATAGGCACAGTAGTCACTAGGAGCAACAGCACCTTCTATGAGAAAAATTTAAAATGTCGCAATCATTTCATATATTGTATATGATGTTGCTGGAGACTGTAATAACACTGTAGAAGGTCATACAATGCAGTGAATGAGTATAATCCAAGACACAAGTAGAGGTGTATGAAACTCCAGAAATGTAATATGCTGTGATTTGCTATTTAAAAAAAAGGAAAACTACCATTTAATATAGCTTTACTGTACCAGACTAATTTATTCTATGTACTTTGATAGAAATATTGTTGCACTTGTGTAGCAGATCATTTGTGGCTTGTATTTAGGACCAATGCAATGTGTCTTAGTGCCATAGGAAAATCTTAGTTCCTGAACCCCCCCCCCCCCTCCAACAGTTTATCTCCACCTTGGAGTATGTGACCCCAGCAGGTAATGTAAAATTAACTGTACAGAATGAAATGGTTGTATAACTCTCCCCTTACCCCACTTTTATACTAACATATTCATACTACTGTATTCTTACCTACTCTCCTCGAACCTCTGGGAGACTCCCAAATTTTAGTGGAGTTCCCAAGGCTCCCGGAAGATTGAGTGGTCCTTCCGCTTTCTAGGAAGTGGGCAGGTTAGATAGAATAATACCATTAATTGTGGGTTTGTGGGGAGGGGAGGCTGTTAATATATAAGGTGATTCTATGATAATTGCCGCAATGGAGTGAACAGTCCGGCTCTGCTCCTATCAGTAGCCTAGCCACCTGTATCTCCTCGCTGAGCTTCTCCTGATGAGCAGATTATTGAAGTCGGTAAGAGATTGAAAATTTGGCTCATCACTAAAGTTACTAAGGGTGTAGTAGGTTGCAGATTCCGATGCAAGAGTAAGGGCATGGCCAATTGTGGCATATTGTCCACTGCTACAGTTGCTCTACCTTCCCAATCCCAACTGGGCCCTCAGGCCGCCCCTGAAATGTGTAATCTATACCTGGCCCACTCCGCTCTCTGCACCCCTGGTGTTGGACTTTGATGTAAATTTTGCACTTTTGAACATTCTAAAGATATTTTCAAACTTTCTGTACATCAAGGTGCTCTCTACAGTATCTTGTTTGGCACCTGTTTCTGAGTGTGTCATGACCACGCACTGGGAACCTTGGTAGGACGAGTGGGAGTCGGGGCACCTAGTGAGCAGGTCGCAGCCCTCTAGTCAGGTACCCAGAAACTAGCAATACGACTAGGGGTGAGCGGGTTCGGATTTCTGAAATCCGAACCCCCCCGAGCCCCCCCGATCCGAGTCCGATCCGAGTCAGGCTCGACTTTTCCCGCCTGACTCGGATCTGAAATCGAGGCAAAACGTCATCATCCCGCCTTCCGAGTCTCGCGGGTTTTGGATCCTATATAAGGTACCCGCGTCGGCGCCATTTTCTCACTCGGCTGTGGACAGTGAAGAGGGAGGGTGGGAGTTAGGGCTGTGTAGTGTAGTGTAGTGTAGTGTAGTGTAGTGCTGCTGTTGTCCACTACTTCAAAGTCCATAGGGGCTGGCTGTGTTGTGCTGTGCTGCTGTTGTTAATAGGGGCTGTGTCCACTACTTCAAAGTCCATAGGGGCTGGCTGGACTGTGTTGTGCAGTCAGTTCTCCATAGGGGCTGTGTCCACTCCAAAGTCCTGTGCAGTGTCCCAGTCCTAAAGGAGTGCTGTAGTGTTGTCCAGGGGGTGCTCTGTCCATCAGGGGTGCTCCCCCCAAGTGCTAAAAAAATAATATATTTTCTGTGTTTGTGAATTGTGTGCGCAGTAGCCGCACGTGCATCAACAAAGTAGTGCCAAGCGTGCGCCTGTGTCATAAGTAAAGGGCCGGCTGGCTTGACCGTTAAAGGGTGCTGTAACCCCCAAAGTACACTCCAGTCCAAACCAAAAAAAAAATTATTTTCTGTGTTTGTGAATTGTGTGCGCAGTAGCCGCACGTGCATCAACAAAGTAGTGCCAAGCGTGCACCTGTGTCATAAGTAAAGGGCCGGCTGGCTTGACCGTTAAGGGTGCTGTAACCCCCGAAAGTACACTCCAGTCCAAACCAAAAAAAAAATTATTTTCTGTGTTTGTGAATTGTGTGCGCAGTAGCCGCACGTGCATCAACAAAGTAGTGCCAAGCGTGCGCCTGTGTCATAAGTAAAGGGCCGGCTGGCTTGACCGTTAAAGGGTGCTGTAACCCCCAAAGTACACTCCAGTCCAAACCAAAAAAAAAATTATTTTCTGTGTTTGTGATTTGTGTGCGCAGTAGCCGCACGTGCATCAACAAAGTAGTGCCATGCGTGCGCCTGTGTCATAAGTAAAGGGCCGGCTGGCTTGACCGTTAAAGGGTGCTGTAACCCCCGAAAGTACACTCCAGTCCAAACCAAAAAAACATTATTTTCTGTGTTTGTGAATTGTGTGCGCAGTAGCCGCACGTGCATCAACAAAGTAGTGCCAAGCGTGCGCCTGTGTCATAAGTAAAGGGCCGGCTGGCTTGACCGTTAAGGGTGCTGTAACCCCCGAAAGTACACTCCAGTCCAAACCAAAAAAAAAATTATTTTCTGTGTTTGTGAATTGTGTGCGCAGTAGCCGCACGTGCATCAACAAAGTAGTGCCAAGCGTGCGCCTGTGTCATAAGTAAAGGGCCGGCTGGCTTGACCGTTAAAGGGTGCTGTAACCCCCAAAGTACACTCCAGTCCAAACCAAAAAAAAAATTATTTTCTGTGTTTGTGAATTGTGTGCGCAGTAGCCGCACGTGCATCAACAAAGTAGTGCCAAGCGTGCGCCTGTGTCATAAGTAAAGGGCCGGCTGGCTTGACCGTTAAAGGGTGCTGTAACCCCCGAAAGTACACTCCAGTCCAAACCAAAAAAAAATTATTTTCTGTGTTTGTGAATTGTGTGCGCAGTAGCCGCACGTGCATCAACAAAGTAGTGCCAAGCGTGCACCTGTGTCATAAGTAAAGGGCCGGCTGGCTTGACCGTTAAGGGTGCTGTAACCCCCGAAAGTACACTCCAGTCCAAACCAAAAAAAAATTATTTTCTGTGTTTGTGAATTGTGTGCGCAGTAGCCGCACGTGCATCAACAAAGTAGTGCCAAGCGTGCGCCTGTGTCATAAGTAAAGGGCCGGCTGGCTTGACCGTTAAAGGGTGCTGTAACACCCGAAAGTACACTCCAGTCCAAACCAAAAAAAAATTATTTTCTGTGTTTGTGAATTGTGTGCGCAGTAGCCGCACGTGCATCAACAAAGTAGTGCCAAGCGTGCGCCTGTGTCATAAGTAAAGGGCCGGCTGGCTTGACCGTTAAAGGGTGCTGTAACCCCCAAAGTACACTCCAGTCCAAACCAAAAAAAAAATTATTTTCTGTGTTTGTGAATTGTGTGCGCAGTAGCCGCACGTGCATCAACAAAGTAGTGCCAAGCGTGTGCCTGTGTCATAAGTAAAGGGCCGGCTGGCTTGACCGTTAAAGGGTGCTGTAACCCCCGAAAGTACACTCCAGTCCAAACCAAAAAAAAATTATTTTCTGTGTTTGTGAATTGTGTGCGCAGTAGCCGCACGTGCATCAACAAAGTAGTGCCAAGCGTGCGCCTGTGTCATAAGTAAAGGGCCGGCTGGCTTGACCGTTAAAGGGTGCTGTAACCCCCGAAAGTACACTCCAGTCCAAACCAAAAAAAAAATATTTTCTGTGTTTGTGAATTGTGTGCGCAGTAGCCGCACGTGCATCAACAACGTAGTGCCAAGCGTGCGCCTGTGTCATAAGTAAAGGGCCGGCTGGCTTGACCGTTAAAGGGTGCTGTAACCCCCGAAAGTACACTCCAGTCCAAACCAAAAAAAAATTATTTTCTGTGTTTGTGAATTGTGTGCGCAGTAGCCGCACGTGCATCAACAAAGTAGTGCCAAGCGTGCGCCTGTGTCATAAGTAAAGGGCTGGCTGGCTTGACCGTTAAAGGGTGCTGTAACCCCCGAAAGTACACTCCAGTCCAAACCAAAAAAAAATTATTTTCTGTGTTTGTGAATTGTGTGCGCAGTAGCCGCACGTGCATCAACAAAGTAGTGCCAAGCGTGCGCCTGTGTCATAAGTAAAGGGCCGGCTGGCTTGACCGTTAAAGGGTGCTGTAACCCACAAAGTACACTCCAGTCCAAACCAAAAAAAAAATTATTTTCTGTGTTTAGCCGCACGTATATATCAAATCGATATAACATAAATGGAGGACCAAACTTTCTCCGATAAAAATAAAATAGAGAAAGATCAAGAACCACTTCCTCCTAGTGCTGAAGCTGCTGCCACTAGTCATGACATAGACGATAACATGCCATCAACGTCGTCTGCCAAGGCCGATGCCCAATGTCATAGTAGAGGGCACATACAATCCCAAATGGCAAAGTTCAGGAAAATGACCTTGAAAAAGACATTTAAATCAGCTGAAGAGAAACGTAAACTTGCCAATATGCCATTTACGACACGGAGTGGCAAGGAACGGCTAAGGTCGATCCCTAGTATGTTCATGACTAGTGGTTCAGCTTCACATGACGATGGAAGCCCTCCTCCCACTAAAAAAATCAAAAGAGTTAAGCTGGCAAAAGCACAGCGAAGAACTGTGCTTTCTAAGAAGATATCACAAATCCCCAAGGAGAGTCCAAGTGTGGTGGTGGTTGCGATGCCTGACCTTCCCAGCACTGGACGGGAAGAGGTGGCTCTTTCCACCATTTGCACGCCCCCTGCAAGTGCTGAAAGGAGCACCCACAGTCCACTTGCTGATATGCAAATTGAAGATGTCACTGTTGAAGTACAACAGGATGAGGATACTGGTGTAGCTGGCGCTGAGGAGGAAGTTGGCGAGGAGGATTCTGATGGTGATGTGGTTTGTTTAAATCAGGCTCCGGGGGAGACAGTTGTTGTCCGTGGGATGAAAAAGCCCATCACGGTCATGCCTGGGCAGAAGACCAAACATTCCACCTCTTTGGTCTGGCAATATTTCTATCCAAATCCGGACAACAACTGTCTTGCCATATGTACCATATGTAAAGGTGAAATAAGTAGGGGTAGGGACGTCAACCACCTAGGAACATCCTCCCTTATACGGCACCTGCAGCGCGTTCATAAAAAGTTACTGTCAAGTTCAGAAACTTTGGCTAAGACCGTAAGCAGTCCAGAGACACCTAAATCCCGTTGTCCTGTTGTATCCAAGCGCCTGCAAACCACACCGTCAACTCCCTCCTCGTCAATTTCCTCCTTAGTCAGGATCGGAAGTAGTCCTGCAGGCCATGTCACTGGCATGACTGACTCTCCTATCCGGGATTCCTCTGGAGGATCCTGCATTGCTACGCCTACTGCTGCCGCTGCTGCTGTTGCTGCTGCTGGGAGTCGTTCATCATCCCAGAGAGGAAGTAGGAACACCACTACTTTTACTAAACAATTGACCCTCCAACAGTCCTTAGCGAGGAGGATGAAGTACGACAGCAGTCATCCTGAAGCAAAACGTATAACTGAGGCCTTGACTGCTATGTTGGTGTTAGACGTGCGTCCGGTATCCGCCATTAGTGCAGTGGGATTTAGACAATTGATGGAGGTAGTGTGTCCCCGGTTCCAAATCCCGTCTAGATTCCACTTCACTAGGCAGGCGATACCGAGACTGTACAGAAACGTCAGAAAAAGTGTCCTCAGTGTCCTGAAAAATGCCGTTGTACACAATGTCCACTTAACCACGGACATGTGGACAAGTGGAACAGGGCAGACTAAGGACTATATGACTGTGACAGCCCACTGGGTAGATGTATCACCTTACGCAGCAACAGCAGCAGCGTCACCAGTAGCAGCATCTCAGAAATGCCAGCTCGTTACAAGGCAGGCTACGCTGTGTATCACCGGTTTCAGTAAGAGGCACACCGCCGACAACCTCTTAGAGAAACTGAGGGAAATCATCGCCCAGTGGCTTACCCCACTTAGACTCTCCTGGGGATTTGTGATATCTGACAACGCCACCAATATTGTGCGGGCATTACATCTGGGCAAATTCCAGCACGTCCCATGTTTTGCTCACACAATAAACTTGGTGGTGCAGAATTTTCTGAAAAGCGACAGGGGCGTGCAGGAGACGCTTTGGGTGGCCCGAAAAATTTCTGGCCACTTTCGCCATTCAGCGACTGCGTGCCGAAGACTGGAGCGCCAGCAAACACTCTTGAACCTGCCCCGCCATCACCTGAAGCAAGAGGTTGTGACGCGGTGGAACTCAACCCTCTATATGCTTCAGAGGATGGAGGAGCAGCAAAAGGCCATACAAGCCTATACATCCACCTATGACATAGGTAAAGGAGGGGGTATGCACCTGACTCAAGCACAGTGGAGAATGATTTCCGTGTTGTGCAAGGTTCTCCAGCCCTTCGAACTTGCCACACGTGAAGTCAGTTCAGACACTGCCAGCTTGAGTCAGGTCATTCCCCTCATCAGGCTTTTGCAGAAGCAGCTGGAGAAAGTGAAGGAGGAGCTAAGACGGAGCGATTCCGCTCGGCATGTGGGACTTGTGGATGAAGCCCTTCATTCGCTTTGCCAGGATTCCAGGGTGGTCAATCTGTTGAAATCAGACCACTACGTTTTGGCCACCGTGCTCGATCCTAGGTTTAAAGCCTATGTGGTGTCTCTCTTTCCGGCCGACACAAGCCTGCAGAGGTGCAAAGACCTGCTGGTGAACACACTGTCAGCTGAAGCGGAACGTGACACGTCAACGGCTCCTTCTTCATTTTCTCCTGCAACTGGGGCTGCCAGGAAAAAACTTAGGTATCCTAAGCAACCCGCTGGCGGTGATGCAGGGCAGGCAGGACCAAGTTTGGACATCTGGTCCGGACTGAAGGACCTGGCAACAATTTCTGACATGTCTACTGTCACTGCATATGATACTGTCACCATTGACAGAATGGTGGAGGATTACATCGGTGACAGCATCCAAGTAGGCATGGCAGACAGTCCATACCTGTACTGGCAGGAAAAAGAGGCAATTTGGAGGCCCCTGTACAAACTGGCTCTATTTTACCTGAGTTGCCCCCCCTCCAGTGTGTACTCCGAAAGAGTGTTTAGTGCAGCCGGGAACCTTGTCAGCGAAAGGCGTAGGAGGTTGCTTCCACAGAATGTGGAGAAGATGATGTTCATCAAAATGAATTATCAGCTCTTCCAGGGAGACCAGCCTCCAGAAGGTACAGAGGGACCTGTGGTGGTGGATTCAAGTGGGGACGAGTTAATACTTTGTGAGGATGAGGATGTACACACTGAAGAGGGTGAGGAATCGGTGGATGAGGAGGATGAGGATGACATCTTGCCTCCATAGAGCCAGTTTGTGCAGGGACACATTAATTGCCAGCTTGTTTTGTGGGGGCCCAAACGAACCAATCATTTCAGCCACAGTTGTGTGGCAGACCCTGGCGCTGAAATGATTGGTTTGTTAAAGTGTGCATGTCCTGTTTATACAACATAAGGGTGGGTGGGAGGGCCCAAGGACAATTCCATCTTGCACCTCTTTTTTTTCTTTGCATTATGTACAGTTTGGGGCCTAGTTTTTCAAACTGCCATCCTGTCTGCCACTGCAGTTTCACGCCTAGATGGGTCACGTGTTTGTGCCGCCCACTCGTGTCGCTTAGCATAGTCATCCAGCTACCTCGGTGCAACGTTTTGGACATAAAAACACTATTGTGAGGTGTGAGGTGTTCAGAATAAACTGGAAATGAGTGGAAATTAAGGTTATTGAGGTTAATAATAGCATAGGAGCAGAAAAACCTACAAATTCTGTGATTTTAGCTGTTTTTATGCTTTTTTAAAAAAAAATACAGATCCAAAACACAAAACCCAGAACCCAAAACACGGAAGGGTGGTTTTGGCAAAACCAATCCAGATCCAAAACACGAAGAAAGATCCAGATCCAAAACCAAAACACAAAACACGAAAAGTGGCCGGTGCACACCCCTAAATACGACAAGGTGGCAGTGTTGAAAAGAATAACTAATTGCACTGGAGAATACACTGGGAATTATACACTGACGGATGACACATGGAGAATACACTGGAGAATGTCACGTAGAGGATACACCTGAGGTTAACACATAGAGGATATACTGGAGAATAACTCATAGAGGATACACTGGAGAATGTCACATAAGCCAACGCTGGAATATATGACAGAAGATTCGTACACTGGCTAGCACTAACGTGCTCTGCAGGAGATACAAATGCAGGGTATGGTAAGCACTTGGGAGTGACAATGGAGATCCAGATGCCAGATAGGTAAACACGAGAGTGTCACTGGGAATCCAGATGCAGGGTTAGGTAAATACTGTACGTGAGTGTCACTGGAGAACCAAGTGCAGGATATGGTAAGCACTTGGGAGTGACACTGGAGGTCCAGACGCCGAATAAGTAAACAAAGAGTGTCAATGGGGATCCAGACGCAAGGTTGGGTATATACGTGAGTGTCACTGGAGATCCAGATGCAGGATAAGTATTGAAGGAGATCACTGGAGATCAGTATGGAGACTGATAATGTAACATTAGGAATCAGTACGAGGACTGAAATATGTAACACTAGGGGGTAAATTTACTAAGATAAGAGTTTTTAGAAGTGGAGATGTTGCCCATAGCAACCAATCAGATTCTAGCTATTATCTTCTAGAAGATGCTAGTTAAATGTTAAGCAGAATCTGATTGGTTGCTATGGGCAACATCTCCACTTTTAAAAACTCTCATCTTAGTAAATTTACCCCTAGGAATCAGTGTGTGAGCTGAAATATACAATGGTAGTAATCAGCGTTAAAGCTGAAATAGCACATTAAAGATCCTGATGCGGAGTAGCACCATAGATTATCTCAGCGTGGAGTCTGGAGTGATGTAATAGCCACAGTCACTGGAGTAGTGAAGCAAAGTTGTTTATGGAGTCCTGCTTTATACCCTTAGGTAGCTGTCCATTGGAAGAAAGAGTCAGCTAAGAGCTGGCAAGGCTGCCATTGGATGTGTGACAAGTCAGGTGATACAGACCAACATGGCTGCGCCCATGACCACCACCGCGGGAACCAGGACGCACGCATGGAAGTCCTAGCAGACCCCAGGGAGAATACTCAACACGCCACCTGCTGCTGCCCCTGGCGTCAGACTGCCTGTGAGATCAAGAATGCCGGCGCCCCAGTAGTGGATTGTTTAATAGGGGCCCCAGTGCATTGCTTTGCCCAGGGGCCTGCACTGCTGTTAAGACAGCCCTGCCCCCTACACCTAGCAAAACAAATAATATTATGCCATATTATATTCCCCCTGAACCATTTTTTGTAGGGTATAGTGATAATGATATGAGCTTTCTCTCTACTAACAATACCAGCTCAAAAAGGTCCATAAGGAAGCTCACCCCCACTGTGGTGACAGGGACCACTCCTGGTGTCCACTGTCCAGTTCTAGCACTACCAAGGGCCCAGATAGCAAGCTGTGAGCTCCTCACATCTAAATCATCAGTGCTGATGTCACGTCCATCATCTTTGACAGTGCCCGACATCCCTGCCATGTGCTGTCTGAGATACAGAGCCTGCAACCTGGAACTAGACGCTTCCTCCCTCTGATTGTCAAGAATATGGAGAAAATTAAGCTCAATTTAATGAATAATAATAAAGGTTTTGAATGGGTCATCTGGGTAGCAGACGGGCCCACTAGGGGTTGGCAGACTGAGCCAGATGGTGCCCTCCCTTGGCCAGCATCCCTGACGAGTGCCATCCTGGCTAACCTCTAGCTATGACCCTGGGCAACAGTAGTAAAATACTCTGTAGATTACACACTGAGGCCCTGATTCAAAGCCGGACGCTCTGACAGAGCGCTCACTCTGAATCAGGGCCATCCCTCCTCCTTTTTGGGGCAGCCTCCTGGCCGCTCACATAGCTGTGGGTGACCACCCACAGCTATAGCGAGCGGGCAAAATGATGGTCGCGATGGTCCAGACCATCGTGACCATTGGGCTTGCGACGAGCCAAAAGCACTCCAATTGACATCACTAGTGATGTCAGTGGGGCCGGCCCCAGACGGTAGGCGTTCCCATGGGAACGCCTCCGACTGGGCAGCCACGCCCCCGGCACGCCCACCAAAGGGGGTGTGCTGTCAATCACCATCGACAGCATGCCCCCTTTGGTGCAAGACCCATAACGACGGCTTGGCCGTCGTTATTCGGGTCTCGCGCATGCGCACGACGGAGCCGCCTCCGTCATGCGCACTTGGGCAACATCGACTCGCTTGCGAGCGAGTCTGAATCAGGCCCAGAGCACAAAGATGTAGTAATGTCACTGTTTATGAATAATATATTTTATTAAAAATATTTAAATCAGGAAAAACATATAAATCTATGAATAAATGATATGAGATCACATCAGAAATCTATACTACATTATAAACACTATGTACAGTAAATGTATGGTGATCAATATATGCACTTTGAGTGGGTGTACTACTGTATGATGTCTTTGTACCTATAATGGTGGAAACATAGTATATATAATATTGAAATACTTCAGTTATTTAAAATGAGTTGCCAGAATGAAAGAACATAACATGTAAATGATTATGGGACTGATTCAGCAAGGATCGCTATTCTGTTTATACGCATGCAACGCAGTTGCTAATATCAGCGGTGATATGTAAATGTTTGCTTTTGCATTGTGATCGCAGCCTGACATAATGACGCCCACTTCCCCTTACACACATCTGTATACTTGGCCAACATAGCTAAACAATCGGTAACATTGAGTAACATTTGACCCATACGCAGTTAAGGCAGGTCAGACCTCACTCAGGAATTGCTTATTTCAGCACACCCTATGAGACCTCAGGCTGCGTATGGTATCGATGAGGATAATTTATGCACACCCCTGCAACGGCGTTCAAATGCACTGGCACGCCTGCTTTCATCCGACCACCCCCCTGTCACCACCCACAAATGACACTTCCTCTCAATCACTGCCATGGGTCTGCGTAGCCTCTGCGATTGCATTCCAGATCGCAGTGGCTAGTTCGCGCACGCGTAATTGCGTGTGTATAAGCAACTGCGTTCCTTGCTGATTCAGGCCCTAAATCAACTGATAATATTTATTACAGATCATTTTTCAAAATTGTACCATCATGATACAGTAGATAATCTTATAGCCAGTAAAAAATGTTTTTATTGATTTCCAGTTAATTTGTCATAATTTGACATTAATAAAATGTTACTGTTAGAAATTAACCTGCACTATTTGCATGAGACCCCAAGAGTTTGCTAATGGGGCTCATGAAATAGGCAAGGATCCACAGAATAATTCACCTGGAGTTTAGCAGCTGGCAAGGTACAGTAGGAGTTAACTGCAGGATAACTTGACTCAGCAATGGGAACAGCAGATGGACTTGACCCAGGGTTGCCTACCCTACCGATTTGGGCGGGAGCCTCCCGATAATCGGGTGCAGCTCCCGCCCCCCCGGAAAGGCAGGCAAGCCTCCCGGCGGCTGCCGATCCCCCCGACATCCCCCGCAATTTACTCCTAACCCCCGCTGGGAGGGCAACCAGTGGCGCGATTCGCATAATTTTGGCCCCGCCCCCTGCCTTACAATGCCTGTATTATAGGCATTGTGTAGCGGGGGCGGGGCCAAAATGATGTGCTTGCGTGACCCCGCCCCCCTGACGCCTACAAACGTCAGGCACCCGTCCAGACACGCCCCCTTTTTTGGTCACGCCCCCCTCTGCCCTGCCGATCTGGCTGCTCCCTCCCGGAATGAGCAGCCAGAAAGTCGGCAACTATGACTTGACCAAGAAATAGTAACTGAGGACTGCAGAACTGAATGAAGACTGGATATGCAGCAGGACACTGGTTAATTTGAGCAATAAGGTAAAGTTGCTGATAAACACAGCCAGGCAATGGTTAACTACAGGAGTAATCAGCAGCAGGGTGTGTGTATTGGAATCTACTACTGGGAAACTTGCTGGTTTAAACTGTGTGATTAGGCTCAGTCTATAATAGCAGGGAGTGAAGCAGTACCAGTTTACCAGGATATTCTGGAGTGTGGTGCATTACCATTTTAGCAGGATATTCTGGAGAGTGGAGCAGTACCATTTTAGCAGGATATTCTGGAGTGTGGAGCAGTACCAGTTTAGCTGGATATGCTGGAGTGTGGAGCAGGACCAGTTTAGCATATAGTTGCCACAGTGACTTGACAGATGACTGGGACAGGGTAACTGGAGGGCCACTGCAAGGCAAGGATAGGAGACTGAGGACTAAGGCTGGGAGCAAGGACATAGGAATACAAAGGCAGGATAACAGGACTAGAGCACACAGGCAAGGATTCAGGAATTGGGAACTGCACAGCGACCACGTGACTGTCCAATAGGTGCAGAAACTTAGCAATATCACTGGCAGGCAGGAACTGACCAGAATCCCTAATGAAAGGGAGACAGACCAATCACCGGATTCATCAGGCTGCACCCTACTTGCCAACTCTTCCTCATTGTCAGGGAGACTCCCTGAAATAGTAGCAATCTCCCTGTCTCCCTGAAGAGTCTAACAATCTCCCTGATTGCACCTTAGCCCCATTATGAAGCTGTTATGTTAAAAAAGAAAATAGAGATATATACATTCAAATGGGATCATTAGGGTCATTGCCCTGCATTAGTATAAGGCACAATGGCCCTCATTCAGAGCCGTACGCTCTGAGCAGAGCGCACGCTCTGAATGAGGGCCGGGCACCATTTTCATGGAGCGTCCTCCTGGACGCTCGTATAGCTGTGGGTCACCACCCACAGGCTATACGAGCGTGCATTGTGATGGTCGAGACCATCGCGACCATCGAATTTGCGAGCCGGAGCCTGCGGTTGAGGTTTTCAACCGCAAGCTCCGGAGTGATTTTGGCTCTATCAGAGCCAAAATCACTCCCACTGACATCACTAGTGATGTCAGTGGGCCGGCTTCTGACGGGAGGCGTTCCCATGGGAACGCCCCCGTCAGGGAGGCACGCCCCCGGCACGCCCACCAAAGGGGGCGTGCTGTCAATCAACATTGACAGCACGCCCCCTTTGATCGGACACAACGAGCGAAGGACTTTCCTTCGCTCGTCGCGTCTGGCGCTCCCTCCGTCGTGCGCATGCTCAGTCCATAACATCGACCCACTTGCGAGCGGACAGCCGCTCGCGAGTGGGTCTGAATCAGTCCCAATGATCCCTATGGCTACATGCATTTTCTGGAAAGTATCAGTGTGTTTTCATCAGCAAATGGATCTTACTAACTGCTTTTGGGCTCGTTTACATTTGGATGTAAATCAGTTTAGGACACGCCTCTCAGATGTAGCAGGACACGCCCACTTTACCACGCGCTCATATGTGCTGCTTTCACAATCTCCCTGAAATGCTTTTTCAAAAGTAGGCAAGTATGGGCTGCAGTCAGGTAATGACAGATTCCAAACAGATGGCTGCTGCACATAGCAGCCATTGTACATGTAGCTAGGATACAGACAGGATGGAGCCGCAGAGGCGTTTAAGTTGATTGGCTCTGAGCCGCTGCCTTTCAGGTAGAGAGCCGCAGCAGCACATGTAACAGTTACTATGATATTTTGCTAATGCCATATAATAGAGGTAACACATTGTATAAAAATGTTGTCTTACTTGACGAATGGATGACAAATGATACTGTTAAATATACCCTTGATGTCTTTATTATGATTTTACATAATTTTGGACCATGCTTTGCACTGTTAAAACCTAAACCTAAAATACACATAGCATGTATATAATTGTGGATGTTAATGAATGTAAATGTACACATAACAACAAGTCAGGATATACAGAGAAACAGGAAACACGAGGCTAAGGACAAGAACTGGGAAAACAAGTTCATCAAACAAAAACAAAGACATGTACTTGTATTTGTGTATCTCCATATATGCTGTTTGACCATGTTCCAGCTGTGCCATTCAGACTGACTGCCCTCTTATTGGTGGCTGATATTGCTACTGCTTGATGATAGGCACTCACTAAGGGCCTGATTCAGAGCCGGACGCTCTGACAGAGCGCTCGCTCTGAATCAGGGCCGTCCCTCTGTTTTTTAAAGTGGCCTCCTGGCCGCTCGCATAGCTGTGGATGACCACCCATCGCTATAGCGAGCGGCCAGGAAGATGATCGCGATGGTCAAGACAATCGCGACCATCGGGCTTGCGACGAGACCCTTGTGGTAGGGTCTCGTTGCCGCAAGCCCTAGAGTACTTTCAGCTCTACCAGAGCTGAAAGTACTCCCACTGACATCACTTGTGATGTCAGTGGGGCTGGCCCCAGACGGTAGGCATTCCCATGGGAACGCCTCCATCTGGCCAGCCACACCCCCAGCCCACCCACCAAAGGGAGCGTGCTGTCACTCAACATCGACAGCACGCCCCCTTTGGTACGAGACCTGGAGCGACGGCTTGTCCGTCGCTATCCAGGTCTCGCGCATGCGCACGACCGAGCCGGCTCCGTCCTGGGCATGCGCACTGGGCCAACATCGACCCGCTTGTGAGCGCTCAGTGCTGGCGAGCGGGTCTGAATCAGGCCCTAAGTTCTCTTAGAGTATAACACCGTTTGGACTGGGTCATCTTTACTTTCTGTGCCATACTGTATATAATTGTATAAATTTATTTTCATTGTCCCATGTTGTGTTTTTCTTCATTTGAGCTTATGGCACCTCAATGTACTGCCCTGCATAATATTTCAACACGCTATAAATAAAAATAATCCATATAATCGACAGTGACCTGTCCCGCTTATGGCTCCCATCGCAGCAATGTAAACGGAATACATATGTTACACCACCTTTAGGATGCCTAACCCTAACCCCCCCCCCTGTGCCTAACCCTATTCCCCCCTCTAAGTGCCTAAACCTAACCCCCCCTTCCCCGCCATCTAAACCTAAGTCCCCCGGGGGGGTGCCTAACCCTAAGTTCCTCCCGGGGGTGCCTAACCCTAACCCTCCCTCCCCCTAGCCTAAACCTAACCTCTGGGTGGGGGGTGCCTAACACTAAGCCCTCCACAGAACCCTAAACCTAACCCTCCCCCCCCCCCCGCAGCTGTCCTTCAATCGGGATGCCGGGCGCCGGTCTCCCGGCGAAGGTTAATTAACCCTCGCCGGGATTCTGTAGTGGAGACGGCATCAGAAACGCATACCATGGAAACAGGACAGACCAGTAGAGGAGGACCCTGCAGGGCCTGGCCTGGCACAGGGTACATTTGGTAGGGAGGGGAAGGGGCTGGCCTGGCATATTACTAGTAATAAATAAACTGCTACTCTCCACCATCAGCTTAGAAAAAATGTTCTGCCATCCTCTAGCTCCACAGTCTGAGGGGCCTATTCATCATACGATAAATGGCACATTAACCATGCAGAAATGCAGACCATTCATCATCATGGGTCCCAAATGGACCAAAACTGATAACTTTTGGAGTTCTCTCCATCCTATGGGAAGGAGTTCCGGGGATGCGAAGAGGGATCCAAGCTGATTCCTCCGCCGCCTCCTCACTGAACCCCCGACAAATTTGCGCATACATGACCTCAGGTTGCCGCAAGCCCTTCTGTAACCGCAGCTACTTCTGTAACTGCACTACTAATCATGGGGACAGCTGCTTTTCGGAGCTGCTGTCCCCGCACCAGAGCAATGATGGATTGCTTCGGTGTTAAGTATACCCCATGGCAAGGTGTTTACTTCATCATCGGGAGCCATATGGATGATTAGGCTCCTTAGGGGTCTATTTACTAGGCAGTGTTAGGAGACAGAGTGAAAAGTGATAAGTCTGTGATAAGGTGCCAGCCAATCAGCTCCCAACTGTCATTTTTCAAACACAGCCTGTAAGATGACAGTGGGGAGCTGATTGGCTGGCACCTTATCACTTTCTTATCACTTTTCACTCTGTCTCCTAACACTGCTTAGTAACTAGACCCCCTAATCTGCTACAGAAAGTATAGTACACATTACTGTAACTGTACTAGAAATGGTCACCATGATAAGTCATATGTAACCATGATAAGGGGTTAAAAAGATATATAAACATAGACATGGGTATAGAGTGACATACAATATTTATGTATATTGACTTTATATGTATATATTTCATGTATTACACATTCCTGAGGTAAAATATAATAATTTATGTAACTATATTATATATTGAGGTGACTTGTGTATCAGTGATTGTACAGTTATATAATATATGTGAATATTACGTATTAATACCCTCTTTTGGTAAAATATGCCTCCATTGTATAGGAGTACATGGGCACCCTATTATGAGGATGGGGAAGGGGCACGCACTGTAATTAGAAAGTGCTAGAAGCAGTGCGTGGCAAAAGGGCTCTGGCTTAGGCAGGAAAGTAGGGGTCTCCTGGCCAGGGTTCCAGGGCTATAAATAGAGCAGCTGTAGCACTGACCGGGCAGATTGCAGTTCCGTCCCTCCAGTGCTCACCCCCTATGTCCTGAGTGGCAGCTGAGCTACTGTATAAACAGGCTTCCAGGCACAGAGGGGTGACATCAGAGAGGGAGCCTGGAGTCACAGCAGTAACTATAAAGTGCTTAGCGGGTAATCAGCGTTAACCCCAGTGGGTCGCAAGTGAAAATTTAAAATGGCACAGTTAGTATAAACATATGGTGCATACACACGGTCAGATTTTTCTTCAGATCTGAACGATAACAATTTCAAAAATCGTTCATATCTGAAGGAAAATCTGACATATCTGACATGTCTGAATGATGAACGATGGGCGTTCCCGATGGTTATATAACGATATCTAACATCTGATGTGTTTGCAGTCAGTTTTGGACAATTCCATTCATTTTAATGCAGTCAAAAATCGTTCATAGTTCAAATCGTTGGTAAAATCGTTCATCAAATCGTTCAGATCGTTCAATCGTTCATCTGACACATCTGACAAATCTGACCATGTGTATGCACCTTAAAGAACCCCAGGCTTTACACTCATTGTGGGTGCCGTTTTACATTTTCACCTGCAACTCGCCGGGAAGCAGCGACATACAAAAGCCGCTGCTTCGTAAATAAAGTCCTCACAGGTAGGAGGGGTGTGTCTTACTGTCTTACTGTGACTGTGTAAAAATAAAGCTGTCCAGTATTTATTGGCTACATGCAAAAGCAGCCATTATTTTTCCTGCATACAAAATGAATAATGCTTTTGCATCCCTCGCATTGCTGCATACAGTAGTTTGTCCTCGTTTGCTTTACTCCCCAACTCTGAACAGCCCCAAAATGTCTAGTTATGGCTCTGTTAGAAAAGAGAAAGAAGAAAACCTCATACGGTAATTCTGCCCAATATGTTTGCAGTGTCCAGGTAGAGGAAATGCATTATGCCATGGAGATTGCTTTATCTCCATGGATGAAGTATGTGGCTTGCGTTTAACTTTTGATGTATCATTTTTGTAATAAAACTATATTGGAATCCTCATTTTACATTTGTTTTGTGTTTCATGTCCCAACATAGGAAATCCATAAATCCATAAACCTTTCAAGGTTTAGCAACAGCATTAATAGAGCCATTTAGTAACTTGTACACATACAGCTATAGCCATTGATGTCTCTTCAAAAGAATGGAAGCTGCTCTTCAGAATCCTTGTAAATAGGATATCGCTCCATTTATGTAACCTTAGCTTCACCAGGATATATAAATTGTGAACAGTCAGCACATTGGTAGCATAGCCACCGGGGAATGTCACCTGTGGAAAATGTTTGCTGTGCACTGCCTGGAGCTATGTAACTTCTCCAGTTACGCCTTTCAGCTTTTGTTCCCGTATAAAGAAATGTCATCCTTGTAAAAATCACACATAATAATTTTGTTTACATAAGTACTTTCTGTATATTTAGTAATACAAAAACATCACCTAGTCTATAAGAAATGATAGTTTTCTATATAGTGAGACAGGGAAACTACCTGTCTTACTGAAGGCTGGGTGACAGATATCAGACACATCACTGCCTGATTGAAGTGTGTTGTTTCTCATACAGAATTAGACTAGATATAGTAGTACAGTATGATAATAAAACATACTTGCTGCTGGATATTTGAAATATGGGTCTATGGTGCAGACATAGGGCCTGATTCAGACCCACTCGCGAGCGGCTGTCCGCTCGCAAGTGTATGTGGGACTGCCAATCACACAGCGAGTAAATAGTCACTGCGAGCAACTACGGTAATGGACCTTGATGCATTCTCCTTGAAACTCAGACGCATGCCCAGAGTGCCGATTATCGCTGATCTATATAAACATATAATAATACACTATCCAGGGCAGAAGGAGACAAATATGTACATATATGTCCAGGGAAGTGTTAGGTTTTTCTCCTGCTCCTCCAGACTCCCAGACTTGCTCCCATGCTCTGGAATGGTGCCCACATCTGAAATAAAAACTTTGAGCTCATGCAGGATGGCCCTACTGCCGCATGTAATGGCTTACTGTGATCACTGGTCCTGTATATGCTGGAATTATGATATACAATACACTTTGTATGACGCATATTAAAGGTGGTTAAGTGCTAATTATGCCCTCTTCATGGGCTGGCCACACTCACTCTAAAATCCCCTCTAGAAAGTCTGCGTTTGCCACTGGTATGGCACGAGATAGACACTCCAAGATAAGTAGTGTACCTTATTTTTCTTTAAATATTGCATCTTAGTCACATCACAGATGCAGAAAATGGCGCTCACACTGTACTAGAGGCACCGGGATGCAACTTACCCACACAGGAATTGGTTTTACACATGTACAAAGGGGTTGAGTATGAAATGCCGATGGCTGGGAAGCTGTCTGACTAAATCCCAAAGCCGCAAGCCCGAGCGCTGAAGATTCCGACTGGGGTTGGTAAGTACCCTAATCCTTCCCTCTCTCCCCATAACCCTCCTTAGTGGTGTCTAACCCTAGCTTCCCCCAGTGGTGCCTAACCCTAACCTCCCCACGGGGATGCCTAAACCTACCCCTCCCTCCCTGTACCCCAAACCTACCCCTCCCTCCCTGCACCCTAAACCTACCCCTCCCTCCCCGCACCTTAAACCTAACCCTCCCGAGTGGTGCCTAACTCTAACCTCCCCACGGGGATGCCTAAACCTACCCCTCCCTCCCTGTACCCCAAACCTACCCCTCCCTCCCCGCACCTTAAACCTAACCCTCCCGGGTGGTGCCTAACTCTAACCTCCCCCTAGGGGTGCCTAAACCTAACCACATGTCCCCACACCCTAAACCTAACCCTCCTGGGGTGTTGCCTAACACTAAGTCCCCCCGGGGGTCCCTAAACCTAACCCGGCCCCCACGGCTAAGCGTTAACACTGTCTAGTTTTCCTTCGTTTAGGAAGCCGTCTTTCTAGATTCCGGTATTGAAATATAGACGGGCGTCGGGATTTTGATGCCTGCTTTTAATCCTGCATCAGTATCTAGATGCTAGGATTTAGTCAGATGTCTTCCCGGCCGTTTGCATTTTGACTGTATCCCGTACAAAGTCACAGATGAAACACAACGGAACTTGGCGCAAACCCTACTGATCAGTGTACGCTACCAATGCAGTTCTGTCACTCCCAGTTGTTGCATTTATGCAAATAAAGACTCACGGCACCTCTGAGTTGCACGGAAAGTGGCGCGTCGAGGGGGGCTATTTACTGCGATTGAAGTCACAATAAAAAATACACATTTGTATTAAAAAGTTTACATAAAAGTAAATGTAAAGTTTATGAAATAGAAAATGTTTATTGTAAGATGCATATTCTATAACGTATATCCTCCACATTATATAGTATGTAAACTATTGTAGCATTTCAAGGCAGACAAGTGGTAATATGAAAAATACAAAGGGCTTCAGAAAGAGATTGCTTAAGGCGAATGTAATAATGAAATATGTAAATGTTTTCCCTTTTTTCTAGTGCTTCCATTATTTTTATCAAACACACTGTCAGGTTTTATCAGCACGATATAGGTTTGGCATATTTGCCTAATCATAGCTGTTAAATTATATGTGGACATGAAATACTAAAATATATGTTAATATAGCAACACTGATATGCGGTGGTTCATTTTGCTTTATCCTTTTGTGGCTGGAAACCGTCCATATAATTAGCTCAACATGATATAATACACAACAGCAAACACAATAAACAAAACAGCAAAGAAAACCAATCACATAGAAAATGTGTTGTGAGCAATCTAAAAAGACAGAGCACAAACATGAATAAATGGACTAATGTGATGCTAGTTCAAGGTATTCAGAGACACTTGGCAATAATACTAGTTACAGAGCAAACAAATATTGAGAAGCTGCAGCTCATAAAAATCATATCCCGCATATTCTAAAATGTCCTATAAACTAGCTGCTCTAGATGGTCACTTAAAATCTAGCAGTTGTAATTGGAATGCCATAAAAACTGTAATTGCAGATCAAGGGGCTGATTTATACAGTAGTTCAAAATAAAGATGAGCAGGTTCGGTTTTCTGAAAACTGAACCCACCCGAATTTGGCATATCTGAGCACTTCCTAGCCCAGGCTCGGTTTCTCCCACCAAATGCGTAATGCAAAACAAGGTGAATCATCGGCTTCCTCACGTGTTTTGGATTTGATAAAAGTCTGTCCCTCGTGATCGTGGGCACCATTTCACGTAGGACAACAGAGGGTTAGGATGGGCTGTGGCCTGCAGTACTAAGTCGGTGTCAGAGAAGGGCTGTGAGGAGCAACTAAGCACTGCTGGGGTAGACTGTAGAGGGCTGTGGGCTGCCTGCAGCACTAAGAAGACTGTGTCAGTGAAGGGCTGTGGGGTGCAAGCACTGCTGTGGGGTGCAGCGCTAAGTCAGTGTCAGAGAAGAGCTGTGAGGAGCAACTAAGCACTGCTGTGGCTGTGTCAGACTGTGAAGGGCTGTGGGGGTGCTTGCACTACTGTGGCACTACTGTGGGATGCAGCACTAAGATCTCTGTCAGTGAATGGCTGTGGGGTGCAAGCACTGCTGTGGCTGTGTCAGACTGTGAAGGGCTGTGGGCTGCAGTACTGTGAGGCATTGTATCCAATGCAGGCAAAAAACTAAAAGAAAACTGTCAAATAATAATGTTCAGTAGGTGTCATGCCACTGTTAATATTAGCACTGTGAGTTAAAGTGTGAAGTTGTCATTTGTGAAAAAAAAAAAATCTAAAACTTGTGTGTGTTCAGGGCCTGGCAGTAGCACTGTACTAAACAAAAATACCATTCAGTAGGTGCCATGCCACCGTTAATATCAGCACTGTGAGTCACAGTGTGAAGTTGTCATTTGTTAAAAAAATAAAAAACTTTTTTATTTTTAAAACTTGTGTGTGTTCAGTGCTAGGCAGTGGCAATGTGTTAAAAAATAATGTTCAGTAGGTGCTGTGTCACCATTAATATCAGTGCTGTGAGTCAATATGGATCATGATCAGTTGAAGAAGAGCAGGAGCAGCTACCAAGTACTAGTGCTGCAGCTGCTGCTAGTCATGATGATTCTAGTACTTCAACACTAAATCTATGCCATTGATCACTAAAGGTAGTGATCAATGGCATAGAGGGTTTAAGACATTGTAACTGAAATCAGAACAATATTTCACAATGTTAAAGAAAAAAATCACCACTATTATTAAAGGGAAAGTTTACTGAATAAAAACGTAAAACTGCCAATATGCAATACACCAAACGGAGTGGCAAGGAAAGGCTTAAGCATTTGCCTTTATTCTTGAGTGGTGGTTCTAGAACTGCTGTTAGTAAGGCATCTTCTTCTATAACCTCACATGATGATGCAACATTTTCTCACTCAGATTCTGATAGAAGTGTCTAATGTAAAACAGGAAAATCAGTGGAGATAAATACCAATAAGGCTGAATAACAAATTGTGTATTCAGAAGTGTCACATATTCCTGAGGAGAGTCTAAAGGCAGGTATCCACTACCCAATTAAAATGAACGAATGAACGATAACAATATCATTATCGTTCAACCGTTCATTATTCGTTCGCAAATCGGCCATGAAAATGTCAAAAACAACCATCGATGAGCACTCCTGCTGGTTGTTTTTGACATCTATCATCGCCCGAACATGCTGGCAATCTGCCAATAACGACAAATTGGCCATGTTCGGGGATGAGGGAGGGTGCCTACACTAAATGAATATTCGTTGAGTGTAGGCACAGCACAGACTGTGAACAACTGCACAATTACAATGTCATAATCGTGCAGTTATTTTACAGTCTGCTAGTGGATGTCCACGAGTGCTATGTGTGCGTCTACGATTTCTGATACTGTACTCGTAGAGAAGCCTCCTTCCACCATTTCTGCAGTCTACAAATGTGGGGATGAGCAGAACAAGTAAATATGGTGACATAATAGATATTGAGGATACTAGTGTGGAAGTGCAACAGGAGGATGAGAGGTAATGAAGATGAGGATGTTGTTTATGTAAAGCTGGGTATACACCTTTTCATTTGCAGGCTAATCAGGTAAAACTTTCCTGATAAGCCATGCACTGTGTCCCCAGCATGACCCCTGTCGGCTCCCGCAGAGCACCATACACACTGAGTAGACATAGCACAGTTGGTACGGGTATCTAAGGGATCAGTAATTCGGCCTGACATATATTAAACAGAACATATGATGCCACCTCCCAATCCTAATCATTGCAGGAGCATTAAAAAGCCATTTATCAGCTAATGCTCCTGCAATGGTATAGCATACACACCTATACAATCATTGGCTGGATCATACAATATCAGGTATAGGTGTGTACACAGCGTAAGTCAGCCAACAGTGGCAGCAGCTCTTGTTCTTGATAAAACTAAGCCACCTCCTGCGTGTGGAATTAATTTTACGCAAATCCTGACAACATTTGTGAAGGCATCTATACCATTTGTGAGGCCAAAGTTAGTAGAGGTATGGACATTAATCATCTAGACACTTCCTCCATGTTATGTCATTTGCAACGAGTTCATGCAACTTATTTATAAAAATTTGAATAATTTGTAAAATAATAACAAACAGTCCTGTATCAGCTTTTAGCACTTTGGACCAGCACATGCAATCTCCACCACCAACACCCTCATCATCTACCTCCACATTAATGATTGGAGGTACAGTAGTCCTTCCAAAAAATTGTTTTGTGGGGGACCAAACAAACCAAGGACTTCAGCCATAAAAGTGGCAATTCCTGGAACTGAAGTGCTTGGTTTGTTAAACTGTGCATGTCTTTTTTAATAGCCAACATACAGGTGGGTGGGAGGACCCAAAAATAAATCCATGTTGCACCTTTTTTCTTCAATATAGGCTTTATTTTTGGGGTGCATTGGGGATGGTCTTTTTTGCATAGACAAACATTTTTATTGGTTATTGCTCTAAAACTTTACTAATTTGCAACACATTTTTAACAAAAAAATAATACAATATTAATAGCCAATGATTTCTGACAAGGGCTGGAATAAGAAGCCAATAAAATTAATAGTTGCACTGCAGAACTGCAAACTCCAAATCAACCTTACACTAACAAATATTAGAAGGCTGACTTGCTGGCCATACTACACCCCCTGCTCCCTCATAAATGTAGTCAATCACGCAATTAAATTAACTAACTAATCAATCCTTCCTTCCTCTACCTGCCTTCCACTACATACATACTTTACCTCCATTTCCTTGTACTGCCCTCTGGCCTCTGATTTAATTCTTGATTAATGAAAACATTATTTGTGTCTGTGGGGTTGAATATTTTATTAAACTGCCATCCTGTCTGCCACCACTGTGTGGTAATGTTTCATAGATGTGCTATAGTCTTTTAAACTGCTGTGTGTTTGTGACGCTACTCTGTTTAACCAATCAGGCTTTGGACAATATTGGTTAACAATATTGTGAACAATGAGGTATTCAAAATTGCCTGGAAATGACTGGAATTTAATGTTATTGAGGTTAATAATACTGTAGGAACACAAACTGGCTCAAATTACTTGATATGATCTGTTTTTGTCAATTTAAAAAAAAAATACAGACCCAAAACCATAACCAAAACATGTGAGGATAGATTTGTAAAACAAAAATCAAAATACAAAGATGAATCCAGATCCAAAACACATACCAAAACATGGGGGTCAGCGAACATCTCTAGTTAAGAAAAAAAAGTAGGAAACTGCGCTAATCTAAATAAATTGACTAGTAGGACTAAATGATATATAAGACACACTAAAAAATATTTAATCAAAATATTTATTTTATAAATGTAATAAATGATATTAATATTGATATATTGAATATTATCACATTCAAGAATAATTCATAAGGTCGGTAGCCCTTTTTTTTTAAAAAAAAATGCACAATATTATAAATATAAAATATATACTGAAAAGCCATTTATATTTAATATCCTTCCATTCCTGTATATGCACAAAGAATTTCAATAAAATGATTTGTGGAACCACAAATCCCAGAATATAAAATGCAATTAGCACAGTCTCAGACCTTGGAATGAGGGAAAGTAATTAGTTGCCAGAGACTCCGGCTGATGATATTAATCCCACGCCCGGTACATGTGCAGAAGTAAAAATCACAGTCTTGGATAGTTCAATTTCCGGAAAGTAACTTGAATTACCAGTAGCTCCAAACACAGTAGCTTCGACTGACATGAAAATTCCCAAATCCGACACATGAAAGGGTGGCCACCCACTGTGCAGCGCTCAGCTGTCACTCACCACTGATGTTTTTCCTATCCTAAATGGACGAATGGTGATCGGTGAGTTGCTGTGGACAGGCTGGTCACTGGCATTTGAATAGTTGGCATATAAACAGCTAATGAGATGAGCAATTCCAGTGTGCAATTTGATTACACACTGGAATTTATCACCTCATTGGTCATTTATATCCCAACTATGCCAGTGTTGGGCTAGCTACCCTTGAATTATTGTTGATGTGATAATATTCAATATATTAATGTTAGAATTTTTTATTAATATTAATCTTTTATTAAATTTATATTTTGATTATATATTTTTTAGCGTGTCTTATATATCATTCTGCCCTAACAGTCAATTTATTTAAATTAGTGCAGCTTTCTACTTCTTTTTTAGGTTTGTCACAATTGGTTTAAGTGTCCACATATAACCTGGAAGCTAGCTGCTGTAAAATATTATTCATTTTTACTATTACATACTGTACACTTATTAAATTTAGTATCTTTTATTAGCATTGAGGAATCTCTCTATTTTTTGGGGGGTACTTTTTGCTGATTCATAGTTGCAGCATTTTGGCCTTACAGAATCAGAGAAGCAGGTACAAATCTGAATCACCTGTAGTTGGTCAAACAAGTATATTATTATTATTACTATTATTACATTTTATTTATAGGGCGCCACAGGTGGTCCGCAGCGCCATACATACAGTAAAGGGTACACAGAACATTACATTACAATACAGTAACCAAAATATAAACAGAACACAAGTAACAATTAGCAACACAATTCTCCATACACAGTACAGCTCTGAAGGTGAAGGCTGTCATAGAAGTGCTAGAGAAGAAGGCTGTGAGACAGTGGGGAGGAGGACCCTGCTCCTAGGAGCTTACAATCTAGGGGCAAGGGGAGACAGACAGATGACACGAGGCATGAGTGTGTGGAGGGGGACCTGAGTGCAGAAAGTAAGGAAGGTAGAGATGGCTGAGGCGGGAGGGACAGAGACCTGGTGACATGGTTATGTGGTGGAAGGGTATGCTTTGGTGAACAGGTGGGTTTTCAGTGCACGTTTGAAGCTCTGCAGGGTCGGGGAGAGCCTGATCGAGCGAGGGAGCTCATTCTAGTGGAGGGGGGCTGCACGGGCAAAATCTTGGACATGAGCATGAGATGAAGTAACCAGGGTGGAGGAGAGGTAACAGTCATTGGCAGACCGGAGTGAGCTACATATGGAAGCTGGGCATTACCGGGGCCTGGGTACTAAGGGGGCATACCCAGATCAGGGAGACATTGTGTAAAATACTGTTGTAGCAATGTGAGCTACAAAAGGAAACGTTGCCTATGGTATGTTAACACACGATTTATGTGGTAAAAATTAATACAGTAGAAAAAAATCTAAAAATAAAGAAAACAAATACAGTTAAGATTAAAATTAAGGTAAAAAAAAACTAATAAAAAAAAAGTGTGGGGTAAAAATGCCCAGCATAACTATCACTAAAAAGATATGTCCCCTTGTATCCTTGCCGATCACGCTGCAAATGTGCGCACGTATTATGCCAAGCGGTTTGCCACGGCTGTTTACGGCACGGTAAGCCATGTCACCTGCTGCGTTCACACCATGCAGTCCTATGGGGTCGTGGGTACGACGCTTGACTGGCGCCATGCGTGGCGTGATTTGCCGCACAAGCGGCAAAGATGCAACTGGACATATCTGTAAGTCATAAAATCAAAAATAAGGGATACATTTCATGAGCTCAATTAATTTTTTGAAAGCAGCTAACTATGAAAGTGCGCACATTAAAAAAAAAAAAAACACTTCTCTTTTATTACTTGGAGATGTCACCTAAAGAGAGCCCTCTGTTCTGAGAAAAAAGCAATATACTATTTACTTAAGAAGAATAAAGTTATAGCTGTAGAAACTAAAGCAGAGCAAAAAAATGCAAAAAACAGCGAGGCCTCCTGGGTACATTTTGACAATTTGACATCCTGACACTGGCAGAGAAACAGCTATGGCTGAGGAAGGAGCTTATAATCTTCTAAAGAATAATGCCTTTTTCAACTGTATTTATATACAGTATTGTCACAGTTTGAAATTATTTTCTCCAGTTACTGTGTCTCACATCCCCACCTCAGAGCTGCTTCCAGAAATGACACATTGTGAATGTCATTTACGAGGCACAGCACAAAATGCCTGGATTTTGACTGTTGCTTCTGAATGGACCATTCACAGTGCATCAGATGTGGGCTTACAAACCTCTGGAGGTGAGGGGACGTCGGACGCTGTTTTTATCATATCTGGCAATATTTGTGGACGTGAAGCCTTTTATGATATTGCTCATGAAAAACCAGCAGTGGTAATGTTAGCTGAGCGAAATAAGATATAGCCATGATATAATATGTATTAACAAATAAAAACACAATGTGAAAAAGAGCCATCTACTGTTTGTCTGCAGCTAAATAGCGAAGTAAAAAATGGATAGTTGAAAATACTGGTGCACCAATAAAACAAAACATATTTTGTACCAAATTGGGCCGCCTCTGTGTAATGAAGTTTTTAACCAAGTTATTAAAAAAAAAACCGCAACACAGTTATCCTATATATGAAAAATTGAAGCTTATATTGGGCAACTTATTTACGCAGTCAGAACCTCCCCATGCTGGCAGTATTGTCCCACAATAGCTGGTTACCTAAATGATGGCGTTCAGAAATGGCAAAAAATGCTTGCAAATGGAGTCGTCCTCCGGTTGGGTGTCAAAAGATCTTATCAACACAATCTTGTAGTGTCCTCGTAGCCTCTTTATGAATTGTTATTAGGTTTATTCAGGGGGATATCCCACAAATACAATTTGATAAATAGGCTACCTTGTGATTATAACATCAGTTGTATCGATGTAGTAACAAGGAAATCTCAGCAGGCCAACACATGTCCTAAAATATTCACCTATCCAACATTAATTGCATCAGCCAGGACGGACACATTTCATACCATAGATGTGGCTTCCTAGAGAACTTGATGAGACACTGTGATGTATGATTAGAAATGACCATCTCCACCGACAACTACAGTAGGAAGCACAAAATATGTTCCATTAAAATTATGTTTTTAAGATGCAGTAATCGCCAGCTTAAAGCCATTTGCCCCCCTATACAGAAAGAAACACCTCTAAAAATTGCACCCTGTTCAACACTTTCGCTAATTTTTAATAATCACATTCTGCCAGAGGTGGCTCCTACCTTTTTCCTTCAGGTTGCAGCCCCGTGCAGCAGTCTGGTCCGTGGCCTGGCTGGCTCCTGCTTTCTTTGGCGCCTTTCAGGAGTATTGCGTATGCGCAATGCATCTGGTAGGGCCCGTGACAGGCGCATGCACCGGCATCTAGGGACTGCATCTCCTGCAGCCCATAGTAGTCATGTAGGGCTAATGGCAAAGCAGCAGGGTGACTTCTCATTGGTTGTGCTCTCTCTGCTAACTGTGACATGGACTGGCAAACCCAGTGGGGGAGAAAGCACCTCCCCTGGGACTGCCTGTCTGGCTGTGATCAGCAGATAACGCTTCTATTAGGATGCCAGTAGCAGGCAACACTCACTGGGAGTAGCGAATTGTACTGTGGGTGGCTGCAGCCCTGCAGACCTGAGGTAAAACCTCTGTGGAGATCAGGGTAGTTGCATGACTGTTACATAATCTGCTTGTACCATATGTAAAGTAGAGATGTGCGCTGACCCCATGTTTTGGTATTGGATTCAACTTTTTATTTTGATTTTGGTTTGGCAAAACCACGCTCAAGTGTTTTGGTTTTAGGTTTGGTTCTGTTTTTTTTTTTTTAAGTAAAATTGATAAAAGGTCTTTAAAAACAGCTAAAACCATGTTATTATTTAAATCCAAAACACAAAATTTGGATTTAAAATCTGAATTCCAAACTACAGGAAGATCAAGGACCCAGCAATTCTCCATAGAGGCATGATCTCTGACATGCATCCTCTGTATGCATCATGTCTACCCTCCATGCAAAGCCACTGGGGAAGAGGAGCATACAAGGTGTCCAAGAAGAAGAGGAAGGGGTTGGTTGATGTGACACAGTGGAAGGGGTTGTTTGAGGTGACACAGGAGGCTGGAGTAACAGGGGCCAGGATACAGGAGGGGCTGGGGTAACAAGGGGGTAACAAGGGGCAGGGGGCTGGAGTGACAAGAGCCTGGAGTGATGGGGGCCAGGAGGCTGGAGTGATGGGGGGCCAGGGCACTGGAGTGACAGAGGGCAACACTCTGGAGTGATAGGGGTCTGGAGTGACAGGGGCAGGAAGCTGGAGTAACAGAGGGCAGTGGGCAAGAGTGACAGGGGGCAGGGGACTGGAGTGATGGGGGCAAGGATGCTGGAGTGACAGAGGGTAGGACTCTGGAGTGATAGGGAGAAGGAAGCTGGTGTGACGGGGTAGGATGCTGGTGTGATAGGGGGCAGGAGTGACAGGAGTCAGGATGCTGGAATGATGGGGGGCCAGGGCACTGGAGTGACAGAGGGCAAGACTCTGGAGTGACAGTGGTCATGGGGAAGAAAGCTGGAGTGACAGTGGCAGGTTGCTAGTGTGACAGAGGGAAGGGGGCAAGAGTGACAGGAGGCCAGAGTGATTGGGGCCAGGGCACTGGAGTGACAGGGGGAAGGAAACTGGAGTGACAGGTGCAGGATGCAGGTGTGACAGAGGGCATGGGGCAAGAGTGACAGGAGGCAGGAGTGATGGGAGCCAGGACACTGGAGTGATGAGGGGCCAGGACACTGGAGTGACAGAGGGCAGGACTCTGGAGTGACAGGGGTCTGGAATGACAAGGAGAAAGAGGCTGGAGAGACAAGGCAGGAGTGACAGGGGCAGGAGGCTGGAGAGAGATAAGGCAGGAGGCTGGAGAGACATGGGACAGGATGCTGGAGTAACAGGAGTCTGAAGATGGGCCAGCCTCCTGCCCCATCTCTAGTTCTGACCTATTTGTATGGGATGTAGTTATATTACCGGTGGCCTGAATGCCGGCCGTCGGAATCCTGACATTGGAAGCACGATCCAGGACTAAAGATAGGCATCGAAATCTCGACACCTATCTTCAGCCTGATGCCGAAATCCCGTGAGCCTGCATTCCAAATGAAGGTATGCGGGGCTTCTTCGAACTTAGTTGTGGGAGAGAGGGAGGCTTATGTTTAGGAACCCTTAGAAGGAGATTTGGGTGAGGCACCCCCCTCCCCCCAGGGGGGGGGGTTGTTAGGGTTAGGCTACAGGGAGAGATGGTTAGGCACCACCAGGGGGTTAGAGCTAGGCACCCCCTCGGGAGGGTTAGGTTTAGGGTGCGGGAAGGGGGGGTTAGGGCTAGGATCTAGGGGAGGGAGGTTAGGGTAAGGCACCACTAAGGGAGGGTTAGGTGGGGGAGAGGGGTAGCTATAGAATACTTACGACCCCTGTCGGGATTTTCAACCATCGGGATGCTGCTGTCAGGATTTGAACCGTCAGCTATTCAGTCGCCGGTATTTCATACCCAGCCCATTTGTATGACAGTTGAATTTCATGAGCTGGGAAATAGGCAGGGCCTTAATTATATGTCCACCTAGTTCATAAATACTGTAGGTCTTTTGTGGATTTATAGATGCAAATGTTCAAATGTAACTTTCAAGTTATGCACACTTTATGACCAACCCTTCTCGTTTGGTTATTGTTATCCTGAGATCCTACATAGTCAGATCTCATTTATGTCTTAAAGAATCATGAAAGTGAGGGGACTGTCTGTATTACATTTGCCAGTGTCACACATTGACAGCTTGGATGACATTAGCAGAATTTCAGGTATACAGTATAGTGCGCCTAAAAGTTACAAAAGTGTTCTAATGAACGTGTAGTCCATGTGACTATCTCCATCACAATACGTCAATTCCTTTTGTGTGGGGTAAAAAAAGCTCTGCAGACACTAACCTACTGTAGAAACTTGGGCATAAGTGCGCTCTTTAGCTTTATATTCTCATGAATAATTTATCCCTTGAAAAAAAAAATCTAGTTTTGCTAGCGATGAAAACTGAACAC
Organism: Taudactylus pleione; assembly: GCA_031769625.1. Lineage (NCBI taxonomy): Eukaryota > Metazoa > Chordata > Amphibia > Anura > Myobatrachidae > Taudactylus > Taudactylus pleione. The sequence goes on from JAUIMM010000205.1 coordinate 493,713, forward strand.
ACCCAAACTTAGGGGTTCCGAGTCGAACAGAGGGCCTGATTCAGAGCCGGTCGCTATTTGCGCTCGCTCGTTCAGAAAAAGGGGCCGGCTATTTAAATTGAGCGCTCACTCTTTGCGGTCTGTTGACGCCTCTATGTCTGAGCGAGTGAACTAAACATGCGCTCGCTATTTTGTAAAGACGCCCCCCTGGCCGCTCGCATCCTACGTCATCTCCGCTATTTATTTGATTAATCGAGTACATCGAAAGGCGTCTGAACTGCTCGCAGTGCTTGTGGTTGGATTTTCCTACCGCAATCATGCAAACAGTTCAGGCTAAGAAACAACCAAGTGACATGGTCGATGACACTGCTTTGTTAATTATGCACACCCTTAAAATGCCCGTTTTGACCGTTTGGCACGCCTGCGTTCGGATCACCACTCCCCGTTTTCAAGCACCTTCCCCTGTTACCACCCACAAACGCCTCATCCTGTCACTCAAATTAGCAGGTACTCGCTATTTAGCGAGCGCTCGATTTCCGACCGCAATGACTGGTTGGCGCATGCGCATTACGACCCATACGCATGCGCAGATGTGCGAACATCGCTCGGAGGGAACGAGCAGCTCTGAATCAGGCCCAGAGTCCCAGGTCAGAAACACTTTTGAGTTCTGATTAGAACCAAGTTCTGATTCAGGTCTTCTTGCAATTTGGAACTCGGATTTAAAGAACGGATCTTGTGTGGCTTGGATTGCATTTAAGTGCCTCCCTCGTGATTTCAGGTGCTGTAAGGAAATAATTGATATATATGTTACTAATAGTATAGGAACAAAAACAGGTCCAAGTTACAACATTTCTAAAGGAATCCAAAGCCAAAACCAAATCCGCACCAAAACACATTTGATGGTGGTTTCAGCAAAACTAAAACCTCGGAGGGTTTTCGTTTTGGCAAAAACAAAATCAAAACATGGAAGTCCAAGCACATTTCTAGTTTTTGCACGCAGGCACAACACAAGGCAGGAGTTTGCCCCGACTGAAAAGGAGCATCCCAAGGTGTACCTATCCTGTAAACATGAAAGAGCAAAATGTTTGAAGCCTGGAGGTTGCACATCCATTCAAAAATAATTGTCAGTGGTATCGAAATGGTATTTTTGCATATCTCATACTGTAATTTAAATTTACCTGTCTAAAAAATGAGGATGTCACAGATTGAGTATTAAGCCAGTGTGTGTAGCATCTCTTGAGTGAAATTGCTATGCACATGCTCAAAAACACCTGGAAAGACGAAATGTACTATCTGCTATTTTGCTCTAGACATGCTGCAAACAAGATGTTGGTGTGGGTTACAGTATCTTAAGTTAAGGGAAATGCTATCTCAGGTGGTCACTATCAGGGAGTGGCGTTAAGATACCACCACCCGGAATGCCGCCCATCGGAATCCTGATGCTGGAAGCTCGACCAGGGACAACAGATAGATGTCTAAATCCCGACGCCTATCTTTAGCCCCACGCCGTTATCCCAATGCCCGGCATCCCAAACGAAGGTAAGCTGGGGCTTTCTAGCTGTTAGCTGAGGAGGGGGCGTTAGGTTTAGGCACCCCCAGGGGGATTTAGGATTAGGCACCCACTGGGGAGGGTTTGGGATTGGCTAGGGGAAGGGGTGGTTAGGGTTAGGCACCACTGGGGGGAGGTTAGGGTTAAGCATCCCCCAGGGAGATTAGGATTAGGCACCACTAAGAGAGGGTTGAGAGGGGGGGAGAGGTTAGGTTTAGGGTACTTGCCAGCCCTAGTCGGGATCTTCACTGTTCGGGCTTCCGGCGTCTGTATTTTGTCCGCCGGGAATAGATCCGGCGGCATTACATACCGATTCCCTATCAGGAGCCTGTGTTTCAAATTTGGAGTACTACAGTAATTAACAGGTTTTCCCTATGAAACAGTTAATAATAGCTTAGAACGTTGCTGATATAACAGGAATAGAAATGTTCGCACCTCTATTTTTTGAATTTGACAAAAATAGTTTGGCACATATTTTGCTAAGGAGTTAATAAGGCATTCTCCTACGTAATGTAGGTGGTATAACCTAGATTCATACATCTAATGCTATCTTTGCAGATTTATTACAATCTCAGGGATATTATTAACAGATTTAGGCTATTGTTCCGTTTTTCCTCTTCTTTATTATCTTTATATGTAAGGCAAATATTATGAAACTTGATTAAAGCAACAATTTGTATTTAATTTTTATTTAATATGATTTGAGTGAACTGTCTTGGTGTATTGTATAATCCTAGCAGAGAAATATAATAACAGAAAAGATAGTATTCTAGCGTATGTATATCAGCCATTAGTTTAGGGAAGGTGACACTAATAATACAAATGAGTTCATTATGCAAGAAACGAGACATTGTATTAATATTAATATAATGGTATCCTATAAGATTAATCATTATCCGTTTGGCTTGCCCGGTTATGAAAGTGTCTCTTGGTGGAGGAGACGCTACTACTGGGAGATTTTATCAAGAGAATTACTGAGTTACTCTTTCTTTGACATAAGAATTGAAACAGTGAATCACAATTAGCTAATTATTGATGAAACAGTATATGTGATCTCTAAGTAGTGGGGTTGAAATATATATATATATATATATATATATATATATATAAAAAATATATATATATATATATATATATATATATACATACACACAGTATATATATATATATATGTCTATAAGCATATATTTTTTTATTTTTTTATACAAGTTAGCACAATTACAGTAAGACGGGGACCTTTTCTGTTCCTTTGAGTTATCCGTCTTTCATACGCACTCAGTGGATGAATAATAAGGTAATGTAGCGGCCAGGCGTAGCTGGCTCATCAATTTCCCAACCTAAGCTTATGTCTAAGGCCTTCTGTCTAGGACCTATATATTTTTTTCTTTTCTGACAAATTGGGAGATGTGTCAAACCTTAGAGAGAGATAAAGTGGAGAGGTTTCACATAGCAACTAATCAGCTATCATTTATCTACAGTAGCCAAATCTGTAAAATGACAGAAGCTGTTTGGTTGTAATGGGCAACTTCTCCACCTTATCTTTCTCAAAGGTTTGATACACCTCCCCCAAAAAGCGGTAGTACGGGGACACAAACAAGTATGTTGCCTAGTGCACCACGGGGTCTTATTTGTAGATGTATCAAGCCTTCTAAAGAGTGGACAAGTGGAGAAGTTGACCAGAGCAACCAATCAGCTTCTACTATACCTATATTTTTATAGAATGTACCATAAATCCTAACTAGAAGCTGATTGGTTGCTATTTTCCACTTGTCCATTTCTCCTTTCTTTTTTGCATCTCCTCCGTAGTCTGGTTTTGACCCACTGACAACATTCCATATGAGTGAGTGTTCGTTTGTCATTAGGTAATGTCATTAGCACACTCATCGCAGTGCCTAGCAGCCACATGCCTTTCCTGCATCTCTGAGACACAATCATTGGGGGAGATGTATCAAACCTTGGAGAGAAACTGGAGAGAGATAAAGTACCAGTCAATTAGCTCCTGTCATTTTACAGACTGTGCTCGAAAAATGACAGTTAGGAGCTGATTGGTTGGTACTATCTCTCTCCACTTTATCTCTCCCCACGCTTTGATACATCTCTCCCCAAAGTACCAATCAATTCAAACAGCCTGTAACATGGCAGTTAGACACTGATTGGTTAGTATTTTATCTCTATCTGAGGTTTGATACATTTCCCCCATATATATTTAGAGATATGTCCAGTTTAGCTGTATAAAAGTCACTGTACTAATATGGGTCCTTAAACTGAGTACTTGAGCCTGATTCTGAGTCAATAGTAATGCGAACGCAACTCTGAACGCCCGCTGTGAACGCATTGTGAGTGGTATGCTAATGCAGCTATACACCCGTTTTCTGAGTTATATACATCTTTGTGAATGCATCGCACCAATTGCTCTGTCTGCAAGAACAGCTGTCATCACTGGGGGTGATGTATTAAACCTTATATCTCTCTAAGGTTTGATACATCTTCCCTTTGTACCATACTGCGGGCAGGAGATCCTTCTGAGTTTGGCATCCTGAGTGCATACCCATGACTTAGAATAGTAACTCTGGCAACACGCCCATGTCACACCCACTGAATGGATCAATGCTTTCGCTACCAAGAAATGCCCACTTAGGGGTCTATTTACTAAGCAGTGTTAGGAGACAGAGTGAAAAGTGATAAGGTGCCAGCCAATGAGCTCCCAACTGTAATTTTTCAAACACAGCCTTTAAGATGGCAGTTGGGAGCTGATTGGCTGGCACCTTATCACTTTTCACTCTGTCTCCTAACACTGCTTAGTAAATAGACCCCATTAGTGTCCTAGATATCACTCTGAATCTTATCGTATCTATAATGGGTGTAGGGTGTGCGGGGATAACGGGCCCCTGGGTCCAGGGGGGCCCCGTACCGAACATCCTGCACCAATAATATAACTTACCTCTCCAAAGTCACAAGAAGGCACCCGGGTCTGGCGCTGTAAAACAACTGGGAAATGGCCATGGCGGCAATTTTCTCGTCGTTTGCGCATGCGCAGTACAGGGAAAATGGCCACCGCGGCCATTTTCCCGGTGACCTGTGCATACACTATAGACTCTGGGCACACTCTAGTGCCCAGAGTCTATAACTCCGGCGTTGGCCGCGCACAGTTCAGTGCGCTGCCGGCTGCCGGGCTGAGAGGAGAGGGCCCATGTCGGAGACTGCACACGGGCCCCCTCCTCTCTAGAAACGCCCCTGCACTGAATATTGCGTACATTTGCTAAGACAAAAAATCATGGTGCTGGGGGTACCTGTAACAACATGGAGTTTCAGCAATGCAAGCCTTAGCATGCGGAGCTTTGTTTAGTGGAGCACATTCTTTGGCAGACTCTCCCACCGCAGACTCTGCACTGTAACTAGATGTGACAGTCCCAGCTCAGTCATCTTCAGTGCTGGACCTCTTGAAATCTGGAGCTGTGCTCTTACCCTATGGACTGCACCGAGCGTTGTGCGTAGAAACACATCTGTAGCAGCAAATTCCCTTTATTCCATGTACTGAAATATTGGCTGATGCCAACATTATGAATGGTAACTGTCTGCAAGTTGTCATATTTAAGGGCGAATTTACAAAGAAATGTTTTCATCTTGTTGATTGAAGATTTCATAATTACATTTATTCTTATTCTTATAGACTTACAGTACCACAACTTTTGTTTTCCTTAACTAAAAATCTCCCTTATATAGTTTGTAGCAAAACCGTGGTATAGCTTTCCAATGTATACCTACAGTATTGTGCATGTTTGCAAAAAAAGACATTAATAATTAAGCCTGAATAATAATAATAATACTAATAATAATTATTATTATTATTATTTTTATTCCTGATGTTTTTCCACAGTTACAATACAAATAAACTGTATGGCGTCCATAACAAGTCTCATTTTGCTTTTTAGAGGAGTGTTTACTTTAAAGTGTTTAACGTTCCTCCAGTTTCAGCTCATCCAGAGTAGAGAGATTCTGTTCCTGCCAGTACCGGTCATTTTTACGCGCTCATTAAAGCTTCAGATCCAATAGAAGGCTCAGGGCTCTGTGCAAATAATAAAGGTCAGTTTCCAAAATGGTCATTTATCACTCCATAGTGTAAGTGACATGTTTGTGACTTCATTGTGATGTCTACCTTTGTGTGAATGCCCCCGTTACACATAGAAGTGCACTGCTTTTCTGTACTGATGTGGTGGCATTGAGCAGGGTGTTGCACATCCCAATGGGTGAAGCCCCAGCTTTCCTTGCTAAATGTGTACAGTGGCCAAAGTGTGCCTAGTGCATACCTCCCAACATGACCCTCTCCAGGAGGGACACAATGTTCTGGTCCTGGACTTCCCTGGTAAGAGGTGAGGCTGCAGCGCAGTTCAAAATTCAAATAGGGGAGCCACACCTACTGTCATTTCACACACTGCCAAACATCACTGGCTGGGACTCACTGGCAGCTTTTTGTGACTCCCCTATTTGGATTTTGTACTGTGCTGCAGCCCCACCCCTGGAGCCGCCACCAATCATAAATTACCAGGGAAGTCCAGGACAAGAGCATTGTGTCCCTCCTGGAGAGGGTCATGTTGAGAGGTATGGCCTAGTGTTGTGTCCACATACAAAAAAAGGGATTCAGCAATTCAGGCACATGTAAAAACAACCACACTGTATCTAGACGGAATCGGTTCGATTCCCGGCAGCGGTGGCCGACCAAAGCAGAGTTCCCGGCAGCGGAAGCCCGACAGTGCTGGAAATCCCGATTGTCGATAGGTAAGTATTGACTAACCTAACCTAACCCCCTAACCCTAACCCTCCTTAGGGGTGCCTAACCCTAACCTCCTCCCCCAAGTTCCTAACCATAATCCCCCCTCTAAGTGCCTAACCTTAACCCCCCTTCCCAGCTGCCTAAACTTAAGTCCCCTGGGGGGGTGCCTAACCCTAAGTCCCCCCCAGGGGTGCCTAACCCTAACCCTCCCTACCCCTAGCCTAACCCTAACCCTCCCGGGGGGGTGCCTAACCCTAAGTCCCCCTGGGTGGCCTAAACATAACCACCCCCCCACGGCTGTCCGCCCTTCGATCGGGATGCCGGGCGCCGGTCTCCCGGCATCAGGGAAATGTCAAGCATCTGCATCTAGACGCCCGGCATTTCACCCTCGCCGGAATATGACAGTCGGGAAGCCGGCTGCCGGTATTAAGGCAGCTGGCTTCCTGATTGTATACCATCTAGACTTATATGTATGGAATGTAATTAACATCTCAGCGGTCTGGATGCTGACGCTCAGAATACTGACACAACAGCAGTTGGAATCCCGGCACCAGAATCCAAACCGCCGGCATCCCAATGGTAAGTATTAGGGGTGGGAGGAGGGTTAGGGTTAGGCTATAGGGGTGGGGTTAGTATTAGGCTGCGTGGGGGGAGGGTTACGGTTAGGCACTAGGGTTTGGGTTAGTTTTAGGCTGCGTGGGGGGAGGGTTAGGGTTAGGCTGCAGTGGGGAGGGTTAGGGTTAAGCTGCAGGGGGAGGGTTGGGGTTAGGCTGCGATGGGGAGGGTTAGGGTGAGGGTTAGGGCTAGGCTGCAGGAGGGGAGGGTTAGGGTGAGGATTAGGGTTAGCATACTTATCTTCAAAGTGTTGGGATTCTGACTGTCGGGATGCCTCTGTCTGTATTCTGACCGCTGGCATCCTGACTGCCAGGTTCCCGTACCCACATACATACAGCACCTGCCAATTATTGTATTTTACTTTGAAGGTTACAAACTGTTTCCGTAGTGCAGGGAAAATACAAATTACAGAGGAACTGACATAACAATAGTACAATGACTGTAAGTTAACATAACTGTAGTACAGTACAGAGTACAACACGATAATCTAGGTATGACACAGATAAAAGTGAAAGTAGGCATACACTAGTACTCAAGGGGAAGGCTGAAAACTAGCATTTGCACAATACTGGCGCTGCATCTCTGTAAAAAAAATTGCAACCGCGCATGTACTCAGTGATCGGTGAGTACAAAGGGACAAGAGACAAGCAGCACTGGAAGCAAGGATAGTGCTGGGGAAGAAACATAGGAAATAGGGCCCTGTCCATGAGAGCTTAGATTCTAAGAAGTGGGGTGAACAGCAGGAGGGTGAGTTGAGTAGATGCATAGGATAGGGGAGGAGGCATTAGTAGAGACTTAGGAGGAGGAATGGTAGACTTTGATGAAGAGGTGTGTGTGCTTTTAGTGTGATAATTGCGCTTATTAACACTTAGGAAAAATAGGCGAGGAAAGGGACAGGTTAGCATAGGGCAAGGGACAAATCTATAATCATACTGTACTTACTGTACTTGCCAGGGCCGTAGCTAGGGTAGTGCGGCCAGTGCCATAGCACAGGGCACCACAGGTCAGGGGGCGCTGTTTGGGCCTGTCAAATTTCTGTTTATTATCATTCTTGCTTGCAGCTTCCTCGAATTTCATCCCCAGCATCTCATGGCCTCTCCTATCTCTTCCCTGGCCCTTCCCCATGAGGCCATGGCCCTTTTTTGGGTGCATTATGTCCCTTTGAAAAATGAGGGGGGCACCAATGCTCTTTCTGGCACAGGGCACCAAAAAGTCTAGTTACAGCTCTGGTACTTGCCCTCCCTCCCAGAGTTTTGTTTTTGCAGCCTAAGATGGCCTGTTTCTCTTCCATTAAGAACTTTTTTGACCAGATGTTGTGGGTTCCCAGCATCCAAATGCAAATGCCACACTAGGAATCAACCCCAGACCTTTTGCCAGCTTAACTGATTGAGAAATAACAAGGGAACAGCCACACCTGTCGTGAAACAGCTTATCAGTCAATTGTCCAATTACTTCCTGTCCTTTCGGCACTTTAGAATATTATTAATACATAACTGTAACTTGTGTACGTTTTGGTAAACAGCAAAAAAAAATAAAATTGTGTCAGTGTTCATGTATACATGGACCTAACTGTAATAGGTTTGTCATTGGCGAGTCAGGGATTTTTAGCATGTTTAATTTTCCTGATTTCCCAGACGGATTGCAACCCTCGATGTCCACGGATCTGCGTTTTTGATTAGTGGATCAGATTGGCATCAGGGAATCGCAGTGCTGATGTATGGCCCGCATAAGTGTTTGGAGACTGAAGATGTGTGTTATGCTGGAACCTTCCGAAGGTGACATCACTGACACTGAGTTCATACCAACTATAATTGGATGTCAACATGATGTCATTAGATGTCAACGTGATGTTTACATCACTCTAGATATACTTATATATACTTGAAGGGGTATTGAATTTGGAGCGAAAAGTCCGTGCTGGACTTTTCGCTCCACATCGCTGATTTACCTGGGATAAAGTATCAGGTGCGCGCCCGCTTTATCCCCATATTCAATTAAAAAGCTACGAAAACGGGAGCCGGCGAAATAGGATCGGCGAAAAAGAACGGGATTTACCTGGAATAAATTGTAGGACCCCCCTAAAGCTGTCAAAACATGAGGGATCATTATGGGTACCCCCATTTTATCCTGCAAATAAAAGTCAGGGTTTTAAATAGCCACGGTAGGTGTTTTTTTCCGACATTGAAGAAGTGATGCAGAAGAGCACTTAGGTTATTTTTTTCGGTCTTTTAAGTGGTCCCATCAAATTTGGGGTAAATGAAAATGGGTACTAGCATATTTTTATGTCCCTAAAGTAATTTTTTTAAAAATCTGCAAAAATGCACCTGCCGCTAATATCTTATTCTAGAAAACACCTGCCCCATACTTGCAGAATAGCCCTGAACCTATTTCCCTATTTTTAAACACTTTTTTCCATTTTTTTTTTTTTTACCCCAATTTTTAAATAATTTTTTTGGGTTGTCCCTAATTTTTTTTTTTACTTTTTTTGACACAGTTTATTTTTAAATGACATTCCCAGGGTTGCAGGCTATTTTTTTTTATGCCTGCACCCCTATACCCCAATTCTGCACTTTTATTCGCCACCTATTCAGTGGTGAAAAGTTATCCCTGTTTTTTTTCAAAGACTTTTCGAGCCTGCGAATTGTCTTTGAAATTGAATATGGGGATAATTGAAATCGACAAAAATGACGTCATCGGCGATAAATTTTCGCTCCAAATTGAATAACCCTATTAGAGAGAGAGATTAATTTAGTTTGTTTTCTTATTTTTTACGGTGATTTGCCTTAATTTTAAGCTGGACCTGACAAAACCCTATCCACTTTATTTAAAAAATACCCTTTACTTACAATGATAAACAAGGCAGTGATATATTTTTGTAATAAAAATTAGGCATGAGAATTAAAATTTATGAGGGGTAAAATTGCCAGAACTGTGGAGAAGAGCAAGAACCATACAAAATCATAGCACATGCAGTAAAATCATATATTTTACTGTGTAATTGCGCAAAAAGGTGATAACAGAAATAAATGTTTGGCCGGTCATGCATTCACTTTAATAAAGATAAATTTCTTTAATTCAATATTCTCATTTCATTTGATATATATATATATATATGTGAGAAACTGATCTAGCCATGCTTATTGGAAAATAAGTAGTGGTTATTTTCTGTCTGAATATATAGAAGAAACAGCAGTGTTAAAAAATGATATCAGGCGAAACAGTCTGTATCTCTTATCGACTGTTCTGTAGAACTGTGCTGTTCAACACTATATTAGCTGTTTTTTCAGGAGTAATGATATGGAATGTGTACCTAGCATTCTAATTAAAACTTATGGTCATTCATCTATCTAATTGCTACAATGCCCTCCAGGAAAATTCCATCCCAGCCGTACCATTCCTCTTTCGACTGAGCAAGTTACTTTGAAAGCATGTGGAAGCGGGCCAAGGTCTGAAGTGAATAATATACTGACAATGATATCTCACCAGAAACATCATTATTGGATGAAAAACTGAAGAGGTCAGATAAAGGAGTGCTGTTTGTTACAGGGTCTGAATGCTAATTTTTCTATCTCATTGTACTGTTCATTCATTTCAGCTCACACTCTGCTAACATTTCAAATGCACAGCGTAGTACTGTATGTAATATAAATTAGGAAACTGATGAAACCTCCTCATTATGACATTTTGCATTTAAATTAAATGTGGATAATGCTGGATCGTGTTTGTGGTTAGCTTTGTTTAGAGGAGAAAGAAATCTAGGATTTTTGACAGGGAGATTCCATTTCTCCAAATATTCTATATCTACAATCAGGCCCGGCCTAATTATGGGAGGCATGGTCACGCCCCCTCAGGGGGAAAAAATATATTTTTGCAATGCGCTGGGTGCCCCCTGAGCCTAGTGCATATCCAGTGGGAGGCACAATCAGTGTGATCATTCCCCTCACAAACATAGGAGACTTTCCTCCAGGAAGCCTAGGCCCGGATAATTAGTACCTCCCCACCCCCTCTCGGCGACCCTGTCTACAGTACATCCATATATAGATCTATATCTATATAAAGCAATAATATTTCCCTGAATTTAAATGAAATACAGTTTGGAGTGCAATTAGTTGAGTGCAGAGCATTTATGAGTTTACTCTTTAATATATAGATGTGTCAATGCTCATATTTGCTGCCGCTGCGGCTTGCTGTGGCATATATGGCGCGATCTGTATGCCTGGGAATGGGCACGTGCATTTTGTTTAGGGGTGTACACCGGCCACTTTTTCGTGTTTCGTGTTTTGTGTTTTGGTTTTGGATCTGGATCTTTCTTCGTGTTTTGGATCTGGATTGGTTTTGCCAAAACCACCATTCCGTGTTTTGGGTTTTGTGTTTTGGATCTGTATTTTTTTTAAAAAAAAGCATAATAAAAACAGCTAAAATCACAGAATTTGTGGGTGTTTCTGCTCCTATGCTATTATTAACCTCAATAACCTTAATTTCCACTAATTTCCAGTCTATTCTGAACATCTCACACCTCACAATAGTGTTTTTATGTCCAAAATGTTGCACCGAGGTAGCTGGTTGACTATGGCCCATCTAGGAGTGACACTGCAGTGGCAGACAGGATGGCAGTTTGAAAAACTAGGCCCCAAACAGTACATAATGCAAAGAAAAAAAAGAGGTGCAAGATGGAATTGTCCTTGGGCCCTCCCACCCACCCTTATGTTGTATAAACAGGACATACACACTTTAACAAACCAATCATTTCAGCGCTAGGGTCTGCCACACGACTGTGGCTGAAATGATTGGTTCATTTGGGCCCCCACAAAACAAGCTGGCAATTAATCTGTCCCTGCACAAACTGGCTCTACGGAGGCAAGATGTCGTCTTCATCCTCCTCATCCTCCTCAGTATTAATTCGTCCCCGCTGGAATCCACCACAGGTCCCTCTGTACGTTCTGGAGGCTGATCTCCCTGGAAGAGTTGATAACCTCCTACGCCTTTCGCTGACAAGGTTCCCAGCTGCACTAAATACTCTTTCGGAGTACACACTGGAGGGTGGGCAACTCAGGTAAAATAGAGCCAGTTTGTACAGGGGCCTCCAAATTGCCTCTTTTTCCTGCCAGTACAGGTACGGACTGTCTGACATCCCTATGTCGAAGCCGGATGATTGGCTGAGGCAGAATCTGTTTACAATCAGAATCTGCAAGACGCCATTTTGCGACTGATCTCCCAGCGCCATTTTAAATTACAACTCACGAGCTAAGTACAGATGGCAATGTTTTTGGTTATCCTTTTAGAAGCCATGATAAGCCCATTCTGAGGACAACCTTGCATAGACAAATACCAAAACAAACACAGTATCAGTTAGTAACTAGAAAAACAGCTTCCTGAGAAAAGTAATTAAAAAAACAATACACCAGGAACTGTGGGTGTTTTTGCATGTAAATTAAGAAACCTCACATGTCGGCAGGTATAGCTATGGCAATTGAAATATTAGCCAGACAATGATCTGCACAATTGAATTTGTAAATAGGCAGAAGAAAACCTTTAGTTTCACTGTCAGACAGGTTGGCACCAGCACACAGCTGGGGGTCTCCACCCTGTTTGGGTGTGAAACTCATTACTAATAACACATTGCTTTGCAGTTTAAAAATGTTAGTAAGGGATGATGTATATATATACATATATATATATATATATATATATATATATATTTATTAAATCCATCATAAATAGACTCACATGCATAAACACCGCACTTTACACATAGTTGCGCTGTTTCACTCTACAAATAAATGCACCACGCATATTTGCAACTTTATGCAATATTCCCTTACACTTACACATACACAAATTACATGAAAGGTTCCCTAATATTAAAGTGTAATATTCAAAGGTTTACTCAGTGATTATTAATGTTGTGAAATAAAGATTATTTGATGTCTAAGGTTTAGCACATGATAAGCCAACCATGTTTGGTAGCGTACTGATCTACTCTGTCTCAACAGCTTTCCGGTGTCATCGGTGAGAAGATCGCAACATGCATTCACAACTTATGGACTGTAGAGAGTTAAACACCAATATGTACTTTGTAATGTTAGCAGTTGCATGCAGGGGGAATAAGGAGACAATAGGCTGTCGGAGGCTGACCTGTGTCCATTTGAATCATCCTGTTAAATATCCTGTAAGAGATGCACCCGCACTGGGAACCAGTGAAACCATGCCAAACTTTTCTATTGTATTGCTTATCCCTGTAAGGGTATAAATGTGCTTACAGACTCCAATCTGGAGTCTTCATGCTGATGCTGTTGATGGAGGTTTCTTATGGATGCCGGTAACTGGTCCCAGTGCGCGTGCGTATGTATAACTGTACCTTGGGTCTGTATAATTTCTTTGCGATAAATTGTCTTTAGATCACAGCGTGTAACCTACTGTTTTTATATTGAATAATATACTTTATGCTTTGGAAACACATTTTCAAGGTCTGAAGGCTTTTATTTTAATGTATGACTACGTACGCAAATAGCATCAATTTTAAAAGGTATAGGCAGGACTTAGACGTTATAGGAAGGATTGTACCAGAGGTTCAATACTGTTATAACACCTACTTGGATGCTCTCACCAATGTAATCCTCCACCATTCTGTCACTGGTGACAGTATCATATGCAGTGACAGTAGACATGTCAGACATTGTTGGCACGTCCTTCAGTCCGGACCAGATGTCCAAACCAGCCCTTGACTTATGACACAGGCGCACGCTTGGCGCTGCTACTGTGTTGATGCACGTGCGGCTAGAGTGCACACAAGTCACATACACAGAAAAAAACATTGTTTTTTATTTTTTGGAGCACTTTGGGGTTACACCACCCTTTAATAGACTTATGGGACACTTGCGCACGTTTGGCGCTGCTCCTTTGTTGATGCACGTGCAGCTACAGTGCACATAATTCACAAAGACAGAAAAAAAAGAAGAGTTTTTTATTTTTTGTGAAGTGCACTTTGGGGGTTACACCACCCTTTAACAGACAAACGCACGCTTGGTGCTGCTGCTTTGAGGATGCACGTACAGTGCACACAATTCACAAACACAGAAGAAAATGTTTTATTTTTGTTGGAGTGCACTTTGGGGGTTACACCACCCTTTAACAGACAGACGCACGCTTGGCGCTGCTGCTTTGAGGATGCACGTACAGTGCACACAATTCACACACAGAAAAAAATGTTTTGTTTTTGTTGGAGTGCACTTTGGGGGTTACACCACCCTTTAACAGACAGATGCACGCTTGGCACTGCTGCTTTGAGGATGCAGGTGTGGCTACCGCGCATACATTTCACACAAAAACAGAAAAAAAGAAGATTTTTTTATTTTTGTTGGAGCGCACTTTGGGGGTTACACCAACCTTTAACAGACAGACGCACGCTTGGCGCTGCTGCTTTGAGGATGCCCGTACAGTGCACACAATTCACAAACACAGAAGAAATTGTTTTATTTTTGTTGGAGTTCACTTTGGGGGTTACATCACCCTTTAACAGACAGACGCAGGCTTGGCGCTGCTGCTTTGAGGATGCACGTACAGTGCACACAATTCACAAACACAGAAAAAAAAAATATTTTTTGGAGTGCACTTTGGGGGTTACAGCACCCTTTAATGGACGAGCCAACCGGCCCTTTACTTATGACACAGGCGCATGCTTGGCGCTGCTCCTTTGTTGATGGATGTGCAGCTACAGCGCACACAATTCACAAACACAGTAAATAATTTTTTATTTTTGTTGGAGTGCATTTTGGGGGCGTACACCACCATTTAAGAAATGGGCCAGCTGGCCCTTTACTTATGGGACACAGGTGCAAGCGTGGCGGTGCTCCTTTGTTGATGCACGTGCAGCCACAGTGCACACAATTCACAAATACAGAAAATAATTTTTTATTTTGTTTGGAGTGCACTTTGGGGGTTACACCACCCTTTAACAGACAAGCCATCCGGCACTTTACTTATGACACAGGCGCAATCTTGGCATTACTTTGTTGATGCACGTGCGGCTACTGCGCACACAATTCACAAGCACAAAAAAAATTTTTTTCATTTTTTTGGAGTGCACTTTGGGGGAGCACCCCTGATGCACAGATCACCCCCTGGACAACACTACAGCACCCCTCTAGGACTACAGCTTTTATGGGACACTGCACAACACAGTCCAGCCAGCCCCTATAGACTTTGGAGTGGACACAGCCCCTATGGACAACTGACTGCACAACATAGCCCAGCCAGCCCCTATGACAGCAGCACAACACAGCCCAGCCAGCCCCTATGGACAACAGCAGCACAACACAGCCCAGTCAGCTCCAATGGACTGAGTGGTCACAGCCCTTATGGACAACAGCAGCACAACACAGCCCAGCCAGCCCTAGCTCCCACCCTCCCTCTTCACTGTCCACAGCCGGAGTGAGAAATGGTGCTGACACGGGGACCTTTTATAGAATCCAAAACCGGCGAGATCCGGAAGGCAGGATGATGACTTTTTGCCTCGATTTCAGATCTGGGTCAGGCAGGAAAAGTCGAGCCTGACTCAGATACGACTCGGATCAGGGGGGCTAAGGGGGGGGTTCGGATTTCAGAAATCCAAACCCGCTCATCCCTGGTATATATATATATATATATATATATATAAATATGTGTACTTTTAATTCATACACACTCTGCCCTCCCTTAATTATACTCCAAACTGTAGTGTCACGGCCAGGGTATTTCAGCATGGCGCTAGGCGAGTGTTACCTGTGAGGTCATTGTGGCGCGGGCTGTCTGGTGGCGGAGCTGGTGTCTGGCGGGGGGCTTTGGCTGCACGCATTGTTGTGCGGGCCTGTTGTCACTCTGCGCTGAAAAGGCCTGGCGGCGTCTCCATTCCGTTTGGCATGGGCACTGCCATCTTGCCTTCTGGCCATGTGATGCGCTGGCCAATCCTGGTGAGTCACATGTTCCCTCCAGCCAGTAACAACACGGCATGGGGTATTTAGGAAGGGTCAGTGCCTTCCTTCTTTGCCAGTGCAACGTGTATCTCAGCCTAGCTGAGAGGGAGTTCTCTGTGCTTTCCTGTTCCTGTGAATCCGCTGTCTGCCAGTCTGCCTGTCAGCTCCTAGTTCCCACTGGACTACCCCGCTACCTCCATCACCCTTGCCCATACCTGAGTGCCTGAGCCTGCTGACATCCTGCACTTCAGTTCACTATCTGCAAACCTGGCTTGTTTATTTTCAGTTTCACTACCTGCACACCTGGACTGCTCTAATTGTTTCTACCTTGACATTAACCCTTTTGCTCCCACCACAGAACTCTTGTGCACATTTATATTTTCCTTGACTTTTATTTACTGCCACATTATATGTCCACTCGAGCACTTATTAAAAATCCTAGTTTTTATTTACAATCTGCTTCTGTGATCGCTCCTGATACCACCCCGGGTCCACAAATAACCCAGAACGTAACAGTTTGCACTGGCCACATGGAGCCGGCCACGGATCAGGAGTCAGGAGTGGATTTGTTCAGGTGCATTTCTGGTCGATTAGAAAATCTGGAAAACATGCAGCATCAGATGGCTAAATTTCTGCAAGAGATGTCCAAGCGACAGGATAGTTTGCAAACTTCCTTTTCTACCCCTGAAGTACCAGCAACTACATCCGCATCAGCGTCTGGGAATACAGGAGGCATATCATCTCCCCGCTTACGTCTTCCTTTACCAAATAAATTTGACGGCAATCCTAAACTCTGCCGAGGATTCCTAAATCAGTGTGACATACATTTTACCCTGCAGCCTGACAACTTTCCAACTGCAAGAACTAAAGTGGCTTATATAGTCTCTCTGTTATCCGGCCAGGCCTTGGAATGGGCTTCCCCACTCTGGGAGCGCTCAGATCCACTGCTGGATAATTACGCAGGCTTTGTGTCATCCTTCAGGAGGATTTTTGATGAACCTGGGCGTACTGTATCAGCATCATCAAACATCATGACACTGAGGCAAGGGGTCCGTCCTGTCAGTCAATATGCCGTGCAATTTCAAATTTTAGCATCAGAGCTCAAATGGAATGAGGAAGCCCTCACCTCGGCCTTCTGGCATGGGTTGTCAGACCGACTAAAGGATGATCTAGTCACTTGAGAGCTTCCTACTAATCTGAACGACATGATTTCATTGTGTATCAAAGTTGACCTACGCTTCAGAAAACGTCAGGTTGAAAAAAACAGAACTGACTGGCAAAGGTCATTTACCCCCTCCATTTCTACCCGTCCCATTCCTTCTCCCACTGAAGAGGAGCCTATGCAGGTGAATCATACACACCTCTCCAAAGAAGAACGTCAGAGAAGAATGAAAAAGAACCTCTGTCTGTACTGCGGAGAGTCTGGTCACCTGCTGATCTCCTGTCCCCGTAAACCGGGAAATGCCAAATCCTAACTGACCCTGGAGACATCAAGTTAGGAGTTATGAACCCGTCTCCAAAAATTAAAGATTTCACGATTACCCTAGCCTTGGATCTTAAACCCAAACCTGTCTTTGCTACTGCTCTAATCGACTCAGGAGCAGCCGGAAATTTCATAACGTCTAGTTTCATTGATAAATTTCAGATACCTTGTTTGACTCTCAACCATGCTATCTCTCTGACCTCGATAGACGGACGCCCTCTGACTAACGGGATAGTCACCAAAGAGACTCAACCTGTATTGGTCCGAATTGGGGCACTTCATTCTGAGTCCTTAAAATTCCTGGTGATATCAGAGGCCTCTCAAGAAATTGTTCTTGGTCTACCCTGGTTACGTAAACATAATCCCAGGATTGATTGGAGTTCTATGCAGATTCTGTCATGGGGTATGGACTGTCAGAAATCCTGTCTTCCAAAAATTCGACCTGTGAGAAAGACAGTTTCATTAGTTTCTTCTGCCATTCCCAAGGAATATCAGATGTTTGCCGATGTTTTTTCTGAACAACAAGCAAATATCTTACCCCCTCATAGGGAATGGGACTGTCCAATTGAATTGATACCTGATAAGATGCCACCTCGTGGTCGTACCTATCCGCTGTCCTTGCCTGAGACTCAAGCCATGACCGAGTACATCCGGGACAACCTGGCAAAGGGGTTCATCCGCCCCTCTACTTCACCTGCCGGAGCTGGGTTTTTCTTCATTGGCAAGAAGGACGGTGGTCTAAGACCATGTGTCGATTATCGAGGCCTTAATGACATTACTGTAAAAAATCGATACCCTCTTCCCCTGATTACTGAGTTGTTTGATAGGGTCAAGGGTTCTGTCATTTTTTCTAAATTAGATCTAAGAGGGGCTTACAACCTCATTCGTATCCGAGCTGGCGATGAATGGAAGACCGCTTTTAATACCAGAGATGGACATTTCGAGTATTTAGTAATGCCTTTTGGATTAAGTAACGCCCCTGCTGTCTTTCAAAGTTTCGTTAATGAGATTTTCCGGGATCTGTTATATGTTTCGGTTGTTGTCTATCTGGATGACATACTGATTTTTTCACCGTCTGTGGCTAAACATCAAGAACATGTTAAGGAGGTCCTGACCCGTTTGAGTGAAAACCACCTTTACTGCAAACTGGAGAAGTGCGTCTTTGGAGTGCCCAGTGTACCTTTTCTCGGCTATGTAATATCTGGCTCCAGTTTAGAAATGGACCCCAAGAAGGTACAAGCAATTCTGGATTGGACCCGACTTCATACACTGAAGGCCATCCAGAGATTGTTGGGCTTCGCCAATTATTATAGACGCTTCATTAAGGGATTTTCTACACTGCTGGCTCCCATTACAGCCTTGACCCGCAAAGGTACTAATCCTGCCCAATGGTCACCTGAGGCAGAGTCTGCCTTTCATCTTCTAAAACAGGCCTTCATCTCAGCACCAGTCCTTCGACAACCAGATCTGGACAGGCCTTTTTTGTTGGAAGTAGATGCATCATCTGAAGCTGTGGGAGCAGTCTTGTCTCAACGTTATGAGGACAACCGAGTCCATCCGTGTAGGTTCTTTTCTAGAAAATTCTCTCCTGCCGAAAGGAACTACGCCATAGGTGAGCAAGAACTACTAGCTGTAAAGTTGGCGTTGAAAGAATGGAGATATTTGCTAGAAGGCGCCAAGTTTCCATTTACGGTATTTACGGACCATAGAAATCTCCTATTTCTCAAAAACCTCCAATGTGTGAGTCCTCGTTTGGCCCGCTGGGCAATATTCTTTGCCAGGTTTCAGTTCACCCTGACCTTTCGGTCTGGAGCACTTAATCAGAAGGCTGATGCCCTATCAAGATCTCTCCTCTGTGATGATCAATCTGAAAATCAAAGCAATACCCCTGTCTTGGAATCAAGAGTTTTCACCGCATTACAACTTCAGCTTCCTACGGGAAAATCATTTGTGGCCCCGGAATTAAGGAAGCAGCTTCTCACTTGGGCACATTCCTCTCGCTTCGCAGGGCACTCAGGCACTCGGAAGACCTTGGAGTTCCTGAAAAGACACTATTGGTGGCCTTCTATGAAGGCAGACATAATGGAGTTTATCTCTTCCTGCTCCTCCTGTGCCCAGCATAAATCATCACGACAAGCTCCAGCTGGGGAATTGTTTCCATTACCTACTCCATCACGTCCATGGACGCATCTCTCCATGGATTTTGTCACAGATCTGCCAGTCTCTCAAAGATTCAACACTATCTGGGTTGTAATAGACCGATTTTCTAAGATGGTCCACTATATACCGTTGAAGAAGTTACCTTCTGCCCCTGACCTTGCACAGTTGTTTGTCCAACACATATTTCGTCTACACGGCCTTCCTGCTGAAATTGTCTCTGACCGTGGTGTGCAGTTTACTGCAAAATTCTGGAGGGCTTTGTGTTCTGTTCTTCAAGTGAAGTTAAACTTTTCCACGGCCTACCATCCACAAAGCAACGGCTCCACCGAGAGAGTTAATCAAGATCTAGAGACTTTCTTAAGAATTTTTATGTCATCTTCCCAGGACAATTGGGCTGCCTTGCTGCCGTGGGCTGAGTTTGCACATAATGCTTCCTGCCACACATCAACTAACCAAACGCCATTTCAGGTTGTATATGGCCTTCATCCTCGTGTTCCCGAATTCCGAAGCCTGCCTGTTTTCGATGTTCCAGCTGTGGAGGACACGGTGCGGAATTTTGCTGCCATCTGGACTCAAGTACGGTCTGATTTGTTGAAGGCATCCTCTCGCTATAAGACCCAGGCCGATAAGAAGCGTAGAATAGTTCCACGCATGCAAGTTGGAAGCCAGGTCTGGTTATCCACCTGGAATCTTCGTCTGAGGGTTCCTTCTATGAAATTTGCACCACGCTTCTTCGGTCCCTTCTCCATAACCTAAGTCATTAATCCAGTGGCCTATCGTCTACAGTTACCCCCATACCTAAAAATCCCTAATTCCTTCCATGTTTCCTTATTGAAGTCCCTGGTCCTGAATAAATTCCATAGTGCTCTACCTGCTTCTCCTCGAGTCCAGACGGAGAGAGGAGTTGAGTTTGAGGTCGCCCAGATCTTGGACTCTCGTCTTCGCAGAGGTCATCTACAGTATTTGCTGGACTGGAAAGGTTACGGTCCAGAGGAACGTTGCTGGACCGATGCTCGTGATGTCCACGCTCCCACGCTCATCAGGAGATTCCATTCTGCCCATCCGGAGAAGCCAGGTGAGTGTCCTGAGGCCACCCCAAAAGGGGGGGTACTGTCACGGCCAGGGTATTTCAGCATGGCGCTAGGCGAGTGTTACCTGTGAGGTCATTGTGGCGCGGGCAGCCTGGTGGCGGAGCTGGTGTCTGGCGGGGGGCTTTGGCAGCACGCGTTGTTGTGCGGGCCTGTTGTCACTCTGCGCTGGTAAGGTCTCCATTCCGTTTGGCATGGGCGCTGCCATCTTGCCTTCTGGCCATGTGATGCGGCTGGCCAATCCTGGTGAGTCACATGTTCCCTCCGGCCAGTAACAGCACGGCATGGGGTATTTAGGAAGGGTCAGTGCCTTCCTTCTTTGCCAGTGCAACGTGTATCTCAGCCTAGCTAAGAGGGAGTTCTCTGTGCTTTCCTGTTCCTGTGAATCCGCTGTCTGCCAGTCTGCCTGTCAGCTCCTAGTTCCCACTGGACTACCCTGCTACCTCCATCACCCTTGCCCATACCTGAGTGCCTGAGCCTGCTGACATCCTGCACTTCAGTTCACTATCTGCAAACCTGGCTTGTTTATTTTCAGTTTTACTACCTGCACACCTGGACTGCTCTAATTGTTTCTACCTGGACATTAACCCTTTTGCTCCCACCACAGAACTCTTGTGCACATTTATATTTTCCTGGACTTTTATTTACTGCCACATTATATGTCCACTCGAGCACTTATTAAAAATCCTAGTTTTTATTTACAATCTGCTTCTGTGATCGCTCCTGATACCACCCCGGGTCCACAAATAACCCAGAATGTAACATGTAGTTCATTTAAATTCAGGGAATGTTTTCTCCAGCTGCTTATTATTTGCAGATGGGACTCTGGGGGTCATTCAGACCCGTTCACGAGCAAAGGACGCTCGCAAATGGGTCGATGTTCCCCCACTGCGCATGCGCACGACGGAGGGAGCTCCGTCGTGCACATACGCGATACCCGGACAGCAACAGCCAAGCTGTCGCTCCGGGTCTCACACCAAAGGGGGCGTGCTGTTGATGTTGATTGACAGCACGCCCCCTTTGGTGGACGTGCCGGGGGCGTGCCTGCCAGATGGAGGCGTTCCCATGGGAACGCCTACCGTCTGGAGCCGGCCCCACTGACATCACTAGTGATGTCAGTGGGAGTGATTTTGGCTCTGATAGAGCCAAAATCACTCCTGGGCTTGCGGCAGCAAAACCCTACCGCAGGGTCTCCGTCGCAAGCCCGATGGTCGCGATGGTCAAGACCATCACGACCATCATCATGGACGCTCGCATATGCTGTGGGTGGTCACCCACAGCTATGCGAGCGTCCAAGAGGACGCTCCATTTTCAGGGAGGAGGGCCCTGATTCAGAGCGAGCCCTGATTCAGAGCGAGCGCTCTGGTCAGAGCGTTCAGCTCTGAATCAGGCCCTCTATACATACATAAGGTATCTACCTCATCAGCATTGAAAGGTGACTCCTGTCTGACAACAGATGCAGACTTTACCTAATATACCCAGCTGATATAGGCACTATGCTCTCATCACTCATTCACTGCCTCAGGTACACGGGGGACAGTAGATACCCTGGACCTCATTCAGAGTCGGTCGAAGTGGCCGCACGGTCGTCCACCACCGATGTTCGCTATACTGCGCATGCGTAAAGTTCGCAATGTGCGTGCGCAAACTAGCCGCTACTATCAGAAATTTCTCTCTCCTTGAACACAGCCAGTTCGGTAGTTTGAGTGACAGAATGAGGCGTTTGTGGGTGATAACAGGGGAAGGTGCTTGAAAATGGGGGAGTGGAGTTCCAAACGCAGACGTGCCTAATTATGCGAACGGCATTTTGTGGGAGTGCATACGGTTTATGGGAGTGCATAATTAACAAAGTAGCATCATGGCACATGTGATATGGGAGGTTTTTACACTGACATGATCGTAGAGCTTAAGAGAGGGTATGGTCAACCTACGACCAGTTTCGATGGTTGCCGATGGTCTCGATTAATCCTTATATGCCCGGAGATGACGTGCAATGCGTACGAGAAGGGGGCTTATTTTTTTGTCTTCCGACCGCTTCCTCCCCTTGGTCGGCCAGCTGCCGATCCGAACTTAGGGACGCAACTTGCGAGGGAATCATTTGCATATACGGCCCCTTTTCCCATACGACCGTGCGGCCGCTTCGACCGACTCTGAATGAGGTCCCCAGTACCTGTAGTGCAGATTTTTTTTCCACACTTTTACTTACCTGTACATATATATTGAACAAAGAGCTTAATGCTGTGCCTGCAAAACTATTTGAATGATTGTCATACTATGCACAGTTTGCAAAGCTATTTAAGCATCTTAATTAAAGGCTGTGGTATCTACATTTTGACATATTCATACGTGTACAATTATATAATTAAGTTACTTACTTTGTCATTGTTCATATAGAGCATGTTTAATGCTCTAATTTTATTGTTATATTTTTTATTAAGCAACTCATTTTTCCATTTTGCTTATAGCTTCATGTACTGTATGTGATATGACCAGCACTGTACTTTAGATGTCATATTTATGAATCTGGTCACAGACTTTTGGAACTACATACTTAATAATAAGTGGCTTGTATTTTATCTTTATAGGAATAAAGATTGAGGGGTCTATTTACTAAGCAGTGTTAGGAGACAGAGTGAATAGTGATAAGGTGCCAGCCAATCAGCTCCCAACTGTCATTTTTCAAACACAGCCTGTGAGATGGCAGTTGGGAGCTGATTGGCTGGCACCTTATCACTTTTCACTCTGTCTCCTAACACTGCTTAGTAAATATACCCCTCAGGGGTATATTTACTAATGTTCGATTTTGATTGTAGTGTGATTTGACATTCGATTTTCATTCGATTTGCATTTGGAGATTTACTAAAGGCAAAATCAAATGTCAAATCGAACATAAAACCATTTCCAAAATTTGATTTGATTCGCTTTGAGGTGAGCTAAATTGTACATTAAATCACATGTAAAATCAAACTTTGATAAATATTCCCCTAAGGGCCTTCTTTATCAATGAGCTTACATTGTTAAACTATCACTGGCCCTTTTTTTTATTACAGTAGACATGCCCTGATCTCTAGAGGGAGCTTCAGTAAACTGTAAGGAGGTGAAGAGGGGAGGGAGATTGAGGTGCACTACTCACCGCCATAGGCACAGGCCGCACCCCATGTGCAGACCACACCCCTGCAACACTGGTCACACACCACATCACTAGTCACACTCCCACGGCGCTGATCACACCCCTTGCCGAGGCACACCGTATGCCCTTCATAACCTTCAGCTCCATGCCCATGTGGACATTAATCTTTCACTGGACATAATGATGTCGCAGTGCTGCGAGTGAATAGGAGCAGCAGAGTGGTGCAGACCACCCGAAAACAGCAAAGAGGAGAGAATTAAAATAAAAGAAGAGAAGAATAATAATATAAGGGAGGAGGGTAAATAGAACTAAATTCATAAAAAAAAAATTCTTGCTGGTGATGTTGAATGTTTGACACCCAAAATGAAAAATATTGCATACCCCTAACCCTATCTTTATATGAGCCACTTTAAAGTTCCATAAATATACTATATTCTACATAGCTAAAGATTGGGAAGTATTGCAGCCCAAAAAGAGATATCTTAAAATAGGACAGGACACTGACAACAATAAATCCGTATATTTTAAATAATACAGTATAGACAAAATCAGGGGCATATCTATAATGGGTGCAGGGTGTGCAGGGCACATGGGCCCCTGGGTCCAGCGGGGCCCCGCACCGCACACCCTGCACCCATAGTATTACTTACCTTTCCGGAGTCCCAAGTCGGAGCGGGGGTCCGGTGCTGTAAAAATGACTGGAAAATGGCCGCAGCGGGCATTTTCCCATCGTTTACGTTTGCGCATGCGCAGTACAGTGAAAATGGCCACCGTACCCATTTTCCCATTGACCTGCGCATACTCTATAGACTTTTGGGTGCACTCTAGGGCCCAGAGTCTATAACTCCGGCGCTGGCCATGCACAGCTCAGTGCACTGCCGGCCGCCGGACACAGAGGAGGGGGCCCGTGTAGGAGACTGCACATGGGCCCCCTCCTCTCTAGAAGCGCCCCTGCACTAAATGTATGAATAAATGTCTCAATATTTGGCAAAACAAAGCTGTATTCATTTATATTAATGTGTATAAATCATACATAACATGTCTTTTTTTTTTTTTTTTTTAATAAAACTCTTTTATGTTGGATAGAATAATAGGAAAAATGGTGAATAGTGCTTTTACCTTCATCCCAGTAAAGTAAATGACCCTTATCTATGTAAACTTTAATACTATATTATTACAAAGTTGTCTTTCATATTTAGCAGATTGCATTTCACCACAGAGTTTCATTTTTAATATAAAATAACCGTCATGCTCTGTCACTTAGTTCAGATACTTGTCACCATGGGTTATCACATTAATCCTCTTCCCCATATCCCGCTCCCCTCCTCCTTCCTGTTTCCCATCGGTCTTGTCATTCGCGGTGTGTTATCTCCATCTTTATATTTCTACAGTTTACATTTTTCCAAATCTTAATAAAAAAAGAATTATTATATAAAAAAATAGCAAATTTTAATATATAAATAAAAAAAGTTTTCTATTTTATATAGTTTTACCTTACAATAGGCAAACACACATTCCCCACCAGCAGCTACAACTCTTAATCTACCTCCTTGTGTATCACTTGTTCCCCACACTTAAGCCGCATACACACTAGACGATTTTAAGGAACGATAAGGACGATACCGATATAATTCAACCATATATCGATTGTGCAGTGTGTATGCAGAGAATGGCCAACGATGCTTGTTCCCATCGTGTCGTTAGCAATGTCTTTTGTCATCTGCACATGCAGGCCAATCTGACGATATCGCCAAGAATTGCCTGCTCAGAGATGTGGCAGGATGACTTCACTGAAAGATATCTTCAAAGATATATATCAGTGTGTACACACAATATCGTTTATCCTGCACTACAGAAAGTTCAAGGGAAATCTTTCACCAATATCGTTCATACAGCACATTGGGCCTGATTCAGACCCACTCGCGAGCGGCTGTCCGCTCGCAAGTGGGTCGATGGTGTGCACTGCGCATGCGCACGACGGAGGGAGCTCCGTCGTGCTCATGCGCGAGACGCGACGAGTGAAGGACTTTCCTTTGCTCGTTGTGTCTGATCAAAGGGTGCGTGCTGTCGATGTTGATTGACAGCACGCCACCTTTGGTGGGCGTGCCGGGAGCGTGCCTGCCAGACGGAGGCGTTCCCAAGGGAACGCCTACAGTCAGAAGTCGGCCCCACTGACATCACTAGTGATGTCAGTGGGAGTGATTTTGGCTCTGATAGAGAAACTCAACCGCAGGCTTCTGCTCGCACTGGCGCATCAGCCTAGTTCTGATGCCCTGTGTCTCTGTCCCAGCCGGCTCCACTGAGCATGCGCGTGATCTCGCAAGTGTCACAAGATCCCCGCGTGCACCCTGGAGCCAGCAGCCGCCGCAGCAGGGACAGCGCTGTCCCTGCTATGGAGATAGGGCAGCGCCAGGCTGTAGCCGTCAATAATGACAGCTACAGCGGGCCGAACGGTCAGGCGATCTGACCGTTCGTACATGGCCCAGGCTATCGGCGCTGCTATCTTGTAGATAGCAGCGTCGATAATGACAGGGGCGCATAGCGCCTCTGTCATTTACCACCCTGACCCCCGATCATACATGGGGAGAAGCGGTATCAGCGCACATAACATGTGCTTATACCGCTTCTGGGCTTCGTACATCTCCCCCATTGTGTGAAGTTTGTTTGTTTCATTATCCCCTCATTGCGCAGTTATGTAATATAACAGTTCTTTATAAAGATAAAAAAATAATACTAATAATCTCGGAGATGCTGGGCACACCCCATTAGTGATGTAAACAGGGTCGTGTCATCAGACCTCGCCCCCTTTACGATTAGGCCACGCCGCATTTTCGGGCACATGCGCCATCATCTCACGCAGGTCCCGACTCCCTCCCAGCAAATGTTGGGATTTATGGTATTAGCATAATACGCAAGTGTGGCTGCGGCAAACATTGCAGCTGCGGAAGAGTCTCCATGTGACTCTGAATATGGCCCTAAGCATGAAGGCATTTGTGCCCTAAACATACATGTATAATGCATTCTGCCTAAATGGTGTAGTTACAGTATGTGTTTATTTTGAATGACACAAATCTTGTATCTTAATAAGTGCAAGTGAAAAAATCAGTATGTCAGTAATGTGTTAAATCGTCAGCATAAAGAGACGTTGAAAGCGTTTTGTGATTTGGCAGCATATTCAAGACATGATCACCAGACAATATCGCGCTGCTCTACGGCAAACATAAGTTTTCCATAAATGGGATAGGGGACTAAATGTGCCCTATCTAAACCATACGGGCAAAAAAAATATATAGTTGGGGTAGTGTCTGATGAAGAGATGCATTGGAGCACTTTTATGCTAATGCGCATGCGCCAAAGCCACAATGTGAATGTGCAGCTATTGGTTAGCGACGGCGGTCGCAGAGAGGATTTACTCGCAGAGTGAGTAGTCAGCATTTGGGAGAGGTAACGGGGTGGCTAGAAAAATGCAGGTGTGTCAGGACCATTTTCTGGCCATGCCCTAGTGAGCCCCTGCAAATTTGTACGCAGCTGGCGAGGCCCCGGCGTCTTAGGTGAGACGCTCAGTCTGAGACACCATAGGCTTCCTCAGAGGTTCGATGGGCGACCGATGTTACCAACCATTTTTTTCTTGTAACTAAGCGTCAGATGTGAGACGTTGGAGGTGGGCGTGTCTGTGCACAAGACGACGGCTGAGTCATTAGCATATTTTTGCAAGTCCACTACATTCAGGATCGCCACAGCAACGGGCATTGCCTGCATCACTGAATATCCCCATAATGACATCTGCTCATGGGGAGACATCCACATTTGAAAGACGAAGTCATCTCTTTCACAAATCCTGTAAATAATACCACAGACACAATGGAAAAAAACCTTTAATTAGAATAATTACTCACTAAATTGCTCTTTCCCCACATTATAACACACTTTCTAGCCACCCATTGATTTGATGCAAATGGAAACAGACGGGCAGAGCAATGCTAAATAACTTTGTTATAGGCATGTATATAATATAAACATTTTGTAATAGTAAAATGAAAACACAATAGCAATGGATGGAAATCAGTGAAACAGAGTGGTAGGCAAGTGACAGATAGGATGACAGTTTAATAAAATATTCAAGTGGTCAAAGCCTAGGATGTCTTAATAAGTCACGAAGATACAGTAGTACTGGATGTAAGTTGGAATATTCCTCATTTTGCTCATCATCCTCATTAGTGTCTGCTGCTTTACCACTCAGACAGACAGTGTTTAAACTCACTTCACCTTTTACTATTTAAAGTGATTGGGTAGGCTATATAACACTGAAATAATTCCACAGTGCTGGGGAAATCCCTACCTCGAAGTTAGCTCTTCATAACTTGTTACTGCTCCTTTATGTAAAGTAGCTGAAGCATAGAGAGGGTTGATATTTACCGTGTTACTTATACAAAGATGTGCGCAGACCAGAGGCGTCACTAGGGTTGGTGTCACCTGGTGCTGTAATGCACGGTGACACCCCCCCTCCCCTCCACCAAATAGAAAAAAAAATCGAGACCTTACCAGTCCAGCAATCACACTGTGATTATGCCACGCCCAGTGTTCTCGGTAGCAGTGCTTAAGGTGGCCTTAGAGACGTGGTGGAACGACCCCCCCCTTCCTCAGTGATTTATCAATGAAAGGACAGCGTGCGCCTAAGGCGCGTGGCACAAAAAAGGGGCGTGATCTCGAAAGAAAATGGCTTGTTCATACAATACTATCCCCAATTCAAATTACACCGCACAGTAGCACAATTTTATTTACATTACACCGCACATAGTGCCCTTGATTCACATTGCACCATAAAGTAGTGTCCCTTATTTATGTTACATAAGGTCCACATTAGTGACCCTTATACACAATGCCCATAGTAGTAGTGCCCCTTATACAATGCCCCCAGTAGTAGTGCCCCTTATGCAATACCCCCAGTAGTAGTGCCCATTATGCAGTTCCCCCTTAAGTAGTGCCCCTGTATGCAATGCCCTCTGTAGCTGTGCCCAATATGCAATGCCCCCTGTATTATAGCCATTTATGCAATGCCTCCTGTATTAAAGTCCATTATGCAATGCCTCCTGTATTAGAGCCCCTTACACTGTGCCCCCAGTAGTGCCCCTTACACAGTGCCCCTTACACAGAGGCCCCAGTAGCGCCCCTTATGCAGTGCCCCTTATACACTACCCCACTAGCTCACCTTATAAAGTGCCCCAGTAGTGCCCCTTATACAGTACCCCCAGTAGTGCTCTTATGCAGTACCCCCAGTAGCGCCCTTATACAATACCCCCAGGAGCTCCCCTTATGCAGTGTCCCCAGACAGTAATGCCCCTTATGCTGTGCCCCTTTTGCACTACCCACAGTAGTGCCAATATGCAGTGGTCCCAGTAATGATGCTTATGCTGTGCCCCCACCCCTGTGCAGTACTACTTACCTTCCTTTACGAAGTCCAGGCTGGCTTGCACTTGGGGTGTCTGGGCGGTGGGGGGCGCGCACCTCCTTCTTCTCCTTCCCAGAAAGGAAAGGTATATTTCCCCTTCAGCCGGCTTGCCGCGTGCGTGAGGACGTCACCATGGCCGGCGTCCAGAGCCACACACAGGCACAGAGATATGCTCTGTGCTCTGCTTGTGTGGCTCTGAACGTCGGCCGCAGTGAGAGAATTAACTGACCCTCAGCAGCGGCTGCAGGGCCAGTCCATTTGGGGTCGGCGGGGGGGTGTGGTGGTGCCGGGGAAGGGGGTTTACGGGCAGCAGACGTGTCTGTGGATGGGGTGCGGCCCGCATGTGTGTGTGCTGCTCTTTTTGGTGTCACCCTCTTGATGGGTGACACTCAGTGCGGGCTGCACCCCCCGCACCCCCCTAGTGACGCCACTGGCACAGACCCTTGTGTTATGGTTCTAAATTATTGTCGTATTTTGGTTTTGGCAAAACCATCCTCAAGTGTTTTGGGTTCGGTTTTGCTTTTGGATCTGGGTTTTTTGATAAAGACAGGTAAAATCATGTAACTTGGACCTATAGTACAACATTATTAACGAAGACAACAGTAACATTAAATTCCAGTCAATGTTGACCACCTCACAGCTCACAATATTGTTTTGACATATATTTGGTCAAAGACTGTAGTGAGCTGACTGGCTAAACTAAGTGACAGAGCAGTGGCACAAAAGCACGGCAGTTTAAAAGGGATGCAGTCAGGAAGCCGACGGTCGAAATGCCGACCGCCAGCTTCCCAACTGTCTAATCCCGGCAGGGGTCTAATGTCAGGCACCCCGACACCTCTCATTTTACCTACACCAGGAGCCCGATGACCGGGATACCGAATGAAGGTGAGCTGGGCGGCAGGCACGGACAGTGGCGGGGGGGAGGGTCAGGTTAGGGGCTCCTGGGAGGGACTTAGGGTTAGGTACCCCCCTGGCAGGGTTAGAGTTAGGCTAGGGGAAGGGGGGGTTAAGGTTGGGCATTTACAAGGGGGGTTAGGGTTAGACACTTGGGGGGGAGGTTAGGGTTAGGCCACCCTAAGAGAGGGTTAGGGGTGGGGGTTAGGTTAGTTATAGTTAAAAAAAACTTACCTATCATGATCTTCACTGCCGGTCTTCCAGCATCGTCATCTGAACATGCGTCCGGCGGTGTTTCATACCGATCCCATTTAAAAGAATATAGCATATCTATGATAAACAATTGTAAGAGCAGCGCACTTCAAGTTCACTCCTAACAAACACACACAAGAGTCTGTGGATGATTGCAGGTGCAAGCTATATCTGACAAACAATGACAAAGATGCCTGCAGTCTTTTACATGCTTCCCACCCACTCTACCTACAACTGCCTCTATGTAGTGTTGCAGCACGGACTACAGCCCACACCTTCTCGATACACTCCTGTGTGAAATGTCACCTGAAATGACAAGGGAGGGACTTAAATACAATCCAAAACACGCAAGATCCATTTTTAATTCTGAGTTCCGAACTTGGCGAGAAGACCCCAGAGATTTTTTTCTCCAATATAATTTTTTCAAACATTTCTGAAACTAGAAAAAGTTATTAAAATTGATTGTGATTTGAAGCCTCAAGCTTTCAAATCCAGGTGTTACAGATCTTATTTTGTTTTAGGAGTGAAGAATAGCGGAGACATGACTCAAAACTGGGAGAAATGCGGCACTAAGAAAGACATATCTGCAACTCAAACCATCAAGTAGTGACAGAAGAGAAAGAAAATAAAATTCCACATGGGAGAGTAAGAAATATACACTTGCTTTATGAGCCTGTAGTTTAGAATTTGATAAGCTTCTTTGAAAGGGCCTAATCCTGAGTCACGGTTGTAATTCCTGATGCCCACAGTGATTGATGGTAAGTGGTAAATTTACTACGATTCAAGTTTGATTGAGATTGCAATTTCGGGTGAGTTTAGGCATTTACTTAAGATGCAAATTTACTAAAGACAAACTTGGGTGAGTTTGAGAGAGATTTCTCTCTGTTCACTGAAAAACTCGGGTGAGATTGCAAACTCCAATAAACTTACCATCGGCCAAACTCGGAAGTACTTTTCATGAAAACGATACAACTCGGGAATTTTCTAAAAAAACGAGATGACAATCTCGGGTGTAATTTTAGCAAACTCGCAGCTAAATAGAAGTTTTAAATAGACCACCTCCTGAGCTGCGAGTTTTCCAAAAACATACACAGATCAGTGTGATGTGTGTATGTTTCTGCATGGTAACCTTCTCTAAAGGGTTAATTTAAAAAAAAATGACATGGGTCCCCCCCTAAAAAGCATAACCAGCCACGGGCACCTTAGCCGATCCTGGTTCCCAAAAATATGGAGGAAAAAACGCGTAGGGTTCCCCCATATTTTAGGAACCAGCACCTGGCTGCTGACCAGCCATGGCTTTAAAAATAGGGGGAAAAATTGTGTAGGGGTCCCCCTATTTTTAAAACCAGCACCAGACACAAATCCAGCCAGGGTGTAATGCCACAGTCAGGGTACCCTATCACCAGGTCTCCCCGGCCAAAGCATTAACACCCCAGGCCGGTCAGCCAAGTCAGGGATCTCAGGGGAGGTGGGTACACTACCCTATAAAGGGGTCCTCCCTCTCATGAGCACCCCAGGCTTAGTCTGAAGCCCGGGGCTCTTCCCCGCACCCCTGCAGGCAGCCTGCACCCATACTCCCACTGAAAAAAAAATTAGTAAAAAAAACAGAATACACACCATAGAAAGTATAAGTTTATTACAATCACCTACCACACTCACACATACTTACCTGCTGCCAGGTGATCTGTCCCCTTCTCCAGTAGAAATACAATGGGAGTACCTGTGAACAAAGATCCTATACTCACCTCCGCTGGTCTCCGTAGCATCCCCAGTAAGTCCCGAGCAAAGCAGACTGTAGCCGTCTATGTGTTGCCACATAGGGCCATATTCAATTCCCAGCGAAAAGTCCCGTATTTTTCGCATGCTGGACTTTTCGACTACTTCGTCTGTTTTCAGTGTTGAAAAATATCATGCGTATGCCTGCTTTTCGACGTATTCAATTAGAAATCGTCGAAAACGGGAGCCGGCGAAACTAACATGCGAAAAGTACTGCCAGATTTGGGGAAATGAGCCTGACAACCCCCAAAAGATGGACTGACATTGGGGATCACTCTAGATATCTCCTTATAGCTCTGCTGAAGGTATTTGGGGTACTTAAATGCTCTCAATAGCTGCTATTTCGCGTCTTTGCAGAAGTGGTGATGAATAGCATTTATCAGGTTTTTTTGGTGAAAATAGATAGTCCCAGCAAATTTGGGATACCTTAAAAATCGTTAAAAATCCACCTGCCGCAAGCACCTGCAAAAACACCTGGGGCATACTTGTGGAGCCCCCTGGAGTCTATTTTGCTACGTTTTAAGTTTGTCCCCCAACTTTGAACTTTTTCACCCCCAAATCGAAAGTACTTTTTTGGGGTGATCTAAAGACGTTTTTAATCTTTTTTTGACACAGTTTACCTTTGGGGGACTGCCCCAATTCTGCACTTTTTTTCGACACCTATTCATAGGCGAAATTTTTTTGCAGGTCCCATTGCATTGAGTTTCCGCACTGGCAAAAAGTCTTTGAAATTGAATATGGAGGAAACTTATCGCATGGCGAAATGACGTCACTCGCGATACTTTTCCGCAGAAACGGACTTATCATGGCTAATTGAATACGGCCCATAGACGGCTACCCGGCTTCTGACGGGAGACCCCACGTGTAACCTGTCAAAAGCCGGACCCGCCAGCCAATCAACAGCTGCTCTACAATTGCTAAGACTCTAAGGCACTGTGGTTCGAGAAAGTTTGGAAACCACTGCTTTATGGTATGTTCTCAGGCCTCAAAAATTGTTATGTAAGTCTTGTAAAGTATTTTTAAATCATATTGTGGAATGGTTGATTTGACATGGAAATTGGACATAAAAATTCAGGACTGCAGAAAATGATAAGTGACAGAGTTGGAGGGGGAGATAGTGGGAGCAAGAGAGTGACAACTGTAGGGGTCATCTCACAAGCATCCAATGAGAAGCAAATAGACAGTGCTGCTGATTGTCATCGTTATTGATTATCATTGCCCCAGCCCTCCAGTGCACACTAGAGATACAGGCCCTCATTCAGAGGAGGTCGGAGGATGCAAGTGGTCGCTCAGAAACTGGGCGGCCGCTTGCATCCTGACCGGCCGCCTCTGTTTCGGTCGTTAGACTGTGGGTTTACCATAGACCATCGCGACCATCGGGGCTTACGACGAGACCCTAGGGTAGGGTCTCACTTGTCGTAAGCCCCGGAGAGCTTCTGGCTCTGTCAGAGCCGGAAGCTCTCCACTGACATCACTAGTGATGTTAGTGGGGCCTCCCCCAAATGGCAGGCGTTCCCATGGAAACGCCTCCGTTTGGGCTGCCACCCCCCCGGCCCGCCTTCCAAACGGGGCGAGCTGTCAATCAACATCGACAGCTCGCCCCCTTTGGAAAGAGACCAGCTACGACCGGCGCTGTCGGTCGTAGCGGGTTTCACGCATGCGCACAAAGGAGTCGGCTCCCTCGTGCGCATGCGCACTGGACAAACATTGAGGAGGCCGTGCGGTCGCAGACCGTACGTCCGCCTCTGAATGAAGCCCACAGCTCCCAGAAGGCATATCTGGGAAAGTATCAGTCTCCAAGAATAAGGGAAGGGATGCAAGCTAACAATACACAAAAAACAGGACAATGAGATATCATTTAGACCTTTAGTCAGTGCAGATATAAGTTTTATTTAGATACTTAGTTGTTGCAGATTATAAATTTCCGCTGTTAACATAAAGATTGGGAAGTGAATTTATAATAAACTTGTTCTTAGATTATGCTGTGTAGTTTATTTATTAAATATAGAAATCAGTAATTTCATTCAATGTTCTCAAGCCTTATATCTTAATGGGCACACACATTTAGGTATGTAGTTTGTAATCCTTTTATACTGTATTTAGTGCAGTTAGATAGTATCATTTCTGAGTCCTGTGAAGGTGTATAGAATATGTGATTGTTAGTACATTTCTATACCCATTTCCCACATCTACCCAAACACCTCAGCTTTTGTATCATTTCATGATATTGAGCTAGAGATCAAATAATAATAAAATTATAATATATAATATGACAAAATAAAGTATTACAAAGAATATTTTCAAACTCTGATTATATGAATGTATCCTTTGATTATTATTTTAGGCTGTACTACTAGCTACTATCTACATTTTACAAAGTTATTGATTCCCTTAGCAAGAACCCTGGAGGTTGCACGATGCAGCAATTTTTGTGGGGCTCAGCAGATTCGGCATGGTCCTTCCCCACTACCACACATTCTTCCTCACCATTTGTGGTCCTGCTAGGGTGCTTATCAACTTAGGTCCTGATTCAGAGGCACTCGCTATTTGCGAGCGCTCGCTCTGAATCAGGGTAGATTTTTAAAAAAAAATCTGCCTCCAGGCTGCTCGCATAGCTGTGGGTGACCACCCATAGCTCGTGCGGGTGGCCTGGCGATGGTCGCAATTATCGCAACCATCGTGCTTGCGACGAGACCCTTGTGGTAGAGTCTCATCCACCGCAAGCCCCAGTGAACTTCCTGCACTAATAGAGCAGGAAGTTCACTACTGACATCACGTGTTATGTCAGTAGGGCCGCCCACAAATGACAGGCGTTCCTTCGGAAACACCTCCGTTTGTGCAGCCACCCCCCACGACCTGCCTACAAAAGTGGGTGAGCTGTCGATCATCATCGACAGCCGACCCGTTTTGCTGTGAGCCCCATGCGAGTGAAGTTCTCACTCGCTCCGGGGCTTGAGCACACGCAGTGCGCACACCGCTCAGGCACACTGCCCGACCATTGACCCGCTTGTGAGCGCTATGTGCTCGTGAGCGGGTCTGAAACAGGCCCTTAGTCAAATCAATATAGTGTTAGATATTGTCGCTTGGATACAAGAGTCTATGACATAAATATCACGGTTGTATTTTCAGAACATAGGGCAATATGACACCTGTTAGTAAGCGAAGACTTCTATGTCAGTTATATAACAGAAAAACATAGGGGTTTATCCACTGGTGCCGAGGGACCACTTGCTTATAATTATTTAAGCTGCCACCAAATGGAGTATTGCAACTACAATTCGACCAAAGCAATTATATACAAGTAAAATGCGCTAAAATAAATGTGCTATATAACTATATATTTGTATATTTGTAGGAAGAAGCAAGTTGATAAAAAATAGTCAATATATATAATTATTTCAGAGTTCTACAATTATTGCATGGTTTTATTATGTGAAATTTTAGAGTATGTTTACTAAATTGACTGTTGATTTTTTAAATGGAGTCAGTGATCACAAATTCTGCCTACAAATATAGAAATATATTAATTATATAAATTATTATATTATTAAAATGTATTAAATATATGAATATATTAATATTAATATATGGTATTAATCATGTATTGCTAATCCAGGGATGTGCTGTACTGTCCATCAAGGGGTGTGCTATCTAAGGTTGTGCTGTCCATCCAGTGTGCTGTCTGTCCACTGGCTGTAAAAAAAAAAGTATCTAAAAGTTTTTCAAAAATTTGTACCCAACACTGTAAAGCTGTATGCTGAACTCCCCCCCCCCCACAGTGTATCCAAAGCACTGTGATGCTGCTGGCCTTATTGTGAGTGATGCTGTAGGTTCATCATACTGCAGTGCATAATTTGTAAAGTATTGTGAGTGACACTGATAGTCAGAAATACCGCAGTGTAATATTATTCATACAAGTATTGTGACACTGTTGGTCAGTAACACTATACAAGTATTGTGACACTGTAAGTGGTAGCACAGTGTAATAATCATTACAAGTATTGTGACACTATAAGTGGGTAGCACAGTGAATTCATAAAAAATATTGTGACACTGAAAGTAGTAGCGCAGTGTAATATTAATAAAAAACATTGTGACACTATAAGTGGTAGTGCAGTATATTCATAAAAAATATTGTGACACTGAAAGTGGTAGCACAGTGTATTCATAAAACATCGTGACACTGCAAGTGGTAGTACAGTGTATTATTCATAAAAAATATTGTGACACAGTGTGGTAGTGCAGAGTATTATTCATAAAAATTATTTTGACACTGTAAGTGTTAGCACAGTGTATTCATAAAAAACATTGTGACACTGTAAGGGGAACCGCAGTGTATTATTCATAAAATATATTGTGACACTGTAGATCATTGATACCCCAGTGTAATATTTAAAATTGGTACAAATTGATGTGTGTGCTGTACCCCACTTCAATCATGTTTCTTGATATGGAGAATGATCAGTTGAGAGGAGAGTAGGAATCACATACTAGTGCTGGAGGTGCTGCCAGTGCCACCAGTCATGATGATACTAGTCCGTCTATGTCATCTAATAAAGCCAATGCCCAAGGGCATACAGGGCTTAAGTCAGGGCATCTAAAATCAAAGAAGCAATCTTTTACAGTGGTAAAGAAAAAAACATCAAAGGGAAAGTTACCCGCAGAAAGACATACAATTGGCAATATGCCTTTCACCACATGAAGTGGCAAGGAAAGGCTAAGGCCTTGGCCTTTATTTATGACTGGTGGTTCTGCCTCTTATAATGATGTAAGCTCTTCTCCCTGTAGATGTTTCAAAAAAATGGAAATTTTAAGGCGCAGGATCCAACTGTGCACTCAGAAATGTCACAAATCCCTGAGGAGAGTCTAAGTGTGTAGGCGGGTGCCATGTGTGAGCCTGACCTTTCCAAAACTGTACTCGAAGAGGAGCCTCCTTTCACCACTTGTGCATCCTCTGCAACTGTGGGGATGAGCAGCACAAGTCAACATGCTGACATAGAAATCGAGGCTTCTGTGGAAGTGCACCAGGATGAGGAGGATATTTTTGTAGCTGATGTTGATGAGGATGTTGTTTGGGTAACTCAGGCCCCAGTGGATACAGTTGTTGCCCATGATAAGGAAGAGCCCATTGTCATGCCTGGGTATAAAGCAAAAAAATCCACTTCTTATGTATGGGATCATTTCTATCCACGCATCTGGCATCATCATCACCAACACTTTCATCAACAATATCCTCAATCATGATCAGAACTAGTCCTGCATCCAATCTGATATGGGTAACTCAGTCCTCCCCTATCCTGGATTCATTAGAAGAATCCTTGAGTGCTATGCCTGCTGCTGCTGGAAGTTGCTTTTCATCCCAGAAGGGGAACAGAAAGACTGCTAGTAGTAGTTTAAAAAAAATTGACTGTTAGACAATCATTTGCAAGGGGGAGCAAGTATGCCCGCAGTCACCCAGTTGCACAGCGGAACACTGACGTGATAACATCTATGTTGGTATTAGATGTGTGTCCAATATCTGCCATTAGTGCAGTGGGTTTTAGACAGTTAATTGAGGTCCTGTGTCCCCTCTACAAAATTCCATCAAGATTCCACTTCACTAGAAAAGCTATTCCCAGCTTGTATAGGGTCGTTAAAAAATGTAATTAGTGTCCTCTAAAATGCCATTGTACCCACTGTCTACTTAACCACAGATATGTGGATGAGTGGAACAGGGCAAACACAAGATTACATGATTGTAACAGCCCACTGAGTGGATATATTGCCTTCAGTGCCACCAACAACAGCAACAGCATCTAAGAAACAGCAGCTCATTCAAAGCCAGGCTGCTACTCTGTGTATTACCGGTTTCACTAAGAGGCATACCGCTGACAACATCTTTGAAAAAAGTAATTGCAAAATGACTTACCCTGCTTGGACTCTCCTCGGGATTTATGACAACACCACCAATATTGTGAGAGCATTACAGCAGGGTAAATTCCAACATGCCTCATGTTTTGCTCATTCAATCAACTTAACAGTAGCACAATAAATGGACTGTGAATATGGGCTAAAATGTAGGTGGTTAAATGCAGCAAGGTAGCATTTAAAATGTAGGTTCACAAAACCTCCCAGTAATAATACATATAACACATAATAAAATGCAATCAATGTGCAAAAGCCAAAATCAAATTCTCATATAATGAGCAAATGTCAATCACTCTAAAATGTTTCCAGAAGTTCTTCACATACAGTATATATAGTCCCACTTCCAGTAATATTTCAATGGTGGATACTTTGTATTTATACACTGGTCCCATCCCAGGATAAGTCAAAACTTCAAAGCATTTTTGTTCTTTCCTTATATGTGGTACTCATAAATTGAAAGGCACAACACATATATGAAACAAAAAAAGCAAAAAAAGAGAGACCAGTAGTGCAGATACCTTTGTTAAAGGGTTATGAATTTTAATAAAAAAAGCACTTACAAACCAAAAAACTTTATAAACATATATAGGCATGGCTATCTTGTGTGTGGGGCCTCTCATCAACCCAGTTGTTATTCAAATGGAAAAAGCAGGGCTCTGGATCCCTCTCGTCCTATGCAAGATTGGAAGCAAACAGGGGTTCCCACACTGGCCAGTCCTTCTCAGCTGCCACCCCGCTTACCGTGTTTCGAATCTGTCTCAATTCTTCATCAGTCATGTGGCATGGATGTCCCAACACATATATAAATACCCCCTCTAATTACAATCTAAAACAAAACACATGTATGTAGTCCTATCGGAGCACTAGACGCTGAGTGTGATTCCTCTTCCATGAACATACGCCTGACCGATACTGCCGGTATGCGTTCCTACGGCTCAGACATCAGAGTACAAGCTTCCTTTTCTCTCCCATGAAGCAGGAAGCAGTTTATGCATTCCACCTTGTTTTAAATGTGTTCCACTAATATTTTCCTATGACTCCATATATGGTATGTATTAGACTTGATCAAAAGTTAAACTTTTATTTTTCTTTCTTTCATTGACAGATGTGGATATAAAAAATGGATTATTCACATATCGTCCATTCTCACAGGCAATAGATAATATAGAAAAAAAGAAAAATAGGGGGGTATGAAAAAATGGATAGTTATATAATATACATTAAAAAACACTTTTTAGAATGTATACATATATATACACTTAAGCATATATAAAAATATATAAATAATAAAATATATAATATACATATACAAGCACAAGCAAAATAAAATCAAGTATAAAAATCAGGTTACAAAACATTTCATCTCAATATCACAGTTAAGACCCTTTTGGAATGAGTATTCAAATTAAAAATCCACTTCATCTCTGATTTTGATAAACCTTGTTTCTAAATCCCTCATCCTCCAGGATGGTTTTATTCCAATACCCCAAAATTTACTAATGCTACATTCTTTTTGATTATGCTCAGATTTAAAGTGGACCAATAAAGAATGTTATTCAAGACCCCTACGTATATTATAAATATGCCCTGCGAGACGTATTTTTAAAAACCTACTGGTTTTTCCAATATAATATGTCCGCAAGAGCATTTACTCTCATAGATAATATTTTTAGTTTGACATGTCAGAAAATCTTTAATTTTATATGTTTTCCCATTCACAATAAAATCCACAATTTTACTTTTTGGGCTTTTCACCATTCGGCACATTAAACACATACTGCAACTGTGAAATTCCTGTGTTCTTATACTGAATCTGGGAGCATCTTCAATGTTGCTTCTGACTAATTTATTTTTAAGAGACGGGGGTTTCTGATATATAAAAACTGGATGTTTTGTGATTTGTTTTCCTAGTACTGGGTCTTTCTGAAGGAGACCCCAATTTCTCTTAAAAATACCCTCTATCTCCTTATGGAGAGGAATGGACTGGCTGATAAAAGCCCATTTTTATCTTTCATTATCATATTGCTTGATTCAATCTTTAGGTTTCTCCTTCAATAAATCTTCTCTTTTGACCTTTTCTATTTTTTCTTTTGCTCTCTGTATGTTTAACTCAGAATAACCTTTATTGAGAAATCTTTGTCCTATTTCCACAATTTGATCTCTACATACAGCCGCATCACCACAATTTGTTTAACCCATGTGAATTGGCTGAAATATATCCCTTCCAGTCAATTTAGGTGGTGCTGGCTGTTTCTTTCTATATATCCATTAGAATCAGTTGGTTTTCTAAAGATTTTAGTCATAATACAATCATTCTCTATATAAATACATAGGTTTAAAAATGAAATTTCCCGTTTACTTGTAGTAGAGGTTAAACAAATTTTAAAATCATTGTTATTAAGAGCATTTAAAAAGACAATTAAAAAGTTTGATCCCCATCCCAAATTAAAGAATATCATCAATAAAATGATGCCAGGATACCAGGTTTGCCCCCATGGTCTCATTCTGGAAGATATGTTGGTCCTCCCAGTAGGCCATTTACAAATTTGCATAACTGGGAAACCTGGTACCCATAGCTGTGCCTAATTACTGCACATAATACACCCCATCAAAATAAAAATCGTTATTATCTAAAATGAACTTAATGCTTTCTAAAATAAACTGTTTAGTATTTCCATCATAATTACTTTTATTCAGGTAACATGATACTGCCTTTAAACTCTTGTCTTAATCAATAATAGTAAATAACATGCTTACATTGGCACTGCCCAATATGCATGTTGCTTCCCATTTTATACTTTCTAGTTTTCTCAAAACTTCCCGTTTCTTTAAGGAAAGCCTTAGTTGTTACTACTAGAGGTTGTAGGATGAAATCGACAAGGGCTGACAAATTTGATGACAGGCTATTACAGTCAGATATTATTGATCGTCCTGGCAGGTGGGGGGGTCCTTATATATTTTGGGATATACTGTATATATATATATATATATATATATATATACTGTAGTTGGAACTGAGGGTTCTTCTACATTCATAAATTCCAATTCTTTCTTATTTATTACATCTTTTTCACAGGTATTAGTTGTAAGATCTAATAGAGCTTTGGCTTTTTCCTGAGATTAATTGCATCATCACCTCTTTTACATAATCTTCTCTATCCATAAGAGTCCTTCATTTTGTATGGAGCACTGCACACCACTTTCTTGAGCACACAGTGCATCAGCCTAGTGCCTAGTATCTCGCTCCAGACCCTCTCCACTGGGCATGCGCCAGAGATCCCATTTGCAGCACCCAAAGCCAGCAGCCTTCACATCACTGACGTGCCAACAGTGACACAAGTGTGTATCTTAAAATGCATAGTCAGTTTGTAATCCAAGGACCCCTCTTTCACTCAGACCCCACTACTAGTTTCTAAGACATGAAATCATTTCTGTATCTAAGTCTGGGACAGTGCCAACAGTGCCGCAAGTGTGCGTCTTAAAATACCAAGTAAGTTTGTAATCCAGAGACCCCTCTTTCACTCAGACCCCACTACTAGTTTCTAAGACATGAAATCATTTCAGTATTTAAGTCTGGGATAGTGCCAAAAGTGGTGCAAGTGTGCAGTTTAAAATGCACAGTCAGTTTGTAATCCAGAGACCCCTCTTTTTCTCAGACCCTACTACTAGTTTCTAGTCATGACATTACTACAGTACAGTACAGTGTATGAGCACCACACACAACTTTCTTGTGCACACAGCGCATTAGCTCATTGCTAATGCACTGTGTGTTACTCCAGGCCAGATTCAATGGCCATGCACAGTACTATGAGACTCCACACACCACAGAATAGTGCAACTAGCAGGGTGCTTCATGGTGCATGGAGTGCCACACACCACTTTCTTGAGCAGACAGCGCATCAGCCTAGTGCTGGTGCACTGTGTCTCACTCCCAACTGGCTCCACTGGGCATGCACTGGAGATCCCATGTGCAGCCTCTGGAGCCAGCAGCCACCACAGCGCTGATGTGCTGACAGTGCCACAAGTGTTCGGCTTAAAATGCACAGTCAGTTTGTAATGCAGAGACACCTCTTTCACTCAGACCCCACTACTAGTTTCTAAGTTTCTAATACATGCATTCACTATAGTTTCTAGTTTATAGTTTCTAATACATGCACACACTAAGTCTGGGACAGTCAACTGGGACAGCCAATTGTAATCGTGAGACCCCTCTTCACACACACCACACTACTAGTTTCTAAGAGATGAAATCACTATAGTATCTAAGTCATGAAATTAGTACAGTACAGTGTATGAATGCCAAAGCTTGGAAATCACTGAATATGCCAACAGTGCTTCAAGTGTGCAGCATAAAATGCACAGTCAGTTTCACTACCCAGTCCTCACTACTACAGTATTTTCTCTGCGATTCTCTACTAATGTATACAGTATTTAATTGGCCTGCCTGTCATAGCTTACTGTTCTATTGTACTGTATTATGTAGTGCCTTAATGTACAGCAATGTCC
Source organism: Taudactylus pleione (assembly GCA_031769625.1). NCBI lineage: Eukaryota > Metazoa > Chordata > Amphibia > Anura > Myobatrachidae > Taudactylus > Taudactylus pleione. The sequence goes on from JAUIMM010000205.1 coordinate 536,223, forward strand.
AAAAGTTTTGACAGTGACACCAGTATTGGTTTTCGCAAAGTTTGTTGCCTCAGTGTTTTTAGACCTTTTTGTCAGATGTTACTATGATATACTGAAGTAAAATTACAAGCATTTCATAAGTGTCAAAGGCTTTTATTGATAATTACATTAGGTTTATGCAAAGAGTCAATATATGCAGTGTTGATCCTTCTTTTTCAAGACCTCTGCAATTCGCCCTGGTATGGTGTCAATCAACTTCTCGGCCACGTACTGACTAATGGCAGCCCATTCTTGCCTAATCAATGCTTGGAGTTTGTCAGAATTTGTGGGTTTTTGTTTATCCACCCGCCTCTTGAGGATTGACCACAAGTTCTCAATGGGATTAAGTTCTGTGGAGTTTCCTGGCCATGGACCCAAAATTTCATTGTTTTGTTCCCCGAGATACTTAGTTATCATTTTAGCCTTATGGCAAGGTGCTCCATCATGCTGGAAAAGGCATTGTTCGTCACCAAACTGTTCTTGGATGGTTGGGAGAAGTTGCTCTTGGAGGATGTTTTGGTACCATTCTTTATTCATCGCTGTGTTCTTAGGCAAAATTGTGAGTGAGCCCACTCTCTTGGCTGATAAGCAACCCCACACATGAATGGTCTCAGGATGCTTTACTGTTAGCTTGACACAGGAAGAAGACTTTTGTATGGTGGCCTGGTGTCAAGGAGGGCAGCAAAGAAACCACTTCTCTCCAGGAAAATACGCCCTTCCCTGTGACGACCCCTGCTGCAATGCACCAGCTGCACCACCGATAGTTCTGTCACCACTGCTCCTCTGTCCACACTGAGGAGTGTGGCGCTCTAAGCAGCCATGTACCTACCTGGCACAGGGCAGCAGCCCCTCCCCTGCCTTGGTCGATGGCCAAGGGGTAGATACGCCCTGTATACAATTTGATTTATACAGGTTTATAATGTGTTAACTGTAAACTAATTTGCCACATTCATGAGTAGGTTGGGCTTAACAATTGTTAAATTTTTTTGTAATTTATATAAAGAGCTAATTCATATACAAATGGAATAATCATAGTATTGATTTACAGTACATGAAAATTGCAAAATACATAATGTATCAGGTTTGTTGAAAATCATCGTGATCTGAATTATTTATGAATTGTGTTTCTGCTGTTGTTAAAATGTTACATGATAGCTCTACAGAAATGCTTTATTCAACAAAAAAGAAAAACTGTCTAATGCTACCTATTTGTACAGATATGTCTGCTTATTACTATGCCTTAGCCACTGTACAAGGCCTGCATTCAAGGTAGAAACATGTATTGTATTTGTTTTAATAAACAATCCACTAGACTAATACATTATATTATTTGCTTTTTTCATCTGTAAGGACGCCAATATGATTTCATTACATGTACAAAAATAATCACGCTCAAATATTGTCTGAATTATAGGATAAAAGGAAAAACAGTGCATTAGGCTAATATACAATCCAAGATAGAGTGCTCATAATGCTAAGAAAACAAATGAGCATCTATATAACAATTCTACAACACAAGTCCTGAGATGGACATGTGCAGTTATAAACAGTGTACCCACACAATCCCTGCTAATGGCTCCCATTTGCAGGGGACAGAGAGATGGGAGTCATAGCTGGAGGTACGTGCAGGGCATAGGGACCTTGGTCATTGAAGTGCAAGCTAGGAATCTGGCTGAGCATAATTAAGCCCTCAGGTGAGCCCAAGTTGAGACATGTTATGGCTGCTGCTTTAAGCAATAATATTGACTGTTGATTAATGTAATTATTACCCATTTAGGTTTGAGGTGTTTTTTTGTTTATTTATAACTAGAGATGAGCGGGTCTGGTTCTCAGAGAACCGGACCCACCCGAACTTTCAGATTCAAGCCGAGATCCGAGACCGGCACGGGTTTTCCCGCCGGACTCGGATTTCAAAAATAGGAGAACCGAACCCGCCCCAACTACAGGGATCCGAGGCAGATCCAAGTCAGCTCTGGTTTTCCCGCCTGACTCGGATCTGAAAATGAGGCAAAACGTCATCATCCTCCTGCTGTTGGATTCTCGAGGGTTTTGGATTCTATAAAGGTCCCGTGATCTCCGCCATTTTTTCATTCCAGCTGTGGAGAGTGCAGAGGGAGGAGGGAGGGTGCTGGGATCTATGATCTGTGCTGTTGTTGTATGCTAATGTTGTGCATAGGGGCTGGCTACTGTTGTCCATATAGGGGCTGGCTGTTGTCCTGTCCATAAGGGCTGGTAGGCTGTTGTCTATAGAGGGGCTGGCTGGCTGTTGTTCTGTCCATAGGGGCTGGCTGGCTGTTGTCCTGTCCATAGGGGCTGGCTGTTGTCCTGTCCATAGGGGCTACCTATTGTCCTCTCCATAGGGGCTGGCTGGCTGTAGTGCTGTGTTGTCCATGGGTTGCTTTGTCCTTCGGGGGTGCTTTTCACCCACCCCCAGTGTGAAAAAAATTAAAATAAATGTAGGTTAGTAGTGGTAGCCACACTTGTCATCAGCACAGGGGTGCTGTGTTGCTGTCTGTTAAGAAGCTGCTGCCTCTTTCAGGGGTTCACACCAGTGTTAAAAAAATAAAAATAACAATTTTTTTGTGTGCATGCTAGCCACACCTGTCATTGGCGTAGGTGTGCAGGGGTGCTGTGCTGCTGTCTGTCAAGGGGCAGCTGTCTCTTTCTGGGGTTCACCCCTAGTGTTCAAATAAAAAAAAAATGTGTGCGTTTTAGCCACACCTGTCATCGACCTAGGCACGCAGAAGAGCTGTGCTGTTGTCTGTCAAGGGGCTGCTGGCCCAAAAAAATCCCAAACTATTTTTGTGTGCGTGTTAGCCATACCACCAGTGAAAAAATAAAAACTATTTTTTGTGTGTGCGAGTTAGCAATATTTATCAGCAATGCAGGGGTGCTGTTGCCTCTTTTGTGTGCTCTCCCTCCCAAGTGCCCCCTAAAAAATAATGAATCAATCAAGTAATGTGTTTTTCTGTGTGTGTGTGTGTGCATTATCCATGGCATCACAAACGCCTCTACTGAGATGTGCAGGGGGTGTGGTGATGATATGGTGTAAAATGGAGCTCAAATCCACTAAAGTGGACAATGAATGCCCAATCTAACTGGGAGCGCAGCTGTAATTTATACCCAGCACAGGATGGGATGACGATATAGGCTTGGGTGATGGTATAATCTGGTGTGATGTATACATCATCTTCTTCACACAATATTAATTTGTCCCTGCTGGAATCCACCATTACAAGTGCCTCCTTAATTTTTGCTCATAGTTGATGGTAAAGGTCTTTCTTGTAGAATTTGTAGTTCATTTTGATGGACATTATCTTTTCCACATTTTGTGGAAGTAGTCTCAGGCCGATCACTAGCAAGGTTCCCAGCTGTGCTGAAAACTCTTTCAGAGCAAGTACACACTGGAAGGTGGGCAGCTCAGGTAAAGCAAAGACAGTTAATTTTCATGTTGCCCATAGCAACCAAACAGATCCTGTCTATCATTTTCTGGAATGCAATAGAGAAATCAAAGCTATAATATGATTGGTTGCTATGGGCAACATGAACACTTTTCATTTTTAGAGACTTAAATATATCACCAAATTGTCTCTTTTCCTGCCAGTAGTTATTTACATGTAACTCTTTCTCTTCAGATCTGTGTCCGTTGGGAAGAAAAACAATGTCTTCATTCCTTCTGGGATGAAAATCCACTCCCAGCAAGCAGGCATGGCACTCAAGAATTCCCATGAAAGACACAATGTAATACCTTAAATACCAATGTAATACCTTAAATCTGAAATGTTGCATTTAATGCTCTGTTCCGCTTGTTCACATATCTGATCTGGTTAAGTGGACAGTGGGAACAATGGCAGTTTGAAAAAGGTGCATACACATGGTACGATCTGTACCACCAACAACTTGAAAGATATCTTTCAAAGATATCTTTCAGTGAGTCATCCTGCCACATCTCTGAACAGGGAAAATTTAATATATCGTCCAAGTTGGCCTGCATGCATGGATGATGAAAGATATCTTTATCATCCATGTGGGAATGCGCATCGTTGGTCGATTGTTCACTGCCTACAAATGAACGATATGAATGATATATCATTCAACGATATCATTACTGTTCATATCATTCAGTAAAATCATCCCGTGTGTATTCAGCATTTTTTAATGTGTTGGAAAGGATTATTTAAGTCAATTGTTTTTTGAAAGATCTCTTCCTGGTCCCCTTCTGGGATGAGAATCCACTCCTAGCTGCAGAAGCAGGCACAGGATTCTCAAGACACAATGTAAGGCCTTAAATCAGGGGTAGCCAACCTTGGTCCTCCAGAGCTCATGTTTTCCAGATGACCTAGCTGGTGCATAGGTGTATTCATTACTCACCAATACATTTAGAAAGATCCACAGGTGGAGTTAATTATTACACTTGTGATTCTGTGAGGATACCTGGAAAACATGCACTGTTGGTGGCTGTCGAGGACCAGGGTTGACTACCCCTGCCTTAAATCATAGATCTTATGCTTGAGGCCACTAACTAACTATGTTTTTTTGAATGTCCCTGTACAGGTTCAGAAATGCTTTTTCATGTGTAAAGCACTACCAGAAGTCTTCCTGGTCCCCTTCTGGGATGAGAAAATCAACTCCCAGCAGCAGCCATGCTCAAGGATTCTTCTATGGCAAGGATTGATGTGAATATATCAATTTTTTTTGTAAATGCCTCCTCCCCTCCCTTCGCCCTCATAAATTTTCTTCAGAATCAAAAAACTAAATTAAATTTACTACCAATCAACCCTTCCTGTCCCTGCCCTATCTTCAACTACATACATACTCCAACTCCCTCAGGCCTCTCTTGAATGATAAAAGTGTTTCCTGATGTGCCATGTTTGAAGCTGAACTGCCATGTATTTGTGCCGCCCACTGCTGCAGCTTAGCTTAGTCAGCCAGCTAGCTTGGTGCAAATTGTGGGACTAAACTGGATGAAAACAATATAGTGAGCTGTGAGGTGGTCAAAATTTACTTCAAACGAATGGAAATAAATGTAATTGAGGTTTATAATACTATAGGAACAAAAAAGGCCAATTATATGTGATTTTAGCTGTTTTTATGATTTTTTAAGAAAAAATCCAGATCTAAAACAAAAAACAAAAAACAAAACATGAAGGTGAGGTTTTGGTAAAACCAATCCAGATCCAAAACCAGGGGAGATCCAGATCCAAAACCAAAACATGGGAGTCAGTGCACATCTCTACTCAAAACAAGGTGAAACGTTATCCTCCCGCTGTCGGATTCTCGTGGGTTTCCGATTTTATAATGGTCCCAGAGATTGGCACCATTTTCACTCCGGCTGTGGAGAGTGAAATGAACAGACATGTTGCTGTAACCGGATGTAGTCGCGGCCACTGGTTTAAATGCCGACGCCAGTATCCCGACAAGGGAGTTAAGATAGGCATTGAAACGTTGAGGTCAATCTTTTCCCTGACGCTGAAAAGAAGATGGACAGATGCCCAAATGAGGTAAGTCGGGGCGCCCATCCTCTTAGCCATGGGGGGGAGGGTTAGGCACCCTTAGTGGGAGGGTTAGGGTCAGGCACTACTGGGGGGGGTCAGTTTTAGGCACTAAGGGGGAGGGTTATGTTTAGGCACGAAGGAGGGAGACTTAGGTTCAGGAACTAATGGGGAGGGTTAGGGTGTGGGGTGGGGAGAGTTAGGTCTAGGGGGGAGGGAAAGTATACTTACTCAACCCCTGTCGGGATACCAACCACCAGGATGCCGCTGTCAGTATTCTGACAGGAGGCATCCCGACAGGAAAAATATATACAGTATATATCTATATGTAGTGTTCAGTTTAAAGAAAGCAGGGAGAACATCTGCTGTCCTGGACTGCCAGTATATGCCAGGACTGGCATATTATACTGGTTCCGCTGTGACTGTTTGTGTCAGTGTGTTGTCCAACTTCCTGACGTTGGCTGAAGGCTGCTGCTGTGTTGTTCATAAAGGAACTGGGGCTGCAGTTCATGAAGGGGGGCTTCAGTGGGTGTGGCAGCTACTGTGTCACTGTTGTCCTGTCCATCAGGCTAGGGCTGCAGTTCATAAAGGGGTGCTGTGTTGTCCAGGGAGGGTGGTCTGTCAATCAGGGGTGCTCTTACCCAATGTAAAAAAAATAAAGTGCTTTTTTGTGTGTGTGTGTGTGTGTGTGTGTGTTTGTGCGTTAGCAACTTAGCTGCGCTATTACTGTTCGGTGACACTGCCGGCCAGAACGCAGTTTATCGTCCACATATTTGTGACTCTGCAGGTGGTCCGTTCGCACTCGGCAGGAGTGCTTTGTTGTCCATAAAAAAGAGTGCTGCCTGTGTTGTTCATCAAGAGGCTGCTGCCTCATTCAGGGGTGCTCTTCCCCAGTATAAAAAAAATAAAAGTGCTTTTTTTCTTTTTGTGTGTATGTGCTTTAGCAACTTAGCTGCACTATTATTGTTTGATGACACTGATGGCCAGACTGCAGTTTATTGTCCAAGTATTTGTGACTCTGCAGGTGGTTTGTCCGCACTCGGCAGGGGTGCTTTATTGTCCATAAAAAAGGGGTGCTGTCACTATAACTGGTAGCGCAGTGTGTTATTAATTTCTTATTCATAAAAAATATTGTGACACTGTAGGTCATTGATACCATAGTGTAATATTATTCTTTTTTAAAGTGCACCAGGATGAGGAGTATATTTGTGTAGCTGATGATGATGAGGATGTTGATGATGATGAGAATATTGTTTGTGTAAACCAGGCACCAATGGAAGAAACAGTTGTTGCCCATGAAAAGGAAAACCCCATTGTCATGTCTGGGCATAAGACAAAAAAATCCTCTCCTGTGAAATTATTTCTACCCAAAAAGCCGGACAACAATTGTCAAGCCATCTGTACCCTTTGTAAGTAGAGGTAAGGACCTTAAATATCAAGGAACCTCCTCCCTTTTACATCATCTGCAGCATATCCATCAAAAAATGTTGGTAAAATTCAAAAACCTTGTCTAAAAAAGTAGCAACTAGCAGTCTAGCATCAGCTAGCTCCCTTCTCTCTGCTAGATCCAAGTACCTGCCTTCTTCACCACCAACACCTTTATCAAAAATATCCTCAATCATGAAGTGATTGGTTTGTTTGGTCCCCAGAAGACAAGCTACCAATGGGCAGCTGACATTGCTGGCAATGATCTCTAAGGGATAAAGAGAGGTAAAATAGGAGAGAGGAATTTTGGTTAATATTTGATATCAATGTTTTTGTTAATGATGTGGAAACAGATATGAATTGAGGCTTTCTAGAACTTGAATCACTCTTACTTACCGAGAGTAGCCACTGGTTTGATAGTGTTTTTTTAGTCAAATATATTGAATTGGATAAGATACCTAAAGATTTACAGGTGAATAAGAGTCATTAGTGATGATCTAGAATTAACCAAAGAATGGGATCTGGCCCTCAAACGCTGCTCTGTCTCCTTGATTAAATCACTTTTTAGTTATAGAGAAAGGAAACTAGAAAAGGTGAATAAAGAGATTGAACTGATTCAGAAAGATCTTTTACAATTCAAGGATGATCCAGAATTTAAAAGGAGGGAATCAGAACTGTGCAAGACAGTGATTAATTATGAGAAATAATTAATAGTGAAGAAAAAAAGAAAATTGTTAAGAGATGAGAAAAATTCTTACACACAGATTAATAAAAATCAAAAAAGGTTTTACCCTCGGCATAGATTTTCTCAGCTTCAAAGATTTAATTCACCACAAGCACCCATTGACAGGCCTAGACCAATCAGGTTAGATAGCAATTCTGAACCAACAAGTGAATCTATTAAACTAGATAGAAATGATAGAATTCCTAATCTATCTCCTAAATAGAATCTATGAGCTAGACCTAAAAATAGAACTAATCAGATTCACAGACAGGATGTTCCCAATCGAGAGAAAGACTAGAGGACACTTTCACATTATAACCGATATCAACCCCTACAAGAGAGAACACCAAAAAGAACAATAGAACTAGTGGAAACAGAGGATTGGGAGGGAGGAGATCTCAGGTGCCCAAGATTCCATTAATTAAATTAGGTATCTATAATCTATCAAATAGGCCTTTGAATGAGACTGAATCACATCGTCTCATCAAGGGCCTTAATTTTTCATGCAGTACAAACCCTAATCTATCTAATTTAACTGTTATGTAAGATCACTATGTAGACAACGATACTTTTTTCGAAAACCAAAAAAGATAAACTAGAAAAGGATGATGAACCATTAATCTTGGATGCTAATGACTTAGATTGCCTTTCCATACTAGAAACATTACAAGTGGAAGGGGGAGCAATGGAGGAGGAAATTAAGGTGTTTGATGTCCAGGGTTCCCCCCTACTTATAAACAGAACCAAATTTAAAAAAAAGTCTAAATTCTTCCCTCTTAATCATAAAAGTCTGAGCATCCAATTGTTTTACAAAAATGCACTCAAAGAATTTCAAACTGTGTAATTCCAACCTGAACTGGGATCATGGGAAAAGAAAAATGTCACAAGGGGAGAGGATGGCTCTTAGGAATCTCCATTATAATTAAGCCCACTGATAAGGGCGGTGATGTTATCATCCTTAATAAAACAGATTATATTAAAGAGAAGCTGAATCAACTTCAGGATACTTCCTTCTATCAGACTTTAGGTGGTGACCCTACATTGGTATTTTAGAAAGAACTTAAATCATTATTAGATGATGCACGAAATAGAGATATTATAAATAATCACGAATTTCACTTTTTGTTTGTGTGCCACCCTATGACGCCGCTGTTTTATTATTTACCCTAGATTCATGTCTTTAATTTCACCACCGGGGCATCCTATTATTTTGAGGATAGATTCACTCACTTCTAACTTGTCTTTTTTCGTTGATCAGTTTTTACAAAATTATGTTGTTACTCTGAGGTCACATATTCAAGATACTATGGATTTATTAGAGAAACTGAAAACAATTACCTGGCATCCGGGATATGGGTTTTTCACCTTGGACATCCAGACACTTTACACTAACATTCCATATGAGGCCGGAATTCTGGTGGTCAGAAGGTAATTAGATAGAGATGCTAACACCTCTGAGGAACAACAAGAGTTTTTCGTAAACTGCATTCATTTTATTTTGACACATAATAATTTTATTTTTGTCTCTGCAAACTATTTACAAATTCAAGGGATGGCCATGGGCACCAGATTCACTCCAAGCTTTGCCAATATATACATGGGCACATTTGAAGATTTACATATATGGGATGCACCAGCTGGAGCGAGTCTGGTGTTTTAAGGCAGTTACATAGATGATTTATTTTTTATTTGGGATGGGGATATTATTTCTGCCACTAATTTCACAGAATTTTTGAATACCAACACTATGAATTCACGGTTCACTTTGCATTTTAGTCATGTCTCTATTAATTTTCTTTATCAGCTGTAAATGACAATATTGTCTTGACTCTTTACACTAAAAATATGGACTGTAGCTCTTACCTTCACTATAACAGTGGGCATCATCACCCTTGGATTGATAACATCCCAAAGAGTCAAATGGGAAGGGTCAGGCGTAACTGCACTAGAGATGAAAATTTTCATCTATATGCTGATAAATTGGAAGATAATTTTTTGAATCGAGGATATCCTTTAGGATTAGTAGAGAAACCCAAGACTCATGCAGAATTAGTACATAAATCCAAGTCTAATGTCATTGCCCCTTATGTTAGTACTAATACCAAACCGGTCGGAACTCTAGATTCTACAGAGAATAATATGTCAAATAATCCACAGTAACAGCAAAAAAATATACAAATAAGATACCTCTTTATTGTTTATTTGCCAATTTAATAATGAATCAAAACAAATCAAGTCCATTATCAATAAAGTGTATAAAATGCTACAATGTGATCCAGTGCTTTCAAACATCATTGCCCCTAAACCGAGCATAATTTTCAAAAAGAATATAGAAATCTGAAAAGTTTTCTAGCTCCAAGCACATTTAATAGTAATAATAATAATGGTACAGTGAAAACTGAAACTTTGCTCCCAAATAAACCTAAAGGGTGCTATTTGTGTAATCGTATAAGATGTCTAACTTGTAGACACATTATTAATAAAAATAAACAAGTATCATCAGTAAAAATGGGTACCACTTTTGATATTAACAGCTTTATTAACTGTGAATTTACATATGTTGTGTATGCACTAAGCTGTGATTGTCCCACACAATATGTGGGTCGCACAACATGGACACTCAAAGAGTGATTTTGCAAACATAAGCTCAATGTCCTCAAAGGCCTGGAGACACATAGTGTGTCTCTAGACACTTTTCTGAGGTCTACCAGAATAATCCATATTGTTTAAGAATCATAGGGATAGAGATTATAGGTGAAACTACAAAATGTGGTGATAGATTCAGGAGATTATGTGAGGCTGAATCCAAATGGATCTTCAGACCTCAAATATTATCTCCAGATGAAAATACAAACAAATGCAAAAAGTTCCAGTGCTTCCTTCTAGGCCAATATGGTAAATATGTTTCCTTCTTGAAGGTTATTTTTTAAGGCGTAATTCTTCTCTTATTCCCCACAGTGGTTTCCACCGGAAATATATCAAGGGTACATACAAAGAGAGAAATTGCCAGATATAGTGAAGTACAGTTTTTATTATTTGAAATAGAACACAATATCCACTAGCACTAGGGGTATAGGCAGCTTACCAGATATAGAGGTTTATGTGTACACCAGCAAACACATGTGATAAGAGGGAACAATCCTGGGAAAAGCACCTGCATTCACATTCACTGATGCATCCAAACGACTCTCCACGTCTGGGTCTGTTCCTTCCCCTTGTCCACCAACGCGTTTCAACTATTCCAATCTTTATTAAGGTGTGCTGGTGTGGTGGATTTCAAGCCTTATTATACCTTACACTTCTCCATCATTGGTTGAGGACAGGAAGTGGGGAAAATCCATTTATATACGTGCATACAAACATACTAACCTTATTATAGGCACAGCTCCTTTACAAATATCACTCTTATCCTTCTTAAGTAGAGGGTAAAAGATCAGTTTTTCTATTGAAAAGGAGCGTTAAAGATGAATAGTTCTGGTTTTGCGTTCCACCTGGAACGCACCCAATAACTTCTGTGTATTATCATGTGACACACCTCGTGACATAACTCCCAGGTCCGGCGATCGCTGACACTCTGATGTCTCTCTGAGTCACCGCCTCTTTCTATTAGAAGACCCGGAAGTGTGCGGGTCACCTCGGAGTAAGCATTCCAAGCCTGGAACGCACAATACTCACTGAACCCAGAAGTATGCGTTTCACCTCTGAAAAAAGTTAAAATCCCGATTTTTTTATCTATGGGGTTTATATAATCAGGGGAAATCCCATATGTAAGGTGCGATGTGCCCATAATTTACATAAAATATTATATAACAAACATTGCATTCCCAATACTATTTAAGAATAATAAAAACAAGTATAAAAACATTAAAACTTATAAGAATCATGTAATGTCAAAGTCATTACTCAGGCCAATGGGTAACAGGGTTTTTAACTAATAAATAGACTTCATCTCTGTTTTAGCTAAGATGTTGTCTATACCCCTTTGTCTCCAATGGGGTTTTATTTGGTTTATTCCTATTACACTTTTTATTCCTGATACTGAATTCTGGTGGCACTCTTTAAAAATGATTCGAGAGGGAGTGTTTTTCAAAACCTTTTTTAATATTTCTCAGGTGTTCACCCCATCTCTCTTTCAGTTGTCTAGTGGTGTGACTAATGTACTGTAATCCACATGTTCATTCTATTAAATAAATGCAGTTTCTGCTATTACATGTAATAAAATCATTAATTGTGTATGTTATATTTGTACTTTATGATGTATACTGTACTACTTTACTTTCTTGTTTAGAATGGTTCTCCAGACGGTCTCAATGAAGCACTGGAATTCTACGAACAGACCCTTGGTTGAGGATGCGGGGCTGGTTGTCACCGCTCCCTATGTACTGTCCGGTCAAAGGAGCGGTCATGACCCCCCCCATCCTCTACATCATTATCCTTCAATATGTTTGGGCTTTTTTCCTTAGAATCCTCCTTCTGCTGATATCCTAGTCTGATCATATTCATACATTGGTTATTATATTAGATTGGAAATAGTTTTTTGTATTTTCTTGGGGGTTGGTTATTTATCACTAATATTAATATGCAAGATGACAACTAATTTTAAAACATTATTATTGCACTTCTCTTGACTATAATAGACCAATTTGAGTAAAGACTACAATTTGGCTACTATAGGGGGGACCTATAACACAGGGGGTTTTATTAGTACCATCTCTACAACCATGATTATACTCCTAGTTTTCTACTATTATTCCCCTCTTGTCCTCTTCTCCTTCCCTTCTGTCTAACATCTACCTTTGCTATTAGATTGATTTTCTGCTAGCGAGGCTAGTATTATAATAAACTAGTGATGCCATAAAATATGAGTGCATAAGCTCTGTTTTCGAATTTTACATTGTATTGAATATATTGATACTATTATTAATTATGGTATGATAAGTAATAGGTTTTGGGAAATTTAACTATCTAATTTATTTTATTTTTACTTATTTTCTTTTATTTCATTTAGATGCTGCTTTTCAAAATAATAAGCTTATTATGAGTCAAATAGATATCCATGAAACTGATCCTTTTCATAAATATTAATATTATAGGTATTTGTTAAGTATATTTCTTGTAAATTGCTCCTCTTTTAATATTAATTAATTTAGATTATCTTGACAATGTTATGTCATATTTTTTGTTGGGACATTAGATTAAATTAGTTAAAATAGCTTTTATCTGTATATACTGCTTCTAGTATATTATAATCTTTAAAAATCTGGTATATAAATGAATCAATAAAATAAAATATTTTTTATGCATAATTAACTTTTATTAATTTAGATTGTGTAATGATATGTCAAAGAGATAGATATTGTATGTTTAAAATGACCTAGATCAGTTGAATATTGTGGTTTTAGGTTAAATGAGACCAATTAAGAGTTCTTTAGCTGAATATTAAGACGGACCATTGATGGTTAAATCAGATTAATTAACTGACCAATCATTCCTATTCTGGTGTTATTTACACTGCTTAATGAATAGAGGAGAGCATTCCAGCTTGAAAAAGGCTATGGTGGTAGCTGAAACACGTTGCTGCTCTCCCAAAGGAAAACCGGAGATTCAATTTGTGTCCTGCTATCTACAACTGACCACTACTCAGCAACTGGCAAGCGACTGTTACATGCTTTTTACCTGCCACAAACTATACACCATCAGGCAGCTGTAGAGACAAGAGTTGATCGTGACTACAGTGCCGGCACACATGGTCACTGATTGCGGACCATTCTCCGTTATTCCATCCAAGCCGCCATAACAACTAAGAGATGGGAGCTGCTTGCACTCCATAGTGGTTCATCACATCAAGACGTCCTCCCCTGCAGTGTCTCGGCCACTTCAAAGGTGCAGCGTAAGCCAGGGGCTGCCAGCGATCATTGACTGACAAAACCCAGCTTATTGGTATGCACTTTTGTGGGACTTTAACTAACAGCAGTTAATCAAAGGGGATAATAACTGTGTTCTTCTCCACCATAGATGGCACAATTGCTACATTCTATTATATCACCATGTCGGATCAATGTTACCATTAAAAACAATTAAAGGAGAACTGGTATACGTTCTTTTTCAGAGAGAATCTCTGTGGAAATTACCATTAAGATACTAAGGCCCATATTCAATTTGAGCTGAGCCGCGATACTTTTTCACCTGCTTCGCCTGTTTTGCAGGCGGAAAAGTATCACGCATGTGCCCGCGTATCGCCGTATTCAATTTGAAAGTAGGCGAAAACGGGACCCAGCGAAACTTAGACAAGCGGAAAGTACTGTCAGATTTCGGGAAATGAGCCTGACACCAACCAAAAGATGCTCTGATATGGGGGTTTCCTATGGTACCCCCCGATTTGGCTTGCTGAAGGTATTTGGTGTTTTTAAATGGGCTCAATAGCTGCTAAATAGCAAAATATGGGTCAGCATATTTTAATCAACCACAATCTGGAACAGTTACTGGCAACAGTAACGTTTGATGTTTTTAGTTATTCCAGACTAAATTGTTTTGTATTTGAATATTATTTTTATTTAACATCGTATATTGAGAGTCTGATCAACTCTTTTTATTTGTTGGATATGTTATACATTCTTCTATGGAACGAGAACCTATATTTACTGTGAACTTGATTAGCTATATATTCTTGTACATATAATTTTTTTTATTATATTTTGTTTATTTATTGCTTTACATTGATTAAACTTTTATGCATAAAAATTGATTTGTTTTCTACTAATGTCCCAACATAAGTATTAGAGCACAGTATATAATTGTTTAATTTCTGTAAGTGAGGTTGACAATCACCTCTTATCCTTACTGCTGCATTTATACTTGATCCTCCTGCCTATTAGCGCTTGGTATACCCTTTTCTTATAATCTTACTTCACACAATATTAATTCTTCCCTGTTGAAATCCTCCAATACTGGTGCCTCTTTAATTTTTGGACGTAATTGGTGGTAAAGATCTTCCTCTTGGAATTTGTAGTTCATTTTGATGAACAACATCTTTTGTACATTTTGAGGAAGTAGCCTCCTATGCAAATCGCTGACAAGGTTCCCTGCTGTGCTGAAAACTCTTTTGGAGTACACACTGGAGGGTGGGCAGCTCAAGTAAAGCAAAGCCAGTTTGTGCAAGGGCCTCCAAATTGCATTTTTTCCTGCTAGTAGTCAAACGGACTGCCTGACATATCTATTTGGACACTATCATTAAAAATAATCCTCAACCATTCTTGAATGGTGACCATAACTGAAGGAAGAGCCATTGCTGCATCACATGTCACTTGAGCTGACAATTTGCTTACCAACGGGTCTTTGCATCTCTTCCGATCTGTGTCCGTTGGGAAGAAAGGTGCAATGTATGACTTAAACCTTATATCTTAAATCTTGCATTTACTCTATTCAGCTTGTCCACATATCTGTGGTTAAGTGGACAGTGGGTACAACAGCATTTTGGACGTCACTAATTAATTTTTTTTAATGTCTCTGTACAGGTTGGGAATTGCTTTTCTAGTGAAGTGGATCCTTGATAGGACTTGGTAACAGGGACACAGGACCTCAATTAACTGTCTAAAATCCACTGCATGGATCGAGCACAGTCGAAAAAAACTTATTGATCCGATTGGAAGGTCTGACAATCCTTAGTTCCTGGTGAAGTGAATGAAGGACTTGATCTACAAGTGCAACGTAGTTTGCAGAATCACTTCATTTCAGCTCCTCCTTCAGTTTCTCAAGTTGCTTTTTCATCAGTCTAATTAGGGGAATTACCAGATTCAAGCTGGCAGTATCTGATCTCACTTCAAAGGTGACTACATCGAAGGGTTTCAGGCTTTCAGCACTTTGCACAACACGTAAAGTATTTTTCACTGAGCTTGAGTAAGGTGCATTCCCCTTCCTCTTGTCATAGTTTGCTGTGTAGACTTAGAAGGCTTTTTGCTGTTGCTCCATCCACTGAAGCATATAAAGGGTGGAGTTCTACCTTGTAACTAGCTCTTGCTTCAGTTGGTGGCAGGGCAAATTCAACATTTCTTGCAGGTGCAGCAATCTTCTACATGTGCCTGCTGAATGGTGAAATTGTCCAGAAATTTTTCTGGGCACAGAGAGCATCTCCTGCATGGCCCTGTCATTTTATCATTTAAAAAACAAAATTGCACAACCAAGTTGATTGCGTGAGCAAAACATGAGATAAGTTGGAATTCACCCAGCTGTAATGCTCTCACAATATTGGTGGCATTGGCAGAAATCACAAATCCTGAGTAGAGTCCAAGCAGGGTAAGCCATTTTGCAATGTCTTCCCTGAGTTTTTCTAAAAGGTTGTCAGTGGTATGCCTCTTAGTGAAATTGGTGATACACAGAGTAGCCTGCCTCTGAATGAGCTGCTGTTTCTTAGATGCTGCTGCTGTTGGTGCCACTGAAGGCAATGTACCCACCCAGTGGGGTGTTACAGTCATGTAATCTTGCATTTGTTCTGTTCCGCTTGTCAACATATCTGTGGTTAAGTGGACACAACAGCATTTTGGAGGACACTAATTAAGTTTTTTTAATGTCCCTGTACAGGTTGGGAATTGCTTTTCTAGTGAAGTGGAATCTAGATAGGATTTGGTAGCTGGAACACAGGATCACAATTAACTGTCTAAAACCCACTGCAAAATTGGCGGATATTGGATGCACATTTAATACCAGCATAGATGTTATGGTGTCAGTGATCCGCTGTGCAACTGGGTGACTACTGTTATACTTGTTCGCCCTTGCAAATAATTATTTAACAGTACAGATGTGTCTTCATACACCTTTCCATTTTTTGCTTCATTTGGCATGAGATGCCATCACAGCTTAGATGCTTCACCATGAGTAGCAATTGGATGGATCCCAAATTCTTTTTTCCTGCAAAACTATTCATATGAAGTAGCAGATTAAAGTAGCAAATTTTAGGAAAAATCACAAGGTGTAGTTAATTCGCAGATTCAAACGCATGGCAAATTTGGCCATATGGCTAGATTTTAGGAGAGATGTATGTGGACACATCTGCACTACTAGTAGTCTTTCTGGTCCCCTTCTGGGATGAAAATCCACTCCCAGCATCAGTAGACATAGCGCTCAAGGATTCTTCTGGAGCAAGGACTGATGTGAATGATTTCAATATATTGTAAATGCCTCCCCTCCTCCCTCATAAATTTGCTTCGGAATCAAAATTTTTTATTAAATTTACTACTAATCTTCCTTTTCCTGCCTACAACTACATTCATACTCCAACTCCCTCAGGCCTCTTGAATAATGAAAACATTTGTTTCATGATGTGCCATGATGGAATTTGAACTGCCACAGCTGCTGCAATCTCTGACATGTAGTTGCTGAATGCCAAAAATGTCCAGAAATGTTTATGGCCACAGACAGCATCTCCTGCATGAACATTTAATTTGAAAACATATTCTGAATTACCAAGTTGATTTTGTGGGCAAAACTTGGCACATATTGTTCACCGATGCTCTCGTCTCCTCCCTCATAAATTTGCTTTGGAATCAAAAAATTTAATTAGTAGTAAATTTAATCAACCCTTCCTGTCCCTGCCTTCAACTATGTGCATACTCCATCTTCCTCAGGCCTCTTGATGAATGAAAACATATGCTTCCTTATGTGCCATGCTGGAAGTTGAACTGCCACGTGTTTGTGCCACCCACTCCTGCCACGTAGCTTAGTCAGCCAGCTAACTTGGTGCATATTTTGGGCTTAACCAGATGAAAATCATATTATGAGCTGTGAGGTGGTCAAAATTGCCTGGAAATGAGTGGAAATTAATGTTATTGAGGTTAATAATACTGAAGGAACAAAAAAAGCCCAAATTATGTGATTTTAGCAGTTTTTATAAATTTTTTTAAAAAAATACAGATACAAAACCAAAACACACAAGGGTGGTTTTTGCAAAGCCAAATCCAGATCCAAAACACGAAGGCGGTACAAATCCAAATTCAAAACAAGGGGATCAGCACACATCCTTATTTATAAGTAATAGTCAGCTGGCAGCTCCACCTCTAATCTTTTGGAAATCCCACCTTCCCTCCCTGTTTTGGTAATAGTTTGTTGTTTTCATGTATTCTTTGTGGCAGTAGGATGACTGCATGTATTTTGAATTGTTCTTTAGCTTAGTGGGTGCATTCTCATATGTATCTTGATGGCCAAACAAATGTACATACCGGGAATTATTGCTATCCTGTTCTGAAGTGTTATTTGATGTTGGAGACTTGAACACCAACGTTTGGTTTGTATGAGTGTTTTGTAATCTGCTCTTGGTCCATCACCATTCTAATTTTAATTATCCAATCAAAAAGTAGATTCAAATTTATTTAAATTTGTCAAATACATCTGACCTTATTTGGAAACGCCAACCACTGTAAGTTATAGATATTACGTGTTAAAGGGGTCTATGCAAATAAGGTAACTGACTGGGAGTTTACAGGAGAGATGAGACCCTCGCAACTCAACAAGTTTTATATATCATTAGATAGAAAGCAATAACATCAGAGTTTTCCTCTTTTGTTTTGGTTTCTCTGTATAATTTATTTTCCCAAATTTAAGATTTTGGTTTGAGGTTTCTAGGTAAAGCCTAAACTGTATAGTAAATTGAACTTTAGCAATCACATAACTAAGCAACTGTAGCTTTGAATGAACACTTCTGAGTGATAGAACATCCAGGATGATATGTCAACAACATTTGAAAGACACATTTGATTATATAAATATAGAACCAAATTGGCAGAAGTGAAGCCTGCTATTACAAAGCCCTTGAGGCATCCTAAGCCTTTTCCATCTTCTAGCCATGCTTATTTTAAACATAAAATTCTCTAGTTTTACTGAACCTTTGAAATAACACATGAAATAGGTTCCTGCTCTGGATTATACATAAGCAGCAATAGTAATAAACCAGTAAAATCTGGCTCAAAATCTAATCATACTACAACTGCAGAAATTTACAGTAATTATTGGCCTGTAAAGTTTTTTGCATTGGCACTAGAAACTGGTGGTGCACCCCTTGAGTATATAAATGGTACAAGGAAAAACACTCAAAGAAAGAAAATATTACTCATTTGCGGAGGCACTCTTAGAAAGAAAAAGGCTTAACTTTAAGTTTTAATACATTTTGCATATGTAAAATCTCAGAGACTGTTCATAGACACACACACAAAAAAACAAGCATAAACATATAATAAGATCAAGGATATTATAAATTGTATTGTTATCGTTTTGAATGCCTCTGGCAGTCTATTACACTGACCCAAGTCTGTCTGGAGAAGTAATATTGTCTTTATCCTCCTGACCTGCACATAAATCATATTGGTAATATTCAATATATATACTATATTGGAAAATTATGGTATAGGTAATTTCAAAAATCAAAAGCATAAATTGGAAAAAATAGAAAATGAAATGATACCACAAATAACATTATACCATCAAAAATATGTAATCATCACATATTTTAATATTGCATCGTAAATATAACTTTGCAACACAAACATAGAACAACTAATTGTGTGGGCCGCAGTGTGTATGTGTAAGATACAGTAATTTAAATTGGGGAAAAGAAAAGTGTCAGTGGGTGCTGAGCTTCTGCTTTCCCTCATTTGTCTCAGGGCACTGAACAAGGGATGAGAGCACTTCCTGCACATATGACAAATTAATGAGTGGAATAGTCTGTATCTACTGTCAGCCAAAGTAAACTTAAACCCAATGGAAAGAGTTGCCCTGTTTCACTGCAGTAATGGAGAATGAAAAAGGTAGGTACTGGTATATGAGGTGCGGTAATTTTAGCTGGTGGTGTGGTATCAGGAAGATTCCTGGGGAATCAGTATGAAATACCGTCGGCCGCATGGCCAGCGGTTTGATTCCCAGCAGCGGCAGCCCAACACTGGAACAGATCCCGGCAGCGGCAGCCCAACAGAGCTGGAAATCCCGATCGTCATAAGGTAAGTAATGACTAACCTAACCCCCCTAACCCTCCATAGGGGTGCCTAACCCTAACCTCCCCCCCAAGTGCCTAACCCTAATCCCCCCTGTAAGTTTTGTCTGTGAATGGCTTGTTCACAGAAGCAAAAGCTCAGCACCGATTTACACAATTCAGTTGGTGTGTTTTATATGTCCAGTGAAAACACTGTTGCCGACATGTTGATGAAAATGTCTTAGGTGTTTTTTTTTGCAGGAATGTGGATTGGAACATATTTGATGTGCTTTCTTGCTGAGCCATGTTGCTAAACCCTTCCTTTGTCTCTCATTGCAGGTAGAACGTCTAATATTGTGTGAAGATCATTGATTTGTATTGTGGTGAGAGGCAGTCTTGAGCGACGGGTGATGTTGGATGAGGAGAGCTATGCTCTGCCACAGATCCATATTGCAGCAGGGCTGCTGGTTTCTAGGACCTGCCGTGGCTCAGCAGGAGGCCTGTCCTTAGGAATACGTTACTGCACATGTGTACCCTGTTGTCGCATCTTTCCTCTTCAATGTTCCAGATGGCTGGACATGCCCTCTGAGACTCCCAGCCATAAAAATCACATAACCTACTGCCACATGAGTTCCACAAGTACGCTATACCACCACAGGTATTACTAAGTGACATAGCACCACTAACCACAGGGGTATACACCATCCTGCCACCCGGAACGCTACAAAGCCCAGCAATACCATTACATTCCAGGCTGCACCAACATTTTTATTGTAGCTGTACATCCTTGTGTTTCGATGCCACCTTGTTGATCTACCTGGATAAACAAAAGTAAGACCTGGTTAAGCTTTATCATGAAGGCACAACAGTGAATCAACATTACTACAAAAATGTTCTAGCAACTTTGCAGGAAATAATCAGAAGAAAGTTGGTGTGTTTTATATGTCCAGTGAAAACACTGTTGCCGACATGTTGATGAAAATGTCTTAGGTGTTTTTTTTTGCAGGAATGTGGATTGGAACATATTTGATGTGCTTTCTCGCTGAGCCATGTTGCTAAACCCTTCCTTTGTCTCTCATTGCAGGTAGAACATCTAATATTGTGTGAAGATCATTGATTTGTATTGTGGTGAGAGGCAGTCTTGAGCGACAGGTGATGTTGGATGAGGAGAGCTATGCTCTGCCACAGATCCATATTGCAGCAGGGCTACTGGTTTCTAGGACCCGCCGTGGCTCAGCAGGAGGCCAGTCCTTAGGAATACGTTACTGCACATGTGTACCCTGTTGTCGCATCTTTCCTCTTCAATGTTCCAGATGGCTGGACATGCCCTCTGAGACTCCCAGCCATGAAAATCACATAACCTACTGCCACATGAGTTCCACAAGTACACTATACCACCACAGGTATTACTAAGTGACATAGCACCACTAACCACAGGGGTATACACCATCCTGCCACCCGGAACGCTACAAAGCCCAGCAATACCATTACATTCCAGGGTGCACCAACATTTTTATTGTAGCTCTACATCCTTGTGTTTCGATGCCACCTTGTTGTTCTACCTGGATAAACAAAAGTAAGACCTGGTTAAGCTTTATCATGAAGGCACAACAGTGAATCAACATTACTACAAAAATGTTCTAGCAACTTTGCAGGAAATAATCAGAAGAAAGAGACAAGAGTTGTAGAAAAATGGTTTCTTCCTCCATCAGGACATCACACCAGCCCACACAGCTCTCTGTGAAGCAGTTTTTGGCTGAGAAACAGATTGCATTTCTAGAACACCCTCCATACTCACCGGACCTAGCACCGTGTGACTTCTTTCTTTTCCCTAAAGTCAAGGGAACCCGTTTTGCATCAGTTACTGAGGTACAGAAGAAAATGATGGAGCTGTTGAAAAGCTGACAGATAAAGAGTTACAGCACGGCTCTGACCAATGGAAAATAAGAATGCAGCGGTGTGTGGATGCAGAAGGGGAGTACATAGAAGGGGAAAAGAGTTAAAATGTACTTAATATAATTAAACATAAATTATAGCATCAATCTCATTATTCAATAGCCACACCTCGTACACAAATCTATTGTCATGCTATAGAACAAATTATAATTATAACACATATAAAAAAAAACAAGTAGGCACTAAAAACAAGGCACACTAGATAGATCAATCTGTAAGTTTTATTCTGCTCCATATTCCATATTCTTACAGTATATATGGCTGAAGCACTGTTTTGGAATAGAAATATATTGAGAATTTTGCATTGCCTGATAACAAAAAAAAACAGTCTACCATGGTCTGGAGTTGACATAAGACATGCTGGACATAAGGGCAGGCCAACATAGATTGACTAGGACAAGCAATGGTTAGAGGTGGCCTGGTATGGTATCCAGCTAGGCAGAACCAGTACCAAAGGGTGAGGCAGAGGCTGAAGTCGGGAACAAGCCGGTAATAGTACATGTTTAGCAAATGGCTGAAATCCGAATGCAGCGGGAACCGTAGTAACTAGATTACTGGGCAAGTGCTCAGTGATCTGGCAAGGAAAGAAGTGACAGGTTCATACATGAAAGAAGAGGGTGGAACATGTGTGATAGTCCACAGTCACGAGGTATCTCTTTTTTTTGTCTGGGACCCGCACTGCTGCAGGAAACTACAATCCCCATAATCCTTTCCGGTGCCCAATAAGTGACAGTTGGAGAGAGGACAACTGAGTAGCAGTTGCCTGAAAGGGCAGCTAGGAACCAGAGGAGCTTTAGAAGCAATAGGAGGGGCAGCTCCAAGTTGTATAGAGCTGAGATAGATGGGAAAGCAGCTCCAGAGAGAGGGTGACATCTTGAGAACAGCAGCAGAGAATAAACAGTTGTTTCAGGCTATTTATTACTTGAGTGACGCTAATACATGTGGCCGCATCCATATCGTGAGAACCCTATACCAAGAGTGGAATTAATATGGAATCCACCTCCAACCATTATTTCCAATAATGTTGCAACTTTGCTTGTTACTGCACAGGACTTTAAGTGTTATTCTCACTCATTTACTATGTACGAAGTGGCTACAATAAGTAGTACTCTAATGCTTTACATTGTAGAGACTCTTTGCATACTTACTTAATTATTAACTATTTGTGTGTATGGTGCATCCGTAAAGTATTCACAGCGATTCACTTTTTCCACATTTTACTATGTTACAGCCTTATTCCAAAATGGAATAAATTCATTTTTATCCTCAAAATTCTACACACAATACCCCATATTGACAACATGTAAAAAGTTTTTTTGAGATTTTTGCAAATGTAATAAAAAAAACAAACCAAGAAATCACTTGTCCATAAGTTTTCACAGCCTTTGCTCAATACTTTGTTGATGCACCTTTGGCAGCAGTTACAGCCTCAAGTCTTTTTAAATATGATGACACAAGCTTGGCACACCTATCTTTGGGCAGTTTCACCCATTCCTCTTTGCAGCACCTCTCAAGCTCCATCAGGTTGGATGGAAAGCATCATTGCTCAGCCATTTTCAGATATCTCCAGAGATATTCAATTGGATTCAAGTCTGGGCTCTGGTTGGGCCACTCAAGGACATTCACAGAGTTGTCCTGAAGCCACTCATTTGATATATTGGCTGTGTGCTTAGAGTCGTTGTCCTGTTGAAAGATGAACCGTCACACCAGTCTGAGGTAAAGAGCGCTCTGGAGCAGGTTTTCATCCACGATTTCTATGTACATTGCTGCATTCATCTTTCCCTCTATCCTGACTAGTCTCCCAGGTCCTGTCGCTGACAAACATCCCCACAGCATTATGCTGCCACCACCATACTTCACTGTAGCGATGCTATTGGCCTGGTGAGGAGCAGTGTCTGGTTTCCTTCAAACATAACGCCTGGCATTCATGCCACAGAGTTCAATCTTTGCCTCATCAGACCAGAGAATTTTGTTTGTCATGGTCTGAGAGTCCTTCAGAATGCTTTTTGGCAAACTCCAGGTGGGCTGCTATGTGCTTTTTACTAAAGAGTGGTTTCTGTCAGGCCACTCTACCATAGTGGCCTGATTGGTGGATTGCTGCAGAGATGGTTGTCCTTCTGGAAGGTTCTTCTCTCTCCACTGAGGAATGCTGTAGCTCTGACAGAGTATCCATCGGGTTCTTGGTCACCTGACTAGGGCCCTTCTCCCACGATGGCTCAGTTTAGACGGTGGCCAATCTAGGAAGAGTCCTGGTGGTTCCGAACTTCTTCAATTTACACATGATGGAGGCCACTGTGCTCATTGGGACCTTCAAAGCAGCAGTTATTTTTCTGTACCCTTCCCCAGGTTGTGCCTCGAGACAATCCTGTCTCGGAGGTCTACAAACAATTTCTTGGTCTTCCTGCTTGGTTTTTGCTCTGACATGCACTGTCAAATGTGGGACCTTATATAGACAGGTGTATGCCTTTCAAAATCATGTCCAATCAACTGAATTTACCACAGGTGGACTCCAATTAAGCTGTAGGAACATCTCAAGGATGATCAATGGAAACAGAATGCACATGTGATTTCTTAAACTTTTTTTATTAAATTTGCAAATATCTCAAACTTTTTACATATTGTCATTATGCGGTATTGTGTGTAGAATTTTGAGGACAAAAATGAATTTATCCCATTTTGGAATAAGGCTGTAACATAACAAAATGTGGAAAAAGTGAAGCGCTGTGAATACTTTCAGGATGCACTGTATAATCTCACTGTAATTTAATTACTACATTGTAAGATATAACTTTGATTATTTATATTGTTATCAGATAAGACCTTATTCCAGATTGTGGTATAAACTGTGTTATACTTTTGCATCATATCTGTTGACCTGGGGGAAAACCTTGCCTCTCTGTCAGGGCTGGGTATAGCAGTAAAATATTTTCAGAAGACAACCATATATCAAGGTACCTCCACCCTAGATGCTTTGAACTCTTTCCACCTCACAAGCCACCAGAGTATCACACATGTTGAATAGGGCCAGGGGCACAGAGCGGGGGGAAGCGAGTACTAATTACTCAGGCCTGGGCTGCTGGAGTGGCCCGGTGGGGGGACCCGTGTACAGCACCGTCCCACCCTCTTAAAGCACAGCAGTCCAGCACATGCTGCAGTGGGAGCCACAGCAGTCTCCCATGCCTGTCGAGGGGAGTGATCATGCTAATCACGCCCCCCCATCTGACTTTCACCGGGCTGTGGGACTCACAGTGCCCCCCACCTCAGCTTACAGGCCACTGCGTGACACTGCAATTTTTTTTTAATCCTAAGGGGACGTGACCATGCATCCTGCGATTAGGCCATGCTCACCTTCACCCGAGCCCAGCTGGCCTCTCTACGCCCCAGATAGGGAAGCAAAGACTGAGCTGGACACAAGGCAAAGACTAAGAGCTTTCGAACAATGAATATAGCTCCATCAGCAGAGCAGCAGGTTCCAGAGTCAGGAGACCTCAATTCGAATCCCACTATCAGGAGCTATAGATGCAATAGGTCTTTGAAAATTAATTGGAAGCATGGGATTGTGTATTTAATTATAATTAAAACCTTAGCTGTTCTAAATCAAGTCCACGTGGAATTACAAGTATGGGGAGAAAGCAATTGGCAGGTGGAAACTTACTGTATATAACTGCAGTAAATGAGCATAATCTATTCCTGTAGACAATTAAGGTTTAATTATGATATTTGTTGTAATTATTAAGAAATAAGCAAAGAAGACAGTAGGATTGCATTATAATTTCATATTTCTTTGTATTCGACAATAAGGATTACTTTCAAACAGGCATAATAAAAACAAACATATATTTTACACTAGTTGACCTTATATTTTAATCCTCTGACAGGATATTTCTACAATTAAACAGATTATAGCAAATGAACAGTAATCAAGAATTAATACCCCTTTGGCCTTTCTGATTGTTTGCATCACGTGATCCTTGTAAGAATTCCGTAAACTCCAGGAGCACAATGGGAAAAAGTTATCCACGTGTATAATCTCCTGTGATTGACATACCATCAAGAAAGCCTGTTTGTTTCAGACAGATCTGAAATGGCCCAACTCATCTCTCTTTGTAACGTGCAATCGCTCCCTTTACTGTAATTAAGGTTAGAAAAGATAGCTGTCTATTTATATAATTCCTTTTATCTTACGCAGATAACCGTTCTATAATCTTCTACTGTATGTTCCAGTTTTTATCTGTACACATGGAAGAGGTCACAGTTTATAGATGTTATGATGCAATGGTTTTTCATCCATATGACAAAAGGGTCTGTCCTGCCATCCTGCCAATTTCTGATGGATGGGAAGTGCCCCTGTGCAGCCTCAATCCTCAGTGCAAACAGGTAACTGAGCCTATGGTCTCTAGGACCTGCAGAACTCAGCAGGGGGCCTGACCTCCTACAAGTGCCTTGTTTGCACGTCATTCCTTCCTAGCGTTCCTAGTGAGTGGACGCACCTCTGAGACTCCCACAGAGTACCGCAAGTACACCATATCACCACTGCTACATTAGAGAGGCATAGTGCTACTATCAAAGTCGTCCAAGAGGGGGGGGGCAGAAACTAATAACCAGGGCCCGGGCTTGCTGGAGGGGCCCAGCAAGGGCCCGGGTCTGGTGCCGCCCCCTCCCTCTTACCTTACAGCAGCCACAGCAGTCTCCTATGCCTGTGAGGGGGAGCGATCACACTGATCGTGGCCCCCCTCCCCTTGCTTTGCGCCTGGCTGAGGGGCTGCAAAAATGATTACCTTTTTATCCTAAGGGGGCATGACCATGCCTCCCGTGATTAGGCCACGCCTCCTTTTCCTGGGCCTGGCTCTCCACGCCCCTGGCTACAATCCGCTGGTGTTTATACCACTCTGACGCTTGGTTCGGATTTATCCTATTGGCTATCCAAAACACGTGAGGGCCAGATAGCCAATAAGACGTTGTTTTTGAGATCTGAACATAACCGAGTAGAACCGAACCATTCATCTCTAATAAAAACAGCTAAAATTATGTAATTTGGACCTGTCCACATGCAATCCAAAACTGAGATATGTTTTTTAAATCTGATTTCTGAACTTCCAGCGTAACCAAGTCTAAGTTCAGGTGTGTACGTTTTTCAAGAAATCTGAACCGCGCATCTCTTCTGATATTGTGACCTGCACAAAATATTTCAATATAGACCAGAGGTGATAAAAGCCTCAGCGACAAAGGTGACAATACTGCATTTGGCCGCCCCTATTCTGCCTTACTAGGAGTGAGGAAAGACAAATCATTGACACACATGTCTACAAAGAAACAGATCTAAGCTTAATCTATTTTTGTGCTCATGAGCAGTTTATAAAGGCCTATTTTACACAACCCAAAAAAAGATGTGCATCCAACTCTGAGGGGCGTGATTTATCAAAGCTTGGAGAGAGATAAAGCAGAGAGAGATAAAGTGCCAACCAATCAGTTCCTGCAACATGGCAGTTAGGAACTGATAAGTTACTACATTATCTCTCACCACTTTATCGTTCTCCTCTTTACCTCTCTCCAAGGTTTGATACATCTCCCCCTAAATGATAAAAATAAATACTCCACCAGCCAAAGTGTTTTTTGCACTCCGTGCCTATGTGGACAATAGTTACAGTGCTCTGTATTGAAAAAAATATATAACAGGTTATAAATATAAATAATGCTCTCTAGTTTTCTAATAGTAAAGCAATGACACATATTAACATGGCAATGCTTTATATAAAAACACATATCATTTAGTTTACATATTGCAGAACTAGCTGTAGAACTAATATATAGGCTCATTAAAGAAGCATTTATGAATTCTAATAAAGGTTTATAAAATAACTAATAGCAGAGTGGCAAACCTTAATAGCAAGTTATATATTTCTATTAATACATAATAACTGTAATGAAACTGCATTAATATCAAGAACGAGTAAATTGGACACACAATTATACCAATGTTATTAATAAAAACTAGCAAAGGAGAAAGTTAAAGACTTTAAAAACCGAATAAAATATCATCACGTATAATAAAAATCTAAAAAACTAAATATATTTTATTCAGTAATATAATATTATGAATCCAATACACAAGAACAATCAAAATTGCCCACTAACAATGGGCCTTATTCAGTCGCAATTGTAAGTTCAGACTTTTTCAGTTTCAACTTATGTTTTTTTTTTTTTTTTTTTTACTACATATGTGTATTTTTTTTTTTCTGTTTTAAGCCTGACTTGCGACTCTCTGCCACTAGGGGGATGAAACTGGATCAGGAATATGGTGTGGAATAGAGATGAGTGGATTGGTTTTGCTGAGTCCTGGCTCGGATCACTTTGGGGTTCCCAGTAGAAGTCCCAACTCGGGTCTTCTCGCTAAGTTCAGAACTCTGGGCCTGATTCAGAGCTGTTCGCTAGATACGATCGCTCGCACGATGTGTATGCAAATTGCGTAGGTAGTGCTATCGCACAGCATTGCATTAGCACGCTCAGTATTTCTTAGAGAGTGATTACATAGTGTATGCAGAAACACACCAGCCAGTTTTAAGATGCCCACTTGTGCACGTCATGTCCAGGAAGTGTATGCAACCTCGGTACATCGGATGCTATCGCAGCGCTTGAGGTTGACCATACCCTGCTGCAAGCACTGCGAGCACTTCAGTGTAAAAACAAGCCAGGTGACATGTACTATGATGCTGTCTTTTAATTATGCACACCTCTAAAATGCCATTGAGATGCTCAGGCACGCCTGCGTTTGCACCTCCACTCCCCCATTTGTAATGGCCAGCCCTTGTTACCACCTACAAACGGCTTCCCCTGTCACACACTCTGCTGGGCTGTCTATGCTTTGTGAACTTTTGCTAAGGTATGAACTTGCACACTGCGATGTATACGTATGCGCACAATGAATACACACTGCATACCATTGGCAGCAGCGAGAGTATCCATCTTAGCGAGTGGATCTGAATCAGGCCCTCTGATCTAAAAACTGGATCTTTCATATTTTGGATTGCATCTGTCCCTCCTGATTTCAGGTACTGTGAGATGGTCAAAATTGACTGAAAATGACTAAAAATGAATGTTGCTGATGTTAGTAATACTAAAGAAACAAAAAAACGGTCCAAGTTACATAATTTTGCTGTATTTATAAATTTTTAAAGTAATCCAGATCCAAAAGCAAAGCTGAACCCAAAACACTTAAGGGTGGTTCTGCAAAAACCAAAACACGATGATGATTTACAACCAAAAGCAATCCAGGGGGTCTGCGCACATCTCTAGTGTGGAAACGTCTGAATGCAGCTGCAATGGGTATACGAAAGTATAAGGGTGTGGTATTCGCTAATTGAGAATAACATGACTGCTGAAAAGCAGCCTTCTGGAGGGGACTGGCTTGCATCAGTGCTGCACCTGGTGTCAGAATAAAGTTGATAGTGATGATTGCGAAGCTGATTATGATGACTGCGTCGAATTGGTCGCAAATGTGAAAAACACACTTGTTTATTTAAATACATGAAAACAGCCGACAAAGACACTTTACACTGCACAATACCCTTGTTTTATAAAAACCCAATCGTAGAAGGGAAAGCCTTATTTAATTTATTACTAATTATTTATATAGAACACTATGCTTTACATAGAATATTTGACAGTTCACATTAGTCCCTGCACTGGTGAAGCTTACAATCTATGGGCCTGATTCAGAGCCGTTCGCTATTTGTGGTCGTTCGTTCAAAAACAAGGGGTGGCTATTCAAATGATCCGTTCGCAAATTGCAGTCTGTTCCCACCTCTAAGTCTGAACGAGCGAGCAAAACATACGCTCGTTTTTTTGATAAAAACGCCCCCTGGCCGCACGCACCATACGTCATGTCCGCTATTTATTAGATTAATCGAGTACATCGTACAGCGTATGAACTGCTCGCTATTCTTGTGGTTGGTGTTTTCAACCGCTATTTTGCGAGCAGTTCTGAGTTAAAAAAAACCAAGTGACGTGGTCAATGACGCTGCTGTATTAATTATGCACTCCCTTAAAACGCCCGTTTTGACCTTTAAGCACGCCTGCGTTCGGATCTCCACTCCCCGTTTTCAAGCACCTTCCCCTGTTACCACCCACATATGCCTCATTCTGTCACTCAAAATAGCAGGCCCTCGCTATATTGCGTACCAACGATTTTCGGCCGCACTGACTGGTTCGCGCATGCGTACTAAAAACCGTACGCATGCGCAGATGTGCGAACATCGCTCGGAACGAGCGTACTGCCGCTAGCGAGTGGCTCTGAATGAGGGCCTATATCCCTCATTCAGAGGCGCTCGCAAAATGCGAGTGGTCGCTCTGAATGAGGGCGGCCGCTTGGGTTTTGAAGTGCGGCCTCCTGGTCGCTAGCTAAGCTGTGGATTACCACCCACAGCTTTAGCGACCGACCAGGTTGATGGTTGCGATGGTCAAGACCATCGTAACCATCGGGGCTTGCGAAAAAGACCCTAAGGTTGGGTCTAGGCAACCGCAAGCCCCAGGGAGCTTCCTGCTCTGATCGAGCAGGAAGCTCCCCACTGACATCACTGCTGATGTCAGTGTGGCCGCCCACAAAATGGCAGGCATTCCTTAAGGAACGCCTCATTTGTGAAACCACCCCCCGCCACGCTTACAAAATGGGTTGAGTTGTCGAACAACATCGACAGCCGTCCCTTTTGTAGTGAGCTCCGGAGCGAGAGAATTTCTCTCTCGCTCCAGGGCTTGCGCACGCGCAGTGTGGCTGCTCCACGTACGCAGGGCCTAAACATTGACCCGCTTGCGAGCGGGTCTGAATGAGGTTCTATATTTCCCATTTACACACACTTGTGAATATTTTTGTCAGGAGTCAAATAATAGACCAGTATATTTTTGGATTGTGCAAGAAAACTGAAGTAACTGCAGGTGACCCATGCAAGCACGGGGAGAATGTAAAAACTCCACACAATTAGGGCCGTGGTGGGAATCGAACCCAGGACCTCAATGTTGTGAGTCAGTAATGCTAACCATTACACCAACCATAACTCAAACATAATATTTGTGTGTGTGATTTAGATGCTCTAAACCACGTGGGTACTTATTAGCTGTACTATCCGGCCCTTAACTTCAACAGATTTCCATAGTGTGCTGCGATTTTAAGCAATTTTTGTACTTACAGTGAAGCCACACCTCCATTCCCAATCCAGTCTTATCTCACACAGATACAACAGGGAAAGGGACTCAAAGCCAAGGGAAGGGAGTGAAAGCCACGGGGAGGAAGTCATAGCTCAAGATTAGCGACTGACACTAACCTATTGAGCTTTGATGCATTTTGAGAGTCAGTTTGCATCTAAGTTTTAATAAGGCCCAAAGTGACAGTATATAATAGAATAACATCAATCTTTTTATTATTGATTATTAATTATATTTAATTGTTTTTATTAGCTGGTCGTTGTTGAATAATAGCAATAAGCCATTGCCGATAAAGTATATTTTGTACATCTCTGCCATTAAGCTGCATAATTAGCACCCCAACTATATCCAGATGACATAATTTATTGAAACTGGAAGATTTTAAGAAATCTGATTACTGTGACAATCTACTGACACTAATAAGACCTCTGTGTCTAACAAATATTAAACTTGCAGAAAAAATGATTCCTTCACATTTGGCTCTGCATTATTTAGTACCCTTGTGAGATGTATGTTCTTTTACAAACTATATCACCGTGAATCAGGATTGCATTTAATTCAGCTGTAATTATTTAGTTATGTACATGTACAGTATATAACACTGTGTTGTTTTATGACAGTAGTGGAAAACATTGATGTCCTGAAAAATTTAAAGAAAATATCTACTGCATCAGAGTTTAGGGGTATCTCAAAAAAGGGAGGCATGTACCTGGATATGTGTTAGGTAGATGAAAGAGAGTTCCCACTGCAAAAAAAATGTCTGGACTGCGACTATTTCAGTACATAAAGATAGATTACTTTTTCCAAAGTTCCTTTGTGGTCGTTGGAGGAGCT
Source organism: Taudactylus pleione (assembly GCA_031769625.1). Classification (NCBI taxonomy): domain Eukaryota; kingdom Metazoa; phylum Chordata; class Amphibia; order Anura; family Myobatrachidae; genus Taudactylus; species Taudactylus pleione. The sequence goes on from JAUIMM010000205.1 coordinate 567,820, forward strand.
ATTCGGCTTGATGGCGTTCTTCACATACAAGGAATAGAGAGTTAGGGTATATACTTACCCATTATTTCAGATGCAGGGTGGTCCTCCATCCTCTCTGTTCCATTGCTGCAGTGTGAGCTTTGGGAGAGGTTGGAACATGTCAGAGATGAGACAGACCATAGCTGATCATTACTATATAGATTTGAAGGGATGTATTTATTATCCTGGCTGTTGGGTTGTCGGTGCTCGGAATGCTGGCGCCAGAATCCCTACACGGGTTAGAATCCCGATGCCAGATTCCTGTGTGCCGGCATCCCAACAATAAGTAATGGGTTTTAGGGGCTAGGGTTAGGCACTAGTGGTAGGGTTAGGCTTAGCGACTGGGGGGTTAGGGTTAGGCTGGGATGGGAGGTTAGGTTAGGCTACAAGGGGGAGAGTTAGGTTTAGGCTGCAGGGAAGTGAGGTTTTGGGTAGGGGTGGGGGAAGGTTAACATAATTTACCTTCATATGTCAGGATTGTGACCCAGTTGGCATGCCAGCATCAGGATTCTGACCATCGGGAGTGCCAACATCCCATACCCAAACTAATTTGAAAATGATACCACCCAGCACATAAAAATGGGCTTTTAATGTAATGTTGTTTTACTAACAGGGAAAAAATTCAGGCCAATCCGGAGTTGTTCCTGGAGCCCTCACCCAACCTCCCTGCCCCTCTTCCTCATGCAAGGATGGGGTCTTCTCGATCATGAACAAGGGACAATTATCTCTACTGCTGCAATATCCTTCTCTTATTACCCTAAAACAATTTATGGCTAATATAAAATATGGAGCCCAGCAAGGTAGCCCTTATCACTTTATCAGCGAATAATGCTTCAGCTGATCAATTAGGAGTGCTTCTTAAAGTAGTAGGTATACATTATAGCTGCCATTTGGTGATTTATTTATCTTGGGGGGGGCTTATTTATTTATATTACACATGGACATGTAACATGCTGAAAAAAAAATCCTCCTAGAGTTAATTTGAGATGTTCTGCTAAACAATTAATGGTCTGGCACAAAATAAAATGTGATTTAAATATACAAGCCAATATGCAAGAGAAGATGCAGAAAGCAAAATACAATGCTAGGGAATGTGCATAAAACAGACAATAATAGTTACTAAACCTTCAGTCGTCAAAGAGATGTCCTGTGTACACACCATATAATTAAAACATTCATAAATAAACCATAATATAAAGACTCGGAGACATGAATTTAGCAAAATAAATTTGTTCGCTATTTATTTAAAACATATATTGCAAATATTTAAATAAGTTTAACTGAGAGAAAGTATGGTGGCAAAGAAAGGACGACCAGAATCAGCCCACTCCAACAATGCACTGCACAACAAAACGACATGCATTATCGGCGGATACTGCCAAAGGTGCACACAAACCAAAGGTGCAGACAAACCAAAAGATCAACAACTGACAACAACAGGTATCCACTCAATCCTCTAACATGACTACCCACACTGTAGGGTGATGACGCAGCCCCGTCAGGGTTTTCACTATCGCTGACACTGTAACGTAGTATTTTGCATGCAGATACCCCCTCATTATGTTTAATGTGACTTGTAGCACACGGACTATGTGGACATATCTGTACAGCACTAAAATTACACACCCCGGGCAACAAAAGGACCAATTCATCACATGGGGTCCCGCAAGCCAGACTCTAGACTTGAGGTTTAACCCACGCCGTTCTTATCCAATCACTCTGTGTCCCTTTTTTATGATTATATAATATATGCAGAGCTATGCAAATGTCACTAGGCCAGGTGGATGTCCAAGAAGAGCCAATGACAAGACCAGAAAATCAAACAGCATTACAGGACCAAGCCAGGACCTGGGCCAGGAAAAAACTGGGATTTTAATTTCTGACCTGCTGAAAGAAACCATGGTGACTACAGTAATAATGATCACAGGGGAAATGTGAGGAAAGACAGTGATCATATATAAGTGTGTTTTAGAACATTTTAGTGTTGTTGCTCCAAATCACAAATAAAAAATAAAACATTTCCAGAGGCAATCAGGTTGTATTTTAGGTTTTAATTTGGTTTGGGATCACTAATACAAAGCACTGACTGACAAATGTGTTCTGCAAGGAGTAGAATGGATAAAAACAAAACAAACCAGAAAGCATCTGAGACAAGAGGAAGCAAAGTAATGGCATTACATAAAATCACTAATAGCAATAACAGCTACTGATAGATATAATTGGTGAGAGGAAGCAGCCTGGGTGCTTTTTGTTGTGTTGTGTGGACCACAGGGATTTCGGTGGTCAGAATTCCGGCACCGGAATCCAGACACCTGGCAGAATCCCGGTACCGGAAACCCAACTGCCAGCATCTTAAAGGTAAGTAGCAGGGTTAATGGAAGGGTTAGCATTAGGGTTAGGCACTTGGGAGAGGGTTAGACACTAAGGGGGGAGGGTTAGGTTTAGGGTGCGGGGTAGGGGAGGTCAACTTTAGGCACTGGGGGGGGTTAGATATAGTCACCAGGGAGGGAGAGTTAGGGGTAGGGAGGGAGGGAGGATGGTTAGGATACCGACCGGCAGGTGTCGGTATCCTAACCATGTCAGGATGCCGGCGTCGGTATTCTGACTGGCGGGATCTCATACCCAACCCTTGTGGGAGTACTCAGTGAATGTCCTTACACTGACAACAAAGAAGAAACACCTAAGGCTTTGTTATCTTAATTAAGGAAAACAGAATGTGACAGGAGCTTTTACATATATAAGACAGCTAGGGTTGCATTGTCTTCCAACTACCAAATTTGTAAACTTTTTTATTTTTAAATAAAAACATTGGGGTTTTCCAAAACCTTGAGTCTAAAGCAATCATTTCACTAGCTTCTAGCGGGGATGTAATCAGCATCCCGACAGTCAGGATTCATACGGTCATAATACCAACAGTGGTATCCCGACTGTCAGAAACCCGACAGATTGCAGAGGTAAGTTGGGGTGGTTAGGGGGAGAGTTTGGAGGGAGGGTTATTGTTAGGCACTAGACAGAGGGTTAGCATAAGGCTGCGTGAGGGGAGGCTGTGGGATGGGAGGGTTAGGCTGCGTGAGGGGTGGGTTAGGGTTGAGGGGAGGGTTAGGGTTAGGCTGCATGAGGGTGGGTTAGGAGGAGGGTTACGATGAGGGTTATAATACTTACAGAAATCTGTTGGTATTTTGACCGTCGGCATCCTGACCGTTGGGATCCCGTACCCAATTCCATCCAAAAAAATCCTGTAAAGGTGTGTATCCACTAGGCGATAAAAATGAGCGATTGAACGATTGCGACATCGTTATCGTTATCATTCAATCGCTCATTAATAGTTCATAAATTGTGCATTAAAATGTCGAAAACGACTAGCGATGTTCATTTTTAACATCTATCATCACCTAAACATGCTGGTCAATCTGCCGATATCAACAAGTTATGCATATTCGGCGATGAGGGAGGGTGTCTGCACTGAACGACTGATCATTCAGTGTGGGCACATTATCCACTGCACAGGATGAAGAACGATTGCACGATTACAGTGTTATAATCGTGAAGTCGTTCCACTCTCGTGTAGTTGATACTAGGGGTGAGCGGGTTCGGATTTCTGAAATCCGAACCCCCCCGAAGCCCCCCCGATCCGAGTCCGATCCGAGTCAGGCTCGACTTTTCCCGCCTGACTCGGATCTGAATCGAGGCAAAACGTCATCTTCCCGCCTTCCGAGTCTCGCGGGTTTTGGATCCTATATAAGGTACACACGTCGGCGCCATTTTCTCACTCGGCTGTGGACAGTGAAGAGGGAGGGTGGGAGTTAGGGCTGTGTAGTGTAGTGTAGTGTAGTGCTGCTGTTGTCCACTACTTCAAAGTCCATAGGGGCTGGCTGTGTTGTGCTGTGCTGCTGTTGTTAATAGGGGCTGTGTCCACTACTTCAAAGTCCATAGGGGCTGGCTGGACTGTGTTGTGCAGTCAGTTCTCCATAGGGGCTGTGTCCACTCCAAAGTCCTGTGCAGTGTCCCAGTCCTAAAGGAGTGCTGTAGTGTTGTCCAGGGGGTGCTCTGTCCATCAGGGGTGCTCCCCCCAAGTGCTAAAAAAATAATATATTTTCTGTGTTTGTGAATTGTGTGCGCAGTAGCCGCACGTGCATCAACAAAGTAGTGCCAAGCGTGCGCCTGTGTCATAAGTAAAGGGCCGGCTGGCTTGACCGTTAAGGGTGCTGTAACCCCCGAAAGTACACTCCAGTCCAAACCAAAAAAAAATTATTTTCTGTGTTTGTGAATTGTGTGCGCAGTAGCCGCACGTGCATCAACAAAGTAGTGCCAAGCGTGCGCCTGTGTCATAAGTAAAGGGCCGGCTGGCTTGACCGTTAAGGGTGCTGTAACCCCCGAAAGTACACTCCAGTCCAAACCAAAAAAAAAATTATTTTCTGTGTTTGTGAATTGTGTGCGCAGTAGCCGCACGTGCATCAACAAAGTAGTGCCAAGCGTGCGCCTGTGTCATAAGTAAAGGGCCGGCTGGCTTGACCGTTAAGGGTGCTGTAACCCCCGAAAGTACACTCCAGTCCAAACCAAAAAAAAAATTATTTTCTGTGTTTGTGAATTGTGTGCGCAGTAGCCGCACGTGCATCAACAAAGTAGTGCCAAGAGTGCGCCTGTGTCATAAGTAAAGGGCCGGCTGGCTTGACCGTTAAGGGTGCTGTAACCCCCGAAAGTACACTCCAGTCCAAACCAAAAAAAAAATTATTTTCTGTGTTTGTGAATTGTGTGCGCAGTAGCCGCACGTGCATCAACAAAGTAGTGCCAAGCGTGCGCCTGTGTCATAAGTAAAGGGCCGGCTGGCTTGACCGTTAAGGGTGCTGTAACCCCCGAAAGTACACTCCAGTCCAAACCAAAAAAAAAATTATTTTCTGTGTTTGTGAATTGTGTGCGCAGTAGCCGCACGTGCATCAACAAAGTAGTGCCAAGCGTGCGCCTGTGTCATAAGTAAAGGGCCGGCTGGCTTGACCGTTAAGGGTGCTGTAACCCCCGAAAGTACACTCCAGTCCAAACCAAAAAAAAAATTATTTTCTGTGTTTGTGAATTGTGTGCGCAGTAGCCGCACGTGCATCAACAAAGTAGTGCCAAGCGTGCGCCTGTGTCATAAGTAAAGGGCCGGCTGGCTTGACCGTTAAAGGGTGCTGTAACCCCCAAAGTACACTCCAGTCCAAACCAAAAAAAATTTATTTTCTGTGTTTGTGAATTGTGTGCGCAGTAGCCGCACGTGCATCAACAAAGTAGTGCCAAGCGTGCGCCTGTGTCATAAGTAAAGGGCCGGCTGGCTTGACCGTTAAAGGGTGCTGTAACCCCTGAAAGTACACTCCAGTCCAAACCAAAAAAAAATTATTTTCTGTGTTTGTGAATTGTGTGCGCAGTAGCCGCACGTGCATCAACAAAGTAGTGCCAAGCGTGCGCCTGTGTCATAAGTAAAGGGCCGGCTGGCTTGACCGTTAAAGGGTGCTGTAACCCCCGAAAGTACACTCCAGTCCAAAGCCAAACCAAAAAAAAATTATTTTCTGTGTTTGTGAATTGTGTGCGCAGTAGCCGCACGTGCATCAACAAAGTAGTGCCAAGAGTGCGCCTGTGTCATAAGTAAAGGGCCGGCTGGCTTGACCGTTAAAGGGTGCTGTAACCCACAAAGTACACTCCAGTCCGAACCAAAAAAAAATTTATTTTCTGTGTTTAGCCGCACGTATATATCAAATCGATATAACATAAATGGAGGACCAAACTTTCTCCGATAAAAATAAAATAGAGAAAGATCAAGAACCACTTCCTCCTAGTGCTGAAGCTGCTGCCACTAGTCATGACATAGACGATAACATGCCATCAACGTCGTCTGCCAAGGCCGATGCCCAATGTCATAGTAGAGGGCACATACAATCCCAAATGGCAAAGTTCAGGAAAATGACCTTGAAAAAGACATTTAAATCAGCTGAAGAGAAACGTAAACTTGCCAATATGCCATTTACGACACGGAGTGGCAAGGAACGGCTAAGGTCGATCCCTAGTATGTTCATGACTAGTGGTTCAGCTTCACATGACGATGGAAGCCCTCCTCCCACTAAAAAAATCAAAAGAGTTAAGCTGGCAAAAGCACAGCGAAGAACTGTGCTTTCTAAGAAGATATCACAAATCCCCAAAGAGAGTCCAAGTGTGGTGGTGGTTGCGATGCCTGACCTTCCCAGCACTGGACGGGAAGAGGTGGCTCTTTCCACCATTTGCACGCCCCCTGCAAGTGCTGAAAGGAGCACCCACAGTCCACTTGCTGATATGCAAATTGAAGATGTCACTGTTGAAGTACAACAGGATGAGGATACTGGTGTAGCTGGCGCTGAGGAGGAAGTTGGCGAGGAGGATTCTGATGGTGATGTGGTTTGTTTAAATCAGGCTCCGGGGGAGACAGTTGTTGTCCGTGGGATGAAAAAGCCCATCACGGTCATGCCTGGGCAGAAGACCAAACATTCCACCTCTTTGGTCTGGCAATATTTCTATCCAAATCCGGACAACAACTGTCTTGCCATATGTACCATATGTAAAGGTGAAATAAGTAGGGGTAGGGACGTCAACCACCTAGGAACATCCTCCCTTATACGGCACCTGCAGCGCGTTCATAAAAAGTTACTGTCAAGTTCAGAAACTTTGGCTCAGACCGTAAGCAGTCCAGGGACACCTAAATCCCGTTGTCCTGTTGTATCCAAGCGCCTGCAAACCACACCGTCAACTCCCTCCTCGTCAATTTCCTCCTTAGTCAGGATCGGAAGTAGTCCTGCAGGCCATATCACTGGCATGACTGACTCTCCTATCCGGGATTCCTCCGGAGGATCCTGCATTGCTACGCCTACTGCTGCCGCTGCTGCTGTTGCTGCTGCTGCTGGGAGTCGTTCATCATCCCAGAGAGGAAGTAGGAACACCACTACTTTTACTAAACAATTGACCCTCCAACAGTCCTTAGCGAGGAGGATGAAGTACGACAGCAGTCATCCTGAAGCAAAACGTATAACTGAGGCCTTGACTGCTATGTTGGTGTTAGACGTGCGTCCGGTATCCGCCATTAGTGCAGTGGGATTTAGACAATTGATGGAGGTAGTGTGTCCCCGGTTCCAAATCCCGTCTAGATTCCACTTCACTAGGCAGGCGATACCGAGACTGTACAGAAACGTCAGAAAAAGTGTCCTCAGTGTCCTGAAAAATGCCGTTGTACACAATGTCCACTTAACCACGGACATGTGGACAAGTGGAACAGGGCAGACTAAGGACTATATGACTGTGACAGCCCACTGGGTAGATGTATCACCTTACGCAGCAACAGCAGCAGCGTCACCAGTAGCAGCATCTCAGAAACGCCAGCTCGTTACAAGGCAGGCTACGCTGTGTATCACCGGTTTCAGTAAGAGGCACACCGCCGACAACCTCTTAGAGAAACTGAGGGAAATCATCGCCCAGTGGCTTACCCCACTTAGACTCTCCTGGGGATTTGTGATATCTGACAACGCCACCAATATTGTGCGGGCATTACATCTGGGCAAATTCCAGCACGTCCCATGTTTTGCTCACACAATAAACTTGGTGGTGCAGAATTTTCTGAAAAGCGACAGGGGCGTGCAGGAGACGCTTTGGGTGGCCCGAAAAATTTCTGGCCACTTTCGCCATTCAGCGACTGCGTGCCGAAGACTGGAGCGCCAGCAAACACTCTTGAACCTGCCCCGCCATCACCTGAAGCAAGAGGTTGTGACGCGGTGGAACTCAACCCTCTATATGCTTCAGAGGATGGAGGAGCAGCAAAAGGCCATACAAGCCTATACATCCACCTATGACATAGGCAAAGGAGGGGGTATGCACCTGACTCAAGCGCAGTGGAGAATGATTTCCGTGTTGTGCAAGGTTCTTCAGCCCTTCGAACTTGCCACACGTGAAGTCAGTTCAGACACTGCCAGCTTGAGTCAGGTCATTCCCCTCATCAGGCTTTTGCAGAAGCAGCTGGAGAAAGTGAAGGAGGAGCTAAGACGGAGCGATTCCGCTCGGCATGTGGGACTTGTGGATGAAGCCCTTCATTCGCTTTGCCAGGATTCCAGGGTGGTCAATCTGTTGAAATCAGACCACTACATTTTGGCCACCGTGCTCGATCCTAGGTTTAAAGCCTATGTGGTGTCTCTCTTTCCGGCCGACACAAGCCTGCAGAGGTGCAAAGACCTGCTGGTGAACACACTGTCAGCTGAAGCGGAACGTGACACGTCAACGGCTCCTTCTTCATTTTCTCCCGCAACTGGGGCTGCCAGGAAAAAACTTAGGTATCCTAAGCAACCCGCTGGCGGTGATGCAGGGCAGGCAGGACCAAGTTTGGACATCTGGTCCGGACTGAAGGACCTGGCAACAATTTCTGACATGTCTACTGTCACTGCATATGATACTGTCACCATTGACAGAATGGTGGAGGATTACATCGGTGACAGCATCCAAGTAGGCATGTCAGACAGTCCATACCTGTACTGGCAGGAAAAAGAGGCAATTTGGAGGCCCCTGTACAAACTGGCTCTATTTTACCTGAGTTGCCCCCCCTCCAGTGTGTTCTCCGAAAGAGTGTTTAGTGCAGCCGGGAACCTTGTCAGCGAAAGGCGTAGGAGGTTGCTTCCACAGAATGTGGAGAAGATGATGTTCATCAAAATGAATTATCAGCTCTTCCAGGGAGACCAGCCTCCAGAAGGTACAGAGGGACCTGTGGTGGTGGATTCAAGTGGGGACGAGTTAATACTTTGTGAGGATGAGGATGTACACACTGAAGAGGGTGAGGAATCGGTGGATGAGGAGGATGAGGATGACATCTTGCCTCCGTAGAGCCAGTTTGTGCAGGGACACATTAATTGCCAGCTTGTTTTGTGGGGGCCCAAACGAACCAATCATTTCAGCCACAGTTGTGTGGCAGACCCTGGCGCTGAAATGATTGATTTGTTAAAGTGTGCATGTCCTGTTTATACAACATATGGGTGGGTGGGAGGGCCCAAGGACAATTCCATCTTGCACCTCTTTTTTTCTTTGCATTATGTACAGTTTGGGGCCTAGTTTTTCTAACTGCCATCCTGCCTGCCACTGCAGTGTCACTCCTAGATGGGTCACGTGTTTGTGCCGCCCACTCGTGTCGCTTAGCATAGTCATCCAGCTACCTCGGTGCAACCTTTTGGACATAAAAACACTATTGTGAGGTGTGAGGTGTTCAGAATAGACTGGAAATGAGTGGAAATTAAGGTTATTGAGGTTAATAATAGCATAGGAGCAGAAAAACCTACAAATTCTGTGATTTTAGCTGTTTTTATGCTTTTTTTCAAAAAAATACAGATCCAAAACACAAAACCCAGAACCCAAAACACGGAAGGGTGGTTTTGGCAAAACCAATCCAGATCCAAAACACGAAGAAAGATCCAGATCCAAAACCAAAACACAAAACACGAAAAGTGGCCGGTGCACACCCCTAGTTGATACGCACCTTAAGAAAGATGTAGTTAGGGAGAGTTTAAATCCCCTGAAAATAGGGTCTTCATATGTTTTGTCAATGGGAGAATTCAAAACTTGCTTATGGACGGGATGTACTAATGGAAAACAAAATACGGGCAAAAATCGGAAAACTTCTGTTTTCTGGGTACAAAGCTTTTTGTACAAAGCTCCCGAATGCATTACTTTCCAGAGTTTGGACCTGATGGGCAATACACTGACCTCAGGCTGGGAGTAAACCCCATAATTAGAAGTAATACACCTCTTCTAGCTCATTTGCATCATGACTTCACACTGTTTTAAAAATGTTTTAAAAAGTGGATTGCATTAATAGACCCACGAGGAAGACTCCCTTAAACTGAAGCAATAAGGTGAGCGATAAGGTGTGGTATAAGGTTTGTGGGTGGGGTTATTTTTATTTCTAAACTATTTTAATAATCAATGTGCATTTTTTTAATTTGACAGAATTTGTCTATTGTAAACTACAGGACCAAAACGGGCCCTGGATGTCAGTGCAGGCTGGCATTTGTAGTTCTACAAGTGACAACATGTCCTATGCTGGCAATTGTAGTACTAGAATGTCCAGCATACCCAAACACTTTATTGCTGCCTGAACATGCTGTGATCAGTGGTACTATACGAAAAATTCTTACTATCACTTAATTTTTAACCTTAACCCACAGTCATTGCATTAGGAGTGTGAGAATAACACTAGGGGGTAAATTTACTAGGAATCGAGTCTGGTCTAGTTTCTTTTTTTAACTCCACTAGCATCGCTGAAACTCAGGTGATTTGAGGCTCCTGAAACTCACAAATTTACAAAGAATTCAGTTTAGCTGAGAGTGAGATGGCCGATGGTGAAGCAGATCGAGATATCTCCCCTGAGGAGCAAGGTTTGAAGGAGATTACCCTGCAGTGTTTTCTCTCTGCAAAACTCTCCCGAGCAAGAAGCCTGCACATATCAATGAGATATGTGAAGGCTGCTTGTGTTTTGTAGCTGTTAAAACGGGTTAAATGTAAAATAAAAATTGACGCTGGGTCCCCCCCCAAAAGCATAACAAGCCCCGGACTGCACAGCCAGTCCTGATTTGTAAAATTATGGGGAACAAAACGTGTATTAGTTAGGAACCAGAACCTGGCTGCAGGGCCTGTCCTGGTTTTAAATATAGGGGAAGAAATCTCTGATTGGCTGCAGGCTCCTGACAGTTCACACTGATCAGTCAGGAGCCGGGGTAGCGGTGTATGTGGTCACACACATACACCATTACAGTAAGTATATGGATCGGGTTCCAATTTTCTATTTTGCCAAGACCCCTGGATGCTACGGAGACCAGCGCAAGGATGGAGGAGAGTATAGGATCTTTATTACAAGTACACCAAACGGATTCTACATTGGAGAAGTGGACCGACCAGCTGGCACAGATAAGTATGTGTGAGTGAGATAGGTAGGTGTGTAATAAAGTTTTACTGTATATGGTGAGTGTACTGTGTATTTTTTAACTATTTACTTTACAGTGAAAGTACGGGTGCCGGCCGCCTGCTGGCACTTGTAGTTCCACCAGTGCAAAAGGGCAGGCATGCCGGCACCTGTAGTTCCACTGTAAAATACAATAATTTGTAACTATTTAAAACATTTTTACCCCCTTACCCACAGCCCAGGTGTGCAGGGAAGAGCCCCGGGCTTCTAACAAAGCCTGGGGTTTTGGGAGAGGGGGGGGCCCCTTCTTGGGGGGGTCCCCACCTCCCCTGAGATTCCCAGCTTGGGCTGACCGGCTTTGGGTATGAATGCTTTGGCCATGGAGCCCCGGTGATAGGGTCTCCTGGCTGAGGCATTACACCTCGGTCGGTTTGGGTCTGGTGCTGGTTTTAAATATAGGGGGACCCCTATGCATTTTTTTCATCTAATATTTAAAACCAGCACTGGCCCTGCAGCCAGGTGCTGGTACCAAAACTATGGTGGAACCCTACTTGTTTTTTCCCCCTGTAATTTTAGGAATCAGGACTGGCTGAGCAGTCCAGGGCTGGTTATGCTTTTGGGGGTGACCCTACGTCATTTTTTTTTTTTAATTTAAATTTAACACTTTTTTTCACTATATACAGAAAGAAACATACATGGATCACACTGATCTGTGTACGTTTCTTTCAAACTCGCAGCTCACAGGCAGGTGAATTGATTTCACAATTTTTTACAGGAGTGTTGTCCATTCTCATGAGAGTTTATAAACTTTCATCTTTGTAAATTCCCGACTCCTATCTTCACTAGTGAAAAGTTACTCAAGTTTAGCCGATGGTGAAGTAAAGAGAGTTTGCTAACTCCAGTATTTTCCTGTAGCAAAGGAGATTTCTCTACCAAGTTTGTCATTCGTAAATTTGCGAGTGGAAAAAAATGCCCAAACTCTCCATAGATTGCTAACTCGAATCTTAGTAAATTTACCCTTAGTACTTTAAATATGGGTCTGGTTTTATTGAAGGGGCTACAGCCGGTTACTGACCATCTTAGGGCTTATTAACACTAATGCAGTGGGACCCCTTGCAGATATGGTGGCATCAACACTAGTTGGCATAGACTTGTGCTAATATTGTCATTTTCATGGGAATCCCATGCTTTTCGGCCCCTCAAATTGTGAGAATATCAGCACTAAAGATAGTTTCACTTTTTTTAGAGTTCTAAACTTTTAAAAAATTTATTTATGCTTCTGCCATTGCAGAGTCTGTGTGTGTGATCATCATCCACAGCATGTATTTTGCCCCAGGTAGGAAGCAGCAGGTTTCACCTCCTAAGAACTGTATTTATGTCTCCTTCCACTTGTATATAGGACAAAAGGTCTTCGGAATGCAGTTGTATGTGGGCTTGTCTGACCCTCCACACCCCTATTCTAAGTGTAAGAAAACCCAGCAGACAGACCTCCATCTCAATCATCGCCATGCCGACTCAGATGTAAGCATAGACATATATCTATAATTAATGCAGTGTGTGTGGTGCACATGGGTCACTGTGTCCTGGGGGACCCACACCACACACCCTGCACCCATACACTATACTTACCTCTCTTGCATCGTCGCCAGAGAGATTAAGATCTGCACAAGCACAGTAGAGAAATTACCGGGAAGATAGTGTGGCAGCCATGTTTCCAGAGACTTTCGCTGTAGACTTTGGCATAGTGCAAGGGTCTATTCAGTAATAGTGCCAGCGAGAGGGTGGGTGGTGCACTGAGACTGCACACGGGCCCTCTCTCCTTTCTAGCCCAACTGCTGCAGATTCACAATGCTTGGTCCAACATGAACAATAAACTCCAGCCAACATTAATCGCAGCTTCAATTTTGTAAGAAGATTCTGTCTTTGTTTTTTTTGCACTGAAATTTAGAATTAAGCAAAATTGGTGCAAATTGGTGCAAATTGCTCTTTTTTTTAATTTGCTCCTATATATGAATCAGGCCCATCCTGTGTACCCAGGACTAGCCTAGCTGAGCTATCAATAAAAATAGTTTGTGTTAGACATTTGCTTTATCCACAATGAGTGGGAACCTATTTCTTGTTAATGAGTTCTGTGCTGCCTCTGTGTGTATTGTAAGGGTCTTACAGTGTAGTGTATGGCTGCTTCTTTTGTTGCATTTTTGGCAGTTTTTTGCAATTATGCTGTAAATTCTCTAATAATACTTGTGACAAAGGGTGTACAGATAATGACCTTTTGACACTCTCTCTTTACCTTTGTCTTTTATTACCTAGTGAGGTCTTTTCTGTTTTGTTGTGATGTTCTTCCTAATTTTTTATGTTTTTGTTTTGTTTTATGTAGGATTCCTCTATGCCACCTCCTGGTGTGTGTCTGTACTCAATCCTCATCTATTCTGTCTTTCTGTACTCTGGTAGATATGGGGATGTCTATATGGGTTGAATTGGGGCATTGATTTGGGCATTTACCAATGGATTGTGTCATTGCAGCCCAGTCCTGTAACATCAAACCACAATGCGAGATATTAAGCCACTAAGGACAAAACCACAATGAAGCGATTCACAGCAAAATGCTTTATGCCCCCACCCTCTTCATTGGAAAAGCGGGCTGGATGTGTGAAGGTGGGAAAGGAACATTTGGAAAATCAAAATCCCAGCAATATCAAATGGGAACCAACAGGCAAATTTGCCACCATGAGCTTACCACCTTTTAACCACATCCTGGAACGCCAACTTCCTGTTTTTAATGAACATCCTGGAATGACAACTTCCTGTTTTACTAATAAAGTTTCTAGTATTTAAACCCCAACTTGGGGACCACAGCCTTTGCTTGGAAATTGATTTACAGCACAAAACACATTGGATGGCACAGTGGGAGAGCAAACAGAATAGGACAGAGGGAGAGAGACTACCTAAGCTGCAGGGCCGGATTAAGGCCTACATGGGCCTGGAGCTGAAAATGTTCAAGGGCCTATACTGAGAAGGGGAAGAGCTGTGATCGGTGCTGTGTGGGTGTGGTCAAAGTCACCTTGGCTTGTACACCCCTTACACTATGAGACGCAATGTCTCCCTAACTACATAAAAATAGAAAAATTGTATAATTTTTTTTTAGGGGAAAAACTAGAAAAACTATTTTTGGCCAGTTAGGTAGTCATGTTGTCATGTTGAAAGGCCTCTTTTTATGTGGAGGCCTGGAGCTGTAGCTGTATCCACCCCATTGTTAATCTGGCCCAGCTAAACTGGAGTGACTTCATCAGCTAGTGCCACCAGCAAGAGGCAAACTGCAGATCGCTACAGGAGGAAGAGAAACAGCAGCCACTGATAAAGGTATGGAAGCTTAGTGACAGATGGGTATCTCCAATTCCGCATACCATCAGAAGGTAACCCAGCAATCTGAGCATCAGGCACTGCACCTGCCTCACAGCAATTGAATTCCCTCTGAACTAACTGGACTCACTGTCTCTCCAGAACAGACTACAAACATTATTGCTTCCTTTCCCTACTATCCCCTTTTTCACTATAACCTCCCATTCCCTTCCTAATACCCCCACACTTTTTTTTTAAATCGATGTGGAAAGCAATGTAATTCAAAGTGTTCTTGACTATCTGCAGCCATCAGGTTGGGTGCCTCGTGTACACTGGGCCTAATTCAGCAGTGCACTGCTGACCGCAGATTCCCGATGATCGGGAATCTGCACAGGCGCCAGGCCCATTCTGTGCATGTGCAGAACGGGTCTGCGAGCCCGCACGTAAACTGGCAGCAAACTGTCAGTGATTGACAGTCTGCTGCCATTTGGGAGCGGGAGGGAGCGACGACAGCCTCCGTTACCTGAAACGGAGGCACGTCGCCGCCATTGTGGGGGGAGGGAAGAGGCCAGGATCTCCGTCGGCTGACAAAGATTTCCTGGCCTCTTCCCTGCTGCTGCGGCGGCTGTGTGACCCCATGGGTCACCATAGCAGGCCGATGGTCTGCAGAGTATCCGATGCTGCGTTGGACAATGTAGCTCAGATACGTAATGCAGCAGGAGGCGCGGTGCTTCCTGCTGCATTACCATATAAGCACAGCGGAATAGCTAAGCTGCTTGCGAGCAACTTAGCTATTGTGACTGAAGCTGAATCAAGGTGACAGTATTCTAATAAACTCAAACAACCTTTATGGGTTCTTTGTCCGCTTTTGCAGCTCGTTGTTGTAATAATAGACAATAACAATCCCTTTATAGTCTTGATGGCTAAAGTACAGTAAATCTTCTTCTTTCCCTTAACATCTAATGTGTGCCCAGCAGCTGCCTGGTCCAGCTATCAATAGAAGTAGTGTATATTTTTCCTTTAGATGCTTCTCTTATCCACTGTACAATCTCTATTACACCAATGAGTGGGAAGCCATTCCTTTTTAATGATTTCCTTGCTGCCTCTCAGTGTAAAGGGTCATATAGTGTAGTGCATGTCGGCTTCTTTTGTAGCAATTTTGGCAGTGTTTGTACTTTATGCTGGAAATTCTCTAATGATGCCAGGAACCGTATTGTAATGAACTTCTGTCAGACCCAGGGTTTAAATATAGAAAGGGTGAAATATAAATACAAAAATCATTGGGCACTAATATGCTTCGAGAAAATTTATGAATATTGCTTCCCTTTTTTTCAGGGCTTTATCACATAGCATTACTGTAATGAACTGAAACGTACAGTTACCATAGGACTTGGGTTGCTGAACTCGCTGCATAAATTGGTTTCGGAGCCGTATTGGTATTTGGAAAACGCATTGCGCTAAAATTTTCTTACTTTCAACATTTCTTTTTTACTTTTTCTTACTTTTAATTGTTTTGTTATTACTATGGGTCATTAGTCTGCTGCTCTGGGTGTATCTATAATGAGTCCAGGGGGGCCACGCACTGCACACCCTGCACCCATAGCATATATACCTCTCCGAAGTCCCACATCGGAGCGGAGGTCCGGCGCTCTAAAAATGACTGGAAAATGGCCACTGCGGCCATTTTCCCGCCATTTGCGCATGCACAGTTCAGGGAAAATGGCCGCTACACCCATTTTCCCGGTGATCTGTGCATACTCTATAGACTTTGGGCGCACTCTAGTGCACAGAGTCTATAACTCCGGCGCTGGCCGAGCACAGCTCAGTGCGCTGCCGGCCACCGGACAGAGAGGAGGGGGCCCAAGTCTGAGTATGCAAACGGGCCACCTCCTCTCTAGAAACGCCCCTACTGCTGCTTAGTTTTTTATTCTTATTTTTTTTGAAGCCCTGCTTTTAAGCAGGTGCATTTTTAATGGACATACAGGGGTAGATGTATCAAATCTTCTAAAGAGAAAAGTTATGAAGTTGCCCATAGCAACCAATCAGCTTCTGTCATTTTATAGACTAGTGATAGATACATGAAAGCTTGAAGCTGAGTGGTTGCTATAGGAAACCTCTCCACTTCTTCTTTTGCTTGATACATCTCCCTCACAGTCCACAGTCCTAAAATGTAAAAAATACTTTGGGATTAGAATACACAATATTGCAGACCAAGACGGGGGAGGTGGCATGGCTATAACCCTTTAAAACGTTATATTGTGTGGTGGTGCACTAAGTGGGTTATTGTAACCACCTCATCTTGGGAATGTGGTTACTTTGTGGCACCCAAAATGTGCATAGAACCTATTACTAGAAGTGTGTTTGAACATGGGGCCATAAAGCGAATGTGCACACCAGCGTGCCTCCAGAGTTCACAAAGATAGAGGATTGACATGAAAAAAAATTGTTCATGTAGCCTCAATGATGTCTTGGACCAGAAGTGCAGCTTGCACAATGTCTTGACATAATACGTTACTGCCTGACAGTCCATGTTAAGTCCTATACTGAGCCAATCATTTACTGTATACTAAATTAGTATCCATTCTCTTTGCAATACTATTTTGAATGTCCTGGTATCTTAAGGCTTTTTATTTATTCCCTGTGATAAAACATTTGTATACAATATTTTGATATTGATCTCTTAATAAAATGAAATAATAAATTCCCACTAATATATTGATAAAATAGTATTTCCCAATAATGAATTATGAATGTTATATGGCTCCTTATTCAATACTACTTATTGCATTCATTATAAGCGTATTGTGATTCCTCACCTTCTGAATGGCCAGATAACTATGCAAATTTGTGTAAATTTTCGTAAAAATCCCAAGAAAAGTTGGACAATGGCAGAGGTGTAAAAAACTCATTAAAGTCACTGAATAGTAATTTCAGTGGTTTGCTTCAATCTGCTGGTGCTGTGCAGGGGTTTGCAAACCCCAACAAAACCGTTGTAAATGTTTACCTTGAATTGCAGTAGAGATGTGTGGTGACCTTCGTGTTTTTGGTTTTGGTTTTGGATCTGGATTAACCTTTGTGTTTTGGTTTTCATTTTGCAAAACCACCCTCAACTGTTTTGGTTTTGGATCTGAGTTTTTTTTTTTTTTAAATAGATAAAAAGTTTTTAAAAACAGGTAAAATCAAGTAATTTATACAATCCGAAAACCGAAACTCGGATTTAAAATCCGAATTCCAAACCATGAAAAGATCAGAACAGATACTTGGATTTATCCGGATCTCCTCTGGAGAACAAAACCCTGACTCAGATTTATTCAGCTTCACGAAATTCGGATGGATTTGGATTTCTGGAAAACGGAACAGCACATCTCTATTTTGTAGTTCTCCACATGCAGTTTGAAACTTTCAAAACCACTTACCCAACATAGTTTGGGTTTTCTGCCTTTAAACTAGGGATGTGCAGGCTCGGATTAGTTCAGATTTTCCCGCCAATTTTGCATTTTTCCCGCCAAAAATTGGGTCTCAGAAAGAGGCAAAACGTCATCTTTCATGGACAAACATCATCTTTCATGGACTTTTGTCCAGGAAAGATGATGTTTGTCCATGAAAGATGACGTTTTACCTCTTTCTGAGACCCGATTTTTGGTAGGAAAAATCCTAAATTGGCTGAAAAATGCAAACTAATCCGAGCCTACACATCCCTACTTTAAACTGATAGCAAATGTGGCAATTTCCCTCTGAAATCTGAATTCGATGTGCGGTGATTTACAAAACTTCTCCATGGTTCATTTTCAATTGCCTTTTTATACATGTAGTACCATTTTCTACAACCAGTTTGATTTATTGCTGATATTGTATGTAAAATAAATAAGGTAATAGAGCAGGCATCATTTTGCCTGCCTAAATGAATGACCAGCATGTGCTACAGTCTGGAATGGTTACCACTAAGTGAGGTGGACTGCACTGTGTGGCATATTGGGGGCATATTGTGGCATATAAGGGTAACACTGTGTGGCATTTTGGAGGGGCACAGTGTGGCTTATAGGGGGAGCACTGTGGGGCATTTTGAGGGGGGTACATAAGAAGGACACTCTGGGGGAAGGTAAAGGTAAGGGGCACAGTGATGGGGTGTCAATTGGAGGGGACCCCCACAACAGTTGCCCTGGGGCCCCCACATGCCTTTATCTGGCCCTGTCCCACAGAGTGAGTGCCCCCCTGTCATAATGTGAAACCAACCAAAGAACATTCAAGACAGATTGAAACTGCATCTTGTATTCAATGGACTGTGGGCCTGAATTGTGATATGCAATGATGCTGTTGACATAGCTTATTGAGTCTTTACTACTGCTCATGCAAGAGAATTCCTAAAAACTCATATGGCGCATGCGTTACACTGTGTGTACGCGACTGATATGCACGTTACATTGGAGGCCATTTTCTGAGAGACAATCTACACTTACAGTAACATGGGGCTGGTGCAAATTTGATGGTGCAACCAATGGTGGCATCTAAAGACATGAAGCAGTATTACAGCTCTTATAGATGCTCAAAGTGGGTGTCTCAGTCTTTGCACAGTCAGACACATGGATGTACACCAGGGATAGGCTTATACTAACATTAGCATAAAGATGCAGATGCTCTTATGATAAAAGATGCTAAAGTCGTCGCAGCAGCGTACTGCCACTCAGAATCAGGCCCTTTGAGTGGTTACACATAATGATGGGGTAAAATGGGTGTTCTCTTCTATATTTTGGAATTTGCAAACAGTTGCACAAGCAAGCTACGATATTGAAGTAACTGCATGGAAGAAATTTGTATAACTCCCTTTCTCATATCTGTTAGCTTACAGTACTTAATTAGCCTTATTTTCTTACTTTCCTCACTCTTTTGAGGTAGCTTTGGGAGAGTGAACTCAGTAAACGACATGGGTAATGCTGGTTACACACTAGATAATATGTCGTCCAATCCGGTGGATCGGAGTGACATATTGGGCACATCGTCTAGTGTGCACCCGCTATGTCACTCACACACATCATCAGTGTCATCTTCCTTTGACCCTACATGTAGGGCCAATGGGGGCAGTGGCATAACTAGGGAATTTGAGCCCAGGGAAAGATGAAAGATGTAACCCCCCCTATATGCGCTTGCCAAAAAGTGGGCATGGCCACTGAAAAATGGGGGTCAACATGACACCCCCCCAATTCTAGTCACTCTGGGGACATTCCTTTCCATTCCAATGCACATTAATGCCCCCAGTAGTAGTGACCCTCTTGCAATGCCCACTGTAGTAGTGCCCCTTATGCAATGTCCCCAGTAGCAGTGCCCCATGTAGTAGTGCCCCAGTAGTGTCCCTTATATAGTCCACCCTATGCAGTGCCCCCAGTAGTGGTCCCCCTTATGCGGGACTCCAGAAGTGCCCCTTATACAGTACCCCCAGTATGCAGGCCCCCAGTAGTGCCCCTTATTCAGTGCCCCCAGTAGTGGTCCCTTTTATTCAGGCCACCAGTAGTGCCCCTTATACAGTGCCCCCAGTAGTTGTCCCCCTTATGCAGGCCCCCAGTATTGCCCTTTATACAGTACCCCCAGTATGCATTGCCCCCAGTAGTGGTTATGCAACCCCCCAGTAGTGCACCTTATACAGTGCCCCCAGTAGTGGCCCCCCTATTCAGAGCCCCCAGTAGTGATACAGTGCCCCCTATACAGTGACTCCAGCCAGTAGTGCCCCTTACATATATAACATACACACAGACATACATACACCAAACACTTAACTGCCGCTGTCTTTTCCTCCTTCCTCCTGCTCAGTACTATGGGAGAGATGTCACAACATCTCTAGTATCACCCACTGCAGGAGCTGGAAGGTGGAGCTCATGAAAGAGCTCCAGCCTGGCTCCGGCAGTGGTTGCAGCAGGCAATGAGAGTCAGCCTGACTCTCATCCTTCCTGAAACACACACACACGCCCCCCCCTTCCCATGTGCTGCCAGTCTGACAGCGCCCAGGGCACAATCCCCGGCCAGCCTGCCCCGGTTATGCCACTGGAGAGGGGATGTCGTTAGCGAGGGCCATGCTACTGAATGCAGCAAGGCCCCCACTGTTACTCCAGTGCTGCCTGCATCAGCAAATGTGTATGCACTTGCTGATGCCGACTTCCCCGGCGGATCCCATCGCGGGCGAAATCGCGCTGGCTACAAATCGGCTAATGTGTACCCATTTTAAGAGATTAAGAAATTAATATGGATGCCTCCTGAAGACACTTCCACAGTATGTTACAGCCTGATTTATAGTTACTGTAAATGTACAAAAATGCATCCTCAAACTTATGGTATTGCATGACTGTATTGAGTTGGATGATGTCCAGCTGGAAAAACTTAGGGCCTGATTCAGACCCGCTCGCTAGCGCTGAGCGCTCGCAAGCGGGTCAATGTTGGCCCAGAGCGCATGCGCACAACGGAGCTGGCTCCATCGTGCGCATGCGCGAGACCCGGATAGCGACGGGCAAACCGTCGCTCTGGGTCTCGCTACAAAAGGGGCGTGCTGTCGATGTTGAGTGACAGCACGCCCCCTTTGGTGGGAGTGCCGGGGGCGTGGCTGCCCAGACGGAAGCATTCCTATGGGAACGCCTACCGTCTGGGGCTGGCCCCACTGACATCACAAGTGATGTCAGTGGGAGTGTTTTCGGCTCTGTTTGAGCCGAAATCTCTCTAGGGCTTGCAGCAACGAGACAATACCACAAGGGTCTCGTCGCAAGCCCGATGGTCGCGATGGTCTTGACCATCGCGACCATCTTCCTGGCCACTCGCTATAGCTGTGGGTGGTCACCCACAGCTATACGAGCGGCCAAGAGGCTGCTCTAAAAATCAAGAAGGACGGCCCGGATTCAGAGCGAGCGCTCTGTGAGAGCGTCCGGCTCTGAATCAGGCCCTTAGTTACATCTGCCTATTTACATATTTGGTAAATATATACATCTAATTTAAAAAATAATTTAGAGACACATGTGTCATCTAGTTACTGTCAGCATAATATTCGTATAGTATTATTTGTTTTGAATCAGGCATTTTAAAAACGTATCTGACTCATTATGAAAAATGTAAGTAATATAGATAAATAATAAAATCAGAGCTTTAAATAAATATAAAACATTTATAATCTAATAATGATAAAAAAATTATAATAACCTTAAAACAATAGAATGGGATAAGCGATTACATAATTACACTGGTTAACACAATTTTGTCCTAATGGTTTTGATGGGTATAATAGAGCGCTATTTGTTTTGAAACAGTGACTTTAAATCCTTATCTGACTCTTATGAAAAATGTATGTAATATAGAAAAATAATATAATCATAGCTTGAATAAATGTAAAACATTTATAAACTAATACATATATAATAATTAACAAAAACATAATAACCATGAAATAATAAAATGGGACAAGCAATTAAATAATTAAACTGGTCAACACAATTCTGTCGCATTAATTTTGATGGGTGTTCTATATGTACTTTGTTATGCTGAATCCAAATAAGACAATAGATTTTTCCTATAAAGGTTAGTTTTCTTGTGGTGCCATGTTTATTTTCCTAATTAAGTATACTTACGGAATAATTTTTATAAGTATTATAAATTTTTTTCAATTATAATTATTATTTTTTTAATTAAATATAAAATGCATAATTTATGATGCAGGCAGGATAAGATGTTAATTCAGTCATGGGGGCTCTTGGCCATGAACACAAGGTGGACGAGTGGTGCTTGTTCATTGACTACTCAAAAGTCAGCTTAAAAGCGATCCTTCTTCATAACGCAAATACATTTCGTACAACAACACGAAGATCATTTTAGAATAGGTTCAGTAACAGAAATATGTGTAATATCTGTGGAGATCTAAAGGTCATTGCACTATTGGAATGGTTGCAGCCAGGGGCATATTAAGAGAGGAGGCGGCCCATTTTCAGTCTCCATCCAGGTCCCCCTCCTCTCTACCCAGCAGCATGGAAGATTTTGAGCACTAGTAGGTGCAGCGGTGTGTTATTTTTTATGTGAGTGGTACAGTAAGTACAAACAAAACCCCTAGGTTCAGAAGGATTGAAAAAACATACCTCACTTGTTTCAGGCAAGAAAAATGTTGTGAACAGGTCACTTGTTGACCCTAATGAAGTGTGCCTTCCTCCTTTGCACATCAAGCTTGGACTTGGGAAAAGTGATAGATAAATTCAAACTGAATCCACATACTTGAGAAATGTTTCCCGCATCAGTAATGTCAATATTAATGGAGGTATTTCTGTAGGCTCTCAGACTAGAGAATTTTTAAGAGATGTAGACATGAAAAAGGGTTGAATGAATTTGAGAGAGCTGCATGTAATGGTTTCAAAAGTTTCTGCACAATCTTTTTGGGTAGTCACAAGGGCGTGAACTATTCTGAAATAGTGGATGACCTGCTTATGTCTTGCTAAGCAATGGGATGCCATATGTCATTAAAGTTTAATTTCCTGTATTCTTACTTGGGGGTATGTACTAAGCCTTGATAAGTGATAACGTGGAGAGATATAAAGTACCAAGCAATCAGTTCCTGTCATTTTTCAAACACAGTATGTAAAGTGAGTTAGGAGCTGATTGCTTGGTACTTTATCGCTCTCCACTTTATCACTTTTCAACGCTTAGTACATTTCCCCCTTTTACTTGTTTTCTGAAAAACATGGGTGCGGTGAGCAATGAAGGCTGTGAGCATTTTCATCAGGACATTTCTAACATGGGAATGTGTTACCATGGCACATTGAACCCCAATTTGCTGGCTGACTACTGCTCAATGCTTAAGAGAAACATTCCTGAGGCGAAAAAACGGCAGAAAATAAAACAATGTTACTTTCAAACTACAAGTTGATAATTTATTGTAACAATATAGGTTATGTAATATCTCTTTCTTAATATCACATAGAACAGTGTGACTCCACGGTTCTTCCAGCATATTGTTTTTTGTATTAGATTATATGATTTGATGCTTATATGTAAAGGCACAAATTGAACTGAAGTATGAGAAATGTCTTCATATACCCTCTGCCTCAATAGCTCTCCTAATTATATCATGCACATTACAGCCAAGCCAACATTCTATGGGGTCTTTTTACTAAGCAGTGTTAGGAGACAGAGTGAAAAGTGATAAGAAAGTGAGAAGGTGCCAGCCAATCAGCTCCCAACTGTCATCTCACAGGCTCTGTTTGAAAAATGACAGTTGGGAGCTGATTGGCTGGCACCTTTTCACTTTCTTATCACTTTTCACTCTGTCTCCTAACACTGCTTAGTAAATAGACCCCTATGACTTTATTCTGCGCCATCCCTGTAGCTTATCTATGAGCTCTTTGTGTACTAGACCTTGCCTTCCTCAATGCCCCTTGTGTTCACTGCTACCAGTCTATCAGGCTTGGAGCCAGGGCACGGGGGTCGTGACTTGTGTACCGGGAGCACTGAAGCCCAAACCTGATGAAAGCTACTGGCGCGTTTCACTCTGTTTCTGTTAGTGCAAGTACTTGCTGACAGTTGTAGAATCACGAATTTTGATGCAGTTTTGTGACATAACACTTACAAAGTAATAAAAATACCAAAGAAAAAAAATAAATGGTCTATACCTATTTTGACTTTACTATACATGCCCCAAAAATGTGCATTTATTGTGGTGTATTTGTGGAAACAATACAAGCTTGCTTTATTTGCTTTAAAGCCTGCACACACAGGCTTGCCTGCCACTTTAGCCTCCATATTAAGCATGTCATCTGAAGCATGGAGTTAGAACCGGAGCTGAGTTGTAATACCATCTTTTATCTCTTTCCAGGTAAATTAATGCCATCTTCCATATCTGATGCCTTTCACTGAAAGAATAACCGGAGTTCGAACTGGATTTGGACTATTGACTACTTTCTAACCAAAATTTAGACAATCTCACGAATACACTGGAATGCTGCCCCTCCACCTTCATTTACACTCCCCTGAGACTGGGTCCGGGTGCTGTCTCATGCTGCAGCCAAATCGAACTCCACAAACTGCTGGATGCGACAAACCCACACACGCAAGCGAAGTATACGCTGTGGCTTTTTGAAGATCACTCTATCATTTTTTAATTTCTGATTAAGTTTAGCATGGTTTTAGCTTAAAATGTGGTCACCATTTATTCTCTTTATTTTTTCTCCACCTGGATGTTATACTTCCGCTACTTGCACACCCTGCCAGATGTAACCTACGCAGTGCGCCCCAGATGGCTGCCTCGGATGGTTCATTCTTGGCAGGAAAAACAAACACGTGGATGTATTCATTCAGAGCATTTCATATTTCAAATGTTTCAGTCACCAGTAAATCTCATGCCCGAACTGCAGCACTGTTTGCTGTATTTACTGTTCCCTGTTTTGTTAAATGTACTTCCACCCTACTGTATGATATACTGGTGTGCTATACATCCACTGTATGCTATACTGGTGTGCTATACCTCCACTGTATGATATACTGGTGTGCTATACCTCCACTGTATGATATACTGGTGTGTTATACCTCCACTGTATGATATACTGGTGTGCTATACCTCCACTGTATGATATACTGGTGTGCTATACCTCCACTGTATGATACACTGGTGTGCTATACCTCCACTGTATGCTATACTGGTGTGCTATACCTCCACTGTATGCTATACTGGTGTGCTATACCTCCACTGTATGCAATACTGGTGTGCCATACCTCTTCTGTATGCTATACTGGTGTGCTATACCTCCACTGTATGATATACTGGTGTGCTATACCTCCACATTATGATATACTGGTGTGCTATACCTCTACTGTATGCTATACTGGTGTGCTATACCTCCACTGTATGATATACTGGTGTGCTATACCTCCACTGTATGCTATACTGGTGTGCTATACCTCCACTGTATGATATACTGGTATGCTATACCTCCACTGTATGATATACTGGTGTGCTATACCTCCACTATATGCTATACTGGTGTGCTATACCTCCACTCTATGATATACTGGTGTGCTATACCTCCACTGTATGCTATACTGGTGTGCTATACCTCCACTGTATGATATACTGGTGTGCTATACCTCCACTGTATGATATACTGGTGTGCTATACCTCCACTGTATGCTATACTGGTATGCTATACCTCCACTGTATGCTATACTGGTGTGCTATACATCTACTATATGATATACTGGTGTGCTATACCTCCACTGTATGCTATACTGGTGTGCTATACCTCCACTGTATGATATGCTGGTGTGCTATACCTCCACTGTATGCTATTCTGGTGTGCTATACCTCCACTGTATGATATACTGGTGTGCTATACCTCCACTGTATGATATGGTGGTGTGCTATACCTCCACTGAAGTGCATCCTCCATGGGCAGGATTTACTTAATGTGGATCTATTCACAAAGGGTATATCATACTGCCACATGTGTCAGTTTTCCCATATATGCCTTGGGTCCTTGTATGGTTTATCACCCACAGTGCAACCTTCATAGTGTGCCCACCATGGCTGCCTCACCTGGTACACTCGTGGATGGGATGAAAAATACATGGACCTGACTATTATGGTGGGACCCTACTCCGAGCATCAGGAATTTGCAACCAACAATTTTGTGTCATCTCTTCTAGGCGTAATCTATTCCTCCCAGGGTAATCCTACGTAGTGCGCCCAAGACGCATGCCTCATGTGGTACCTTTGTGGGTGGAATATATAACCCATTGAAGTTATTTCCCAAAATGTCTGCACCAACCCCGCAATATGCTTATTGCGCTCTCTAGGTTTCGGTTTAATTTAATTATCTTGTTGTGGTTTTCTATTTTTTTGCAACACCAAATCCTTGTACAATGTACCATGTTTTCTGATGTCTGTAAAGCGACTTTGAGTCCTATGGGAGAAAAGCGCTATATAAATAAAATTATTATTATTATTATTATTATTATTATTATTTCCTTAATGACACGCAGTTCTCTTGTAACTCTTTCAGTGTGTCAATACATAAAACAAAGTGTACAAAAATGGGAGATGGATGGTTTAGGTTTGACTCGGTTTGATCGGATCTGTAGCCCGAGGCAAAATGTCATCTTCCACCACGGGAGAAAGACAAGAAGGGATGTCACAAAAGTTGGAGCTGCCCAGTAAACCAGAAACTGTACACTATTCACGGAAAAATACCGTTTATTTACAAAGTAGTCTCAAATTGATCCAAAAACAATGAGAATGGAATTAAAAAGACAGAAATGCTTGCCTATAGCACTGTAAAGTAATTGCAGCAGCATGAGAGACATAAATTAATTTGAAATAAATATCTAAAAATCTGCATGTGTAAATTTGTGGTCACATACAGTAGGTAACAACTTCATTAATGTAATTAAAAATTAAAAGAGAAGTGCAAAGGCAAAGATGCCTGTCTGTGGTACTGCAAAGTTAGTGCAGCAACAGGAGAAACATATAATCACATAAAATAATTAAAATCCGCATGTAGTCACTTGCTGTCTCATAGGTAACATCTTCTTATGTATAAACAGAATAAAATAAGATATACTGGAGATGCAACTCGGTAGAAAGATATAGAGATAGTTAAAAACACACCAGTGTATTACCAATGGACAGGTTTCCCAGTCATACTATGCATAAATAGTAGTAGAGACAATAGGAAACAATTACTGCAGTGAAGCAGCACATATCCAACATATGTCCAAGAAGAGAAAATAAAAGTCCTACCACCAAAGATGAGGAGAAGCTGCAGGTGATGGCAAGACAGCATGCAGAGTATCTGGTTTACCTGTATGAGGCTTCTATTGGCTTTTACCAGTTGCGGTGATGAGGATGGCTAGCCACCGTTTCCGGGTTGCACAGGGAGTCCGCCGACGCATTTCGAGATGCTGCTGGTCTCTTTGTCAAGACATGTCGGGAGATCCAAGGTGTCCATGAAAGATGACGTTTTGCCTGTGAAAATAAAAACATATGGTTATATGTATGAACTGTATTTATAAATGTTTCACTTATTTACACTTCAAGAAGTTCACAGCTACCTGTATTTATGTAAGAAATCATACACAGAGTAAATTGAATATTAAGGTAAAATACTGTATAGTACTATGATGAGTGGCTCAAAAAAACCACAATGAGTTCACAGTCTATATTATTATCATTCAGAGAATGAGTCTGGCCTTAAACAAAGCAAAATTCACATATTATATATTAAATGGTAATGGTCATTCTTTTGGAGCAGTATTTACAATTGGTTCCTATAGTAAATACCATAAAGCACTTTACAGGCTTTCCACACATGCACACACAGCATACACATACACAAAAACACACACAACACGCACACACATACAAGCTTAAGAAGCAAACAAAGATTTAAGGTTATGCTATCAGGCTTTTAAAGGCGTGTTGTATTTTTTCAGTATTGATCTTAACACAGTTTACTTAGAAGATATAACAAGTTGAAGGAAAGCCGGGTAATCTTGCATCTCAGCAGAAATTGCAGTTTTATTCATAGGAAGACTTGTTAGAAGACACATTTCTGCCAGGGTAATTACTGGTGATATTATCTTGTGATATCCCTGCATCAGGCAATCAACTTATTACAGGAGAAGAACAAAGGCAAAATGAAATACACTGTACAAGTGCAGTTACGCTGGCACTCACCCATTTACTTTCTGTTAATAGCATGCAAGCAAGCCAGTATGACCCAGAGGAAAAAACGTAATAGCTTTTACAAAGAGGTTTGCATTTCCCTACTGAAATTACAAAATACAAAAATAATCAATTTATTTTATTTTTATGGTTATATAATAAGCCTCCTGATGTATTTCACTGTCATATTGTCAATTCTGATATGCAAGAAATAAGTTTAGGTAACATGCAATGAATCCTGCCCACATTATGTGGGATTATGATTAAATGTATTTAGACTAGAGCATGGAAAAATTGCATGCACACATAGGTACTATACCGTATGTGCATAGATTACGGAAATTAACATCATCATCAACAACAATGCATATTTGCATTTGCCCGGTAGCTGTTGGTAATCCCCTCTACAGTGTTACCATCATTACACTGTAGCCTGTAAGGACTTTGATCTCAGGACTCTTTGTGACTTGTCTCTTGCCTCTCATGTCTACCATGGAGGCAGTTATTCTTTGAGCTGCAGTTTTTCTGAGCTAATTCCCAAAGTTTAATAATCTCTCCATAAGCCTCATCCTTTCCTAGTTGGTTTCCTTATCAAGGGAACCTTTGGGGTTTTTAAACTATGTCTATGCTTTGTAATGCACCTGTGATCTCGCATTGCATTTCTGCTATTGGTACTTACTGTACTTCTACTATTATTTCTTCAGTTGGTATAACTACTGCTATGGGAATCAGGCTCGCTCAAAGTTATGCCAATCTGTACACAGGCAGTTTGAGGAGCAGCACCTATGAGGCGGCCCCTGAAGGCCAATCCTGGTTCTCTATGGAAGATTTGTTGATGATTTAGGCCTATTTATAATTTGGTTAGAGGACTTTGAGACCACTGGTGTTTTTTAGTCACTTACTCTCAATGATAGCACAGTTAGTTCAGATCACATTACGTATTTGAATACTGCACGTTAGGTGAGGGCATTATGTCTTTTGAGACCTATATTGATGATGTTGACACCATGAAGTATTTAAATTACTATAGCAATCACCAGAAATCCTGGAAGGACAATATTCCGAAGGCAACTAATGAATCATTTGAAAAATAAGCATCAGATTTGCATGCTGTCTTACTGGATCAAGGGTATCCTGCATGGGTTCTAGATAAAGCTATAAATTCAGTTAGATGTGCAGATTGAAGGTCTCCTGTATATCAGGGAAATTATAGAAAATATAAGAAAAATAGGAGCTCACCATATATAAATCAATATAATGCATACGCTATGGAAATAAAATATCACAAAGAAAAAAGTTCCTTCCTTCTTAAAACTGATGAAATATTAAAAACATTCCTTGTTAATGGAATATCAAATAATCTTAAAATATAAATTAGCGCCTAGTATATTTAAAGGAGAAGTACAAAATAAAATGCAACAATCAGCTACCAATCATTTACCATCAAAACCGTTATGGTGCGTACACACTAGGCGATCAGGAAAGATAGCACGATTACGACATCGTAATCATACCATCATTCCTGTTCCCCTGCAGTGCCTATATTGAACAATCAGTCATTCAGTGTAGGCACCCTCCTTCATTCCTGAACATGGCCAATCTGTCGATGTTCGTAGATTGGCCTGTATGTTCAAGCGATGAACAATGTCGGGAACGACCAGCAGGAGCGCGTATCGCTGGTCGTTTCCGACATTATAGGGCATGATTTGTGAGCGATTACTGAGCAATTGTACAATTACGATGTCGTAATCGTGCAATTGCTTAGTAAAATCACCCAGTGTCTACGCACCTTTAGGCTTTTTGAAATGTAGCAGAAATAATGTATCATGAGAGACCATGCAGTTGGGAAGAATGCTAAATTGACTTCACTTATTACTAAGGAAAGGTACAGATGTAACCATGCTCACGCATAGTGGCAACGATGCAATTGGCTACATCTGTATTTATTAAATTGCAACTCTATTGTATATTCTATTCTGCACATGGGAAAAAATACATCCAGATTGAGAGCCATCTTACCTGGGAGTCACCCCTGGGACCTCCATTTAGCACTATAGGAATCAGCATGCCGGCCCTTTCATGCACCTGAAGAGTTTTGCCAAATAGATTTGAGCAGCTTCCACTTTGATATGTTTGCTATTTTGAGATGGAACCAGTGTTTGGAGGGTATGTTGATTACTATAGTGGTAAATGGAGGTCCCAGGGGGGCTAGCTTTCAATTTGGATATATTTCTGTATGTGCCTTTACCATGAGGCCTTATACTAGACAATTACATGGCCCAGAGTGGGTACTGTTGTCATGCAGTGTAGGGACCACCAGTATCAGGGAAGCCGTGAAGTTGGTCTGGTGGCTTACCATGTACAGGTATTTGCAAATGCATGCAACAAATATCTCTGAATTTCTATTATCATATAGTTTTCAAGTATTGCTGCAGGTACAATTTAGTGTGCTGGGTGACACCCCCCTTTCTGTTTTATTTTGTTTAGTATGACCCCTCTCTTTCATGTACCTGAAGAGTATTGCCAAATCGATTTGAGCAGCTTCCACTTTGTTATGTTTTATGAAACATCTGACAGGTTAAGAAAAGTGCTCTTTTGAGGATATGTATTGAAATGGCTTTGCTTGTAAGTTTAAAGACAAATAATAAAATAATAAACAAAGCAAAATATGAAAGGAAAAAAAAAACTTATTTTTGCTCTTATGAAGTTTAAAAGCAAATAAAAAAATAATGCACACAAGGAAATACAAAAAGAAAAAATATATACTGTAAGAAAGAAAAAAAATTTAAATACATTTTTTTTGAATGAAACTCTCCACAAAATGTCATTCATACTTTGTTATAAAATCTTCTTTCATGCTCTTTGTTCTGTCCTAATATATTGTGAAAATGTACAGTCAAGAATTTCTGAACAAATAACAACAAAGAAGAAAATGAGAAGACTTTATATTCAAAAAGTGAACATGCAATTTCTTTGTTTTAGTCAATGACACTGTGTTTTACAGAGTATTTTTGATTGCCATAAAATCCAGAGAGCATTGCAGTAACTGTCACATAATACAGGGATCATTACAGTGAACACCCTATAATACAGATAGCATCAGTGGCTGTCATATAATACAGAGAGCATCAGTGACCACCATACACAGTAATACAGAGAGCATCAAAATGACTGCAATATAATGCAGAGATCATCACTGTGACTGCAATATAATACAGAGAGCATCAGTGACCACCATATACTACATAGAGCCGCCATACAATACAGAGAGTATTTTTGAGCACCGTATAACATAGAGAGCATCGCAGTGACCACCATACAACACAGAGATTATCATAGTGTCTGCTATATACTATAGAGATCATTGCAGTGACCGCCACATACTACAGAGAGCATCAGTGATGGCCATATAATACAGAGCATCAGTGACTGCCATATACAGGAGTAAAAGTAAGTGAGCATAGCTGTGACCACAATATAATGCAGAGATCACCACAGTCACTGCCATATAGTACAGAGAGCATCAGTGAATGCCATATATTACAAAGCACATCAGTCACTGTCATCCAATACAATACAGAGAGTATTAATGATCACTATATAATACAGAGTGCATCGCAGTGTCCACTATATAACACAGAGATCATCAGAGTCTCTGCCATATACTACAGAGAGCATCTCAGTGACTGCCATATAAAACAAAGAGCTTCAGTAACAACCATACAATATATATAGGGCATCAGTGACTGCCATAAAATACAGAGAGTATGTTTTATTGCCTACGATATCATATCCTCATCAATATTAAACCCTTCCTCAAAAACAAATAACTACTTCAGCCGAATGGGTATGAAGTCCCGGAGGCCGAATGCCCATCGGTTCATGTCCCAGCACCGGCAACATGAAGGGAGAAGATCCCGACAGGGCAGGTAAGTACTCTATCCCTACCCCTCTCCACCCCTAAACCTAACCCTCCCTTAGAGGTGCCTAACCCTAACCTCCCCCCTAATGCCTAACCCTAACCCCCTCTTACCGCTCCCTAAACCTAACCCTCCCTTAGAGGTGCCTAACCCTAACCTCCCCCTAGTGCCTAACCCTAACCGCCTCTTACTGCTGCCTAAAACTAACCCTCCTGGGGAGGTGTCTAACCTTAACCCTCCCCCCTAGGGGTGCCTAACCCTAACACCCCCCAAACCTAACCCTAACCCCGCTACACTCCCTAAACCTA